>CM022949.1:71981161-72581161 GCA_012931725.1 Litsea cubeba | reverse complement strand
CGGACGCCCCTGGATACAGGAGAATGGTGTTGTCCCTTCAACTTTACATCTATGCATCAAATTCGTCGGCGACGACGGCATGATACATCGAGTCTTTGCGGACAGAAAACCCTTTAAAAGTTAAAGAAGTCCACTTCGCAGACTCCCAAATGTATGAAGGTGAAAAAGAAGAAGAGGATACAACACCCTTTGCCGAAAATCTCCAGAAATATAAAGGCAAGGCTCCTCAACAATTATCAGAAGAAGACAAACCATCCGGTAAATCCAAAGAGAGCATTCAAACTCCCTTCATCATCTCCCTCAAGATTTCAAAGCCTTTGATCATCACGACTAAAGTGAAGAAGGCAGAGCAAAAGCATGGGGGCAAATTTGTTGTCTCTTTCGTGCATATCATGCAAGACACGGATTCGGATTCAGAGCCAAAAGACGACACATCGTCAAGCCAAGCTGACACTCAGCAAGTTCAGCCTGCTGTTACTCCAATGGAGACACCTGCTGATGTAGAAGATCCTACATCTGCTTCCTTTATTGTTCTGGCAACTTCAGCAAAGGAAAAGCCGATCTTTTTCCGTAGATCGGATGCTTCTTCATCAAACTCCATGCTTGAACCTTTCCAAAATGAAGGTATGCCTCAACTATCCTTGTATAGTCCTGTGGCACAAGTTGTTATGAAGAAAATGGGCTATGATGCTCAAAACCCAGTCGGTTTGGGAGAAGGCCGCGGTATTCTCACGCCATTGGGGCCCGCCTTGACCAAAAGCCAACTGGAAGATTGGAGACTCTACGGCCATGTAGAAAAGTCTTCACACGGGTTAGGGTATGATCCCGACACTCCCCTGAGACAGTTGACACAAAGGCTTAAAAGTCAATTTGCTGACCAAGCCTCAACATCTCAAGTCCATGAAGACATCGATCTCCCTGGATATCTCTTCGATGAGTCACCTGACAAAGATCCAGGAAGCTCATCCAATTGGTACGATTTCTCGGACGATGAAGAGGAATTGTCCGATGGCACAGATGTGTGGTCATCTAACCCAGAAGAGCCCTCATTTCCAAAAGAAGTACCTTACTTTGACCCGGTTTCAACAGGAGATTTGGACCATCTCATAGCAAGCCTTGAGAAGATCACCGATCAAGAAGACCCATGGAAAGGAACAAAACCTTGGTCTGGAAATGCCCTTGAAACCCCAGAAGGTTTCGTTGAACTGGAAGCCTCCGAAAATATTGTGGAGGAACCACCTTCGAACCTTCCAACAGAAAATCCTATTCAAAAGATAGACATGGGAACACCAGATAACCCACGTCCTGTATTCATAAACAAGAATATAAAGGATGATGAGTTACCCGAGTATATCGCTTTTCTTCATGAGTTTGTCGATTGCTTCGCATGGTCTTACGCTGAAATGCCTGGTTTAGATCCCAAGGTAGCAGTCCACAAACTCAATCTTTAGGAAGACATCAAGCCTGTCAAGCAGGGCCAAAGAAGATTCCGTCCAGATGTGATGGATAAAATTGAACAAGAAGTTCAAAAACTCAAAAGTGTCGGCTTCATCCATGAGGAACAACATCCTGAATGGTTGGCCAACATTGTCCTCGTGACAAAGAAAAACGGGCAGATCAGGGTCTGTATTGACTATAGAGACCTGAATGGCGCATGCCCTAAAGATGAATTCCCGTTCCCCATACCGGAGGTAATGATTGACAATACTTGTGGATTTGAGCGAATGACATTCATGGATGGCTTCTCTCGCTACAATCAGATAAAGATGCATCCTAAAGATGAAAAACATACATCCTTTCGGACCCCATTTGGCATGTATTGCTACACTGTCATGCCATTTGGTCTGAAAAATGCTGGTGCCACATATCAGAGGGCTATGATGAAAATATTCCAAGATATGCAGCACAAGACGGTCGAATGTTATGTTGATGACCTTGCCGTCAAAAGCAAAAGAAAAGAAGACCAACTCAAAGATCTTCGAGAAGTTTTCCTCCGGCTTCGCAAACATAAACTGCGGACGAATCCTCTGAAGTGCTTCTTCGGTGTCTCATCGAGTAAGTTCCTTGGATTCCTAGTTCGGAAAGCTGGAATAGAGCTTGACCCCATAAAAGTCAAGGCTATTCTAGAAATGCCCTCTCCAAGAACCTTGAGAGAACTCAAAGGGCTTCAAGGGATATTGGCCTACATCAGACGGTTCATCTCCAATCTTTCGGAGAAATGCCGTCCATTCTCTCGGTTGATAAAAAAAGGTGTGAACTTTGTATGGGATGCTGACTGTGAAGATGCATTCCAAGATATCAAGTCATACCTAGCCAAACCTCCAGTGTTAGCTGCTCCTACCACTGGAAAACCATTCATCTTGTACACAAGTGCCCTTGATCACTCTCTGGGCACTCTGCTTGCACAAGAAAATGATGAAAGAAAAGAAACTGCTCTATACTACCTCAGCCGCATGCTAGTAGGTGCAGAGCATCGCTACTCTCCAGTCGAAAAAGAATGCCATGCAGTGATGTTCGCCGTTCAAAAGCTGCATCACTACTTGCTTTCCAACACAGTCTACCTGGTCTTGAGGACCAACCTCTTGAAGGTCCTTGTCACAAAAGCAGGTTCTCTCAATGCCCGATTGGAAAAATGGTCCATCCTTCTGTCACAATTTGATATTAGGTATGTACCATGAAAAGCAATCAAAGGGCAAGCTCTAGCGGACTTTCTCGCAGAGCATCCATTGCCTAAAGATTCTCCACTCAGAGATGATCTCTCAGATGAACCAGTCTACAACATGGAGACTTTCTCACAAAATGCCTCCTGGGACATGTACTTTGACGGTGTAAATAGGACAAATGAAAAAAAAAAGCTGATCTTGGGAGTTGGCATCCTCTTTGTTAACCCCGACAAATACATGATTCCACATGCTTTCTCGCTACTGGAACCATGCACAAACAATGCAGCTGAATATCAAGCTCTAATCCTAGGATTGGAACTCGCCATCGAATTTGGCATCACAGTGCTGGAAATCTTTGGAGACTCTCAACTGATCGTTAACCAGATGAATCAGAAATTTGAAGTCATGAAGCCTGACTACTACCTTGCTACAACAAGGCACAATCGCTTCTACAAAAGTTTGACATCTGTCACATCACCCACATTTGTAGAGGTGAAAACATCCGTGCAGTTGCCCTGGCCGGACTTGCCGCATCTATGGCAATCCAAGAAGGGGAAAACATACAAATCACAGTGTACGAGAGAAGAATCCTCCATCCCCTTAACACACACCAAGCAGTTGCTGAATGCCACCGAGTGGTTGGAAGTCGGATCTCTATCTTTCAACCTTCAATCGGCGACTGGAGGGATCCGTTCATTGATTACACTATGTTCGGAATCCTACCTGAAGATCCAAAAGAACGGGTAAGCATCCAAAGGCGAACCCCAAACTTTCATTTGGATATTCCTTCAAAAATCCTTTACAATAAATTCTTCAACGGAGTACTTCTACTCTGCTTGTCACAACAAGAGGCTGAAGAAACACTCAAAGAAGTTCATGCTGGTCTTTGTGGAGCCCATCAGGCTGGTCCCAAGCTCTACGATCAGATAAAAAGGTTAGGTTATTACTGGCCTGCCATGGTAGATGACGTAATGCAATTTGCTAAACGCTGCCAACAATGCCAAGTTCACGGGGATTGCATTCACATGCCTCCAGCCTACATCCAACAGCGATCTCATGGCCTTTTGAAGCCTGGGGTATGGACATCATTGGTCCTATTTCTCCCCCTTCAAGTAAAGGTCATCGCTTCATCTTCACCGCTATGGATTATTTCTCCAAGTGGTTAGAAGCATTTGCGTTCAAAGAAATGAAGACCTCATCAGTCCTTCAGTTCCTACGCACCAACATCATTTGTCATTTTGGCATACCGAAAAGATTCGTCCATGATAACGGACCACAATTCCGGGATCATCAATTCTACAGGTTCTGCGACAAATACAAAATCCAAAGCTGTCCTTCGACTCCATACAATCCGGCAGCAAACGGATTAGTAGAAGCTTTCAACAAGACACTCTATAAAATCCTCAAAAAAATGGTCTCTAGTCACAAAAGAGACTGGAGCGACAAACTATCTAAAGCTTTGTGGGCCTATCGAACCACCATTCGAGGACCAACCCATAGCACACCATTCTCCTTAGTCTATGGATGCAAAGCTGTCGTACCCTTGGAAGTACAAATTCCTTCCTTGAGGATATCTTTGCAAAACGACATGACTTAAGAAAACAATGTCAAATTACGACTCCATGAGCTGGATAATCTCGATGAGAGACAGCTCGAAGCTCGACAAAGCATTGAACTTTAACAAGCACGCATGGCAAGATCTTTTGACAAGAAGGTTAGGGAACGCGCCTACAAAAAGGGTGACTTGGTTCTTGCGGTAAAAAAATCAATGGTCTTCGCTCACAAGTCCAAAGGCAAGTTTGAGCCCAAATGGGAGGGACCCTACGTCATGGACAAGGTTTTCTCCAACGGCGCATACGCACTCCTAAACATGGAAGGTGACAGATGTATACTGCCCATCAACGACAAGTTCTTAAAGTGATACTACCCCTGAGGACTTACCTAACTGGGTAAGAGCAATGCCTGTACGGCCAAAACCTATTTCCAGGTACTCGCTCGTCAAACCCAATCTTTTAGAATTTTCAAATCAAATGTTGAAAGTTCTAGATATTCAAACAATGCTTACTTTCATCGTTTCATTGTTAAGAAAAAATCCAAGTTTGGGAGCCTCTCCCTAACTTGACCAAAACTTTCAATCCTTGAACCCAAAATTCATGGTTTGAAACAAAATCCGGATTCAGGGATTTCCACCCTAGTCCACCCAGCCTTTCACCGCCAAAATGGTTTTAGGTCAAAATTTACGACCCTCGTGTCTTTAAACAAAAAATAGTTTTTCAAAACCATGAGGAAGCGACGCTTAGTCGATACTCGTACAAATCGGAAGCACACGAACCACGTTCGACACTTCCAAAAAATCGCAGGGAAGCGACATTTCGTCGATACTTGCAAAAAACCTAAAAATGTGGAGACACAACATTTCAGTTGATATCCACAACCCAAATTTCAAAGGTTCGAAAAAACCAAGAAATCGTGGAGATGCGACTTTCAGTTGATATCCACAACCCAAAGGTTCGAGAAAACCGCAAATTTAAAAAATCGTGGGAAACGACGTCAAGTCAGAATCCGCAAAACCAAAATTTTTGAAAAGCAAGGATGCGACATTCCATCGATACTTGCACCCAAATCCGCGAGGAGGCGACATTCCATCGACGCTCGCAACCGAATGAGCAAGGATGCGACATTCCATCGATACTTGCAAGACCATTCAGCAGGGAGGCAACTTTTAGTCGATACTTGCATTTTTGAAAACCAAAACCGGCTATAGATGCCTAGATGCCACAAACCGGCTATTAATGCCAGCAAACCGGCTATCAATGCCACAAAACAAAACCGGTTATCAATGCCACAAACTAAAACTTGGCTTTCAAAAAACCCGGCTATCAATGCCACAAACTCAGCTATCAATGCCAAAAAAAACCGGCTCTCATGCCAAAATCGACTTCCATGCCACAAACAAAATCTGGCTCCCATGCCAAAACAATCATTTGACAAAATATTTTCATAAAATGACAAACTTTTGTTGAAATCCCATTTAGCAATTGCTTTCATCACAAAAAGATTTAAGTAAGCGTAAGGAAAAAAAAAAGAGTACCAAAAAATACACGTGGTACCAAAAGAAAAAAAAAGCAAAAAAAAGTGTTTACAAGCACTGCACAAGAAAAAAAGAAAGAGTACAAAAAAAAATACATGTGGTACCAAAAAAAAAAAGAAGGATAGTTTCTGCTACAAAAAATCAGGAGCTCGGCCAAAAATGGTCTCTAGCCAAAGTTTTAGCTCCTCAAGCAAACTCTTGGCCTCAACCATCATAATTTCCAAGGCACGCTTCTTCAGGAACTTGCCATGAGATGCTGGAGAAGGCTGCAACCCTTCTTTTATACCGGGAAGCTTATCCCGAGCAGTTTGCCATTGTTCGTCTTCTTGAATCTTCCTTTCGAGAACTCGATTGGCATCTGCAACCCGGCGAATCAGAGCACTCTCCTTGTCACGAGCCTCTGTTATAGCGGCCCACTTGGCAGCGACTTGTGCGTTCAAATGCTCAAGACGTTTCTTGGCCTCATCGACCTCCCTATCAAGGATGTTAAGGTCGTGCCTCAGCCCGATGATGGCTAGCTCTTCTAAGTTCTTCTCTCGGACTACCTGCTTCCTGCTCTGTGTAGCCTCATTCAGGTCAGACTTAGCCCTGTTAGCAGGATCCAAGAACATCTCCTTGAAGAACTGGTCATTAGGGAAGTCCATGGTCTCAAACCACTTGTCACCTAGTGCAATGATCCTATCAACAATCGCCCCGGCACCTGTGACGTCTAGACCAACTTCTTCGGCATCAGTGAGAATCTCCTGCACATGTTGGATCATACCAAATCCGACATCCAAGTGTCCATAAAAGAGAGTCTCAATCCAAGAGCTCAAAACCCGTGCTAACACCTTCTTCGTAAATAGAAGAGATGGCCCAGATGAAGATTCGCCCCGCTCCGTCGGTTGGCTGCTCATGTCATAACCCGTTGGAAGAGTAACAAAAGAACTCTTTCCAGTTGGCGCTGCTAGGGAAGGAATCTCAGCACAAAATATCTCCTCAACCGTGTCAGAGCTCGTTCTACGAGTCTCTACCTCCGGGTCAACCTCTGTCATCCCTTGCTTAGGTTCTGAAGGAAGCGATGGACTCTCTTCTATCACTTCAAAACCTGCCAAAGAAACACAAAAAGGTATGAGTATGATCCTATTTAAAAAAAATCATTATCAGGGTTATCATAATAAAGTACCTTCTTCGACGACTGGCGGAACACTTTCTTCCTCCATGAACTCATCAGAAGCATTGTCAACATTTGCGTCCATTGATGGTTCAAAGTCATCGGAATCCTGTGGCAAGTTAGCTGACAAAAAAACTGTTAGCAAATCAAGTCACAGACACAAAAAAAGGGAAAGCAAAAAGAAGTTATACCAATTGGAGATTATAATTTCACTCCAGAGTCCATCGGTTCTTCTTCAGGTGCCTCCACAGGATCTGTCACCGCCTCATCGGTTGGAACCTTAGGCATCGCCAAGTCTTCTTCTTCTGCTAAAAAAAAAAAGAAAAGCAGAAGTAGAAAGCAAATCAGAACATGGGAAAACTCCATGAAAAGAAATGGAAAGAGAAAGAGGAAGAATCATACCTTCACCGATGGTCTCTTCTTCTCGGCTCCTCTTTTCTGGAGGTTCGTCAGCATTCTCTGGCACCTCCTCATTGATAGTAAGAGGGACTTCCATATCAGAAGAGTCTTCGTGTCGCTCCTTGCTGCGATACTGACTCCTCTTCCTCTTACCTCTACGGGCTCGCTTCCTAGAAGAACCCGCCCCACTGTCAGAGTCAGGTCTCTCACTTGACTCCTCGCTGGATGGTCTACACTTATCAGTAGACTCCATGGAAGCTCGCCTCTGCGTCGCTTGCATCTAAGCGTCAAGCTCAGCTTCCTCCTGTTCTAGCTGCTCTAAAGCCTCATCAGGCACTTCTCGAACAGCTTCAGAACCAATGACGCCCTGGTCACCAAGAAAGCCTATCTTGTGCTTCTCTCCAGAAAGGAAGGCCCAAACTTCCTCTCGCCGGACGCCATCCGACTTTCCAAGGCCTTTTCCAGACGACAGCTTCACATCAAGCTCCTTCTTGGAAAGTCCCCAATATGCCAAAAAGCTCTCCGCGAACCACTTCGCAAAGCCGACAGTCTGGAAGTTGACAATACAGGATAGGAAATCATGGCTGTAGTGTCTTCAGCACTATAAAAAGCCCATGCGCTTCTCCTGTCCTGCAAACCTCCAAAGCGCTTCACCATGCTTGAAGGCGCTCCAACAACGCCTTGAGAAAAGCCCAATTGCAGAGCAAAGCAAGAAGGTACATACGGCTGGATGTCGATGAAAAGATGTCTATGGTACACCATCGTGCCGACACGTATACTGAAAAGCCACTCCTTCTCTTCATTTGTCAAGGAGTAATGCCTTCCCGACCCTGCCCTGGTAGAGTCTCGGGAGGCACCAAAATCAAAAGCATTCTTTCGCAACTCCGGAGAAAGCTTCACTGAAGATTGCCCCATCTCGACGTCCCTGAACCGTCAGATCCTCATGCGGGCAAACAAAAGTGATTGGATACGGCTTTCCCCTTAGCCAATCAAATCATCAGAGGATCATCATCCTGTGCAGCACCCAACCGATGGAAGCCAGGACAGTGGTATACAAACCACGAATAGAAAATATGGGCTGAAAATACCCTGTTCATGGGAAGCCCAAGCCGAACTAAGAAAACAGCAGCCTGCAGTTCGGTGCACAGGTAGGAGTAAAGAGCAGGCACTAAAGCAAGCTGCTCTCCAAACGCCATCTGACAAGCCAAAAAAATGCAATGTGGCCTGATATGCATTCCATCTCCTCTAGCAAAAACAGCCTCACCTAACCAATAAGTGAGGTAAACAACGAGATCTCTCCGCAATGCAATGTCAGAGCAAATGGCGTCTGTACTCGCGAAGAAACCCCCTCAACTCTTCTTGCATGGCCGAAGTCTTCTTCCTGTCTTCCTGTGTCGTGCTATCAGAAGATTCCCTACTGTAAAAAAAGTTAGGGAACGAAGAGCCAGAACTCTTCCAACTACTGGATCTAACTTTTGAGCCCTCCTTCTCCTTAAAAAAAATCATAGAAGGCGACAAGCTGAAAGTACAGAAGCCTGAACTCCTCTGACTGCTCCTCAAGGACGCTGTCAATCGGCATGAACTCTTCATAGAGTTTGCCAATCATAGAGTTTGCCAATGATAGGCAATCCAATAATGGCTCTCAGCTCCTTCAAAGAAAAACCAATCTCACCATTCGTGACAACGAAGGTATTGGTTTGTGGAAGGAATGACTCCAACATAGCCATGAAGTCCTTGTCGGAAAAGATCACGGTCTCCCTAAAGGCCCGGACTGCATCAAAAATCTCGGCTTCCTTCAAAACGGCACCACCAATCAGCAGGACACGATCAGTCCACGACTTCCACTTGGAGTCAGCACTGAAACGGCCACGAAGTCGAAAAGGCTTCACCCAATTGTTGCCGTCACCACTAAAAATACCAAGGCCCACTGGTCCCAAAGCGACCGACGGATAATCAGAGCCCTGATAGCCGCTGGTCGTCATCAATATATCCATATCGACTTCTCCGCATATCCAGGAGAACCGCCAACAAAAACCCCAATCTTGATTACATTTGTCCTCTTCACCCAGCTTGGAGGATCTTCCCTCTTAGAGCACGTGGGGGCAAGGCTCATAATCGAGATGGTGCGATCAAACGTCGACTGGATAACAATAGTTCTTTCCTCACCATCAGCTGTGTAAGAGAACTGAAAACATCTCCTCTGGTATGTCACGTCGCCAGGGACTGCATCACTAAAGAAGAAAGTAGGCTTGGGCAAAACCCTCTGATCGTTCATAACCCAAGGACGGTCGCTTACCATGATCTTATAAAATTCCTCACTCTTGAGAGTGATCAGTCGCTGCCTCATCTCATCTCTTTTGAGGGTGTCGCACTCTTCGAGGTTTCTCTCAACATACTGGACCTTTTCCCAGGCCTGCTGAACGACCGGATTGGAAGATCTAGTAGATCGAGAGTATGCTTGTAGCAGTCTCTTTACCCTTGTTCGTTCTGGAGGAACCACCTGCAAAGGATGGAAAAGAAAAAGATCATCATCAAAATGATAGAATTTCGCTAAAAAAATTCTAGCGAAATTTTGACAAGACTCCGGGGCAATTCGAAAGAAAAAGGAAATACCCCGAAAGAATAGAAAGCTTGAAGATGGGCTCAACATTGTTGCGAGCTCCGAAACTCCAAACTTTCGAAACCTCAAAGTCTCCGCAAAATCAGGAAGGGCTCAATTCAGGTATGCTATCACATCATGCTACCAATTCAATTTACAAAAAATGTATGCATGAACATCTTGGTTTGCCAAAAAAAAAGGAATTAGCATGATGAGAAAAAAAAGAAACTTTCTCAAAAAAAAGGGAGAAAGAAAAGAACAAAAAAAAGAAGAAAAAGAAAACTTTCTCAAAAAAAGGGGAAGAAAGATAAAAAAAAGAAATATCAGCAAAAAAAAAAGAAACCAAAAAATGGGATTGGCCCACAGGCCACGTGGCCGGCCAGATCCGTACGGATCTGTCCGTATGACCCCCCCCCCCTAAAAAAAAAAAAACAATAAAAAAAAACGAGCAAAAAAAAAAAAGAAAAGAAAACGCACGAGAAAAAAAACACATGTGAAAAAAAAAGAACGAAAAACGTGCAAAAAAAAAAAAGAAGAAAAGAAAGAAACAAAAAAAAAATTCTTTTTTTTACCATCCTATTTTCTACATGGAGTTTTCTTGAGAAATAGAACTTACTTGAAGCCATTGATGGAGAAGAAGAAGAGAAGCTTGAAGATCCTTGAAGAAGAAAAACTCTTGATCTTGGAGCACTCTTGAGATTGTTGCAAAAGAAAGCAATAAGAGCAAGAGATCCAACCTCCCCTTGCTTTTATAGAAGAGAGCAAACCAAAGAAGGAAACAAGAAAGGGGTAAGTGTTACTAATTAGTAACCTTACCAAAAGAAAGAAACTAGAAAGATTCTTTCCCAAAAGAAAGATATCTTGAGATATTCTCTCCCAAAATAAAGGGAATATGAGAGATTCTCTCCAAATAAAGATATTCTTAGATATTCTCTATCCAAAGGAGATATTTTTAGATATTCTTTATAAAAATGACACCATATGAGATTTAAGCCATTTCAAAAGCTTAAGGTCCCATGGGTTAGCCCATATGAGCCAGGTTTGACCACCTAGGCACTAAAAAAAAGGGCTTTTAGTCAAAGAGAAATCCCTCTTACCAAGAGCATACAAAAATAGTTTCATGCCTCTTTTGAGTTGATTGGACCATACAAAAAAGAATTCCAAGCCCCATGAGCTTCCAAAAATCAAACCATCTAGCCTCATATATCAAATTGAGCCAAAATCTTGAAATTGACATTCCACAAAAATCCAAACCAAATCCTGGTCCCCTAACTTGCCACATACAGCTTGTTAGGTCACAAAACCAAAACCAAAAACCAAAACATGATCCCCTAACTTGCCACATACAGCCTGTTAGGTCATAAGATCAAAACCAAAATCGACCCCCCAACATTCCACATACAACTTGTTGCGTCACACGGTCAAAATCAAACCCGGCCCCCTAACCTGCCACATACAGCTTGTTGGGTCACAAGGTCAAAACCAAAAACCCAAATCCACATCCCTAATGTCATTTTCATAACTTTGCCTTAAGATGGTACGTGGTCCCTTTCACTACCATAAAATTCCCCTGGAAGCTCAAAAGGCCACTCTACCAAAAGAAAGACTGCTCAAAGACACTTGGTCAAGTCACAAGCTCTCCTTCAAGAATCTCTTCGATGCACATCGACTACAAAAGTTAAGTAACTGGTCGCTGTACCTCGAGGGGGCACTTGATGACAACAAAAAAAGTCACTTTGCCTCCTCAACATCAAGAAAGCTATATAAAGTTGCAGCCTACCATAAGTAGGCAATGTTACTTCTAAAAAAATCAAATCTTGTCAAAATCAAACAGAAACTGCAAGATTCTTCAAGCAGCCAAAAGAGGAGTACATAAGAAGTTTCAAGCCATTTCAAAATCATTTGTCTTAACTTCGTTTCTCCGATAGCTGAACAGGAGCTCTCGGTGGCGACAGCATCAGAGAGACCAAATCTTCGATCAGAGCCTATGGATAGTCTCAAAATACATCCAAAGGGCTCCATGTCAAATTCCGAGTCAAACCGACAACGTTTCCATCAACCCTCGAACAGCTAAATCAAGCCTCTCGGCGGCGAGAACCACCGAGGCCATTACTCATCAAAAAGAGCACATGGACGGCTTCAAGATGCTTACAAAGGGCTACACGTCAAGTTTCAGGTCATTTCGACAACATTTGACCATACTTTGACTCTCGAAAGCCAAATCAGGCCTTTCCGCGGCAAAGCTCCCTGGGACAATGGTTTCCAAGACAGAGCATGCGGATCATCTTAAAATGACAACAATAGGTTCCTTGTCAAATTTCAAGTCAATCGGACATCGGTTGACCGCACATCAAGCTGCGACATCTTCCTCCCGATAAAATCAAGTCTACTGGCAACAGGACCCATACGGCTTCAAAACTCAAATAAAAGCCTATGATTGGTCTTATTTATTACTCAGGAGGCTTCACCTCAAATTTCAGGTCATTCCGACATCGTTTGACCCAGTTTCAGCTTCTGATGGAAAATCGGCAGCTCTACGCGACAAAGTCTTTGACTTTCCCAAAAAATTGGAAACTTTGCACTCCAAAAAGCAAGGATTCTAGTCAAGTTTTCTACAAGGAAATGAGACCAATAAATGTGCAAAAATGTCAGGAAAAATACAGAAGAAAAAAAATGGAAAAATACCTTAAAACGGCCACAAAATGGGGACCAATGGGGAAAATTCCCCCAGGGTCGCAGACCCCCGCGACGCTGGCCCAGGGTCGCCGGCGACCATGGATCCCCGGGTCGCCGAGTTCGCCCCGGAAGGCCCGTTTTCCGTCTTTTTTTCGCGATTCGAAGCTTCCAACTCCTGGGATTTTTCAAATTTCATACTTTTGAGGTACCAAATCCTTCGACATCCGTCAAAATCACGGGTCAATCGTTAAGAGTATCAAAATCAACATTGATCACCAACCAGTCTACCAAAAAGTGTGCTTTCTACCCGATCGATGGAGAAATCGACAGGACAGATGGCACTGACCCGCTGTTGACAATCAATGCCTGAAGTTACGTGGTCCTCCGATGTCGATCTACATGAAGATCCATCAATGATCATCGCCAGAAGAATCGCAAAAGACGCGCATGGCCCGCGACTCTTCAACTGCTCGGCGACCACTTAATTCGATTAATTGACTAGCTTTATTGCAGTCATTAATTCATTTCTTTGGACGGCCCAATCAGAAGCTAGCATCCAGGAGTTACAAGTCAATTGATTCATGGCATTTAAACCATGAAACTCCTCCCATCATGGTGATTAAAGGGACTAAATGCCCTCAATCTCCATCGGCCAATCAGAAACCAAGAAAAAGGAGTTACAAAATAAAGAAATAAATCTTGTAACTCCTCCCTTTATGTAGCTTTATGACAATTAAAGCTCATAAATCCTCCTAAATGGCTACCTAGAATCCTATAAATAGGAGAGCACTGCAATGCATTCCAGAGATCGAAAAACATTTCCACAGATCAAAAAGATCAGAAAACATTTCCACAAACAAAAATTTCAGATCAGAAAAAGAGCACAGAAAATCCAGAGAAAGAAAGAGAGAAAACTCTGCGAAAGTTCTACACCGGCCACCACTACAAGGTGACAAAAGTCCCTTGGAGGGTACCCCCCCCCCCCACAAGGTCCTTGCCTTCTCCTTCTTCCTCCAATGGCTTAGACATGGCTTTTCAGCCCGTCTACTTAACTTTTTTTTGGGCATAGGACCTCCTCTTGGTATTTGTCCTTTAAAAATATGAGGTTATAGCCAAGTCAAGCGAATTAAGAGCATCCTCTGTTCTCATTTGCATGGATGATGGTGAAGTCCATACATGGCTTGCGACCGTCAATCTGAACGAGTCCCCCACAATCTCCTGAGAAGTTAGATCCTCCTCTTCTTGCTTTTCATTGTATTTGTACTTTTCTAAAAGAGACAAAAATCATAACTCTTGTCTTTTATTATTGATAAGAATTGTAAATCGGCTATAAATGCCAAAGAATCGCCTTTCACGGCAAATCAAGAAAATGTCTCTTTTCTTAAATATATGTGCAATGGAAACTTGAAAGAAGTTGATTTCCTTTTTACTTGCGAAGGTTGATCTCCGGATCACCACTTGCAATTCCAAGTAAAAAAGAAAATCTGGTTACCCACACACAAAAAAATGTGGATGCACGCCTTTGCCCCCTGGGCGTGAAAGGGTCGGATCAAACGGACTCCCACGTCCACCAACCTTAGTAGCACCGAGCAGAAGCGCGGTCCATCACACATTTATTTTATACAAACTTTGCGGAAGCAATGTAGTGAACCTTTAATTCAAATCATATATGTAAAATGGACATTAGAGACTCGTATCAAAATGAGAAACATATCATTAGTGAGTCCAAGATAATTCAAGTTTAATACAAAAACCAAAGTTAGTTAATATTTATAATTTCCAAAATAAGCCAAAATTGGCTATAAAACAAGTTTCCAACAAAAACCGCCCCAAAGTGATTCGTAGCTCAATAACAACCCAATGACTATACAACATCATCAGGCTGCCACTCACGTTCTGCTGGAACTAATGGGTGCTCCTCGAGCTGCATCTCAAAAGTGGTGGGGTCAATATCTGGCACCAAACAAAGATGGGTCAGACATAACGGTCTGGCAAGTAATTAAAACTAATAACAGAATGATAAAGTTTATAAAACCTTATGGAACAATTATAAACACGTTTTAAATATTAAATAAAATGATGATGTAATAAGAGAGTAAATTCTAAAACATTGATGATTTCAGAGAAAATAATAAATGAGAATAAATGATCATAATCGAGTAAAACAAAGACAATCAACTAGAATAACGGAAAACGAATAAAACAATGGCGAATCACATATGCTATATTCTCCTATTACTGAAGTAACAAGAGCAGACAGACAGAGCCCTCGCCACATATAGTGGGACGAAGCTAACAGAGCCGTTGCCACCTAAAGTGGGAAGCAAAAACAAAACCGTAGCCACATCGAGTGGGACCGGAAAACAGAATTGTTGCCATGGTCAGTACAAACAAAATCCAAACTGCAGTTGGCAGAATTTTAAAGATCCCAAGCTGGGTGATCAGCCCAATAAGGTGACCTAAGCTTAGTGGTGCCATTTAAAATCAAAACCTAAATCGATATACATCAAATCATAATAACACATTTCCAAAACCGATAAAAGCGCTACTCCTGAATACATAAATTCGGACAAAATTCCTAACAAATCAAATGAGTAGCCTTACCGACATTTTTAGACTTGGTGAACCAATAAATCCTACTTTCAGATCAATTGTAGAAAACATACTAATTTGTTATCTTGGAATGAAATAGTGTACGATGATTGGATCGTTTCAATACACATTTAATACCCTTAATATCGATTTGTAAATAAAGTTTGGTACCATTGAAGATCTTCGACAATTAAAAGTGTATAGTGTGTATTAAAACTTGGGATTTATCCCCAAAAATCCGAACATTAAAATCTCTTTTATTTACAAAATTTTGGGTAAATTCGGTGACCCTGGCGGTTAGCCGCCGTATGGTTCGGCGGTTAGCCGCTGGCTGACCACGGGGCTGACCGTCAATGTTCAGTTGGATGTAGCTCTCGGAAAAACTGACCGCCAAATTCGGTTGGCTGTCGGTCACCATGCGGCTAGCTGCCGGGTGACCGCTGGTTTCAAAGAAAAAATGTTACTCTCGGGAAAAGTGACAGAGTTGGGATCGGCTAGCCGCCGGGTGACCGCCAGCTGCGGGAAACACCTTCCTGAAGCAACTTTCATATTTTTCTTCCTTCTTATTCCTTCTATCATTTCCACCTTCTTCCATACATCCATACACATTTTAAAGTTTCTTCCAACTTCAATGACCACCATTCATTCATCCACACAATAATTCATTCCACTATCCCAAACAACATTTGATGTAAACTAGACTCTTTCATTCACCACATACATATATATATACTAATAATAAGATGTATAGGGACTAATTCAAGAAGATTCAGAAATTCGAAGAAGACAAATCTATATTCTCTACAATAACATGTAAAACATTACTTGAACCTTTTTCAAAATATATCCAATGATCTTAAGAAGAACATAGTATAGAATGGAAATATCATGAAATCATGCACATTGAACACAATCACCATATTAACTAAAATAATCACTTGCCTTGGTCAAGAAGATGGGATAGGACACTCTAAGATGAACTCTCAAGGCTTCTAGCTCCAATCTGCAAAAGCCGCAAAATAACCCAAGAAAAACACTAGAAATCAATCTTTTGAAATCCTCAATGAAAACTCTATGCATGTCTGAGAAAGATGCTCTATTTGGTTTAGAAAACAAGAATCTCAAGAAAGAATCACCATTGCTAACCTTTGAAAATTTGAACCAAGAAGAAGAGCTTGGAAAAGAGCTTTGTCTTAGCTCAAATTCCTTGAAAAAGGGGTCTTTGGAGAGCTTGAGAGGTGGGGAAGAAATTTAGGAGAACCAATCTCCACTTAGTCTCCAAGAAAAGAGCACACAAGAAGAGAGAGAAAGGGCTAGAAGAAAAGGGTTCTTCTTTTGAGTCTAGGGTTGCAAGAAAATGAAATGAGAAGAAGAAGAAGACTCTTGCTTTTATAAAGTGGGTTTGTGGGTCCCGAACTTCAAGAGGCTGAAAGTGGCATTTGCGGGTCCCGGACGAAAATGACGAAGAAGAAAAAATTGATCAACGAAATATTTACTTTCCAAAAAGTATATTTTTGCAAATTTCTGAAAATTTCAAAATTTGTGTACAAATTTAGTGTAAAATGACGTTTTTGCCCTTTTTTCTCGAAAAATGTGATTTCTGAGCATCAAATTCAAACGGTCAAAACATGAAAGTGGTCAAATTTGATGAAATGAGTCAAAATAAGTAAAAATTGGAATTTTCAAAAATCAAGATCAAATCCCCAACGTTTCACACACGACACACGGGCGCCCCGGGCCGTGTCAAGCCTAAGTTAAATGACTCTCAAAAATCCCAAAGCTATTCAAAATCTATTCTAAACACACTTATAGGCTAATCACGATAAAAATATTAGTAAAATATACCAAACCTGGGTTGGGGTCTGACAGTTTGCCACATTTTAGTATGACTTTGGGCACAAAAACGAAGACCGTAGGGTCCTCTGTTGGACTGGGTCAAACAAGTACAATTGTTGACCCCAATGAGAGTTTTCCAACAAGACTGGGATCAGAACTTTTAGAGATCGGTGGTAGAAGTAGCGATATTATGAACTACGGTATGCACCTCGACAAGTGTGTCGGGGGGTCAAACTGGACTTTCTAGACCTCGGATGAGTTTGGGCTGAACATGAAAGTTGTTAAGCGGGTCAAGACGTAACTTCTGGGCTTGAAATGTAGTTTTTCTTATGAAATTCCCATAATACCCCTAAAATCTCAAAGATTCTAACTTCGACTTGATAAAAGCCGAACGCTCCGCGAAACTTCTCAAAACCACTCTGGAACCATACCAACCTTAACTCTAATCCTAAGAAACCCTCGATTAGCATCTAATCACACATCGGTAGTAACTAATCATAAATAATTAGCATTATTACATCCTCCTCCCTTAGGACATTTGGTCCTCCAAATGAAACGAACATACCTCAGGAAGTAGATGCGGATATTTCTTCAGAACTTGGTCGCCTAACTCCCATGTTGCTTCCTCTGGACATTGATTCTCCCATAATACTTTGACCCAATACATAGTCTGACTCCGAGGAACCTGCTCTTTGATGTCGATCACTCGGACATGCTTCTCTACATAAGTGGCATTCTTTTTAATCTCCAAGGGTTCATGTTGTATGATGTGCTTGGGGTCGGCAACATTTTATTCAGCATCGACACCTGGAAAACATCATCAATTCATGAAAGCTCTAGTGGTAAAGTCAACCTGTATGCAATGTCATTGATCTGACTCCTAACCTCGAACGACCCAATGTTTCTACTTGACAACTTACCCTTCTAACCAAATCTCAAAGTTGCTCTGATCGGTGATACTTTCAAAAACACTTTGTCCCCTACTTAAAGCTGAAGCTCTCTTCGATGACTATCGATGTAACTTTTCTGTCTACTTCTGGCAACTTTAAGATGTTTTTGGATCTGCTTAACTTTCTCGTTGGTCTATCCAACAACTGAGGGACCATGGAAACTTCAGACACCGACTTCTTCCCGGCAAATAGGAGTTCTACACCAGCGTCCGTACAAGGCTTCAAATGGTGCCATACCTATACTCGAGTGGTAGCTGTTGTTGTAAGAAAACTTGCATAAGGGTAGACAATCATCCCACTGCTCCTTAGAGTCTAAGACACATGCCCGCAACATGTCTTCAAAAGTCTGATTGGTTCTTTATGTTTGACCATCCATCTGCGGGTGATAAGATGTATTGAAGTTCATCTTGGTCCCCATCGAGCCTTGCATAGTCTTCCAGAATCTTGATACAAAATGACTATCTTTGTCAGAAGCGATCGATTTTGGGCTCCCATGAAGTTTGACAACCCCATCGGCGTACAACTTGGCCATCTCATTCATCTTAGTGCCAGTCCTAAATGGTATAAAATGCACGAACTTTGTCAGCTGGTTCACAATTACCCAAATGCAATCTTTCTTCTTCTTAGTCATTGGGAAACCAGAAATAAAATCCATGGTTATGTACTCCCATTTTCACTTTGGAATTTTCAGCTGGTGTACTAGTCCAGGACGCTTATGGTGTTCCACCTTAATCTGCTGACATGACAAGCACTTTGTAACAAATCTCGCTATCTCATGCTTCATACTGTTCCACCAGTGACTTTTCTAGTTATGATACATCTTGGTACAGCATGGATGCATAGCGTACTTGGAGTGATGTGCTTTTGTCATTATCTCAGTATTTAGTTCTTCCACATTTGGCATGCACATACGGTCCTTGAAGTACAACACACCCTCTAGTACCTTGAAATATGATAATACCTTGAAATTTGATCTCTCTGCAATCTACTCCATGATTCTGACTAGTTCAGGATCATCCTTTTTGCTATCCTTAGTCCTTTGAATGTTCGTTGGTTCAAACACTGCCATACTTACAAACAAAACTCCTTTCCATAGAGATTCTAACTCAACATCCATATCCCGAAATTCCTCAATAAACATCCATTCTACACACAAAGATGCTAGGGTTACTGGCTATTCCTCTGGCTCAGGCTCTGGTTCTGAGACTGCTGACTTCCTACTTAACGCAACCGCAACCACATTAGCCTTACCTGGATGGTACTTGATTGGAAAATCGTAGTCCTTTAAGTACTCCATCCAGCGTCTCTGTCTCATGTTCATTTCTTTTTGGAAGAATAGATACTACAGACTGTGGTGATCGAAATGCAGTTCAAACTTTTCTTCGTACAAGTAATGCCTCCTAATCTTCAAAGCGAACACAACTGCTACCAATTCCAAGTCGTGAGTCGCATAATTATGCTCGTGTTCCTTCAACTGACGTGGGCCATATGCAACAACTTTCCCATCTTGCATCAAAACACAACCCAAACCAACACTAGACGCATTTATTAGACGAGAAATCCTCCATTACCGTCGGTAATGAGAGAAAAAAATAAGTTTTTATTTTCACCTTCAGTTTCTGTGATATCGCATAGAAGGGGTGGATTTGGAAAAAAAACTTGGGGCCCCATACAATACCCACATTTGGGATATAGTTTGGGTCATTTTATTGGCACACAAATCTTATCATTTCCCACACGAGGAATTTGTTTTTTTATTACATTTTTACCCCTTTATGAATTGACAAAAATCAAAACATATTTTATGTTTTCACACAGATGCTCATCTTCTTCCTTATCCCATTCTCCCAACCATCTCACTCTCCACTCCCTCACACAATGGTTTTGGGCAACTCATCTTCCTCCATTTTCTGCTCTTGGGCAACTCATCTTCCTCCATCTCCTTCATCGATCTTTCTTTCTTATTGTACTTTATCGTTTTTCATTCCATCTCGATGGCTTTCTATTACGCTGAAGGAAGAAACAAACTATCAAATGGTGCCTTTCAATCAGAGCAGTAGTGGAAATGTTAATTTCTTTGTTAGTTTTTCGTATTTTTGTCACTTTTTTTTAAAAAAATTTCTCGCTTGGAACGAGTTGCAGGTCCAAATATGTACGGTCTTTTAGATCTAAACAGAATGTACATGTTTGGATGTATAGACTACGGTACCGAACATATGTTGTATGTTCGGAAGTTAGATACTGAACAATCGGATTATGTCCGGACACATAACACCGAACAATATTATTATGTTCGGAAAATTAATAATTGTTGTACACTCTGTAGGTCTCTACATAGGAAAGTCAGGTTGGATCAGACTTCGTGATGGATTATACCAGTGAGTTTATAACTCAAGAGGTAAGACCTACTGTAAATTTATTACTCAAATTACAATTGCTCGTTACTAAATACGTATTTAATTTGTTTATTGTAGATTTTTCACAGTCGCGATTCGTTGATCAGTTGGGCTCGTGGTGTAGGAAGGAAAAACGGCTTTGTCATTGTGATTAAGGTTTCAAATGCTGCTCGGGTAGGTGTCAAAGCTAGAGTACTCCTTGCATGCGAGAGAAGTGGACAATATAAGCATTAAGAGGGCCATAAACGAAATAAGATCAAACAAACAGGTTTAAAAAAAGTGGATGTCCTTTCGCATTAAAGGGCAAAAAGTTAGACTCAAATGATGATTGGATATTGGAGGTTGTATGTGGTGTGCATAATCATTCGGCGGCGGAACATTTAGAGGGGCATTCATTTGCAGGTAGATTATCAGAGGAAGAAACAAAGTTGCTGGTTGATATGTTCAAGAGCATGGTTAGAGCAAAATAAATTTTGGTTACATTGAAACAAAGAAGTGAATTAAACGTAACCACAATGAAGACAATATACAATGCATGTTACAAACATAAAGTTAATGAGCGGGGTGGAAGAAGTTAGATGCAACAACTTCTTGGGAAGTTGGCAGAGCATAATTACATTGAATGGCATAAGAATTGTGAAAATAACAAGACTGTCACTGACTTGATTTGGACGCACCCAAGCAATTTAGATTTATTGTGTGCATTTCCACATGTTCTGATAATGGGTTGTACTTACAAGACCAATCTTTATCGCATGCCCCTATTAGTGATTATTGGAGTCACATCCACAGACATGACCTTTTCTGTATGCTTTGCATACCTTCATGCGGAATGTGAAGAGAATTATGCATGGGCATTGGGTGTATTGCATTCTATTATTGGTGACGGTAATCTTCCCGATGTGATAGTGACGGATAGAGAACTGTCACTCATGAATGCCATTAGCAGTGTATTCCCTGGTGCTACTCATTTATTATGGAAATGTCACATTAATAGAAACATATTGGCAAAATGTAAAAAGTTGTTCGAAACGAAAGAAAAGTGGAACAGTTTTATTATGAGCTGGAATATGTTGGTGTCTTCATCCATAGAAGTGGAGTTTGGTGAACAACTCTCTAGGCTAAATCAAGAATTCAATATGTATCCAGGTGCATTCCAGTACGTGAAAAGTAGTTGGTTGGATGCATACAAGGAAAGATTTATCTTCGCATCGACAGACAAATGTTTCCATTTTGGGAATACTACAACAAACCGGTGTAATAAATCATGTACCAACCCAAAAGCTAAAGCTCATAGGTGGAAGGCCCATATAGGTATATTAAGACATGTCAAACCTATTACTTAGGCGATGTGGGATATGGGATTTCCCAACAATAGGTACCTTTTAAAGAGGATTAATCATTTGATTTATGCCTATTAATAACTATGCCTCACACTTAATGATTCTATGCAGGGCCGAGAGTTCACATGCACAACTCAAGAGGTAACTTGGATCAATTCAAGGAAATTTTGAAGCTTGTTGGACAAAAATCCACAGTTTGGTTGAGTTGTAGCATAACGGTATCAAAGCTTCATTTGAGAAAAGCAAGACAATTGTGCAACATAATTTCAAGCTGGCCGAATGCAAAGAGCTTCGTGGTAACAAAATCTTAGTAGAAACCAAGAGAGCCAACCTAGTTGGAATTATCACCAGTGTTTGTGGTTGTGTTATTTGAATCACACATGGATTACCTTATGCGCACAAGATTGCAGAAGATATAAGTGATGGGCAGCCTATTCCTCTCAACTGTATACATCTGCATTGGTCTAAGCTTTATATGTTGCCAACTGCCCCACCGAAAAGATATTCTATGGAGTTGGATTGTAAGGCGGATTTGGAGTTACTTGAACAATGGTTCAATGAGTATGATTCCACGAGAAAACTAAAACTTGTAAAGATGATACGAGTGCTTTCTAAGACAAATAGTACTCATTTGATAGAACCTGAAGTAATATTGTCGTGACCACGGTCCGAGAACCTGGGCCTGTAACTCGCGTGCGGTTTCCCACAGGTTCCCGTTGTGAGGATCCTGAGAACGAGGACCATCTCACACAATCACGATTGCGGAAGCGTGTAGCAAATCGCATGAAGATAAGCATAGATATTTCAAGTACATGAATAAGACATCAAGACATAAGATCAAAAGAAGAAGTGTAAACATGGCATTCCCATCAATATTTAAGTTTCCAAGGTTAAACAAAAGTGTGTTAGTTAAGTTTAAATCAAAGATAAGAGGCCAACAAAGGCCAATACATTCCAAAAGTTCAAATAAAGGCCCCATGAAAAAATGAAACAATCCTCAAAATCCCCCCCCCCCGCGTCTAGATGACGTCGTCATCGGGCATCCACTCTCTAGCTGGGGGCGGCTCAACAGCCTCCTCCTGATGCTCCTCCTCAAAGGCAACGTCGTCTGCACATGGGCATCAAACAAGTATCAAACACAACGGTTTGGCAGGTAATCAATTTAGGCATGTGCATGGAACAATTGAAGTTTTAAGAACCATTGTTGAAATCCACTTATTGAATTGAAAATAGATCATGACTGAGATACAATTCAAATAAACAAGCTAACATGATTACATATAGTATCATGAATAGTTAATCCACATTGAGCCCATCCTTTCTCCATCATACAAGATGATAGGAGTAAGCACGTACGACAAAACACGACACGCAAAACACAATCCCACGCCACACAAGGTAGACGGGGAGCCAGCCGCAGAACCGGAATAAGCACGATGTGTAATATAATACACGACTGATCTGTAGATAGTCCACATGTTTAAAGACCCCTGGACAGTGGATTAGACTGAAGGGGCAATCCAAGCTCAGTAGTGTTCACTTGAATTCATGAATGCACAAAACACGGTGATACACATTCTAAACAGGTCGAATTTAAGGGGAAAATCACTTGTCAAGATGAGGTAAGGAAATACTAGCAAGATAACATAAATTATATATAATGAGAAGCTTGAGATGAGAGGAAGAAGATGGTGTGATCAAGTCTTGATTTGTAGCCTTCTAGCTAGGGCATGCAAGGTGGAGAAAAATGGAGAAGAATGGCTCTTCCTCTCGGCTCTGTTTTCAGTTTGAAGAGTTACAAAAATGACGAGAGAGGGAGAGAAGAGCGACTTAAGTATTTGAAAGTGGGGCCCAACAGGCCTAAAGCTTGCGTTGACCAAAACATGATCTTGCGGGCCCCGGATGAAATCGACGAAGAAGTATGAAATGATCCTTGAAAAATCTAGTTTCTGAAAAGTATAAATTTGTCATGGTTTTGAGATTTTGAAATTCATGTCCAGATTTGAGCATGAAAAGTCAATTTTACCCTTTTGGGCCAGAATTTGGGTTTCTGAGCTTCAAACGTAGGCGGGCTAAATACAAAAGTTATAGAAAATAACAAAACCATTCAAATGAAGTCAAAACCACGATTAAAAGTCGGAAATCTAGAATCATCCTCCCGTGCACTCAGGGCCTCCCTGAGCGTGTCTGACTAAAACTAAACGCTCTCAAAATTCCCAAAGCTATGTCCAAGACTAAATCCAATCATATTCTAATCCAACGATCACTAAACCCACTTAAGATTAAACACTCACTTAATTATCACTAATCGAGCTAATCTGGGTCGGGGTCTAACATCCTCCACCCCTTGGGGTATTTGGTCCACCAAATAAAACAATTTTACCTCTGGTAACAAATGCGGATACTTCCTCTGAACTTGATCTCTCAATTCCCATGTTGCTTCTTCTGGCTCATGGCTTTCCCAAAGTACCTTGACCCAATGAATAGTCCGATTTCTCAATTCTTGTTCCTTGGTGTCAATAATTCTGATCGACTTCTCCACATATGAAGCATCTTCTCGAATCTCCAAAGGCTCGTGCTGTAGTATATGAGAAGGACTAGGAATATATTTCTTAAGCATGGAGACATGAAACACATTGTGTACCCCGGAGAGCTCCGGCAGTAATGCAAGTCTATAAGCAACATCTCCTATCTTGCTCAAAATTTCATATGGACCAATAATCCTTCTTGCTAGCTTGCCTTTCTGTCCGAACCTCAGAGTTCCTCTAACCGGTGAAACCTTCAAAAACACTTTGTCACCCACTTGAAACAGTAATTCCCTTCAACATGTGTCAACATAGCTCTTATGTCTGCTTCGGGCGACCTTTAAAGGTTCCTGAATCAGCTTGACCTTGTCACTTGTCTCCCTAACTATTGTTGGTCCATGAAAGTTACACACACCAACTTCTTCCCAGCAAACTGGAGTTCTGCATCTTCTACAATAGAGTGCTTCAAAAGGTGCCATACCGATGCTCGAGTGGTAACTATTGTTGTAAGCGAACTCACAAAGCGGCAAGTACTCATCCCACTGAACCTTGAAATCTAACACATAAGCACGTAACATATCTTTAAGAGTCTGTATTGTCCGTTCTGATTGACCATCTATCTGAGGGTGATACGTTGTACTGAATTGTACCTTCGTACCCTTAGATTCAAGTAGAGGTCCCCCAAACCTTGAAACAAATCTGCTATCTCTATTTGAAGTGATGAGAGACCATGCTTACTGACGATCTCATTGACGAATAAATTTGCAAGTGGTGCCATATGCATCATATTCCCTGTCTTCATTGGAATGAAGTGAGCATACTTCGTAAGACGATCCACAATAATCCAGATAGCATTGCTCCCCTTCATGGTATTTGGCAAATCAGAGATGAAATCCATGGTGATGTGCTCCCATTTCCACTCCGGAATCTCCAACGGTTACAGCAAACTTGGGGGTTTCTGATGTTCTGCTTTAATCAACTGGCAAGTCAAGCAACGGGACATAAAAACTGTTATCTCTCATTTCATATTATTCCACCAAAATCTATTCTTCAAATTGTGGTACATCTTCGTGCTACCGGGATGCATGGAGTATCTTGTACTGTGGGCTTCAATCATAATCTTATTCTTCAAATCATCCACATTAGGCACACACAGTCGGTCACGAAAATACAATATTCCGTCCGAAATTCTTAAATCGGGACGCTCTGCAATGTGCTTCACAATCTTTGCTAGGTCTGGGTCTTGCAACTGACTGTCTTTAATCTTCTAGATGAAAGTAGGCTCAGACACTATCATATTTGCTAACATCACACCCTTCCTTAGTGGCTGCACTTCTATTCGAAGCTCTTCAAGCTGCTGGAAAACACTGACTCCTCTCAAGCTGGCCATGATCACTGATTTTCTGCTCAAAGCATCAGCTACTACATTCACTTTCCCCGGATGATACTTGATTAGAAAGTCATAGTCTTTGATGTATTCCATCCACCGTCTCTGCCTCATAATCAATTTTTTATGTGAGAACAAGTATTGCAAACTTCGGTGGTTTGAATGGACTTCAAATTTCTCTCCGTAGAGGTAGTGCTTCCACATTCTCAAAGCAAAGACGACTGCTGCCAACTCCAAGTCATGAGTTGCATAGTTCCTCTCATGATCTTTCAACTGTCTTGAGCCATACGCAATCATTTTGCCATCTTGCATCAATACACAACCCAGTCCCACATTCGATGCATCTGTATAAATAATAAATTCGCCACTGCCTGACAGTAATGTGAGGATTGGAGCTGTGGTTAATCTTGTTTTCAAATCTTGGAAACTGGTTTCACACTGCTTTATTTTTGGGCCAATTATTTAACTTATCTTTTGTATAAACTTTAACATTTACTCTTATGGGAATGCTAATGATCATTGCTCACTCTGACACTATTCTATTTATATTTGTGAATCCAGTCTTGTTTATGGAATGAAATGTTATATTCATGTTTTACTACATGCTTCTGCATCCCGATTGAATATGTACATAACTCGTATATGAGATGACTTGAATTGTGAATTCCTCACCGTGGAATCCTGTGGGAAATCACGTGCACAGACAAAATATTCTTCTTAAATCCGTGTACATAAGGGCCATTTAATCATTGTTTTGACATGGCTTAATCACCATTATCATTAATCACAGTCCTGATCCCGGATTAGGCCCCTTGACCCGGTCCAGGGTCGCGACAATAATCTTGAGACATTAATGGACTCAAGTTTTTGTCTATTCATTTGGTTTAAATCACCAATGAGTGAGGCCAATTGTAGGTCAACACCTCGGTGTCTTGGGTACGTGATAGTAGGACTGTGGGAACATTAATTAGTTAAGATGGAATCTATCATCATTATCCCCTTATGCCAATTAATGAATTTATCATTGGTAAGTGCGCACCCATCTGAATTAAGAGTATTTTGGATAGGTACCGATGATAACTATAATTAATTGGGTCACAAGGATAATAAGATATCGATCTAATTTGGTGGACAGGGCCAATTGATCCATGGATATAGATGGAGGGGCCTACCTGTGGTCATAGGGAAGTTTATGGTCTTTATGTAATTTATTCCTAAGACTAGAGTTCAGTTGCAAATATATAATGGAGTTACTTGCAATTAACTGTGGGTCTGGTGTGCACATGAGATGTGGGGTCGGGGTGTCCTAGTTGGAGCCAGCTTTCTATGGAATCCCTAGTGGTCCCCAAGCTAGCCCAAGTTATTAGATAGTTACTAAACCTACTTGAACTCAAAAGGAAAGGAAATAGAAAGTTACTAATTGTTATGCAAGTGCTCCTTCTAATAATAATTAGAAAGAAGAAAGCCAAAAATTCTTATGGAAGTGAGACTTCTATTATTAATTAGTAAGTGGAGGTTGCCAAAGCTATAAATAAAGGAGGGGGTGGACGTTAATGATATGCTATTCCAAGCATCGGATTCACGCCTAAGTTCCCTTTGTGCAAGAGTTGCACACGCCCCTTCCTCCCCTCCTCTCTCTTCTAGTTTCTCTTCCAGTTTCCCTTAGAGCTTCTAGTTGGTTTCTTTTGGAGAACCCACCCTTCTCCTTGAGAAAATAGATCTGATACGGGACATAGTATGGAAGACAATTAGGTCTTGGAGATGTTAGTCTATATGGACTCAATCCAGTAGATGATATAATAAATTGATTAATTTCTTTATTTATCATTATATATTCATGTTTTCCTTTCATGAGATGAATGGTGTTTTATTATATACTTGCACATAACCAATACGAATGACATGATGGTTCATGAGATGAACCGGAGTCCACAAGTATATTAGAAGTAACACCTGTATATGGATGAGATCCACATACGGAGAGACATGTGTAGAAAGTCTTATACTTAAATATCTTCACAACAAGTGATGAGATTGGACATCTCATCTGACAAGGTTGCCGCACTTTGATCACTATGAAATAGTGTGATTTGTCTCGATCATCAGAATGTAAGATTCTGGATCATAGTGCTGGTACATTGGATGTATTGAATGACCATGAGAAGCAACTTATGAACACTATCTTTGCTTTAAGGTCTGCTCTCATAATTCCCTAACAATAGACTTTCAATCCTGAGACATTAATGAACTCAAGTTTCTATCTATTCATTTGCTTTGAGTCACCAATGAGTGAGGCCAATTGTAGGCCAACACCTCGGTGGGTCGGGTACGTGGTAGTAGAGCTGTGGGAACATTTAATGGTCAAGATGAAATCTATCTTTAATATCCCCTTGTGCCAATTAATAGATTTATCATTGATAAGTGCGCACCCATTCCGATTAAGAGTTAATTGGAAAGGTACCTATGATCATTATAATTAATTGGGGCTCAAGGATAATAAGATGTGGACCTAGTTTGGAAGACAGGTCCAATTGATCCATGGATATTGATAGAGGGGCCTACTTGTGGTCATAGAGAAGTTTAGGGTCTTCTATGTAATTTATTCCTAAGACTAGAGTTCAATTGCATTTATATAGTGGAGTTATTTGTAATTAATTGTGGGCTTTACCTCTCTTAATCATTTGTTATATGCTTAGTTTTAAATCTTTGGTAAATGACTTTTAGCATGATAACAATGATGTTTTGAATCCTTATCATATCTAATCTTTGATCTATTTGTATTGGATTCTACTTCTTGATTCAAACCAAGTTTGTTTTATAAACTTTGTTAATCATGTTTTGTCAAAACCTTTGATTTGTTTTATAAACATGTTTCATTAACTTGTTTGAATCATCTTTGTTGTTTTCATTCATTTGAACTTTAGTTAAACTAATTTGTTTTGAAAACAACATTGAATGTGCATCACATGTTTAGACATAATTAATTTCATACAACTTGTGTCATCTTGATTTTCATAAATCATTTACAAGTTAGTATTTGTGTACATGTGATTTGCATAACACTTCAATCAAATATTTTTATGAGCATTAAACTTTTGAATTGCTTTAAGCATAAAATAGATTGAGCTTAATTTTAAACTTGATTGAAGTTTTCACACACACACTTCATTAGCATTCATCTTTGTAATTCTTAGTGTTTGTGTGAGTTTGTTATTCACTTTCATATCCGCCTATCTTAGAGGCAAATTTATTGAGCTAAATTGTAATCTCTTAGAGTGTTTTGTGAAGACACCTTCTTTGAGAAAAATCTATTGTTGTAAGGTTATTGCTTAGCCATTGAAAAGCATCTTGTATAGGTTGTTGTTAAGCCTTGAAAAACAACATTGTAAGGTTATTGCTTATCCTTGGAAAGCATATTGTAGAGGTTATTGCTTAGCCTTTTTGAAAAGCATAATAGTGGAAATCCGGTGGGGTGTTGGATACACAAGCCGGTAGTGGATGTAGGCATTGAGGCCGAACCACTATAAATGATGGTGTTATGGTGATTGCAATGTGGTGATTGTTTATTTAAGCTTCCGCATATTGTTTGTTTAATCATCACATGTGACTAGTTGTTTTAAAGAAATTAAAATTGGTCATAATTGGTCACTAAGTGTAGCTCACCCTATTCACCCCCCCCTCTAGGGTTAGGATCCCAAGGACTTTCAATTAAGACGTGTGGTGAGGACTCGTTAGATTGTGTCGATCTGTTTTCTCTTCTTTTTGTTTCCTTGAGTTCGATTTTGTTTTTCTTTTAGAGGGGGAGACTCTCCTTGTCTTTTCCTTTCGTCTTTGTTGTTAGGGAAATTGGAAGACCAAATTTCTCTTTCGTGGGGGAGAATTTAAAGTCGTCATACCCACATTTAGTATCTTTTTCTTGTGTTCGCATCAGAGATTGAGAACTTTGTGGATTTAGTGTGTTGCTTTTGGAGGACTTCGACAGACTTTCAGCCTTTCAACATCACCAATGAGGTTAGTGAAAGAAGATGTATGCATTTGCCTGCCAGGGAAGAACATGAACAGTACTTGAAGACCCCTTCTCAACTAATCGAAGATCGTCATGCAGCATACCAAGGTAAGTAAGTGTGGATTTTTGGGTGAACTCATACCATCTTTCCAAGACGAAGGACTACAGAAGCCGTATTGGTTGTTGATTCTATGAAGGGTGAGGTGATTTTCCAATTATTAAGGCTAGAAGTTGGTGCCAGAAACTTAGAAATTTCTTTAACTCAAGGGACCTTTGTCATAATTTGGTTGAGAACTTTTGTAATTTCTAGCTAAACCGGTGCAGTCAACTCGGCAAAAGTGCCAAGTGAACGGTTAGGAATGTTCAAGGTCAGTTTTCAGCAGTAGTAGGAAAAGTATTATGCAGGAAAGAGCTTGACTTGATAGCAGGATAGAGGAGATTTTATGGATTTTATCGGCTTATGGGTTATTGGATTGGGCAGTGTATAGATGTAAGCTGAAGAAGCATCACCAGTTGGTTGTTGTTTTGTCTATACTGTAGATGGAGGTGCATTAGCTGTGTGGAAGAAAGTTGAAAACAAATTTGAGTTTATGAGGTGGTGAACAGAACTTGAGACATGATATTCAGATGAGGCTGAGATAATTATTCTTGCAGGGAAGGTAGAGCATGAGATAGGGGCAGAAGTTTGAGCAGACTCCGGATTGTGAAATTCTAGTTGAGCACCATTCTAGAAAAAGAGACTGGGTTATTTTGGTGAACCTTAGAGGAAAAATAAGAAGTGGTGGAGTTGTTTTGAGGCTTGGATTAAAAGTTTCAGATTTTCACGGATTGGCAACAGATTAGCATATATGTTTTTGTTGATAACATAGTATCAGGCAGAAGATCAAGAGCAACGAGCAGACAGAATCAGAGGTAGAAAACTTGAAGAGTGAAATCTGAAAGAGGCAAGCCATGCGAAGTTTTGACACAAAGCAGCACAGCAGGTTTGTTGTAGTTTAGCATTTGGTTTGTAGCAGTGTAGCATCTAGATTATAGCAGACCATGTCAGAGGCAGGAGGCTTGCAGAATTTTGGAGTTTGTGATATCAGGACAGGGAAGGATTGACGAAATGTCTGGAAGCCAGAAATAGATGATGCATACGAGGAACCAACAGATTGCTAAGTCACTCACTTCGAAGATGATGTGTAGACAAAGGACTATTGTTTTAAGAGTTTTTACAGAGGTGGCAGTAGTGTTTCGAGAATCTGAATGACATTGATGGAAGTGACTGACACTTGATAGCACTTCAGTCTCGACGATTCTCCGAAGACAAGACTGAATAGAAAGTTTGATCCAGAATCTGAATGGTACAATAAGAGCAGATATATGGAATTCCAATACTTTTCGGGATAGAGATTACTTCGATGGGAACTTGTCTGCAACCACAACTTCATGCAAGTGTCAGGATCACCGCTTGCAGCTTTGTATGACTTAAGGCACAGAATTCCATAGTAATAGAAGGAAGCCAAACTTACAGTTTTAAGGACCGACAGTGATTGACTAGAGGAATTTTTAATAATCAGCTTTGTCAGAGGAGCATGTTGTTGAGAAGATGTGTGTGACAGTGTGAAGCCTTCAACCGAATCAAGAATGTTGTTTGTAGGTGCATCTCACAGCCAGGTTTGATCAGAGGGTATCACAGTTGCCAAGGATCAGTGCAGGGTGTCCTTGTTTTGATTGGTCTTTTGAGTTTTTTATTTTTATTTGGTTTAAATCATTTAGAGGACCAAATGTTCTAGGGGGGGGGGGGGGGGGGAGGATGTAAGACCCCGACCCCCAATCCTCGTGTTTAGTGTTGTCTTGGTTGTGTATTAGCTTTTTGAGTGAGATTAGAGTTGGTTTGATTTTGTTTGTTTGTTTGAATAGATTTTTCATAGCTTCGGAGAATTTTGAGAGCCGTTGACCTTGGTTTGACCCTGCCCGGGGTGGCCCGTATAAATTGCATTTGTGTGAGAAATTATTCTTGATTTCAAAGATTTTCAATTTTTATTCATTTTGACTCATTTTATTGATCTTAACAACTTTCATGTTTTGACCATTTGGGTTCAATACTCACAAATCACGTTTTTCAAGAAAAAAGAGGCAAAAATGACTTTTCACATAAATCTATGCATCAATTTCGAAATTTGCAAAAATTGGGGAATATATACTTTTTGGAAAGTAAATATTTTGATGATCAATTTTGTCTTCTTCGTCATCTTCATTCGGGACCTACAATTGATAGTTTCAGCCATGACAAGTCTTGGGGCTCATGGGGCCCAGCCCACTCAACTCTTTATAAGCCCACTTAAGTCTTCTTCTTCCCCATTCATTCATTTTCCTGCAACTCTTTTCTAAAGAGGGTTTCTTCTTCTTCTTCCAGCCCCTCACTCTCTCTCCTCTTGTGTGCTTCTTTCTTAAATGCCAAATGGAGAGTTGATCTCCTAATCTTCTTCCTCATCTCTCAAGCTTCCCAAGGATGCCATTTTCAAGGGTTTTGAGCAAAGACAAATCTCCTATCCAAGCTTTTCTTCTTGGTTTGAACTTGAAATAAGTTCGCAATGGTTTTTCTTCTTCAAATCTTTGTTTTCCAAACCATTTAGAGTGCTTTTATCATACATGCAAAGGATTTCTTGGAGATTTGCAAAAGATTGATTTTTAGGGCTTTTTCTATGGGTATTTTGGGGGTTTTATAGATTTGGAGCTAGAGGCTTGATAGAGGCCATCTTTGAGTGATTTGTGCTTTTTCTTGACCAAGGCAAGTGAAATATTCAGCTAATATGATGATTATTGCTTGATATGAATGATTTCATGAATTCTCACTTTATCTTATGATTTCCTTATGGTCTATGGGTTTATCTTTGAAAATATTTAAACAATGGTTTATGCTTATTCCTCTTTAAGTAGTTGTTTGCAATAATCTTGGTTTTTGTCCCTAAATTAACCATCCTTTGATTAGCTATTTATGTTTCAGAATTTTAGTGGTTTGATGAATGAAATAGATATCTTTATAATTGGTTTTTGGAAAAATGGAATGGATTAGTTGTCACGCCCCCAAACCCGGATCCCTATAGCGGTCCGACCTCGGGGACGCAAATTGGGAAGTGATAAATAATATTTCTCCCCAAGATCCACATATGTGAGGAAGATATAATTTCAAAACACATCAAAACATTTTGCGGAAGCTTACGTGGCGTTGCGACCCGAAGCCCATGGCCATCGGATTCCGTGTCGCACTCAGCTTGTCAGCATAAAGCTGTCATAGCAATATTCATACTCAGACCGGAAGAAAACATAATATCAAAATATACAGAGCTGACAGTAACAACCTGATCGTTACCCAAGCATATTCAAGTTATAAATTAACAAGTGCATTAATTAAAATCCCAAGGAAAAAGGCTAACAAAAGCCTTACAAAAATAACAAGCTAAAGCAATGCTACCCAGGTGTGTGACGTATCTCCGGAGTCAAGCACGACGTCTATATGACATCACTGACACAACAAGCCTGCAAAACTCGTGGCTCAACAGCCATCTGCGCACGTGCTAACTCAAGACGGAAACCTGCTACCTAGAGCACCAAAGTGTAGTATATCAGACATGATGGTCTGGCAGGCGATCAATTTAGGCAAGAGCATATACAAAATTAAAGTTTAATAGAAACAATATTTAAAACAGTCTATTGAATTTAAAATAGATATACAAAGTTTAAAACAATACATGAATAAGATACTTATCAAGAAAACAAAAGTCCATGAACGATATACGAAACGAAACTAACATGAATACATATAATATCATGAATAGTAAATCCACATTGAGCTCATCCTTTCTCCATCATACATGATGATAAGAGTAAGCAAAGACAAGCAAGCTAAACAAGACGAGCAAAAACCTATGCCACACAAGGTGGGAGGGGAGGCCGGCCGCGAAACCGGGACGAGTGAAGATGTGTATAAAATACACGACTAATCTGCAGATAGTCCTTATGTTTAAGGACCCCCAACTAGTGGATCAGACTGAAGGGGCAGTCCAAGCTCAGTGGTATTCACTTGAATTCATAAATGCATAAAACAAGCGATACATATATAAGACAGATCGAAAATAAGGGAAACTACTTGTCATGACAAGACAAAACAATATATACTCCGCCACACGAGGTGGATGGAGCGATCGAGCAAGCTGAATATTTCTGATTAGGGCTAGTGGAGACTCGCCATTTGAAGCCCGTGATTGACACGCTTCGCCCCGTGGTTAAGGTTGCCGCCCGGACCGAGTTCTTACATTTCCCTCATCGACCACACAAGGTGGCAGGTGCAAGCAAGACAAGGCAAGATAGCATAAGCTATTAACATGTAAAAACACAAAAGTAGTCCGCTTTTTGGTTCTAAAACCCTTTGAAGCAAAGCTGATACTTATAGTCAAAACGAGTGCAACCCGATATCCGAAACTCAACTGATACTTATAAATCAAAACAAGTGCAAAACGATATTCTTCGTGTCAAAACTAAGTTTTCAAAACGAACTCTCAAGTATATGCTAAGACCCTTCATTTGATTCTTGTGTAAATGAATCCCAAATGTTGGAATTAAAAGCGGATTGGTGCCCCTGAAGCTAAACAACATTTCAGATTTCCAAGTGCACAATATCAAGTTAAAAGCCTCTCAACATATTTTGGGTTTTCATTCTCATCAAAACTCTTCAAAAATCCATCTTCCAACCATTTCAAGCCAAAACCACCATTTTTCCATAAATCATCCATTCTCATGAATATATAATTTTCAAGAAATCGAATCTATAATTAAACAAGAGCTTCACAAAGGCTGAAATAAAATTCCATATCATGAGATTGAAAGTATGAAATGCAAGTGTACAAATCTGATGTTAATAACAAGATTAACCAATAGGCAAAATAAATCAAACATGTGATACATGAAAAACATGATTTATAAGTAGAATATCCAAAATAAATGGCATGCACAAGAATGGGCTAAATCAGTCATGCCTTGGCCTCTAGCACTCCAAGACTACCCATAAATCTCACCAATTAGGCCTTAGTATACCTATTAAACAAAAACCCCAAGATATAACCTTAGACACCCAAGGATGGTCAATTTAAAAACGTGTTTAGGGTCCACCAAAATTGAGACACGTCATAGTTTAATTATAGCCCCCAACATGGTTACCCATCTGTCCTTCATTCTAAGGCTGGTTGGTAATGATTTCCAAACAAGTCCAGTCACCAATACATTAAACTAGTAAAACAGTCTATGATTTTGGGCCAATTTAAAACATGTTTGGGGTAAACCAAATGGGAGACATAATGGTATAATTTTTGGGGGCATTACACAAGGTTTAAACCCACTTTAGCAGCTGTGAAAGATGGTGGAGAAATGGGCTGCTAATCCTCATATAAGAAGCTGGAATCCATGGCTTACCTGAAGGAGTTCAAATAGGACGGATTAATGGTGGTAGATGGGGCGGCCAGCAGTGGAAGGACCCAAAAATGGGATGAATGGAGAGTGGACGATGAGAGCAACGCGTTGGCAACGATTGATTCCGAAGTTACCCAAAGTTTGGTGAGCGTTTGTGAAGAAATGGAAGAGAAAGAAGGGAAGAGAAGCTTCAGCTTCAGCTGTCTTGTTGCAGGTCGAAATGAAGAAGGCAGAAACGTGAGCAAGATGGGGAACATATAATAGAGGTGTGAACCGGCCCCACAACTTACTAGAACTTGATGGGCTTGGACATGGGCCTTCTGGGCCTCGAATGGACTCGACGAAGAAGAAAGAAATGATCCGCATAAAATCTAATTTTCAAAAAGTATACTTTTGATATGGTTCTGGAATTTCAAAATTTGGGTTCAGATTTCAATGTGAAAAGGTTGTTTTGCCCCTAGGGCTGAAAAATTGATTTTCTGGGCTTCAAACAGGGTCGGTGTAAACATAAAAGTTCTTGGGGATAATTTGACCCATTAAAAGAAACCAAAATTGAAAATTTTCAAAATCAAGAACAATCCCCCCACGTTGACACGTGCAACCCAAGGCATCCCCGGGCTGCCAGACAGGGTCCAACGGCTCTTCAGATTTCCCAAAGTTATAGAAAACTATTCTAAATCACAAACCAACTCGATTAGGCTCAAGTCTCACTTATAGAAACAACCCATAGCTAAAAACACACTAATCGCGAAGATTAGGGTCGGGGTCTTATATTAGTGTATTGATGTTTTAATGGATTTGATGTGGCAAGGAGAAGCTTAAAATACATGAGAATGCTTGTAGAAGAGAAGGGAGGGAAAGAAAAATCAAAAGGGGGCAGAAAAGTGCAATTTCTGCACTCAGAACGGACCCAATAGAACTGAGTCCGCTCCAGTGATCCAATGGGCCGCTCGAGCGGCCCAGGCTCTGGATGGGGTCATTAATTCGCTATACACTATTCTATTCCAAGTTACAGAAGTTATATGTATTCTTTTGTAAATCTATTTGAAATGTATTTGAGTGGTTCGCCACGATTGAAAATAACATCTTCATTTCAAGATCGAGATTCTTTTTTTTTTTTACAAATTAAAATTGATTAGAGTGGTTCGCCATGTCTGTTAACATCGGTAAGACTACTCATCTGATTTATTTGGATTTGTCAGTATGTTCGATATGTATCTGTTCGAAGTAGTTTTCTTATCGATTTTGGAAATGTATTACGGTTCAGACTTCGATTTTTAACTTGCACCACTAAGCTTAGGTCACCTTGTCAGGCTGATCACCCAGGTTGGGATCTTTAAATTATCTGCCAACTGCAGTTTGGATTCTGTTTGTACCGACCATGACAACGGTTCTGTTTCCGGTCCACAAGTAGTGGCAACGGTTTTGTTTCTGGTCCCACGGGTAGTGGCAATGGTTCTGTTTCTCCGGTCCCACGTGTAGTGGCAACAGTTTCTGAGTGCTCTTGTTACTTCGGTAATAGGAGCATATAGCACATGTGGTTTGCCAGTGTTTTCTCGATCGCCATTGATATATTTGATCGCCATTGTTATATTTGATCGCTATTGATTTATTCGATCGCCATTGACTTACTTGATTGCTATCGTTTTATTCGATTTATTATATCCCTTGAAATTGTTAGTGTTTTAGAAATTGTTCCTTTATTTCATCGTTACTATTGTATAGAACTTTAAATGTATTTACAATTAGTTCATAATATTTTATAAACTTTATCATTCTATTATCTGTTTATTTGCTTGCCAGACCGTTGTGTCTGACCCTCTTTGTTTGGTGCCAGATCTTGTCTTCCTTGCCCTTTTAGATGGTTTGAGCGGAGGAGGTGGTTGAGCAGTCAATTGGACGTGAGAGGCTTCCCAACGATATCTTTTAGATGTCGCTTTTGGTGTCAGAGTTTGTAATATAATTGAGGATTGTATCTGTTTAGTTAGTTATGTTTGTATGGCTTTTATTAGCCTTTTTCCTTTTGGAATTTAATGAAATTACTTTTATAAATTGTAACTTGAACATATGTGGGAAATAAATTATCCTATTACTACCAGCTCAAAATGTTATAATTCATGATTTGTACCAGTCTGATTATGAGCCTTAACTTGATGGCTTTATGTTAATGGTTGAGTGCAACACGGAATCCGATGGCCACGGGCTCCGAATTGCAACACCACATAAGCTTCCGCGAAATATTAAGTTCATGTGGAATTTTGTGATCTTCACACGTGGATCTTGGGAAAAGCAAAAAGTTTTAATTAATCCAAAATTTCACATCCGGAGATTGGATCGCTGCAGGATCCCGGTTTCGGGATGCGACAAAGTACCTAGGGATAGGCTTTGGCCGTGCAGGCATCGCTTTAACCCAGTGTGGTAAGTCTTCAAGGGTAGTACCACTTCAAGAACTTGTCATTGATGGGTAGCATACATCTATCACCCTCCATGTTTAAGAGAGCATATGCGTCGTTGGTGAAAACCTTGTCGATGACGTAGGGTCCCTCCCATAAAACCTTGTCGATGACGTAGGGTCCCTCCCATTTTGGCTCAAATTTTCCTTTGGACTTGTGAGCAAAAGTCGTTGGTCTTTTTACCTCAAGAACCAAGTCACCCTTTTTGTGGGTGCGTTGCCTGACCTTCTTGTCGAAAGTTCTTGCCATGCATGCTTGGTAAAGCTCAATGCTTTGTCGAGCTTCGAGCCGTCTCTCATCGAGATTATCCAGCTCTTGGAGTCTTAACTTCACATTATTTTCTTGAGTCAAGTCATTTTGCAAAGACACCCTTAGGGAAGGAATTTGTACCTCCAAGGGCACGATAGCTTTGCATCCATAGACCAAAGAGAATGGTGTGCTATGGGTTGGTCCTTGAACGGTTGTCCAATAGGCCCACAAAGCTTCAGACAGTTTGTCCCTCCAGTCTCTTTTGTGACTAGAGACCATTTTCTTGAGGAATTTGCAGAGTGTCTTGTTGAAGGCTTCTGCTAATCCGTTTGCTGTCAAATTATATGGAGTTGACGGACAACTTTGGATTTTGTATTTATCGCAGAACCTGTAGGATCGGTGATCCCGGAATTGTGGTCTGTTATCATGAATGAATCTTTTAGGTATGCCGAAATGACAAACGATGTTGGTGCGCATGAACTGAAGGACTGATGACGTCTTCATATCGCCGAGCGCAAATGCTTCTGACCACTTGGAGAAATAATATATAGCGGTGAAGATAAAGCGATGGCCTTTGCTCGATGGGGGAGAAATAGGATCTATGATGTCCATACCCCAGGCTTCAGAAGACCATGAGATTGCTATAGGATGTAGCCATTATGGAGGCATATGAACATAATCTCCATGAACTTGGCATTGTTGGCAGCGCTTAACAAATTGCATAGCGTCAGCTACCATGGTAGGCTAATAGTAACCTAACCTTTTTATCTGATTGTAGAGCTTAGGACCAGCCCGATGAGCTCCACAAAGACCAACATGAACTTCTTTGGGTGTTTCTTATGCCTCTTGTTGTGACAAGCAACGTAGAAGTACTCCGTTGAAGGATTTCTATAAAGGGGCTTTAAAGGAATATCCAAATGAAAGTTTGGGGCTCGTCTTTGAATTCTTACCCGTTCTTTTGGATCTTCAAGCAGGATTCCGAACATAGTGTAGTCAATGAACGGATCCCTCCAGTCGCCGATCGAATGTCTAAGGATAGAGATCCGACTTTCAACCACTCGGTGGCATTCAGCAACTGCTTGGTTTGTGTTAAGAGGAGGGAATATCTCTTTCACACATTGTAATTTGCATGTTTATTATTGTTGCCACTTGGAGCGTTCACAATATCTTTTCTTGAAGGATTTACATAAGTAGAAGAAGATTGGTTGTAATTTCTGTGGTAGTCCCGGCCAGAGCGGGTACCTCTACCAACTTCCAGAGCTTCTTGAGAAAGGTCTTCGTTTGGAAGATCACCCTCGAGATCAAGGAGTTGATCCTTCTCATTTGCTAGGGATGTGTCTGTAGCAGAGTTGCCATCATCGGTGATTGTGTTGCACGGAGCATTTTCCGGGAACAAGTCTTGAACAACATCCAGCAACTATTCTTCTTTGTTGAGCAAATTATCGATCCAGACATAACCTATGAGGTTGGGTATTTGGGACCAATTGACTGGATTTTCGTTGAAGATATCATTAGCCGAAGCTTTTTTATGATGATCAGTCAGGAGGGGTGTGAATTCTGATGTCACGATCTTAGGAGATGAAGTCTGAGAAGGTGATATCTCAGTAGAAGTCACTTGAGAAGAAGTAGCTCCAGAAGATATACTACCAGATGTGGTTTAAGAGTAAGTGGCCTCAACAGACGAGGCTTCGAAAGTGGCCGCAGCAAACGAGGCTTCGGTGGAACTATCATCCTGAACTATCACATTGCAGGTCGCTCCGATAGGGGACATCCCCAGAATGGACTATATGGAGTCAGACTCATCCTCGAAAGTACGAGGATCATCAATCCAGCAGTTTTCTCCATTTCCAGGAGTTAAAAGAGGAGGTACCTGGTGGTCTTCAAGGACTTCTGGTTCTAGATTTTGATTGCGACAAAGCTCATTGATGCGATCTTTCTCTTGTTCTATGGCAAGAAGTTGTAAGATCCTCGCATATTCTTCAAGATCTGGCATGGGAGCCAAATCTTCTTCTTCGTCTGCTCCTTGTGGTTCAACATGGTTGGGTTCCACTAGAGCAATGGCAAGTGATGGGTTAACATCATTTTCTTAAACAACCTCTTGGTCTTTTTCATCATCAAACTAGGATCCTTGTGGCTGTGAGGGATTATACCAGATTAATGGTATGAGGTGAGGTTCTGGAACCCATTCTTTATCAAGGTATTTTCCTGTTTCAAGGGATTCCTCCCACTCGTCGGTGTCACTAGACTCATATTCATTCATGGAGAATCCGACTATCGAATTGCAAGAGTATGATGCCCCCTACGTAGTTTCATTTCTGAGTTGAGGCGGCATGAAATCACTGAGAGTGAATTTTCTTACCCCCTTTGAAGTCTCGGGAAGGGACTTTCCTATTGCCCCCAGTGGAAGCGGTAAACGAGGTCTCTACCTTTTCATGGACTTCTTGTTTTGGCTGGGTCTTCTCCTACCATTTGAACTTGAGGAGATGTCTCATAGCCTGCCTTCGCTGTTGAGCTGTCGGCTTTGTTTTGACAACCTCCCAGTTTTCATCTTCTAGGAAATCGAAATGTACCCATATGGGTTGTCCGTCTAGTGCTTGGTAACGAACCAGCTCTTGGCACGCTTGAATTCTTTTTATCACCTTGGAGGAAGTAGTGGTCTTCTTCTTTGCTGACTTTGAAACTTGTCCACATGACACCATGTTGACGGAGGCAGACCCGTAGTTTTTATCAAAGGTGATAACTCTGTCTTTCCATATCTCATTTATCTTATCTCTCAAAACGAAGCATTGATTGAGAGGATGCGAGATGATCCAGTGGTATGGACAGTACCGAGTATCGTTGGTTTTCCCAACATCTCCAGGTCTTTTGGGATCAGGCAAGGTGAGCTTGCCATTTGCCACGAGAGCCCCAAAGATTTCGTCAACATCTTTATCGAATGGGTATTTCTTCTCTACTCGTTCTCTGAAGGCATCAAAGGTTTAGGTCTCTTACCCGCAGCTTTGTTTTCAGGTTTCTTTGGTGGCTAGGGAGCTGAATTGCTTTGCACATTGAGGGCCTTTTTTTCTTTGGTTTTGAGGTTGCAATGGCGGTTGGTTCCTTCCTCGATGATTTCTGACTATTGAGGTCTTTGATCACACCTCCATGGATGCTTCTAGGAGTTCTCCCAGGTTTTTCGATTTGTTGCCGATGATCATGGAGCGGATCCTTGCTCTCATGTTGTTTCGGCAGATGTCAACTAGCGACGCTTGTGGCAGTACATTTGAGCATTTGTAGACCATTGCTTTCCACTTGTGAATGAAGTCGTATGTTGACTCGTTCTCCCCCTGTTTTAGGCTGCAAAGCTGAGCCATAGTAACAGGATGATAATGTTAGTTTTATGGTCTCAATCCAATAGATGATATAATAAATAGATTAATTTCTTTATTTATTATTATATATTCATGCTTTCCTTTCATGAGATGAATGTTGTTTTATTATATATTTTCACATAACCAATACAAATGATGTAAGACCCTGATCCCCAATTCTTTTGTTTAGCGTTATTTTAATTGTGGTTTAACTTTTTAAGCGAGATTGTAGTTGGTTTGACTTTATTTTTGAGTTTGACTAGATTTTTCATAACCTTGGAGAGTTTTGAGGACCGTTGACTTTAGTTTGACCCGGCCTTTATGTATTTTTTTTAGAGAAATTACTCTTGATTTCTAAAAATCCTAAATTTTATTTATTTTGATTCATTTTATTATTATAAACAACATGTATGTTTTATTAATTTGGATTTCAAGCTCAGAAATCGTATTTTTCATGAAAAAGGGAAAAAAACGTCTTTTTACAACAAATTTGTACCCAAATCTCAAAATTTGCAAAATATGTCAAAAATATACTTTTTGAAAAGTAGATGAAAGTCCAAGGGATCCTACCCTAGAGGGGGGGTGAATAGGGTGATCTACACTTAATGACTAATTATGGCCAATTTTAATTTCTTTAAAATAAACTAGTCACATGTGATGATTAACATACAATATGCGGAAGCTTAAACAAAACAATCACCACAAAACAAGGATTTATAGTGGTTCGGCCTCAATGCCTACATCCACTACCGGCTTGTGATCCAACACCCCACCGGATTTCCACTATTATGCTTTTCAAAAGGCTAAGCAATAACCTTTACAACTATGCTTTTCTAGGCTAAGCAATAACCTTTCAATGTGCTTTTATAGGCTAAGCAATAACCTTTACACAATGCTTTTCTTAGGCTAAGCAATAACCTTTACAATCAAATGATTTCTCTAAAGAAAGTGTTTTCACAAAACACTCTAAGAGATTACAATTAAGCTTAATAAATTTGCCTCTAAGATAGGCGGATATGAAATTGTAAATCAACTCACACAAACACACTAAGAATTACAAAGATGAATGCTTATGAGGTGTGTGTGTGTAGAACTTCAATCAAGATAAAATTAAGTCCAATGAATTTTATGCTTAAAGCATTTCAAAGTTTAAAGCACATAAAAGATATGATTGAAGTCAAATGCAAATCACTTGAACAAATACAAACTTGTGAATGATATGAAAATCTAAAGATCACAAGTTGTATGAAAATGATTAAGACTAATCAAGTGATGCATGTGCAATGTTGTTTTCAAAAACTAATTTAACTAAGGTTTAAATAGATTGAAAACAACAAAGAGAGTTTCAAACAAGTTAATGTATCATGCTATAAAGAAATCAAAGATTTTGGCTAAGCATGATTGACAAAGTTTAAAACAAAACTTGGTTTGAAATCAAGGGTGAAGAATCCAATAACTAAAATCAAAGATTAAGAGAAGAATGGATTCAACACATCATAGTTAATATGCTTAAAAACATTTACCAATAGTTTAGACAAAGCATAAAACATATGATTAACAAAAGGCAAAGCTTACTTGGTGGTTTAACTTCATTAATCCAAGCTTTAGCTTTTTCTAATGACCATTAGCCTTCCTAATTAGCTTGATCCCCTTTCTTTTGCCTCAAAATACCTCAAGAAGGGCTTCAAAGATCATCACCATGGCTAAAGGAATGAACTTACTTTTATAGAAAAAGTGTTCAAACGGCTACCTGTCGGTCGACCGACAGGTAGGTGTCGGTCGACCGACACCTCAACGGTCACTAAGCAACGGTCATTTTTTCGAACGTTTCCCGACCGTTATACATCTGTCGGTTGACCCTCATTTGTCGGTTGACCGACAAGGAACCGACAGATGAACCGACAGCTCAAAAATGCTGAAAATGTAGCTGTCTGGTTTTGGATCCAACGAGTCCTTGGTCTGAAATTTTATGCACTGTCGGTGGACCGATAAGAGCCGACGAGCTGACCGACAGAGAAGGTCTGAAATTTGTAGCTCTCTGGAAATGGGACCGATAGAGCCTCTCGGTTGGCCTCGGTTCCACTGTCGGTTGACCGACTGCTTGACGTCGGTTGACCGACAGCCTTAGACAAAAATCCCAACTTGCATTTTTCAAAGTATTTTCTTGTGGGGATTCTTGGGCCATTAAACCAAGCTTGGAAACATGATTTTAAATCATCTAAGTGCTTTTTAAAATCATGAAACATAAAATGCCATAAAATATTTAAGACTTTAAAACATTAGCTAGCTTGATTTGTAAAAATTCTTTTCAAAAACAAATGCATCCAAGATTTAAATCCAAAACATGCACAAACTATAAGATTTACAATATTTAAAAACAATGCATGTAGAAAATCAGATTTCAAGATATTTAACTCAATGTTTGTGTGAAAAATCATGAGATGCTAAAATGATAATGCATCCATCAAATTGCAATACACAAAATCCTTAACAATCTCCCCCTTTGCAATTTGATGGCAAACCTTTTATATGTTGGCAAACTTAGCTCAACACTAAATTTTCACACAGTCTTCAGCTCCTCCTTGGCTGGACAATTCTTGAAATCTTCTTGGATGCTTCTTCACTTTAGCTTGGGCTCTAGCTTCATTCTTCTTGATGCTTGGAGCTTGATCAATCTTCAAGCTTTCTCTTCATCTTCCTTTCTTTAGACCAAGCATCTTCTTTAGCTCCCAAGCTCTTTCTTATATCATCTTCTCCCCCTATGACCATGCATTTTCTCCAATGCATTCTCTCCCTTTGGGTAGAAGATCATACAATGTCTCTCCCCTTTTGACATTGAATTGCACATTGCTCCCTTTAGCAACTTGAGCACTCTCTTCCCCTTATTCTCTCAATTTGCTCCCCCTTTATTATCTCCCCCTTTGACATTAAATTGCAAAGGTATCAGTTGAGGAGGGGTACCTACACACATGAAACAAGAAAAATACCTTTCAGTAGCACCTGTTAACATAAGTAATTGAAAATGAAATACATAACAGGTTTCATGCATGGGTAGTAAGCTTATAAGGGTACAGAGCCAATATAAGGGTGAATTTGATCAACTCTAATGCTTCCTTAGAAGGTTTACTCCCCCTCAATTCATACTCTTCTTTTGTCAAACTTTTGACAAGGATTTAACTAATAGGTGCAAGAAGAAGATGGTTTAGCCAATTGAGGGTTAACTTCAAGAGAAGAATTAGATACCAAATGATAATGATAATTGACTATTAAAGTACAAATTGATCAAATTACCAATATAAAGATGTACCAATTGACGGATAAGCTATAGGATAATTAAAGAGCAAGGTCAAAAGGATATACTAAACATAGCACAAATCATTATAACTATGAAAATCATATGCTATGTAAGGTTTTGAATTCATTTCATACAATCATTGGATATAACTAACACGCACAAGATGAATGAAATGAAGTTCAATCATGAAGCCAAACCTCACCATTAACCAACCAAAATTATGAAAACATAAACATGGTGGTCATGTAATTTACCTATAAGAGCATGAGAGGTGGCAATCATGAAGATTATGATGCTAATGGAATGTGACATGGAACAAAAGACATATGACTATCAAGATCAATCCAATGTACACAAGGTCTATCACAAACTCATGATATGATACCAATTGGATATAGATACTAATTGAAAATTATACCAATTGGTTACCAATTGAATAGAAAACATGATTAAGGGCAAGCATGTGACAAACACAAAATTCTAACAAGCATCATAAAATCATATTCATCACTTAGAATAATATAACTAGTGAGCATAGTGATGAACAAGAGAAATTGCATAAAAAAGATATAACTTTGTAAAGCATGCAATTTCCAAAGTGTCAAGATCATATGAATTCAACATCCAAGACATCCATCAAACAATAGATATAACTATGAAATTCAAGAAATGGATTTCAAAGAGGTTCATATGATAAAAACACTACTATGAAGTTGAAACATGTATAAAGAATGATATCAATAAGAAAAATACACATGAATTAACATCATAACCATCCATTTCAAAAATAAAATGACTAGAAAGCATAAAGGATGGATTTGAGAGTCCTAGTATGGTAATTTCAAATAAAACTAAGATCACAACCATACAAGGAAGTAAATGACATTTGCATATAAAAGTAATGAAACTAAATGAGCAATGATGCAAAATGGCATATAACAATTATTTCCTTCTAAAATTTATAATCATTAGCACAAGGAAAAAAACTCAAAAGAAAATGTTTGAATGAATATAACTAACAAAGCTTGAAAACATTTTCAATTCATACAATCTTCAAATCATAAGCAAAATCCAACAATGGACATAAAGAGGATGATATTGAAGATAACACTTTTTCAACTTGCATTTTAAAAGATATAACTTATTTGAAACACATACAAGTTGGTTTTTCAAAACAATAATTTTCCATATTATCATATAACTTAGAAATCTATGGAAAAACTAAATTGTTTCAAATCATTTGTTTTTCAAAACAAATCTTACTAATACATCCAAACAAATGATTTTATAATATCAATTGATTATGAAAGATCTAGCTAATAAAGCTTTGAAACCATAATCAATTGAACATGTATAGAATTGCAAGAGATATAACTAAATGAACAAGAAGCAAATCTAACATGTTGAAAATATAATCAAATGATTTTGAAAACCATGATATGTAACTAGTATGGTGCATGAAAACAAAATCAATTGATCATAAACAAGCATTGCATTTTATGAAACGTAACTATGAAATAACACAATGCAAATGCAACAATATGACCAACAAAAGGATTTACCTATAAAGGATAGGTTGGTCAATGAGGTCCAAGGCCTTAAGGTTTGACTAAGTAAATAACTTTTGGAATCCACCTAAGGTCTTGGGAGGGTTGGTCTTTGAGGTCCATCTTAAAAGTCTTACCAACTATGGGAGATTTGATTTGACAAATTTTTAACTTAGACTTATCACCATGATGTTTAGATTTAACTAAATTTGGCTTAGGTTGGTGATTAGTCTTTTGAGGTTGGTGACTTTTCTTCTTAGGGGATTGAGCCATTTTTCTTTTCTTCTTATTTTCTCCCTTTATTTGACTTTTGAATTTTAAATTTAACTTTGCAACTTTATTCAAAAGTTCTTTCATTAGAGATATGGGAGGTAGGTTGAGAAGCTTTTTGTTGTTAGATTCTTTTAAAGTTGGTTTAACTTGTTTAAGCTTTTTAGAATCTATCTTGTGAGACTCCTTTTTAATTGGTTTGACTTGTTTAGTCTTCTTGGAGTCTTCTTTGATTTTTAGTGTCTTATCCATCATAGAGATTGATTTTACTTTCTTTGGTTCAAAAATGGATTTAGACACATTGCTTCTCCTTTGTTTGCACTCAAACCTAAAATGTCCTTCAATGCCACAATAATTACATTTAGTTTTGGGCAAAGAAGTGTGAGTGCTAGACAATGAGGACTCACCTTTCACAAATGTGTTGGTGAATTTAGGGTCATGTGAAATATTCCTATCAAAACCAAGACCCGTCCTATCTCTTTTAGATTTACCCAATTTCAATAACTTTTCAAATCTTTCTTCACTTTGGGTAAATTTGCACTCATACTTTTGTTTGTAGGTTTCAAGTTGAGTGACTTGGTTTTTAAGGGTTGAATTTTCATTTTTAACTTTTGTTAGTTCATGTTCAATTCCCTTAAATTTGTTTAGCTCTTCATGGGCAAGTTTTAATTCAAACTTAACTTCATTAATCACATTAGATCCAAGTTCTAGAGTTTTTATCTTAATTTGTGCATTAGATAAATTTTCCATAGAAATGGTTAACTTGGATTCTAAATTGTTAATGTTTTCATCTTGCCTTTTTAATTTATCTCTTAGTTTAGAATTTTCCTTATTAAAATTATCACAACCTAACTTTAGTTCAATTAATTCATCTTGAGCATTTTGTAGGTTATGCAAAGAGATCATAAACTTAGAGTCTACACAATTTATTAATTTTTCTTTCTCTCTAAGTTCATCTTTTGAAGAAACTAATTGTTTGTTTAGACTTTGAGATTTTTCTTCTAATCTTTTATTCTTTTTAACAAGCTCTAAGGCAAATGTACATAATTCGTCATAGGCTTGTTGAATGTCATCTTCATTTTCATTAATTTCTTCTTCTTTTAATTTAAGTTTAGATTCAAGTTGAGATACTTTAAATTCAATGTTTGAATCTCCAATAGATGGAAGAAGAAGGGATCTAGAAGAATCTTCAAAGTCTAGAATAGTGGAATCCATTCTAATGATTTTCATAGAAAAACACTACTAGGGTCCTAACTCAAGGATCTAGATAGAGAGGATCAACTCCGGGTGTTTAAGCCCTAAATGGAGTAACCTTGCTCTGATACCAATTGAAAGTCCAAGGGATCCTACCCTAGAGGGGGGGTGAATAGGGTGATCTACACTTAATGACTAATTATGGCCAATTTTAATTTCTTTAAAATAAACTAGTCACATGTGATGATTAACATACAATATGCGGAAGCTTAAACAAAACAATCACCACAAAACAAGGATTTATAGTGGTTCGGCCTCAATGCCTACATCCACTACCGGCTTGTGATCCAACACCCCACCGGATTTCCACTATTATGCTTTTCAAAAGGCTAAGCAATAACCTTTACAACTATGCTTTTCTAGGCTAAGCAATAACCTTTCAATGTGCTTTTATAGGCTAAGCAATAACCTTTACACAATGCTTTTCTTAGGCTAAGCAATAACCTTTACAATCAAATGATTTCTCTAAAGAAAGTGTTTTCACAAAACACTCTAAGAGATTACAATTAAGCTTAATAAATTTGCCTCTAAGATAGGCGGATATGAAATTGTAAATCAACTCACACAAACACACTAAGAATTACAAAGATGAATGCTTATGAGGTGTGTGTGTGTAGAACTTCAATCAAGATAAAATTAAGTCCAATGAATTTTATGCTTAAAGCATTTCAAAGTTTAAAGCACATAAAAGATATGATTGAAGTCAAATGCAAATCACTTGAACAAATACAAACTTGTGAATGATATGAAAATCTAAAGATCACAAGTTGTATGAAAATGATTAAGACTAATCAAGTGATGCATGTGCAATGTTGTTTTCAAAAACTAATTTAACTAAGGTTTAAATAGATTGAAAACAACAAAGAGAGTTTCAAACAAGTTAATGTATCATGCTATAAAGAAATCAAAGATTTTGGCTAAGCATGATTGACAAAGTTTAAAACAAAACTTGGTTTGAAATCAAGGGTGAAGAATCCAATAACTAAAATCAAAGATTAAGAGAAGAATGGATTCAACACATCATAGTTAATATGCTTAAAAACATTTACCAATAGTTTAGACAAAGCATAAAACATATGATTAACAAAAGGCAAAGCTTACTTGGTGGTTTAACTTCATTAATCCAAGCTTTAGCTTTTTCTAATGACCATTAGCCTTCCTAATTAGCTTGATCCCCTTTCTTTTGCCTCAAAATACCTCAAGAAGGGCTTCAAAGATCATCACCATGGCTAAAGGAATGAACTTACTTTTATAGAAAAAGTGTTCAAACGGCTACCTGTCGGTCGACCGACAGGTAGGTGTCGGTCGACCGACACCTCAACGGTCACTAAGCAACGGTCATTTTTTCGAACGTTTCCCGACCGTTATACATCTGTCGGTTGACCCTCATTTGTCGGTTGACCGACAAGGAACCGACAGATGAACCGACAGCTCAAAAATGCTGAAAATGTAGCTGTCTGGTTTTGGATCCAACGAGTCCTTGGTCTGAAATTTTATGCACTGTCGGTGGACCGATAAGAGCCGACGAGCTGACCGACAGAGAAGGTCTGAAATTTGTAGCTCTCTGGAAATGGGACCGACAGAGCCTCTCGGTTGGCCTCGGTTCCACTGTCGGTTGACCGACAGCCTTAGACAAAAATCCCAACTTGCATTTTTCAAAGTATTTTCTTGTGGGGATTTTTGGGCCATTAAACCAAGCTTGGAAACATGATTTTAAATCATCTAAGTGCTTTTTAAAATCATGAAACATAAAATGCCATAAAAGATTTAAGACTTTAAAACATTAGCTAGCTTGATTTGTAAAAATTCTTTTCAAAAACAAATGCATCCAAGATTTAAATCCAAAACATGCACAAACTATAAGATTTACAATATTTAAAAACAATGCATGTAGAAAATCAGATTTCAAGATATTTAACTCAATGTTTGTGTGAAAAATCATGAGATGCTAAAATGATAATGCATCCATCAAATTGCAATACACAAAATCCTTAACAATCTCCCCCTTTGCAATTTGATGGCAAACCTTTTATATGTTGGCAAACTTAGCTCAACACTAAATTTTCACACAGTCTTCAGCTCCTCCTTGGCTGGACAATTCTTGAAATCTTCTTGGATGCTTCTTCACTTTAGCTTGGGCTCTAGCTTCATTCTTCTTGATGCTTGGAGCTTGATCAATCTTCAAGCTTTCTCTTCATCTTCCTTTCTTTAGACCAAGCATCTTCTTTAGCTCCCAAGCTCTTTCTTATATCATCTTCTCCCCCTATGACCATGCATTTTCTCCAATGCATTCTCTCCCTTTGGGTAGAAGATCATACAATGTCTCTCCCCTTTTGACATTGAATTGCACATTGCTCCCTTTAGCAACTTGAGCACTCTCTTCCCCTTATTCTCTCAATTTGCTCCCCCTTTATTATCTCCCCCTTTGACATTAAATTGCAAAGGTATCAGTTGAGGAGGGGTACCTACACACATGAAACAAGAAAAATACCTTTCAGTAGCACCTGTTAACATAAGTAATTGAAAATGAAATACATAACAGGTTTCATGCATGGGTAGTAAGCTTATAAGGGTACAGAGCCAATATAAGGGTGAATTTGATCAACTCTAATGCTTCCTTAGAAGGTTTACTCCCCCTCAATTCATACTCTTCTTTTGTCAAACTTTTGACAAGGATTTAACTAATAGGTGCAAGAAGAAGATGGTTTAGCCAATTGAGGGTTAACTTCAAGAGAAGAATTAGATACCAAATGATAATGATAATTGACTATTAAAGTACAAATTGATCAAATTACCAATATAAAGATGTACCAATTGACGGATAAGCTATAGGATAATTAAAGAGCAAGGTCAAAAGGATATACTAAACATAGCACAAATCATTATAACTATGAAAATCATATGCTATGTAAGGTTTTGAATTCATTTCATACAATCATTGGATATAACTAACACGCACAAGATGAATGAAATGAAGTTCAATCATGAAGCCAAACCTCACCATTAACCAACCAAAATTATGAAAACATAAACATGGTGGTCATGTAATTTACCTATAAGAGCATGAGAGGTGGCAATCATGAAGATTATGATGCTAATGGAATGTGACATGGAACAAAAGACATATGACTATCAAGATCAATCCAATGTACACAAGGTCTATCACAAACTCATGATATGATACCAATTGGATATAGATACTAATTGAAAATTATACCAATTGGTTACCAATTGAATAGAAAACATGATTAAGGGCAAGCATGTGACAAACACAAAATTCTAACAAGCATCATAAAATCATATTCATCACTTAGAATAATATAACTAGTGAGCATAGTGATGAACAAGAGAAATTGCATAAAAAAGATATAACTTTGTAAAGCATGCAATTTCCAAAGTGTCAAGATCATATGAATTCAACATCCAAGACATCCATCAAACAATAGATATAACTATGAAATTCAAGAAATGGATTTCAAAGAGGTTCATATGATAAAAACACTACTATGAAGTTGAAACATGTATAAAGAATGATATCAATAAGAAAAATACACATGAATTAACATCATAACCATCCATTTCAAAAATAAAATGACTAGAAAGCATAAAGGATGGATTTGAGAGTCCTAGTATGGTAATTTCAAATAAAACTAAGATCACAACCATACAAGGAAGTAAATGACATTTGCATATAAAAGTAATGAAACTAAATGAGCAATGATGCAAAATGGCATATAACAATTATTTCCTTCTAAAATTTATAATCATTAGCACAAGGAAATAAACTCAAAAGAAAATGTTTGAATGAATATAACTAACAAAGCTTGAAAACATTTTCAATTCATACAATCTTCAAATCATAAGCAAAATCCAACAATGGACATAAAGAGGATGATATTGAAGATAACACTTTTTCAACTTGCATTTTAAAAGATATAACTTATTTGAAACACATACAAGTTGGTTTTTCAAAACAATAATTTTCCATATTATCATATAACTTAGAAATCTATGGAAAAACTAAATTGTTTCAAATCATTTGTTTTTCAAAACAAATCTTACTAATACATCCAAACAAATGATTTTATAATATCAATTGATTATGAAAGATCTAGCTAATAAAGCTTTGAAACCATAATCAATTGAACATGTATAGAATTGCAAGAGATATAACTAAATGAACAAGAAGCAAATCTAACATGTTGAAAATATAATCAAATGATTTTGAAAACCATGATATGTAACTAGTATGGTGCATGAAAACAAAATCAATTGATCATAAACAAGCATTGCATTTTATGAAACGTAACTATGAAATAACACAATGCAAATGCAACAATATGACCAACAAAAGGATTTACCTATAAAGGATAGGTTGGTCAATGAGGTCCAAGGCCTTAAGGTTTGACTAAGTAAATAACTTTTGGAATCCACCTAAGGTCTTGGGAGGGTTGGTCTTTGAGGTCCATCTTAAAAGTCTTACCAACTATGGGAGATTTGATTTGACAAATTTTTAACTTAGACTTATCACCATGATGTTTAGATTTAACTAAATTTGGCTTAGGTTGGTGATTAGTCTTTTGAGGTTGGTGACTTTTCTTCTTAGGGGATTGAGCCATTTTTCTTTTCTTCTTATTTTCTCCCTTTATTTGACTTTTGAATTTTAAATTTAACTTTGCAACTTTATTCAAAAGTTCTTTCATTAGAGATATGGGAGGTAGGTTGAGAAGCTTTTTGTTGTTAGATTCTTTTAAAGTTGGTTTAACTTGTTTAAGCTTTTTAGAATCTATCTTGTGAGACTCCTTTTTAATTGGTTTGACTTGTTTAGTCTTCTTGGAGTCTTCTTTGATTTTTAGTGTCTTATCCATCATAGAGATTGATTTTACTTTCTTTGGTTCAAAAATGGATTTAGACACATTGCTTCTCCTTTGTTTGCACTCAAACCTAAAATGTCCTTCAATGCCACAATAATTACATTTAGTTTTGGGCAAAGAAGTGTGAGTGCTAGACAATGAGGACTCACCTTTCACAAATGTGTTGGTGAATTTAGGGTCATGTGAAATATTCCTATCAAAACCAAGACCCGTCCTATCTCTTTTAGATTTACCCAATTTCAATAACTTTTCAAATCTTTCTTCACTTTGGGTAAATTTGCACTCATACTTTTGTTTGTAGGTTTCAAGTTGAGTGACTTGGTTTTTAAGGGTTGAATTTTCATTTTTAACTTTTGTTAGTTCATGTTCAATTCCCTTAAATTTGTTTAGCTCTTCATGGGCAAGTTTTAATTCAAACTTAACTTCATTAATCACATTAGATCCAAGTTCTAGAGTTTTTATCTTAATTTGTGCATTAGATAAATTTTCCATAGAAATGGTTAACTTGGATTCTAAATTGTTAATGTTTTCATCTTGCCTTTTTAATTGATCTCTTAGTTTAGAATTTTCCTTATTAAAATTATCACAACCTAACTTTAGTTCAATTAATTCATCTTGAGCATTTTGTAGGTTATGCAAAGAGATCATAAACTTAGAGTCTACACAATTTATTAATTTTTCTTTCTCTCTAAGTTCATCTTTTGAAGAAACTAATTGTTTGTTTAGACTTTGAGATTTTTCTTCTAATCTTTTATTCTTTTTAACAAGCTCTAAGGCAAATGTACATAATTCGTCATAGGCTTGTTGAATGTCATCTTCATTTTCATTAATTTCTTCTTCTTTTAATTTAAGTTTAGATTCAAGTTGAGATACTTTAAATTCAATGTTTGAATCTCCAATAGATGGAAGAAGAAGGGATCTAGAAGAATCTTCAAAGTCTAGAATAGTGGAATCCATTCTAATGATTTTCATAGAAAAACACTACTAGGGTCCTAACTCAAGGATCTAGATAGAGAGGATCAACTCCGGGTGTTTAAGCCCTAAATGGAGTAACCTTGCTCTGATACCAATTGAAAGTCCAAGGGATCCTACCCTAGAGGGGGGGTGAATAGGGTGATCTACACTTAATGACTAATTATGGCCAATTTTAATTTCTTTAAAATAAACTAGTCACATGTGATGATTAACATACAATATGCGGAAGCTTAAACAAAACAATCACCACAAAACAAGGATTTATAGTGGTTCGGCCTCAATGCCTACATCCACTACCGGCTTGTGATCCAACACCCCACCGGATTTCCACTATTATGCTTTTCAAAAGGCTAAGCAATAACCTTTACAACTATGCTTTTCTAGGCTAAGCAATAACCTTTCAATGTGCTTTTATAGGCTAAGCAATAACCTTTACACAATGCTTTTCTTAGGCTAAGCAATAACCTTTACAATCAAATGATTTCTCTAAAGAAAGTGTTTTCACAAAACACTCTAAGAGATTACAATTAAGCTTAATAAATTTGCCTCTAAGATAGGCGGATATGAAATTGTAAATCAACTCACACAAACACACTAAGAATTACAAAGATGAATGCTTATGAGGTGTGTGTGTGTAGAACTTCAATCAAGATAAAATTAAGTCCAATGAATTTTATGCTTAAAGCATTTCAAAGTTTAAAGCACATAAAAGATATGATTGAAGTCAAATGCAAATCACTTGAACAAATACAAACTTGTGAATGATATGAAAATCTAAAGATCACAAGTTGTATGAAAATGATTAAGACTAATCAAGTGATGCATGTGCAATGTTGTTTTCAAAAACTAATTTAACTAAGGTTTAAATAGATTGAAAACAACAAAGAGAGTTTCAAACAAGTTAATGTATCATGCTATAAAGAAATCAAAGATTTTGGCTAAGCATGATTGACAAAGTTTAAAACAAAACTTGGTTTGAAATCAAGGGTGAAGAATCCAATAACTAAAATCAAAGATTAAGAGAAGAATGGATTCAACACATCATAGTTAATATGCTTAAAAACATTTACCAATAGTTTAGACAAAGCATAAAACATATGATTAACAAAAGGCAAAGCTTACTTGGTGGTTTAACTTCATTAATCCAAGCTTTAGCTTTTTCCTAATGACCATTAGCCTTCCTAATTAGCTTGATCCCCTTTCTTTTGCCTCAAAATACCTCAAGAAGGGCTTCAAAGATCATCACCATGGCTAAAGGAATGAACTTACTTTTATAGAAAAAGTGTTCAAACGGCTACCTGTCGGTCGACCGACAGGTAGGTGTCGGTCGACCGACACCTCAACGGTCACTAAGCAACGGTCATTTTTTTGAACGTTTCCTGACTGTTATACATCTGTCGGTTGACCCTCATTTGTCGGTTGACCGACAAGGAACCGACAGATGAACCGACAGCTCAAAAATGCTGAAAATGTAGCTGTCTGGTTTTGGAACCGACGAGTCCTTGGTCTAAAATTTTATGCACTGTCGGTGGACCGATAAGAGCCGACGAGCTGACCGACAGAGAAGGTCTGAAATTTGTAGCTCTCTGGAAATGGGACCGACAGAGCCTCTCGGTTGGCCTCGGTTCCACTGTCGGTTGACCGACAGCCTTAGACAAAAATCCCAACTTGCATTTTTCAAAGTATTTTCTTGTGGGGATTTTTGGGCCATTAAACCAAGCTTGGAAACATGATTTTAAATCATCTAAGTGCTTTCTAAAATCATGAAACATAAAATGCCATAAAAGATTTAAGACTTTAAAACATTGGCTAGCTTGATTTGTAAAAATTCTTTTCAAAAACAAATGCATCCAAGATTTAAATCCAAAACATGCACAAACTATAAGATTTACAATATTTAAAAACAATGCATGTAGAAAATCAAATTTCAAGATATTTAACTCAATGTTTGTGTGAAAAATCATGAGATGCTAAAATGATAATGCATCCATCAAATTGCAATACACAAAATCCTTAACAGTAGATATTTCGACGATCAATTTTGTCTTCTTCGTTGTTTTTGTTCGGGACCGCAAATGCCTTTTTCAGCCACTTGAAAATCAGGACCCACAAACCCACTTTATATAAAGCAAGTCTTCTTCTTCTCCTTTTTCTCATTTCATTTTCCTGCAACTTTGAGCCTAGGGTTCCTTTCTTCCAGCCCTCACTCTCTCTCCTCTTGTGTGCATCCCTCTTAAGTGCTAAAGAGGGGATTGATCTCCAAATCTTCTTCTCCACCTCTCAAGCTTTCCTAGGATACCTTTTTCAAAGGATTTGAGCTAGGACAACCCTCTTCTCCATGCCTTTCTTCTTGTTTGAAACACCAAAAGGTTAGCAATGGCATTTCTTGCTTGAGATTCTTGTTTTTCAAACCATTTAGAGTGTTTTCTTATTTCATGCAAGAGGTTTTCTTTGAGATTTGAAAATGTTTGGTTTCTAGGGCTTTATCTTGGGATATTTTGGGGGTTTTGGAGATTTGGAGCTAGAAGTCTTAATTGACGCCATCTTTGAGTGATTTGTTCATCTCCTTGACCAAGGCAAGTGAATATACATCTAATATGGTAATTTTGTTCAATGTGGATGTATCTATTACATTTCATTCTATTTCTTGTTCTTCTCATGATTTATGGATTTGTTCATTTATTGTTTTAAGCCATGGTTATGTTTATTTTCCTCAAGATAATGTTTTTGCTATAATCTAGATTTTATTCTCTATTTGATCATCTTGGCTCAATTCTTGTTCTTCAAATTTTTAGTGTCTTGTGGAATGAAGAAGATCTTGTTTCTTTTAGTGAGTGATTGGAAATGGATGGAAGGAATTAGTGTATTGATGATTTAATGGAGTTTGGTTGAGGCTAAGAGAGGCCCAAACTATATTAAAGTGCATATAGAAGAGAAAGGAGGGAAGAAATCACAAATGGAGCCAAAGCAGTGCAGTTTCTGCGCGCTTCATGAACCCAACTGAACCGGTTCTGGATGGGGTCCGCTCGAGCGGACAATGGGTTGCTCGAGTGGACATGGGCCCAGTTATGGCCTCTTTTGTGAACTTGTTTGGGGGCTGTTTCATGGATCCTTTTTAGCCTTGTTTAAACTTCATCTAGACCTTTTTCATCCTTGTTTTTTAGGCTTATTGACCTCCTATTTATGCTTGGAAGCCCATGAATTATTACAAGGAATTATAATGCTTGAAATGTGCAAATTGAATGGGAAGAATGAGAGAAAGTTTGATGTGAGATTTTACCCGAGAATTTTATAAGTCTTAAGGCACACTTTATAACTTAAATAGTTGTGGATTTTCGTTGGTACCAAGCATTGTTTATAAATCAACATTTAGGGATTTAAGTGTGCATTGAGATATCCCTTGGTAAACCATTGAATCACATACACTATTCCATTCCATTTCAATTTAGAAAACGTATATGTATTCTTCAGTAAATTAATTTGAAAGGATTTAAGTGATTCATCACGTTTGAAAGCATCGGCGATTTGAAATAGAATTAAGTGGTTTTCCACGTTCGAAAGGATTGATTGTATGATTTTTATACAAATTACATTGATGTGTATTTGAGTGGTTTACCACGAAAATTCGTATGTTTTCTATGAATTATTTTGAAATAGATTTGAGTGGCTCGCCATGTTCGGAAATATATCGATAAGACTACTCATCAGATTTGTTTGGATTTGTCAGTGTATTAAGTGTGTATTTGTTCAGGAGTAGTCCTTTTTATCGATTTCAGAAATGAATTATTATGTTTGGATTTGTATCGGTTCAAGTTTTGAAAATTTAAAGGGCACCAATAAGCATAGGTTACCTTGTCGGGCAGATCACCCGGCTTGGAAAATTTAATTTGTCTGCCAACTGCAGTTTGGATTCTGTCTGTACCGACCATGGCAACGGTTCTGATCTGCCGGTCCCATTTGTATGGCTACGGTCTGATTCTAATCTGTCGTCCCACATGTAGTGGCTACGGTCTGATTCTATTTTACCGGTCCCATTTGTATGGCTACGGTCTGATTATGTTCCGCCGGTCCCATTTGTTTGGCTATGGTTCTGATTCTGATCTGCCGGCCCCACGTGTAATGGCTATGGTCTGATTCTCTTTTGCGGGTCCCACATGTAGTGGCTACGGTTCTGATTATTCTGGTCCCACGAGTAGTGGCAACGGTTTTCTGTTCTGCTCTTGTTACTTCGGTAATAGGAGAATATAGTTGTATGTGGTTGCCAATGTTTCAATCGGTTTGTTAATTCTTTTAAGATAGTTATGCTTCAGTTATTGTTCAGATATTTCCCATGATATTTATGTTCAGTCTTTTAATCATTTTATTATGATTTACCACCATCATTGTTTAGAATCTTAAATGGATTTACAGTTATTTCATAGTATTTTATAAATGCCCATCATCATATTATCTGAATTGCTTGCCAGACCATTGTGTCTGACCCCTTTTCGTTTGGTGCCAGTTTTCCTCTCTTCTTGCTTTTAGGTGGTTTGAGCGGAGGAGGCGGACGAGCCATCAAATGGACGTCAGTGACTGCCAAACGATATCAACTAGATGTCGTTTATGGTACATGAGTTCGTAAAGTATTTTGGGATAGTATTTTGTTTAGTTGATTGTTTGTTTGGATGGCTTTTATTAGCCTTTCCTTTGGGATTGTAATTAATGTACTTGTTAATTTGTAACCTTAACATATGTGGGAAATAAAATGTTCTGTTACTGCCAACTCAGTGTTCTATGATTTATGATTTGTACAAGTTTGATTATAAGCCTTAATTTGATGGCTTCATGTTAATGGCTGAGTGCGACACGGAATCCAATGGCCACGGGCTCTGAGTCGCAAACACCATGATTAGTTTCTGCAAAATATTTAGGTTGTAATGGAATTTTGTTATCCTCACACACGCGAATCTTGGGTAAAGTAAAAAGCTTTAATTAATTTAAAAATTTTACATCCCGAGATCAGATCACTGCAGGGCCCGATTTTGGGGTGTGACAAATGACATGATGGTTCATGAGATGTACCGAAGTCCACAAGTATATTAGAAGTAACACGTGTGTATGGATGAGATCCACATATAGAGAGACATGTGTGGCAAATCTTATACTTAAATATCTTCACAACCAGTGATGAGATTGGACATCTCATCTGACAAGGTTGCAGCACTTTGATCACTATGAGATAGTGTGATTTGTCTCGATCATCAGAATGTAAGATTCTGGATCATAATGCTGGTACATTGGATGTATTGAAGGACCATGAGAAGCACCTTATGAACACTGTCTTTACTTTAAGGTATGCTCTCATAATTCTCTAGCAATAGGATCTCAATCCTGAGACATTAATGAACTCAAGTTTCTCTCTATTCATTTGCTTTGAGTCACCAATGAGTGAGGCCAACTGTAGGTCAACACCTCGGTGATTTGGGTACGTGGTAGTAGAACTGTGGGAACATTCAATGGTCAAGATGGAATCTACCTTTAATATCCCCTTGTGCCAATTAATGAATTTATCATTGGTAAGTGCGCACCCATTCTAATTAAGAGTGAATTTGAAAGGTACCTATGATCATTATAATTAATTGGGGCTCAAGGATAATAAGATGTGGATCTAGTTTGGAAGACAGGTCCAATTGATCCATGGATATTCATGGAGGGGCCTACTTATGGTCATAGGGAAGTTTAGGGTCTTTTATGTAATATTCTTAAGACTGGAGTTCAATTGCATTTATATAGTGGAGTTATTTACAATTAACTGTGGGCCTAGATTACACATGAGATGTGGGGTCACGTGTCCCAGTTGGAGCCAGCTTTCTAAGGAATCCCTAGTGGTCCCCACGCTAGCCCATGTTATTAGAAAGATACTAATTCTAGTTGAACTCTAGAAGGAAAGTTCCTATTTCTATTTGAAGTGAGACTTCTAATAGTGGTAATAGTAAAGTTACTAGTTTTAGTAGAAGTGAGACTTCTATTTTAATTAGAAAGGAGTTAGAAAGTTACTAGTCATATTTGAAGTAAGAGCATATTTGAAGTAAGACTTCTAATTATGATATATTAAGTTACTAATTATTGTGGAAGTAAGACTTATATTTTAATTAGTGAAGAAGAGGTTGCTTGAAAGCTATAAAAAGAGAAGAGGATGTGTTGGGCGCCCCATGCTTTATTCCTTCATTGGAATCCATGCCCAAGGGTTCTCAAGTCCAAGAGTTGGACGTCCATCCCCCTTTTGTGCAAGAGTTGCACATCTTCTCTCCTCTCCCTCTTCAAGTTCCTCCTTAGAGTTTCTAGTAGTTTTTCTCTTGAAGATCACACCCATCTTCTTGAGAAAAGAGAACCTGATACGGGTCATAGCGTGGGAGATCAAAAGGTCTTGGAGATTCCTATTTGATACGTAAAAGAGTGTTATCATCAGAGAAAGACGTAACTTCTCCATTAGAGCACAACCGAGCTCCAAAGGTATATTCTACTTTTATGTATGTTGTAGATTTATTTATTGCTTGTTAGTTGCGTTACTATCCTATTGATAGATTTATTTACTGATCATGATGGCTGAGATTGAGGACATGGATCCTGGATTGGGTTTGTAGCCTTCGGGATTGTTGATCACTGTATCAAGTTAGTCAAAAGTTTTTGAAATCTATCCTAAAGGCCCACTTATTTCCAACAATTGGTATCAGAGCCTTACCTCATCTCGAATCATGTTAGATCAGTAAGCTTGCTTTAGTTTTAGCATAAGATGCGAAGAGGATAGAGCGAGAGCTATGTACGGATCCATATTGATAGATTTGCTTGGATAATTAGTAGATCTATGTTTGGATAGTCACAAAAGGGTTTAACAATGATGGAATGACGGTAGGAAACCATTGGAAGCCTTCAGAAGTGCTTTGGAGGTGTTTGGACACATTTTTAAAAAACCCAAATTTCAGGCTTCGTCAGCCTGGTCGACCTGGCCTCGGGCTCGGTCGGCCGAGTGACTTTGGCGCAGTCGACCGAGCCCTCTGGCCAGTCGACTGAGCACACATGGACCGACATGCGGTTTTTTTAGTTTTTTAGTTTCAGGTCTATTTTTGGTTTGTTGTTTTTCCAGCATTGTTCGGCAGCCTATTTGTGTGTTTTGTTTGTTTGTATGAGATACTAACATGCAGGTTATCTTGTCCTCTCCATATGGCCCACAAGTCTTTTACTTTCTTTTATGGATAATTAGTTTATTTGAGGCTAAGTGTTAAGGGCACCATGGTTTCCTTGGTTTCCCATGAAAGGGCAATGCATGGTGAATTTTCCTATAGCCCTTTTTATTTACATGTTTAGATTACCATGTACGTCTCATCGTAGAGATATAGGAATTTATTGTAAATTCTGGCGATGTCCGAGACGAAGAAGGAAAGTAATATTGGACTCCTAATCAGAGAGTTTGAAGATTACCAAAAGTGTTTTGGAGTTGCCCAAAGAGTTTGAGGAATTCTAAATTTTTGGAAAGTCTAGAAGTCCAAGAAGTCTATTCTGCTTGGGCCATGTGGAGGAGTGGAGGAGATGACTAGTTTCTAATTTTAGTATTTTCTATTTATGGATGAATGCTTGATTTAGAATATTTCTAAACCCGATCCAAATATAGCAAGTTATTAAAATTGTCAAATCAAATTAATTTTTGGAAAGAGTTTTAATTAGTGTTGATGGCCGATGAGATGGACACATTGGTAACACCAATTTAAGAAACTGGACTTTCCTTAAAATAACTTGACTTGGAACCAATCTTTGGTCATATCATGAGATGATTTGATGTTCATATATATATATGGGCCCTAATACCTTAAAAGGAAATCCTCAATTCTAAAATATTAAGTGGGAGCGGGGCATTTAAATTGAGAAATCCTCATGGTTTTCTACCATAGGTCCATTGTGAGGAAAGTATTAGCTTCGTGCCATCAATAGTATGGCCGTTCCTTCGGAGGGCTTTTATCTGTCTGGTTACTAGATATGGATCTCCATTGGATAGTATTGGTGAGACGTGGCGGGGGTTCACTCCCCAAGGAAGAGCTGCCCAAAACGGTTGTCATACAATATTAGTTGGTGGGTCACACTTAACTAAAATAATGATGTAGTATCCCTAAGGATTTGCCTCATGTATTTTAGAAACCAAAGCTAATCGGGAGTCATACATTATTTGGTATGAGATACCTAGATAATAATGAATGATGGGGATCATGGATAGTTAGTCTTAATCCTAATTTTGACAACTTTGATCCGCACCAATCTATGTGGCATTTGCACTCCTCAAGGAGGCATGCCCTAGGGGATTGTGATTCAATGTATTCTAAATTTAGTGGTTATGTGGATTCCCACATGAATTTGGTAGAATAGTAAAACCCTAATGTCATTTATATTATTTCATTGAGAATGTATGGTTATGTGCTACAGTTTATTCAAGCATGAATTCGAATACTTTCAATCCACTTTCGACCATCCTCAACAAGAATACGTTGGTGGGAAAAGGAACCTAGATATTTTCCTGATGGCTTCAGGATATAAATATGTCCTTAACATGCCCTCCCCTTGAGGAGCCTATGCCAGATGCACCACAGGACCAGAAAGACCTTTACGCTAAATGGACCAAAGACGATGAGATAGCCGGATGTTACATATAGGCATCCATGTCTAGTGTTTTGCAACACTAATAACAATCCTATAAGACTGCATACGATATTATATCGAACTTAAAGGAGATGTTTGCGGACCAGGGCAGACCTGCTAGGCAGGCTGCTATGAGGGTGCTCATAAGCACTAAGATGGCTGAAGGAACACCAGTGCAGGACCACATGCTTAAGATGAAGGACTCATTGAATGAGTTAGATGTACTGGGTGCTGTAATTGATGCAGAATCGCAAATTGACATAATCCTTGAGTCGCTATCAGATTCATTCAACAATTTTAAGGTCAATTTTAATATGAACAAAATGAATTTGACCCTTGCTGAGCTGTCTAGCCAGCTGGTAGCGACTGAAGGGATCATGAAAAAGCCAACTACCCTGATGATAAAAAAGTCATATGCCAGGTCCAAGCCGAAAGGCAAAGGCCGAAAAGGCAAGAAGAAATCAGTACCCAAGGGTCCTAAAGCGGAGAATGGTGCTACTGGTGGTGTGGCAAAGGCTAAGGGTGTAGGTACCAATGGAAAGTGTTTCCACTGTAGTATGACAGGACATTGAAAAAGGAATTGTCCAAACTTTTTGTCTAAGAAAAAGACCTCAGGTATGATTGAGTCACTTGTTTATAAAGTTAGTTTTGCAACTGGTACTTCAGAATCCTATTGTGTTGACTCCAGTGCAACTAAGCACATATGTAATACGTTGTAGGAGTTGCGGGAAACCAGGAGACTTAGTAGGGAAGAAATCATTGTTAACCCGGGATCGGAAGCGAAGACAAAAGCAGTGTTAGTGGGAGTAATAACTTTGTTATTTTCAGATATTAAGTTGATTTTGTCAGATACATTATTTGTACTGTCTTTAAGATGGAACTTTATTTCAGGTTTTAGTATGGTGAATAAGAGTTATTCTATTACTTTTGGTACTGAAATTGTCATATATTCTGACAAGGTAATCAATGACTTTTATTTGTTAAACTCCCACAATGTATGAGATACATGACACTGAGATTAATAATAGACCATCATTAAAAGGAAGTCACCTTCATCTAATCCAACAAAACTTTGGCACCTAAGAGGCTAGGTCATATAAACCTAAACATGATTGACAGGCTAGTGAAAGATGGTATATTGCCTTCATTGGTGGTAGAACCAATGCCTTTCTGCACGTCCTGTCTGGAAGGCAAAATGACCGAAAGACCCTTTTTCATCTAAGGGCACAAGGGCCAAAGATTTATTGGAGTTAGTGTATACTGATATGTATGGACCTATAAATATTAAAGCGAGAGAAGATTACGAGAACTTCATCACTTTCACCGATGATTACTCAAGATATGGATACATATACCTTATGCACCGCAAGTCCGAGATTTTTTTCTAAAGTTCAAAGAGGTTCAAGCGGGAGTGGAAAAGCAATTAGGTAAAAGTATAAATACTCTTCGATGAGATCGATGAGGCAAATATCTCTCTGCTAATTTTATGGGATACTTATCAGAAAATGGGATTCAATCCTAGTTGTCTGCTCCTGGTATGCCTCAACAGAACGGAGTAACAGAAAGAAGGAACCAGACTCTTTTAGATATGATTAGGTCTATGTTGAGTTTCTCAGGATTACCTATTTTTTGGGATATGTTTTGGAAACTGCAATGTATATACTAAACCTCATTCCATCTAAGTCTATACTAAGACTCCTCGGGAGTTATGGATCGGGCGAAAGCCTGGTCTACAGCGTTTTTAGGGTTGTCTGGCACACGTGCTGAAGGTTAAGACGGGTTAGTTGGAATCGAAGTTGGAAGTATACACGTTTATATAATATCCCAAAAGAACTAAAGATTTGTTATTCTATAATCCCAGAAAGCAGAAAGTGCTTGTCAACACCAATGCTGTCTTTTAGAAGAAGATTATATAATTAACCGGAAATCTCTAGAAAAGGTTATCTTGGAAGAAATTCAAGAGCGATCAATTCCAAATCAAGAATAACCGAACTTTAAGAAAATCCGCCCATACCTGACCCAGTAGTTACACCAGTGCTTCGTCATAGTGGGAGTATTGTCAGGCCCCCTGACAGGTTCTCAGTTTTGGGAGAGTTTTACGAGGCAATCCCGAAAGAACCAGAATAACATCCCTGTAACTATGATGAAGCAGTTAATGACATAGTTTCAGGACGTTGGCTCGATGCTTTGAAAGCTAAGGTAGAGTCTTTGTACTCCAAACAGGTCTGGACACTTGTGGACTTGCCCGCCAATATTAAACCTATTGGGTGCAAGTGGGTCTACAGGAGAAAGAAAGGACCAGATGGAAGAGTTGAGACCTTTACGGTCAGGCTTGTTGCAAAAGAATATACTCCGAAAGAAGATATCAATTATGAGGAAGCCTTCTCGCCAGTAGCCATACTCAAGTCCATCTGGATACTCTTATCAATTGCGGTTAATCTCGATTATGAGATTTGGCAAATGGAAGTCAAGACGACGTTTCTCAATGACCATCTTGAGGAAGACATCTATATGATGCAGCTAGATGGATTTATACCTAATAACTAAGTGCAAAGAGTTTGCGAGTTGTAGAAGTTCATTTATGGACTAAAGCAGGTATCCCAGAAAAGGAACATCCGTTTTGACTAGGCAATCATGTCAATTGATTTTTGTCAAAATCTGGATGAAGTCATGAGCGTACATGAAAAGTTAAGGAGTCAGGGTAGTTTTTTCTGGTATAGTATGTCGATGAAATCCTGCTCCTAGGGAGTGATAGGGATGTTGTCAACAGTAAAAGTTTTGCTTGGCTAAGACTTTTGATATGAAAGGACTTTAGAGAAGTCAGCTACATCCTAGGGATCAATTTCATTTGAGACCGGAAAAATAGGATGATAGGATTATCTCATGATGCGTACATAGATAAGGTGCTGGTATGGTTAGCTATGCTTTGTACTAGACCGGATATCTATCACGCAGTAGGTCTAGTCAGCAGATATCAGTCTAGCCTAGCTCCTTATCATTGGACTGCAGTAAGATATGCTCTCAAAAACTTGAGAAGGACTAGAGATCACATGTTGATTTACGGCAGTAATGAGTTCATTCCAGTCGGATACATAGATTCTGACTTCAAATCAGATCAGGATTCCATAAAATCAACTTCTTGGTAGGTGTTTATGCTGTGGCCGCTTGAGAAGCATTTAAGGAAGCAGATTGGCTCAAAAGATTCCTTATGAAATTTGGAGTGGTACTTTTGGCAGGACAGCCGCTCACAGTTTACTGTGATAACAACAGGGCAGTACCTAAGTCCAAGGAACCCAGGAGCCAAATAACATGTACAGAGAAAGTTATACACGGTCAGACAGATTGTGTAGAGATGTGATGTTACGATCACCAAGATAGCCTCTGCAGACAATCTGGGAGATCCCTTTACTAAGCCTTTGACTACCAAAGTCTTTAAGCTGTAAGTAGAAGGAATGAGCATGAGATGCAACCCTGACTGGCATTGAGCCCAAGTGGGAGATTGTTAGTTTCATGGTCTCAATCTAGTAGATGATATAATAAATTGATTAATTTATTAATTTATTATTATATACACATGCTTTCCTTTCATGAGAAGAATGCTGTTTTATTATACATTTGCACATAACCAATACGAATGACATGATGGTTCATGAGAAGAACCGGAGCCCACAAGTAAATTAGATGTAACACATGTGTATGGATGAGATTCATATATGGAGAGACATGTGTAGCAAATCTTATACTAAAATATCTTCACAACCAGTGATGAGATTGGACATCTCATCTGACAAAGTTGCAGCACTTTGATCACTATGAGATAGTATGATTTGTCTTGATCATCAGAATGTAAGATTCTGGATCATAGTGCTGGTACATTGGATGTATTGAAGGACCATGAGAAGCACCTTATGAACACTGTCTTTACTTTAAGGTCTGCTTGGATCTCAATCCTGAGACATTAATGAACTCAAGTTTCTCTCTATTCATTTGCTTTGAGTCACCAATGAGTGAGGCCAACTGTAGGTCAACACCTCGGTGATTTGGGTGCGTGGTAGTAGCATTGTGGGAACATTCAATGGCCACGATGGAATCTATCTTTAATATCCCCTTGTGCCAATTAATGGATTTATCATTGGTAAGTGCACACCCATTCCAATTAAGAGTTAATTGGAAAGGTACCTATGATCATTATAATTAATTGGGGCTCAAGGATAATAAGATGTGGATCTAGTTTGGAAGACAGGTCCAATTGATCCATGGATATTGATGGAGGGACCTACTTGTGGTCATAGGGAAGTTTACAGTCTTCTATGTAATACTCCTAAGACTCAATTGCATTTATATAGTAGAGTTATTTGCACTTAACTGTGGGCCCGGATTACACATGAGATGTGGGGTCGCGAGTCCCAGTTGGAGCCAGCTTTCTAAGGAATCCCTAGTGGTCCCCACACTAGCCCAAGTTATTAGAAAGATACTAATTCTAGTTGAACTCTAAAAGGAAAGTTGCTATTTCTATTTGAAGTGAGACTTCTAATAGTGGTAATAGTAAAGTTACTAATTTTAGTAGAAGTAAGACTTCTATTTTAATTAGAAAGGAATTAGAAAAAATTACTAATAATATTTGAAGTAAGACTTCTAATTATGATATCGTAAGTTACTAATTACTGTGAAAGTAAGACTTCTATTTTAATTAGTAAAGAAGAGGTTGCTTGAAAGCTATAGAAAGAGAAGAGGATGTGTTGGGCACCCCATGCTTTATTCCATCATTGGAACCCACGCCCAAGGGTTCTCAAGTCCACGAGTTGGACATCCAGCCCCCTTTTGTGCAAGAGTTGCACATCATCTCTCCTCTCCCTCTTCTAGTTCTCTTCTAGTTCCTCCTTAGAGTTTCTAGCAGTTTTTGTCTTGAAGATCCCACCCATCTTCTTGAGAAAAGAGAATCTAATACGGGTCATAGCATGGAAGATCAAAAGGTCTTGGAGATTCCTATTTGATACATGAAAGACTTTCATCATCAAAGAAAGACACAACTTCTCCATTAGAGCACAACCGAGCTCCAAAGGTATAATCTACTTCCTTGTATGTCATAGATTTATTTGTTGCTTGTTAGTTGTTGTTACTATCCTTTTGATAGATTTATTTACTGATCATGATGGCTGAGATTGAGGACATGGATCCTGGATTGGGTTTGTAGCCTTCTGGGTAGTTGATCACTACATCAAGTTGGTCAAGAAATTTTGAAATCTATCCTAGAGGCCCACCTATTTCCAATAGATCATCACCTTTGAAGTAAGTCAAGAAGCGTGTCTCTAGCATGGCCTAGTTTTGGATACAGTCCTCTGGTAGAGTGGAGTACCAGTCAAAGGCCGTATGTTTTAGGGTACTTAAAAAGTGATGGATCTTGAGGGCGTCTTAATCCGCGATAGCTCCTGTCAGAATCTTGAAGTGGATGACATGTTGTATGGCTGATCCTTTCCCAATATATGTTTGGAGAGTAAGTGATGGACCGCGCTTCTGCCTGGTTCTACCGAGGTCGGCGGACGTGGGAGTCCGTTGGGTCCGACCCTTTCGTAACCGGGGGGCAGAGGCGTGCATCAATATATCTTTGTGTGGGTGTGCCAGATTTTCTATTTTACTTGGAATTGCAAGTGGTGATCCGGAGATCAACCTTCACAAGTAAAAACGAAATCAACTTCTTTTAAGTTTTCCATTGCACATATATTTAAGAAAAGAGACATTTTTTTGATTTGCCGTGAAAGGCGATTTTTTGGCATTTATAGCCGATTTTTGGCATTTATAGCCGATTTACAATCCTTATCAATAATGAAAGACAAGAGTTGTGTTTTTTCTCTTTTAAAAAAAAATACAAACTACAATGAAAAGCAAGAAAAGGAGGATCTAACTTCTCAAGAGATTGTGGGGGACCCGTTCAGATTGACGGTCGCAAGCCATATGTGGACTTCGCCATCATCCATGCAGATGAGAATAGAGGATGCTATTGATTCGCTTGGCTTGGCTATAACCTCAGGTTTTTAGAGGACAAAGACCAAAAGGAGGTCCTATGTCCTATAAAAAAAACCAAGTAGACGGGCTGAAAAGCCACGTCTAAGCCATTGGAGGTGGAAGGAGAAGGCAAGGACCTTGGGGGGGGGGTACCCCCCACGGGACTTTTGTCACCTTGTAGCGGTGGTTGGTGTAGGATTTCCGCAGAGTTTTCTCTCTTTGATGCCTTTTTTTGTCTGAGTTTCCAGATTTTCTGCAGTTTGTTGTTTATTTTCTCTACTGTCTGTCTCTGTGTCATTTTTCTTCTTGGAGAGCTCTCCTATTTATAGGCTTTTAGGTAGCCATTTAGGAGGGTTTATGAGCCTTAATTGTCATAAAGCTACATAAAGGGAGGAGTTACAAGATTGAATTCTTTATTTTGTAACTCCTTTTTCTTGGCTTCTGATTGGCCGGAGGAGATTGAGGGCATTTAATCGCCTTTAATCGCCATGATGAGAGGAGTTTCATGGGTTAAATGCCATGAATCTCTTGACTTGTAACTCCCGGATGCTTGGTTCTGATTGGGCCATCCAAAGAAATGGATTAATGATTGCAATAAAGTTAGTCAATTAATCGCATTAAGTGGTCGCCGAGCAATTGAAGAGTCACGGGCCGTGCCGCGTCTTTTGGGATTCTTCTGGCGGTGATCATCGATGGATCTTCATGTAGATCGACATCGGATGACCATGTAACTTCAGGTGTTGGTTGCCAACAGCGGGTCGGTGCCATCTGTCCTGTCGATTTCTCAATCGGTCGGGTAGAAAGCACATTTTTTTTATTGACCAGTTGGTGATCAATGTTGGTTTCGATACTTTTGATGATTAACCCGTGTTTTTTACGGATGTCAGAGGATTTGGTGTCTCAAAAGTATGAATTTTGGAAAATACCAGAGGCCGGACGCTTCGAATCGTGAAAAAATGGCGAAAAAAAGGGTTTCCGGGGCCCACCGGGCAATCCCGGGCCCTAGGGTCGCCGGCGACCCTGGGCCAGGATCGCAGGGGTTTGCGACCCTGGGGGGTTCCCCCCTTTTTATCCCGTTTTGTGTCCGTTTTTACTGTTTTTGATTCTTTTTTCTTCTGTATTTTTCCTTGACATTTTTATCATTTATTGGCCTGATTTCCCTGTAGAAAACCTGATGAGAATCCTTGCATTTTATTTTGCAAAGTTTCCAATTTTCTGAGAAAGCCGAAGACTTTGTTGCGCAGAGCTGCCGATTTTCCGTCAGAAACTGAAACTGGGTCAAACGATGTCGGAATGACCTAAAATTTGGTGTGAAGCCTGCTGAGCAATAAATAAGACCAACCATAGGCTTTTGTTTGAGTCTTGAGGCCGTTTGGGGTCCTATCACCAGTAGACTTGCTTTTGTCGCGATGAAGATGTTGCGGCTTGATGTGCGGTCAACCGATGTCCGATTGACTTGAAATTTGACAGGGAACCTATTGGAGTCATTTTAAGATGATCCATAGGCTCTGTCTTGAAAACCATAGTCCCAGGGAGCTTCATCGCCGAGAGGCCTGATTTAGCCGTTCGAGGGTTGATGTAGGGTCAAACGTTGTCGGTTTGACTCGGAACTTGATGTGGAGCTGTTTGGATGTATTTTGAGACCATCCATCGACACTGATCGAAGATTTGGTGTCTCCGATGCTTTCGCCGCCGGGAGCTCCTTTTCAGCTGTCGGAGAAGCGAAGTTAGGCCAAATGATTTTGAGATGGCCCGAAACTTCTTGTGTACTCCTCTTTTGGCTGTCTTGAAGGATCTTGCAGTTTTTGTTTGATTCTGGCAAGATTTGATTTTTTGGAAGTAGCATTGCCTATTTATGGCAGGTTGCGACTTCATGTAGCTCTTTGGATCTTGAAGAGGCAAAGTGACATTTTTGGTGTCAACAAATGCCCCCTCGAGGTACAGCGACGAGTTGCTTAACATTTGTAGTCGATATGCCTCGAAGAGATTTGTGAAGGAGAGCCTGTGACTGGACCAAGAGTCTTCGAGCAGTCTTTCCTTTTGGTATTTGTAGCCTTTTGAGCTTCCAGGGGAATTTTATGATAGTGAAAGGGATCACGTACTATCTCGAGGCAAAGTTTTGAAGATGACATCAGGGATGTGGATTTGGGTTTTGACCTTGTGACCTAACAGGCTGTATGTGGCAGGTTAGGGGGTCGGGTATGGTTTTGACCGTGTGACCCAACAAGCTGTATGTGGAATGTTGGGGGATCAATTTTGGTTTTGATCTTGTGACCTAACAGGCTGTATGTGGCAAGTTAGGGGATCAGGTTTTGGTTTTTGGTTTTGGTCTTGTGACCTAACAAGCTGTATGTGGCAAGTTAGGGGACCAGGATTTGGTTTGGATTTTTTTGGAATGTCAATTTCAAGATTTTGGCTCAATTTGGTATATGAGGCTGGATGGTTTGATTTTTGGAAACTCATGGGGCTTGGAATTTTCTTTGTATGGTCCAATCAACTCAAAAGAGGCATGGAACCATTTTTGTATGCTCTTGGTAAGAGGGATTTCTCTTTGACTAAAACCCAAATTTTTTTTTAAGTGCCTAGGTGGTCAAACCTGGCTCATATGGGCTAACCCATGGGACCTTAAGCTTTTGAAATGGCTTAGATCTCATATGGTGTCATTTTTGTAAAGAATATCCAAAAATATCTCCTTTGGATAAAGAATATCTAAGAATATCTTTACTTGGAGAGAATCTCTCATGTTCCCTTTATTTTGGGAGAGAATATCTCAAGATATCTTTCTTTGGGGAAAGAATCCTTCATTGATCCTATCTTTTTAGAGAAAATCTCTCATTGATTTCTTTTTGGGAGAGAATCCCTCAAGATATCTTTCTTTTGGGAAAGAATCTTTCTAATCTCTTTCTTTTGGTAAGGTTACTAATTAGTAACACTTACCTCTTTCTTCTTTCCTTCTTTGGTTTGCTCTCTTCTATAAAAGCAAGGAGGAGGTTGAATCTCTTGCTCTTATTTCTTTCTTTTGCAACAATCGCAAGAGGGTTTCAAGACCAAGAGTTCTTCTTCTTCAAGATCTTCAAGACTTTTCTTCTTCTTCTCCATCAATGGCTTCAAGTAAGTTCCCTTTTTCAAGAAAACCCCTTTGTAGAAAAAAGGTTCTTTCTTTTTTTTTTTGTTTCTTTCTTTTCTTTTCTTCTTTTTTTTTCCACGTGTTTGCTTCTTTTTTTTTCACACGTTTTTTTTTTTTTTTGGCTTTCTTTTTCATTTTTTTTGCATGTTTTTTTTTTATGGGCCGTACGGCCAGATCCGTACGGATCTGGCCGTACGGCCACGAGGCCAGTGGGCCAGTCCCCTCTTCTTTTTTTTCTTTTTTTTTCTTCTTTTTTTTTTGTTTTTTCTTTCCCCCTTTTTTTTGAGAAAGTTTCGTTCTTTCTTTTTTTTTTTTTGCTCATCATGATAATGCATTTTTTTTCGCAAACCAAGATGTTCATGCATGTATATTTTTTTTTTGAAAATTGAATTGTAGCATGATGTGATAGCATACTTGAAGGTTTTCGCAAATTTGGGAATTTGGAGCTCGCAGCGATGTTGAGCCCTTCCTGATTTTGCGGAGACTTTGAAGTTTCGAAAGTTTGGAGTTTCGGAGCTCGCAGCAATGTTGAGCCCATCTTCAAGCTTTCTATTTCTTTCGGGATAGTTCCTTTTCTTCGGAATTGCCCCGTCATCATGTCAAAATTTTGCCAGATTTTTTTTTTAGCGAGATTCTATCATTTTGATGTTTGATCTTTTTCTTTTCCATCCTTTTTAGGTGGTTCTTCCAAAACGAACAAGGGTAAAGAGCCTGCTACAAGCGCACCTCGTCGATCTGCTACATCTTCTAATCCGGCCGTTCAGCAGACCTTTGAGAAGGTCCAGTATGTTGAGAGAAATCTTGAAGAATGCGATTCCCTCAACAGAGATAAGATGAGGCAGCGACTGATCGCTCTCAAGGGAGAGGAATTCTATAAGATCATGGTAAGCAGTCATCCATGGGTGATGGAAGATCAGAGTGTTTTACCCAAGCCTACCTTCTTCTTTGGTGATGCCGTCCCTGATGACATGACATACCAGAGGAGATGTTTTCAGTTTTCTTTCACAGCAGATGGTGAGAAGAAGACTGTTGCTTCCCGGTCGACGTTTGATCGCATCGTCTCAATCATGAGCCTTGCCCCCACGTGCTCTAAGAGGGAAGATCCTCCAAGCTGGGTGAGAATGACAAATGTAATCAAGACCGGGGTTTTTGTTGGCGGTTCTCCTGGATATACGGAGAGGTCGCCTGTTGACATGGACCTGTTGATGCCATCCAGCGGCTACCAGGGCTCTGATTATCCATCGGTCGATTTGAGACCGGTGGGCCTTAGTGTTTTCAGCGGTGACGGCAGCAATTGGATAAAGCCTTTTCGACTTCGTGGCCGTTTCAATGCTGACTCAGAGTGGAAGTCGTGGACTGATCGCGTCCTGTTGATTGGTGGCGCCGTTTTGAAGGAAGCCGGGATTTTTTATGCGGTCCGCGCCTTTAGAGAGACCGTGATCTTTTCCGACGAGACCTTCATGGCTATGCTGGAATCATTACTCCCACAAACCAATACCTTCGTTGTGACGAATGGTGAGATTGGTTTCTCTTTGAAGGAGCTGAGCGCCATTACTGGATTGCCCATCCTTGGCAAACTCTATGGGGAGTTTATGCCGATTGACAGCGTCCTTGAGGGGTAGTCTGAGGAGTTCAGGCTTCTATACTTTCAACTTGTCACCTTCTATGATTTTTTGAAGGAGAAGGAGGGTTTGAAAGTTAGATCCAGCAGTTGGAAGAGTTCTAGCTCTTCATTCCCCAACTTTTTTGATAGCAGGGAGTCTTCTGATAGTGCGACCTAGGAAGCCAGGGCTCAGGATCTAAGTTCGAAGAAGATCTTGGCTATGCAAGAAGAGTTAAGAGATTTCTGTGCGAGTACAAACGCCATATGTCCTGACATTACACTAGGGAGAGATCTCACTGTTTACCTCACTTATTGGCTTGGTGAGGCTACTTTTGCTGGAGGAGATGGAACGCACATCAGGCCGCATTGTATTTTTCCGGCTTGTCAGATGGCGTTTGGAAAGCAGCTTGCTTTGGTGCCAGCTCTTTACTCCTACCTGTGTACCGAACTGCAGGCTGCTGCTTTTTTGGTTCGGCTTGGGCTTCCAATGAATAGGGTATTTTCAGCCCATATCTTTTATTCGTGGTACGTGTACCACTGTCCTGGCTTCCACCGGCTGGGTGCTGCATAGGATGATGATCCTCTGATGATTCGGCTGGCTAAGGGCAAAGCCGTGTCCGAATCACTTTTGTTTGCCTGCATGAGGATCCGACGGTTCAGGGACGTCGAGATGGGGCAGTCTTCAGTGAAGCTTTCTCCAGAGTTGCGGAAGAAGGCTTTTGATTTTGGTGCCTCCCGAGACTCTACTAGGACGGGGTCGGGAAGGCATTACTCCTTGACAAATGCAGAGAAAGAGTGGCTTTTCAGCATACGTGTCGGCACGATGGTGTACCGCAGACATCTTTTCGTCGACATCCAGCCGTATGTACCCTCTCGCTTTACTTTACAGTTGGGTTTTTCTCAAGGCGTTATTGGAGCGCCTTCAAGCATGGTGAAGTGCTTTGGAGGCTTACAGGACGGGAGAAATGCATGGGCTTTCTATAGTGCTGAAGACACTACAGCCATGATCTCTTATCCGGTCTTGTTGACTTCCCGGACTGCCGGCTTTGTGAAGTGGTTCGCGGAGAGCTTTTCGGCATATCGGGGGCTTTCCAAGAAGGAGCTTGATGTGAAGCTGGCATCTGGAAAGGGCCTTAGAAAATCGGATGGCGTCCGGCGAGAGGAAGTTTGGGCCTTCCTTTCTGGAGAGAAGCACAAAATAGGCTTTCTCGGTGACCAGGGCGTCATTGGTTCTGAAGCTGTTCAAGAAATACCTGATGAGGCTTTAGAGCAGCTAGAACAGGAGGAAGCCGAACTTGGTGCTTGGATGCAAGCGGCACAGAGGCAAGCTTCCGTGGAGTCTACTGGCAAGAGTAGACCATCCAGTGAGGAGTCAAGTGGGAAACCTGACTCTGACAGTGGGGCAGGTTCGTCTAAGAAGCGAGCCCGCAGGAGTAAGAGGAGGAGGAGTCATCATCGCAGCAAGGGGCAGCATGAGGACTCTCCTGACTTGGAAGTTCCTCTTACTATCAATGAGGATGTGCCAGTGGATGCTGACGAGCCTCCAGAGAAGAGAAGCCGAGAAGAAGAGACCGTCGGTGAAGGTATGATTCTTCCTTTTTCTCTTTCCATTTCTTTTCATGGGATTTTTCCATGTTCTGATTTGCTTCTTATTTCTGCTTTTCTTTTTTTTAGCAGAGGAAGATTTGGCGATGCCTGAGGTTCCAACCGATGAGGTGGTGACGATCCTATTGGGGCACCTGAAGAAGAACCGAGGGACTCTGGAGTGAATCCAGAATCTCCAATTGGTATGACTTCTTTTATTTTCTTTTTTTTTGTCTATGACTTGGTTTGCCAACATTTTTTCTTGTCAGCTGACTTGCCACAGGATTCCAATGAATTTAAACCATCGATGGACACAAATGTTGATGATGCTTCCGATGAGTTCATGGGGGAAGAAAGTGTTCCGCCAGTCGTCAAAGAAGGTATTTTGTAGTAATAACCCTGATAATGATTTTCAAACAGAATCATGTTTATACCTTTTTGTGTTTCTTTGGCAGGTTTTGAAGTGATGGATGAGGGTCCGTCGCTTCCTTTAGAACCAGAGCAAGGGATGCCAGAGGTTGATCCAGAGGTAGAGACTCCTGGGACCAGTTCTGACACTGTTGAGGAGATACCTCGTGCTGAGATTCCTTCCCGAGCTGGAGCAGCTTCAACTGGAAAGAGTTCTTTTGTTACTCTTCCAACGGGTGATGACATGAGCAGCCGACCAACGGAGTTGGGCGAGTCTTCAACTAGGCCATCTCTTCTTTTTGCGAAGAAGGTGGCGGTGCGGGTTCTGAGCTCTTGGATTGAGACTCCGTTTTCTGGGCACTTAGATGCCAGATTTGGGATAATCCAGCATGTGCGTGAGATTCTCGGTGATGCCGAAGAGGCTGGTCTGGATGTCACAAGTGCTAGGGCGATCGTTGATAGGATCATTGAGCTAGGTGACAGATGGTTTGAGACCATGGGTTTTCCTGACGACCAGTTCTTCAAGGAGATGTTCCTGCGGATAAGGCTCAGTCTAACCTGGATGAGGCTACACAAAGCAGGAAGCAGATAGTCCGAGAGAAGAACTTAGAAGAGCTAACCATCATTGGGCTGACACATGAACTTAACATCCTTGATAGGGAGGTCGATGAGGCCAGGAAACGTCTTGAGCATCTGCAAGCAAAAGTCGCTGCCAAGTGGACTGCAATAACAGAAGCTCGTGACAGTGAGAGTGCTCTGATTCGCCGGGTTGCAGATGCCGATCGAGTTCTTAAAAGGAAGTCTGAAGAGAACAAACAATGGCAAATTGCTCGGGATAAGCTTCCCGGTGCGAAAGAAGGGTTATAGCCCACCCCAGCATTTCATGGCAAGTTCTTGAAGAATTGTGCCCTGGAATCCGTGACGGTTGAGGCCAAAAGTTTGCTTGAGGAGCTGAACTCTTGGCTGGAGACCATTTTTTATTGAGCTCCTGTTTTTTTTTTAACAGAAACCATCCTTCTCTCTTTTTTTTTATACCACTTGTATTTTTTGGTATTTTTCTTTTTTTTTTTGTAGTGCTTGTGAACACTTTTTTTTTTGGTACCACATGTATTTTTTTTTGTACTCTTTTTTTTTTTGTTTTCCCTATGCTCACTTAAATCTTTTTGTGATAAAAGTAATTGCTGAATGGCATGCCTTTTTTTTTGTTTTCCCTATGCTCACTTAAATCTTTTTGTGATAAAAGTAATTGCTAAATGGGATGCTCTTTTTTTTTGTTTTCCCTACGCTCACTTAAATCTTTTTGTGATAAAAGTAATTGCTAAATGGGATTTGATCAAAAGCTTGTCATTTTGTGAAAATCTTTCGTCAAATGATTGTTTTGGCATGGAAGCCAGATTTTTGTTTGTGGCATGGAAGCCGATTTTGGCATGAGAGCCAGCTTTTTTGTGGCATTGATAGCCGAGTTTGTTTTGTGGCATCTATAGCCGGGTTTGTGGCATTAATAGCCGGGTTTTTTTAAAGCCATTTTTTTGTTTTGTGGCATTGATAGCCGGTTTTGTGTTGTGGTATTGATAGCCGGTTTGTGGCATTTATAGCCTGTTTTGGTGGCATCTATAGCCATTTTTGTGGCATTTATAGCCGGTTTGGTTTTGAAAAATGCAAGTATCGACTAAAAGTCGCCTCCCTGCTGAAAATTCTTGCAAGTATCGATGGAATGTCGCATCCTTGCTCATTCGGTTACGAGTATCGATGGAATGTCGCATCCTCGCGGATTTGGGTGCAAGTATCGATGGAATGTCGCATCCTTGCTTTTCAAAAATTTTGGTTTTGCGAGTACTGACTTGATGTCGTTTCCCCACGATTTTTGAAATTTGTGGTTTTCTCGAACCTTTGGGTTATGGATATCAACTGAAATGTTGCGTCTCCATAGTTTTTTAGGTTTTTTCGAACCTTTGAAATTTGGGTTGTGGATATCAACTGAAATGTTGCGTCTCCACGGTTTTGGATTTTGCAAGTATCGACAAAATGTCGCTTCCCTGCAATTTTGGAAGTGTCAAACGTGGTTCGTATGCTTCCGATTTGTGCGAGTATCGACTAAGCATCGCTTCCCCGCGGTTTTTTTTTTTGAAAAACCTTTTTTTTTATAAAGACACGAGGGTCATAAGTTTTGACCTAAAACCATTTTGGCGGTAAAAGGCAGGGTGGACTAGGGTGGAAATCCCTGAATCCGGATTTTGTTTCAAACCATGAATTTTAGGTTCAAGGGTTGAAAATTTTGGTCAAGTTAGGGAAAGGTCCCTAAACTTGGATTTTTGAACAATGAAACGATGGAAGTGAGCATTGTTTAAATTTTTAGAAATTTCAACATTTGATATAAAAATTCTAAAAAAAGGTGGATTTAGCGAGCGTGTACCTGGAAACTGGTTTTGGCCGTACAGGCATTGCTCTTACCCAGTTGGGTAAGTCTTCAAGGGTAGTACCGCTTTAAGAGCCTGCCGTTGATGGGCAGCATACATCTGTCACCTTCCATGTTTAAGAGTGCGTATGCGCCATTGGAGAAGACCTTGTCGATGACGTAGGGTCCCTCCCATTTTCGCTCAAATTTGCCTTTGGACTTGTGAGCGAAGACCATTGGTCTTTTTACCGCAAGGACCAAGTCACCCTTTTTGTAGGCCCGTTGCCTGACCTTTTTGTCGAAAGATCCTGCCATGCGTGCTTGGTAAAGTTCAATGCTTTGTTGAGCTTCGAGCCGTCTCTCATCGAGATTGTCCAGCTCATGGAGTCGCAATTTGACATTGCTTTCTTGAGTCATGTCATTTTGCAAGGATACCCTCAAGGAAGGAATTTGTACTTCTAAGGGCACGACAGCTTCGCATCCATAGACCAAGGAGAATGGTGTGCTATGGGTTGGTCCTCGAACAGTGGTTCGATAGGCCGACAAAGCTTCAGACATTTTATCGCTCCAGTCTCTTTTGTGACTAGAGACCATTTTTTTGAGGATTTTGCAGAGTGTCTTGTTGAAAGCTTCTGCTGACCCATTTGCTACCGGATTGTATGGAGTCGAAGGACAGCTTTGGATTTTGTATTTGTCGCAGAACCTGTAGAATCGATGATCCCAAAATTGTGGTCCGTTATCATTGACGAATCTTTTGGGTATGCCGAAACGACAAATGATGTTGGTGCGCAGGAACTGAAGGACTGATGAGGTCTTCATTTCGTTGAACGCAAATGCTTCTGACCACTTGGAGAAATAATCCGTAGCGGCGAAGATGAAGCGATGACCTTTGCTCGAATGGGGAGAAATAGGACCTATGATGTCCATACCCCAGGCTTCGAAAGGCCATGAAATCGCTGTAGGATGCAGCCATTCTGGAGGCATGTGAATGTAATCTCCATGAACTTGGCATTGTTGGCAGCGCTTAGCAAATTGCATTGCGTCAGCTACCATGGTAGGCCAGTAATAACCTAACCTTTTTATCTTATCATAGAGCTTGGGACCAGCCTGATGAGCTCCACAAAGACAAGCATGAACTTCTTTGAGTGTTTCTTCAGCCTTTTGTTGTGACAAGCAGCGTAGAAGTACTCCGTTGAAGGATTTCCTGTAAAGAATTTTTGAAGGAATATCCAAATGAAAGCTTGGGGTTCGCCTTTGGATGCTTACCCGTTCTTTTGGATCTTCAGGTAGGATTCCGAACATAATGTAATCAATGAACGGATCCCTGCAGTCGTCGATTGAAATTTAAAGGATTGAAATCCGACTTCCAACCACTTGGTGGCATTCAGCAACTGCTTGGTGTGTGTTAAGAGGAGGAAGGATTCTTCTTTCGCACACTGTGATTTACATGTTTTCCCCTTCCTGGATTGCCATAGATGCGGCAAGTCCAGCTAGGGCATCTGCACGTATGTTTTCACCTCTACGAATGTGGGTGATGTGACAGATGTCAAACTTTTGTAGAAGCGATTGTGCTTTGTTGTAGTAAGGCAGCAAATCTGTCTTCCTGACTTCAAATTTCTGATTCATCTGGTTGACGATCAGTTGAGAGTCTCCAAAGACTTCCAGCATGGTGATACCAGATTCAATGGCGAGTTCCAATCCTTGGATCAGAGCTTGATATTCAGCTGCATTGTTTGTGCATGGTTCCAATAGCGAGAAAGCGTGTGGAATCATGTATTTGTCGGGGCTAACAAAGAGGATGCCAACTCCCGAGATCAGCTGTCTTTTTTCATTTGTCCTGGTTGCACCGTCAAAGTACATGTCCCAGGAGGCACTTTGTGAGAAAGTCTCTACATTGTAGACTGGTTCGTCTGGGAGATCATCTCTGAGTGGAGAATCTTTAGGCAATGGATACTCTGCGAGGAAGTCCGCTAGAGTTTGCCCTTTGATTGCCTTTTGTGGTACATACCTAATATCAAATTGTGACAGAAGGATGGACCATTTTGCCAGTCGAGCATTGAGAGAACCTGCCTTTGTGATAAGGATCTTCAAAAGGTTGACCCCCGAGACAGGTATACTGTGTTGGAAAGTAAGTAGTGACATAGCTTTTGTACGGAAAACATCACTGCAAGACATTCTTTTCGACTGGAGAGTAGCGATGCTCTGCACCTACTAGCATGCGGCTGAGGTAATATAGAGCAGCTTCTTTTCTTGATCATTTTCTTGCGCAAGCAGAGCTCCTAAAGAGTGATCAAGGGCTCTTGTGTACAAGATGAATGGTTTTCCAGTGGTAGGAGCAGCTAACACTGGAGGTTTTGTCAGGTATGACTTGATGTCTTGGAAAGCAGCTTCACAATCAGCATCCCAGACAAAGTTTACACCTTTTTTCATCAACCGGGAGAATGGACGGCATTTCCCCGAAAGATTGGAGATGAACCGTCTGATGTAGGCCAATCTCCCTTGAAGCCCTTTGAGTTCTCTCAAGGTTCTTGGAGAGGGCATTTTTAGAATGGCTTTGACTTTTATAGGGTCAAGCTCTATTCCAGCTTTCCGAACTAAGAATCTGAGGAACTTACCTGACGAGACGCCGAAGAAGCATTTCAAAGGATTCATTCGCAGTTTGTGTTTGCGAAGCCGGAGGAAGACTTCTCGAAGGTCTTCGAGATGATCTTCCTTTCTTTTGCTTTTGACGGCGAGGTCATCAACGTAACATTCAACCGTCTTGTGCTGCATATCTTGGAATATTTTCATCATAGCCCTCTGATATGTGGCACCAGCATTTTTCAGACCAAATGGCATGACAGTGTAGCAATACACGCCAAATGGGGTCTGAAAAGATGTATGTTTTTCATCTTCAGGATGCATCTTTATCTGATTGTAGCTAGAGAAACCATCCATGAATGTCATTCACTCGAATCCACAGGTATTATCAATCATTACCTCTGGTATGGGGAGCGAAATTCATCTTTTGGGCATGCGCCATTCAGGTCCCTATAGTCAATACAGACCCTGATCTGCCCATTTTTCTTTGTCACGGGGACAATGTTGGCCAACCATTCAGGATGTTGTTCCTCACGGATGAAGCCGACGCTTTTGAGTTTTTGAACTTCTTGTTCAATTTTATCCATCACATCTGGACGGGATCTTCTTTGGCCTTGCTTGACAGGCTTGATGTCTTCTTGAAGATTGAGTTTGTGAACCGCTATTTTGGGGTCTAAGCCAGGCATTTCAGCGTAAGACCATGCAAAGCAATCAATGAATTCATGAAGAAAGGCGATATACTCGGGTAACTCATCATCCTTTATATTCTTGATTATGAATACAGGACGTGGGTTATCTAGTGTTCCCAAGTCTATCTTTTGAACAGGATCTTCTGTTGGAAGGTTCGAAGGTGGTTCCTTCACAATATTTTCGGAGGCTTCCAGCTCTACAAAACCTTCTGGGGTTTCAAGTGCATTTCCAGACCAAGGTTTTGTTCCTTTCCACGAGTCTTCTTGATCGGTAACTTTCCCAAGGCTTGCTATGAGATGATCCCAAATCGCCTGTTGAAACCGGGTCGAAGTAAGCTACTTCGTTTGGAGATGAGGGTTCTTCTGGGTCAGAAGACCACACGTCTGTGCCATCGGACAACTCCTCTTTATTTTCGGAGAAATCGTGCCAATTGGATGAGCTTCCTGGATCTTTGTCAGGTGACTCATCGAAGAGATATCTAGGGAGATCGATGTCTTCATGGACTTGAGATGTTGAGGCTTGGTAGGTAAGTTGACTTTTAAGCCTTTGTGTCAACTGTCTCAGGGGAGTGTCGGGATCATACCCTAACCCGTGTGAAGAGTTTTCTACATAGCCGTAGAGTCTCCAATCTTCCAGCTGGCTTTTGGTCAAGACGGGCCCCAATGGCATGAGAATTCCGCGTCCTTCTCCCAAACCGACTGGGTTTTGAGTGTCATAGCCCGTTTCTTCATAATAGCTTGTGCCACAGAACTATATAAGGATAGTTGAGGCATACCTTCATTTTGGAAAGGTTCAAGCATGGAGTTTGATGAAAAAGCATCCGATCTATGGAAGAAGATCGGCTTTTCCTTTGCTGAAGTTGCTGGAACAATGAAGGAAGCTGACGTAGGATCTTCTATGTCAGAAGTTGTCTCCATTGGAGTAAGAGCAGGTTAAACTTGCTGAGTGTCAGCTTGGCTTGACGATGTGTCGTCTTCTAGCTCTGAATCCGAATCCGTGTCTTGCATGATAGACACGAAAGAGACAACAAATCTGCCCCCAGGCTTTTGCTTTGCCTTCTTCACTTTAGTTGTGATGACCAAAGGTTTTGAAGGTTTGAGGGAGATGATGAAGGGAGTTTGAATGCTCTCTTCACATTTACCGGATGGTTTGTTTTCTTCTAGTGATTGTTGAGGAGCCTTGCCTTTATCTATCTAGGGATTTTCGGCAAAGGGTGATGTGTGCTTCTCCTCTTCTTCTTTTTCACCTTCATACATTTGTGAGTCTGCAAAGTGGACTTCTTTACCTTTGAAGGGTTTTCTGTCCGCAAAGACTCGATGTATCATGCCATCGTCGCCAACAAACTTGATGCATTGATGTAGAGTTGAAGGGACAACGCCATTCTCGAGGATCCAAGGGCGTCCGAGAAGGATGTTATAGCATGAAGGGGTTTTATTGCATACACAGTGACCTCAGAAATAAGATCACCGATCTGCAACTTGAACCTGATTTTGCGATAGGCCTTTGAGTACTCCCATCGTATCCAAAGATAGATAAAGATGTGTGGCTCAGTTTGCTGGGTGGGATGCCCAACTCTTCGAGAGCCGATGTGGAGATGAGGTTGAGTGCAGAACCTGGGTCGATCTGAACTCTGTGCATAGGCATTTCCTTGATGTACCCTGTGAAGTACAGGGGTCGGTTATGCCTTGTTTCGCCAAGTAGGAGGTCATCCTTTGTGGAGGCGATGGTTGCACTGGCTGCTTTTTTAACCGAGAGGCATTCAATGCATGATCCTTCAGTTTTCTTCTTTTCTCCCTTTGAGGAGGCTTCTAAGTTTTTAACCCGGTAATCCATTTCAATTTGGAGGACTTGCGGGGCATGTTTGTCGACATCCTCATTCAGCTTTTGTAATTCTGAAATGAGATTATCACAAGTGTGCGGAGACATTCGCAATAAGTCTATGATGTGCAGACGTGCAGGTATGTGCTTGAAGTGTTCAATCAAGTCATACTTGAAAGCCTCCTTAGGACCTGCATGTTCATCATTGTTGCCACTAGGGGCGCTTACAACAACTTTTCCCGAAGGATTTACATATGTAAAGGAAGATTGGTTGTAATTTTTGTGGTAGTCCCGGCCAGAGCGGGTGCCTCTACCAACTTCGAGAGCTTCTTGAGAATGGTCTTCGTTTGGAAGATTGTTTTCAAGATCAAGAGGCTGTCGTTTTTCATTTGCTGAGGATGTATTAGCAGCGGAGTTGCCATCCTCAGTGATTGTGTTGCACGGAGCATTTTCCGGGAACAAGTCCTGAACAGCATCCAGCAACCTTTCTTCTTCGTTGACCAATTCATCGTCCCAAGCATCAATAGCTGGGAATTCTTCAGTCAGGAAGGGTGTGAACTTTGAAGTCACAGTCTCAGGAGAAGAAACCTGAGAGGGTGTCACCTCAGTGAAAGTCACATGAGATGAGGTGGCTCTAGAAGATACATTGCTAGGCGTCGCCGGAGTGTAAGTGCTCTCATCAGACGATGCTTCGGAAGAGCTATAATCCCGAATTATTACATTACAGGAAGCTCTGACGGGAGACGTTGCCTGATCGGAGTCAGACTCATCCTCAGATGTAAGAGGATCGTCTATCCAGCAATTTTCTCCATTTTCAGGAGTTAAGGGAGGATGTACCTGATGGTCTTTAGGGATTTCAGGCTCTGGTTGCGAGGAGGCTTGTTGACGCGATCTTGCTCTTATTCTAGAGCGAGACGCTGCAAGATCCTTGCATATTCTTCACGATCAGGCATGGGAGCCAAATCTTCTTCTTCATCAGCTCTTTGTGGCTTAACATTGTTGATTTCCACTGGAGCAATGAGGGGTGCTGGTTCAACAGCATTTTCTTGTACAGCCTCTTGGTCTTCTTCATCATCAGACCAGGATCCTTGTGGCTGTAGGGGGTTATACCAGATTACTGGTATAAGATGATTCTCAGGAACCCATTCTTCATCGGAGAGATATTCTCCTGTTTCAAGGGACTCCTCCCACTCGTCTGTGTAGTTGGATTCGAATCCATCATCGGTGTCGCTAGACTCGTATCCATCAATGGAGAATCCAACTACCGAATTGCAAGAGTATGATACCTCCTACGTGGCTTCTTTAAATTGAGGTAGCATGAAATCACTGAGAGTGAATTTTCTTACCCCCTTTGAAGTCTCTAGAAGGGATGTTTTTGTTGCCTCTAGTGAAGCGGTAGAGGAAGCCTCTGCCTTTTCTTTGACTTCTTGTTTTGGCTAGGTCTTCTCTTGCCATTTGAGCTTGAGGAGATGTTTCCGAGCCTGCCTTCGCTGCTGAGTTGTAGGCTTTGTTTTCACGACCTCCCAATTTTCATCTTCTAGGAGATCGGGATGTACCCATATGGGTTGTCAGTCTGGTGTCGGGTAAGGAACCAGTTCGCTTGGATTGAGTTTATCACCTTGAAGGAAGTAGTGATCTTCTTCTTCGGTGATTTTGATGTTTGTCCACATGTCACCATGTTAACGGAGGCAGACCCATAGTTTTTGTCAAAGGTGATGACTTCGTTTTTCCACATCTCGTTTATTTTCTCCCTCACAACGAAGCATTGATTGAGAGGATGCGAGATCATCTGGTGGTATGGACAGTACCGAGGATCATTGGTTTTGCCAACATCACCCGGTCTTTTTGGTTCAGGCAAGGTGAGCTTGCCGTTTGCCACAAGAGCCCCAAAGATTTCATCAACATCTTCATCAAACGGGTATTTCTTCTCTACTCGTTCTTTGAAGGCATCTGAGAGTTCAGGTCTCTTACCAGCAGCTTTGTTTTCAGCTTTCTTTGGTGGCTGAGGAGCTGACTTGGTCTGCACATTGAGAACCTCTTTTTTCTTTGGTTTTGAGGTTGCAATGGTGGTTGGCTCTTTTCTAGATGATTTCTGACTGTTGAGGTCTTTAATCACCGTTTCACCTTCCATGGAAGCTTCTAGGAGTTCTCCCAGGTTTTTTGATTTGTTGCCGATGATCATGGAGCGGATTCTGGCTCTCATGTTGTTTCGGCAGATGTCGACTAGCGACGCTTGTGGCACTACATCAGAGCATTTGTATGCCATTGCTTTCCACTTATGAATGAAGTCATATGTTGACTCATTCTCCCCCTGTTTTAAGCTGCACAGCTGAGCCATAGTAGCGGGATGATCCTCACCTTTGAAGTGAGTCAGGAAGCGTGTCTCTAGCGCGGCCCAGTTTTGGATGGAGTCCTCCGGCAGAGTGGAGTACCAATCGAAGGCCGTACCTTTTAGGGTACTTGCAAAGAGGCGGATCTTGAGTGCATCTTGATCCGCGATAGCTCCAGTCAGGATCTTGAAGTGGATGACGTGCTGTCTGGCTGATCCTTTCCCCGTATATGTTTGGAGAGTAGGATGCTTGAATTTGGTGGGGAACGGGACCGAGTCCATCCATAAGGGATATGGTGGCTTGATCCCATGCTCCTTGAGTATATCCTCTTCTTTTGCTTTGGCGAGGATACTGTCTACGTCCTTTTTGGTAATGGCGCGTGACTCATTTTCTTCTCCATTTACCTCATCGTCTTGATAATTCGGAGGAGGTTCATTGTTCGCCTGATTTTGGAAGGCGAGGAGAAGGTTTTCCATCAGATTTATAATCCTCTGTTGGCCTTGTTCCAACTGCTGGATACGGGTGATCGCATCATCTTGAGGTGGATTGCGGGGTGGTGGCTCAGAATTTGCAGCCAAGACGTTCATCCTTCGTGATTCGAACGAAGAAATTGTCCTGGTGACTGAGCTGGGGCTCATTCTTTTTGAAGAAGAGCTTGAGGAAGGATCACTCTGCCGTCCTTTGCTTGAAGGAGAAGGGGATTCTTCTGAATGTCTTCTTGTCCTGGAGACGCTGCGGGTCATCGGATGTCGGACATGGATTTTTGTTGCTGACTTTTGGCGTCTTCTGGTTTTTCCAACCATATGGACAGCAGCAACTTGGTTGGGTCTTTTCTTTTCGACCCATTTGGGAGAGACTTGAAGTGTAGGAGGCTGGGTCCTTTGCTTCTCTAGTCTCTTTTGCCGATACGACACGCGGCGGCGTATACGATGAGCAATTTGAGCTTCGGTCAGCTCTGGTTGGGCTTTAACGATGAAGGATGTGCTCCCTCAGGCGCAGCAGCCGAGCCTGCCTTCTTTGTAGCTAGGCAAGGACAGGATGCGAATCCTGTCCATCGCCTGTTGCAGCGAAGCTTTGAATTTTTGGAGTTCGGCCCGTGTAGAGATGAAGGGTCGAACTGCAGGTTTGTAGGCCTTAGCAGGTGCTTGCAAAGGCCTTATGATGCATGATCTGATTTTGGGCTTGTAGGAATAAGCCGGCTCATGCTGGTTTGACTTGGGAGTCAGGTTGGAGATGGGTCTCTCCTCTTTCATGTAAGCAAGAGGGTAGAATTGGTTCTCCTTGAGTGGGGCCAGGAATGCTGGCTTGGTAGATGTTTGGGACCTTCTCTGTTTTGGTGAAGGTCTTGGGGACCAAGTCTTGGGATAAACCTGGTCGTTTGCTGGTCGAGGCTTCGTGGGGCTGCCACGGGCTTCGGGCCTTCTGGTGCTCGCCTTTGGTGTCACGGTAGTGACACGTTGAGACGCGAGTTTCTGCTTCTTGGAAGGAGCAGTTTATTCCTCGGGAAGTGGGAATGGTCCCAGCGTCCCAAAGACGATAGTCCGGGGAGTCGAGGTCGACCCGGAGCTCAGAGAGTTGCCGAGGGAGTTGACGCTTCGGCAGCTGATGGTTCGCTTGTAGGTGCGCGTAGTTTGCTTCTGTTGAAGCATGAGTTGGTGCTTGCTCTCATCGAAAGTAATGGTAAGTGATGCTGCCATTATTAATTTTTTTTTTTGAAAATTTCTTAAACAAGACCACATCCATTAGTAATCACAAGAATATAATGATCATAAATGGGAAGTTCTATGGTTTTGTCTTTTCAAATTGCTCGAGGAAGATGACCCAAGCAATATGAAGAAGGCAAAACACCATAAAGGGTACAATTGTTCTGATCGCAAGTATGGTAAGCCCAGAATGAGCGTTCCAGTGACTACTAGAAGCAATTGTGAACTTAAATTCGACTTATTGAGAAGCAGAGCTTGCTCGAGGTAATAAGAATATAAAGTTGGAGTTACAAATGTGCCGGTCGCAATACAGTAGACCATGAAAGGGCATACTAGTACCGCTAGACACAAATGTTTTGAGACCGCATCCATGAGATGAGATTCTCTGTTTTGAAAGGTCAAGATTGGATTCATCAAATAGAGCAGATGGTATTCCGATCTGAATACGGGCTCAGCGATTTCCGCGAGCGCCAGTGCTCAGAAAGAAATGAACCATAATTTCTCGGATTTGAATCCAAAAATAACGAGTTTTTTTTTTAAAGGCCAATATCGGGTTCATCAAAGAGAGCAAAAGGCACTCCAATCTGAGCACGGGCTCAGCGATTTCCGCGAGCGCCAGTGCTCAGAAAGGAGAAGACCAAGATTTCTCCAATCTAAACCCAAAAATGATGGAAGTTTTTTTTTTTTTTTTGAAGATTTTTTTAAAAAAAAAACCTTTTTTTATTTTTTATTTATTTTTTTATTTCTTTTTTTAAGATTTTTTTTTTAAGATTTTTTTTATTTTTTATTTTTTTATTTTAAAATTTTTATTTTTAAAAATTTTATTTTTGAAAAAAAATTTTAAAAGACGAGAGAGTACACATATGCCTCCTATCCCGGTCTTATGAAATCTCGATTGATAGAATTGCCCCAGGTAAGGGTAGGATTACTTAATGAACCCATTTGGAGGACCCTTGCCTAGAACAGTCAAGTTGTCTCCACACTCTAAACAAGGCTTTTCTTGAATCAACCATGATCAAAGAACGCAGTTGGTTTAACCTTAGTGGTCTATGTCTTTTTTTTTGTTTTTTTTTATATATTTTTTTTATTTTTTGATTTTTAATGAACTCATCGAAGAGAAACGATGGCCCAAAACCTTAGTCGAACAGGCTCAACATTTCTGCAAGCATGATGAACGATAGGAAAGGATCAAGGTTTCTCAATTTTGAATCCAAAACGAGAAATCTAATTTTTTTTTTTTTTTAGATCTTTAATGAACTCATCGAAGAGAAACGATGGCCCAAAACCTTAGTCGAGCTGGCTCAACATTTCTACAAGCACGATGAATGATAGGAAAGGATCAAGGTTTCTCAATTTTGAATCCAAACTGAGAAATCTAATTTTTTGTTTTTTTTTTTAGATCTTTAATGAACTCATCGAAGAGAAACGATTGCCCAAAACCTTAGTCGAACAAGCTCAACATTTCTGCAAGCACGATGAATGATAGGAAAGGATCAAGGTTTCTCAATTTTGAATCCAAACTGAGAAATCTATTTTTTTTTTAGATCTTTAATGAACTCATCGAAGAGAAACGATGGCCCAAAACCTTAGTCGAACAGGCTCAACATTTCTGCAAGCACGATGAACGATAGGAAAGGATCAAGGTTTCTCAATTTTGAATCCAAACTGAGAAATCTAATTTTTTGTTTTTTTTTTTAGATCTTTAATGAACTCATCGAAGAGAAACGATGGCCCAAAACCTTAGTCGAACAGGCTCAACATTTCTGCAAGCACGATGAACGATAGGAAAGGATCAAGGTTTCTCAATTTTGAATCCAAACTGAGAAATCTAATTTTTATTTTTTTGTTATTTATTTTTTTTTTAGATTTTTAATGAACTCATCGAAGAGAAACGATGGCCCAAAACCTTAGTCGAACAGGCTCAACATTTCTGCAAGCACGATGAACGATAGAAAAGGATCAAGGTTTCTCAATTTTGAATCCAAACTGAGAAAATCTGATTTTTTTTTTTTTGAAAAGAGAAAGACTGGAAATAAATTCAAAGAATTAGAAATTTTCCAAAAAATCTCATCTCATTTTTTTTATATGCGGAATCCAACATAGGCCACCAATTAGAAAGTAGCCAAGGAATTGAGGAAAATAAATATAAGCATAGAGCAAAAGATATGATATGCAAATATTTCATTTTTAGCATCGTGTTTTCAAATGAACGGCTCCCACCGGGTGTGCCAGCTTGATGGACCGCGCTTCTGCCTGGTTCTACCGAGGTCGGCGGACGTGGGAGTCCGTTGGGTCCGACCCTTTCGTAACCGGGAGGCAGAGGCGTGCATCAACATTTCTTTGTGTGGGTGTGCCAGATTTTCTATTTTACTTGGAATTGCAAGTGGTGATCCGGAGATCAACCTTCACAAGTAAAAAGGAAATCTACTTCTTTCAAGTTTTCCATTGCACATATATTTAAGAAAAGAGACATTTTCTTGATTTGCCGTGAAAGGCGATTTTTTGGCATTTATAGCCGATTTTTGGCGTTTATAGCCGATTTTTAGCGTTTATAGCCGATTTTGGCGTTTATAGCCGATTTACAATCCTTATCAATAATGAAAGACAAGAGTTATGTTTTTTGTCTCTTTTAAAAAATACAAACTAAAATGAAAAGCAAGAAAAGGAGGATCTAACTTCTCAAGAGATTGTGGGGGACCCGTTCAAATTGACGGTCGCAAGCCATATGTGGACTTCGCCATCATCCATGCAGATGAGAACAGAGGATGCTATTGATTCGCTTGGCTTGGCTATAACCTCAGGTTTTTAGAGGACAAAGACCAAAAGGAGGTCCTATGTCCAATAAAAAACCAAGTAGACGGGCTGAAAAGCCACGTCTAAGCCATTGGAGGCAGAAGGAGAAGACAAGGATCTTGGGGGGGGGGGTACTTTTGTCACCTTGTAGCAGTGGTCGGTGTAGGATTTCCACAGAGTTTTCTCTCTTTGATGCCTTTTTCTGTCTGAGTTTCCGAATTTTCTGCAGTCTGTTGTTTGTTTTCTCTGCTGTCTGTCTCTGTGTCCTTTTTCTTCTCGGAGAGCTCTCCTATTTATAGGCTTTTAGGTAGCCATTTAGGAGGGTTTATGAGCCTTAATTGTCATAAAGCTACATAAAGGGAGGAGTTACAAGATTGAATTCTTTATTTTGCAACTCCTTTTTCTTGGCTTCTAATTGGTCGGAGGAGATTGAGGGCATTTAATCGCCATGATGGGAGGAGTTTCATGGGTTAAATGCCATTAATCTCATGACTTGTAACTCCCGGATGCTTGCTTCTGATTGGGCCGTCCAAAGAAATGGATTAATGACTGTAATAAAGCTAGTCAATTAATCGCATTAAGTGGTCGCCGAGCAGTTGAAGAGTCGTGGGCCGTGCCGCGTCTTTTGGGATTCTTCCAGCGATGATCATCGATGGATCTTCATGTAGATTGACATCGGATGACCATGTAACTTCAGGTGCTGGTTGCCAACAGCGGGTCGGTGCCATCTGTCCTGTCGATTTCTCGATCGGTCGGGTAGAAAGCACACTTTTTTTTTGGTTGACCGGTTGGCGATCAATGTTGATTTCGATACTTTTGATGATTAACCCGTGTTTTTTACGGATGTCAGAGGATTTGGTGTCTCAAAAGTATGAATTTTGGAAAATACCAGAGGCCGGACGCTTCGAATCGTGAAAAAACGGCGAAAAACGGGGTTTCCGGGGCCCAACGGGCGATCCCGGGCCCTAGGGTCGCAGGGGCCTGCGACCCTAGGGGGTTTCCCCCTTTTGTCCCGTTTTGTGTCCGTTTTTGCTGTTTTTGATTCTTTTTTCTTCTGTATTTTTCCTTGACATTTTTTATCATTTATTGGCCTAATTTTCCTGTAGAAAACCTGATGAGAATCCTTGCATTTTATTTTGCAAAGTTTCCAATGTTCTGAGAAAGCCGAAGACTTTGTTGCGCAGAGTTGCCGATTTTCCGTCAGAAGCTGAAACTAGGCCAAACGATGTCGGAATGACCTGAAATTTGGTGTGAAGCCTGCTGAGCAATAAATAAGACCAACCATAGGCTTTTGTTTGAGTTTTGAAGCCGTTTGGGGTCCTATCACCAGTAGACTTGCTTTTATCGCGATAAAGATGTCGAGGCTTGATGTGCGGCCAACCGATGTCCGATTGACTTAAAATTTGACAGGGAACCTATTGGAGTCATTTTAAGATGATCCACAGGCTTTGTCTTGGAAACCATGGTCCCGGAGAGCTTCATCACCGAGAGGCCTGATTTAGCTGTTCGAGGGTTGATGTAGGGTCAAACGTTGTCGGTTTGACTCGGAACTTGATGTGGAGCCGTTTGGATGTATTTTGAGACCATCCATCGGCTCTGATCGAAGATTTGGTGTCTCCGATGCTTTCGCCGCCGGGAGCTCCTTTTCAGCTGTCGGAGAAGTGAAGTTAGGCCAAATGATTTTGAGATGGCCCGAAACTTCTTGTGTACTCCTCTTTTGGCTGTCTTGAAGTATCTTGCAGTTCTTGTTTGATTCTGACAAGATTTGATTTTTTGGAAGTAGCATTGCCTATTTATGGCAGGTTGCGACTTCATGTAGCTCTTTGGATCTTGAAGAGGCCAAGTGACATTTTTGGTGTCAACAGTAAGATGCTTGAATTTTGTAGGGAACGGGGCCGAGTCCATCCATAAGAGATATGGTGGCTTGATCCCATGTTCCTTGAGTGTATCCTCTTATCTTGCTTGGACGAGAATGTCATCCACATCCTTTTTGGTAAGGGTGCGTGACTCATTGTCTTCTTCATTTATCTCTTCATCTTGATGTTTCGGAGGAGGTTCATTATTTACCTGACACTAAAATGTGAGAAGAAGGTTTTCCATCATCGTCTCAATCCTTTGCTGACCTCATTCCCACTGTTGGATGCGTGCAATCCTGTCATCTTGAGGTGGATCACGAGGTTGCTCAGAGTTTGTAACCAAGACGTTCATCCCTCGGGATTCGAATGAAGAAATTGTCTTGGTGACTGAGCTGGGGCTCATTCTTTTAGATGAAGAGCATGAAGAAAGATTACTCCGTTGTCCCTGGCTTGAAGGAGTAGGGGATTCTTCCGGATGTCTTTGTGTCCAAGTGACACTGCGAGTCATTGGACGGTACGATTGTAGTATAATGTTTCAGCATGCTTGTCTTGGCTGTGGGAAACGGAATAGTTTCAACTCATTGTGCTAGTACACTTTGTGTGTATTGAACAGGACTGCTTTTGGGTTTATTGTCTGTATACTGACTATATAAGACGATCAATATCCAAATGGTTATTATGAGTGCTTGTACTCTTAATCCCGACATAAATAATATACACATACATTTAGTGTTTCACATTTTGATTTACAAAGGAGTGAGATCGTTTATGGGTCAATAATCTCAGTAAATTGGATTACTACACTACGTGTATGGGGCATATTAGTTTATTGACGGAATCCACGTCCCATGATAGGGATTGATAATATCCCCTTGATGAAGCTTATAAGTTTTGATAATGTCAAACCCTGCAGGTGGAATTTGTATCAGATATATCAAATAAGTTGAGCGTTAGGTCTCAAGGAATTATAAAGATATCGATTAAGTGGGAGATGTTAGTAATTATTTAATCGATGGATATCTGAAATCTTAACGTGGGGAGATTAACAAGCATTTAATAACAAGAACCTCGAAATATTATTTTGAGAATAAGGATAGGAGTGCAATTATAATTCTCTAGTGGACTGAATTGTGATTTATGGAACTAGGTTTCTAATTTGGGTCGAATTAGGGTTTCTTGATTTCATTAGAAGCATATTCCTTATTTACTTCTTAGGTCCCTATTGTAGCCTATATATGCGCTATTGCTCTCTAGGTTACGCACATAAGAGAAATCTCATTTTTGAAAGTAGAGAGAATTCGCAGAAGAGGCCCACTTCTTGGTGCGGATTCTAGCATAGAGGAATACAGTAGAAGATCTTGGGATTTTCTAGTTACTGTGTTACCGAGGTCAAATCAAAGAGATCTTGCAGGTATGATCTTCGATCATCGTTATTTCCGCATTTAATATATACGCGATATCTTGAGATTCTGGCAGCATCTTCTATCAATGGTATCAGAGCCAATCTTAATACTACGTATGGATTAAATATCACATAGTAAGATTATAGGATGCTGTAAAAAACGTGATTTGCCTTTTCTGCAGCTAACCATTATTTTGTAGCGATCTATCTAATCTTGATTTTGCAGCGAGCAATCTGGCTATCATGGTCACCATGTATGTATGTTTATGTGAATGGATCCCATGAATTAAATTCGTGGTTAATGTTTGCATATTTTATCTTTGATCATGGTGATGTTATTATATTGAGATAGCATGTGAACTTCGTTTGTGAGGTGGCTTATGATTCAATGTAATTTGTTTTCATGAAGATGTAATTATATTGAGACAGCATGTGAACTCTGTTCGTCAGGAGGCTTAGGACCCAATGTAATTGGTTTTTTTTTCATGAAGTTTTCTTAAGAAGAGACACAGGTTCTGTAGTAAGATTTTCTTAAGAAGAGACGCGAGCTGACTGAGCAGCTCGACCCCCGTCGGGGGACACCCCCGGACCCCCTTCGCGAAGCGCATGTCTTAGAGAAGTGGCAATCAAGAAGAAGAAAGGATCCTACTTGACCATGATGCTAGGACTCTTTTGCTGGTTGTCTTTCTTTATTTGTGCTTAGATGTTTATTATTATCATAATATGCTTGATATGATATTATACTTATTTAATTATGTTTGGAATGGTACAGTAGTCAAGATATAGTTACCTATTACTACTAGATTTCAAACTAGTTTTAATTAAGTTGTTTTATAAAGAACCCTCATTGCTAAATAACTAAGTGGGAGAGGGAACATCTTTAGTTCCCATGGTCTCCATCATTGTTTAATAGGAGATGTAATCAACTTATGTGTTGACTTTGAAGTCTTCCTCCTCATCGGATGAGTTAATTATGGAATCTCCAGTACAAATTCTCATATGGATAATTTAGGGTAATTATTAGTATAAGGTCCCTACTCCATCTAACGAGACTGAATACAGAATAATGGACCTTCAATTAAATGATGGTATACACTTAGCTGTAAACAATAATATGTTCTCCATCTAAGTCTCTTCTGTTATTTATAGGACCAAAGTCAACGCAGCTGTTTGGTTTTACTTGGCTAGGTTTGTTGCCTTGATAGTAAAACTAATAGGTTATGTCCTATCTGAACAAAATAAGTATGGTACAAGACCTCACATCGAGGCATACTATACATTGGTGTTTAGATTGCTGTCAGATTCTTTTATTTATTGGCAGATGGAGCCATTCTATTTTATTTTGAATCCAAAGTTTTTATTTGCCCATCATAATTTTATGATTGTATAATTCTCATGATTTAAGATGGGTGTTTTCAATCCACTTGCTGTTATTCTCAAAGAACACAAACTCATTGGACCTAATTACATTGACTGGAAAAGAAATCTGGATATTGTGCTAACTGCTGAAGAGTACAAATATGTGCTTACTGAGGTATGCCCAGAGAAACCTGTGGATGGTTCTACCGATGAGGTGGTCGTCCAAGCATACCAAAAATGGAACAAGGCTTATGAGATGGCGCGATGTTGCATGTTGGTATCCATGTCAAATGTTTTGCAATCTCAGCATCATTATTTTCCTACTGCCTATGACATCATGTATAGTCTCAAGGAGATGTTTGGTGATCAGGATCGGGCAGCTAGACAGATTGCTATGAAAAAACTGTTTAACACTAAGATGGCTGAAGGTACCTATGTGAGGGAACATGTTCTGAAAATGATAGGACACCTCAATAAACTACAGGTCCTTGGAGCTGAAATTGATGGGCAGACCCAGATCGATATCAATCTCCAATCCTTGACTGATTCCTTTGAGAATTTTCGCATGAATTACAATATGAACAAACTCAATTTTTCTCTGGCGGAATTAGTCAAGGAACATCAGGCTACTAAGGGCCTTCTGAAAAAGCCACCTTCTGTTAACATTGCTGAAAAAAGTTTTGTCTCTAAGCCGAAAGGCAAGAAGAAACAGAAAAAGGGTCAGAATTGTAATACAGTTCCTCAAGGGGGCAATGGAACACAGGGAGGAGTGAAAAAGCCTAAGGGAAAGTGTTTTCATTGCAAGCAAGCAGGGCACTGGAAAAAGCAATGTCCGACTTTTCTCAACAAAGTGTATAATAAAGGGAAAATTTCATTCATTAGTTGTTGAATCATGTTTGGCGGTTATATCTACGGGTACCTGGTGTGTATATACGGGAGCCACTAATCATGTTTGCAGTTCTTTGCAGAGATTCCAGGAAACCAGGCAACTAAGTGATGAGAGATTTATTTGCTTATGGGTGATGCTACGAAAGTGGCAACAGTTGCAGTAGGAGATGTTTATCTAAGTTTTAATAGAGAGACTCTAATTTTAAAATATTGCCTTTATGTTCCCTCCATTAGGAGGAATTTAATTTCTGTTTTCAAGTTAGTTAAAGATAGATATTCCCTTTATTTTAATAAATTTGTGGTTATTAAGTACAGTAAACATTTTATCTATTCTGGTTCATTAGTGGATGATCTTTATATTGTTGATCCTATTTCTCCTAAGCTGCAACTAACTGAATCAAATAACACTATTACCCTACCATGTAAGAGAAAGGAACCTTCCAAAATGAACCAAATGTATCTTTGGCATTCACGCCTGGGTCATATTAATCTACAAAGGATTTCCAGACTGGTTCTAAATGGACCATTAAACTCATTGGAAGTGGAGGCACTTCCAGTCTGTGAATCTTGTTTAGAAGGAGAAATGACCAAGCGTCCTTTTCGGCAAAAGGCTATAGGGCCAAAGAACCGTTGGAATTGTTTCACTCTGACTTGTGTGGACCCATGAATGTCCAGGCAAGAGGTGGCTTTGAGTATTTCGTTACTTATATCGATGATTCGTTACTTATATCGATGACTACTCAAGGTATGGGTACATTTACTTAATGCACCATAAGTCCGAATGCTTTGAGAAATTCAAGGAGTATAGGGCGGAAACGGAGAAGCATTTAAGTAAAAGTATCATGACACTACGATCTGATCATGGTGGCGAGTACCTCTTTAGGAAATTTAGGGATTACTTAGTTCAAGAGGGGATTACATCCCAGTTGTCTGCACCAAGTACCCTACAACAAAATGGTGTTGCTGAAAGAAGGATAGGACTCTTATGGATATGGTAAGGTCAATGATGAGTTATTCGGATTTACCTACTTCATTATGGGGGCATGCTCTAGAAACGGCTGCATACATTCTAAACTTAGTTCCATCTAAGTCATTACCTACCACCCCCACAGAACTATGGACTGGGCGCAAACCCAGTTTAAAGCATGTTCGGATTTGGGGTAGTCCAACACATGTACTGAAAGGGAACACAGATAAGTTGGAACCAAGAATGGGAGTTTGCATTTTCGTTGGATATCCCAGAGGAACAAAAGGTGGTTTGTTCTATAATCCTAAAGAGCAAAAGGTCATTGTTAGCACCAATGCTCGATTCTTAGAAGAGGACTATGTAACGGACCACAAACCCAAAAGCATAATTGTTCTAGAGGAATTGAGAGAAGAAAAACCTACCCAAACTTTTCCATTTACAGTAGCACGGGAAGAGACACCTACACTTGCCGAGTTTCAAGTTGATGGTACTCCAGGTGAAAACAATAACATGCTGGGTGACGAGCCGGATCAGCATATAAATGATGGTTCACCAGGAGTAGTTTTAGCACCACATGACCCTATTAATACACAGACACAGGATGTGCCTCGTCGTAGTGGGAGGGTTATTCGTCAACCCGAGAGGTATACGTTCTTGGGAGAGTCATTCGACAAAGTCCACCGAACCCTGTAACTATAATGATGCACTCCAAGACAATGATGCAGATCTATGACAACAAGCTATGAAAACAGAAATGGAGTCCATGTACTCTAACCAAGTCTGGGATCTTGTAGAACCACTAGAGGGGATAAAACCTATCGGTTGTAAGTGGGTCTACAAGAAGAAAAGACGGGTGGATGGAAAGGTTGAAACCTTCAAAGCTAGGCTTGTTGCGAAAGGGTTTACTCAGAAAGAAAGAATCGATTATGAGGAGACTTTCTCGCCAGTAGCCATGATGAAACCCATCATAATTCTTTTATCCATTGCGGCTTATTTTGACGAAATTTGGCAAATGGATGTCAAGACAGCTTTCCTTAATGGAAATCTTGATGAATGTATCTATATGGTACAATCAGATGGATTCGTAGCTAATGGTCGTGAGCACATGTTGTGCAAGCTTAAGAAGTCCATTTATGGATTTAAGCAAGCATCTAGATCTTGGAACATTCATTTTGGTCAAGCCATTACCTCTTATGGTTTTGAGTAGAACACTAATGAATCCTGTGTGTATAAGAGGTGCAACGGCAGTGTAGTGACTTTCTTGATACTTTATGTAGATGACATCATACTCATTAGAAATGATGTTGGGGTGTTGTCTTAGGTCAAAGTATGGTTGAGCAGTCAGTTAGATATAAAGGACTTAGGAGAAGCTAGTCACATTCTAGGGATCAAACTCTTGTGAGATCGGAAACAAAGAATGTTGAGCTTATCTCAAGCGGTTTATATTGATATGATTCTTGCCCGCTTTAGCATGCTAGATCCCAAGAAAGGATTTCTTCCTTTCAGGCATGGAATTACTTTATCCAAGGATTAGTGTCCTAAGACACCTGATGAGATAGAAAAAATAAAGGAAGTACCTTATGCTTCAGCGGTGGGAAGCCTCATGTATGCAATGCTGTGCACTAGACCTGATATTTATTTTGTCGTTGGCATGGTTAGCATATTGTAGACACCTCATTTGGCCCCTATGATAGCCTTAAATACCTGTCATATATAGTGATGCCCCCATTTCACCCATAATTGAATGATTAATGACATAATTCGGATTAATTAATGACAATGAAGATGCTTGTTGATAGTTTTAAACTTAGTTCAACGACTTCTAGAAATTCGTGAGAAGAAAGCCGAATCGCATTGAGATCTTAAATCCAACTCACCTTTCACACAAGGAGATGACCACTACACTATTTAAACATATTTCAGACCACTTAAGACATGCTCAGGCTAATTGTTACAAAGATTATACTTAGCTTGCCTAAATGCCACCCCATTACCCTAAGTTAGGAAGCCAGATCCATTGATCCAGAGGTCCCTCTCTTTTCTCAGCCCCTAATCATTAGGACAGTTAGACCTTGGATTCTTCACTTCAAGAGCTTTCTGACGGTATGCAAAGTGTCCAAATCTGATAAGCGGATCAAAAATTATGAGTTTTCGAAGTTTGCCTAAGAAAGGGCGATGGAAATCCATCTAGGCACCACCCAAGTGGCGCCCACCCTACTCCAATCCACCTAGGCGCCCCAGGCTGGGTGCCCACGCTAGCCGTGACCACCTAGGTGCCCCATGTGTGGCGCCCACCCTCCAGAATCACTAGTTTGACCTAACAATAGACCGGGACCATTCAACATAGGGACCAAACTTTAAAAGTGAAGGAACTCCACTTAGGCACCCCATGTGTGGCGCCCACCCTACTCAAATCCACCTAGGCACCCCATGTGTGGCGCCCACATTAGCCGTGACCACCTAGGCACCCCATGTGTGGCGCCCACCCTCCAAAATTACTAGTTCGGCCTAAAACGGACCGGAATCACTCAACGTAGGGACCAAACTCCGAGAATGAATCGACTCCATCTAGGCACCACCCAAGTGGTGCCCACACTCTTTATTCCATCTAGATGCCCCATGGTGGGCGCCCATACTCTTCAGTCCACCTAGGCACCCCATGTGTGGCACCCACCCTCCTATTCCACAAATTTAACTTAGAGCAGCCCGCAACCACTCCAAACAAAGACCCACACAACTTTCCATCTAGGCAATACCTTTGTGGCGCCCACACTCCCCAGTCCACATAGGCACCCTGTGGTGGGCGCCTACCATGTCCAGTCCACCTAGGTGGCACCCAGTCAATTAAGTGCTAGTGTAGGTCATCTCAGCTGAACATCTATTCATTCTATCTAGACTTCAGATGGGATCAAACTTTGAGAATGATCTGAACCACGTAGGCTCCACCCCATGGGCGCCTACCATGAACCGGTCCACATAGGCACCAGCCCTGTGGCACCCACCCTATGCAGTCACCTGGGCACCACTCCATGGGCGTCCAGCCTATTTTCTAAACCCTAATTTTTCCCAAAACACTTAGGCCGCCTTGGGATGCGTGAAACCTTCTAGAAACACGAACTAATGAGCCCTAGCCCTCCTAAACTCATCCCAAACCTCTATTTAAGGACCTCTTAACCTCATTTACAAGAGAGCTACCCTAAAAAGAGAGAAAAGTATAGAGAATAAGCAAGAGGAGAAAGGTAGCCACCATTAGAGAGAAAGCTTCAGATCTAGAGAAGAAGAAGGGAAAATAGAGGAGGAGCCTTCCATATCTTCAACTAGAGCTATGGTTCTTCGCGTAAGCTTCGTTCTAGGAACTTGAAAAGTGTGATTCAAACCGGTATTCCTAGATCTTTCTATTCATTTATTGCATTTTATCATCATCTTTGTTTAGAAACATGCTTAGGATCATTTATGCATCATAGATCTATATTAGTTCTTGATAGAAATGGTATCAGCATCTCATCACATTAATAACATGTTTAGATTCATACTAGTGGTGTAGATCTACATTGATTTCGTAGTTATAATTGCTTAACTAAGTTAGATCTTTCATTTATAGCATCATCATCATCATTTAGATTGAGGAGATCGTAAAAGGCCCCCAACAGAAAGGCTGGGCGCCACCCCCTGGGCGCCTACGCTATCTCAGAAGGCTGGGCGCCTACCCTCTCCGGACTGGCCGGGCGCCTACCCTTCAGAGACATGGTTTGGGTTTTAGATCTCCACTTTTTACATCGTTTTCTCATAGATTTGTTAGTTGCATCATTAGTAGTTCGCATTAGGTCATCCGCATCAGTTGCTGAATATCGGAAATTGTGTTGAAAATCTTAAGACTATTGTGCATTCGTTACGATTCTTTGAAAACCCTGACTGAACAGGGTAGGAACCACAGGTGTGGCGCCCAAGTGGTACTTTTCCACCTTTGTGCATAATTTCTGATCTTCCGCATTTAGTTCTTAGAAATTGCATAACAATGATATGTTTGCTTGCTTGATATTTTCCTGAATTTCAAATTATCGTTTCTATCACACAGCACCATATCATTTGAAACATAAATTCATTACCCAAAAAATCATAAAACATAAAACTACTTCTTGTCTTTCCTTACTCTCTAGTCAATTAGAGGAGAAACCAAAAAACAAATTAAAAAATACAAAGAAAACCCAAAAATAGTAGGTAGATAGCCTAGGTTATCAAATCTCGTGCCTAAGTATGATAAACCCTAAGATTAGCTAAAATATCATAATTAATCAACTTAAGGACCATCAAATCATTGAGAACCCTAAAACAAACAATCTAACTAACTTGGACTAAAATTGGATTAAGGAATCAGTAAGATTGATTAGGGAACCCAAACTATTAAGATAGGCTTCTCCTCCTTTGAGCTTAACTTGCTCATTCACTAAAAGTCCCTAATTGAGGATTAAACATAATTAATTAAGGCTCTAATCTCACACCAATTAATACGGTAAACACCCTTAATCCAAAAGGTCTTGAGACCCTAATTAATTTGGATTAAAAATAACTAAGAACTTGAAAAACCTAAAACCTGTTGCCAAGTCCATCTGGGCGCCACCCCCTGGGTGCCCTGTTGCCAAGTCCATCTGGGCGCCACACCCTGGGTGCCCTGTTGCCAAATCCATCTGGGCGCCACACCCTGGGTGCCCTGTTGACAAATCCACCTGGGCACCACTCCCTGAGCGCCCAGCCTATTCATTCCCTAAGAAGCTCCACTTGAAATTTGACCTAATTAGTTAGGACTTTAACCAAACCTAATTAACACTCTAAAATACTCTTAACATGAAAGACCTAAAATCTTAATCAACTTAAACTCGAATCTACCTAAAAAGATACAAAACCAACAAACCCTAAAAAATATCCACATGGGCGCCACCCCCTGGGTGCCCTGCCTGCCAAGTCCATCTGGGCGCCACCCTCTGGGCGCCCATCCTATCCTGTCACTAAGACACCCCAATTGAAACGAAACTTGAATCAACACATAATAAAACATTACTAACTTAAAAGAATTGAAAACTTAATCAATCTAAACCTGAATTAATCTAAAACGAACACACAACACAAAACCAAGACAGACATCTACCTGGGCACCACCCCCTGGGCGCCCAGCCTTCCAATCCACCTGGGCACCACTCCCTGGGCGCCTAGCCTCCCAATCCATCTAGGCACCACTCCCCTGGCGCCCATCCTATCCCTTCACTAAGAAATTCCTAATTAAAACTTCTAATTAAACCAACCCGAATTAACACATTAAAACACTTTTGGACTTAAGAAACCTGAGGCCCTAATCAATTCACCCTCGAATTAACTTAAAGAATATCGAATCAACTCAAACTACAAGGCAGTCACCTGGGCACCACCCCCTGGGTGCCTAGCCTGTCAATCCACATAGGCACCACCCTCTAGGCGCCCAGCCTGTGAACTCCACCTAGACTGCCCATTTCTTGGAAACCATCAATTAAAAATCTAACCTAGTTAATTGAAACCTAATTCTTTCCCAACCAAATACAAAGCAACACCCTTCATCAAAATACATCAACTTCTAACCACAAAATTCAACTTCGAATCAACCTAGAAACACCAAAGCAACCCAAACGTCAAGGCAGTCACCTAGGCACCACCCCTTGGGCGCCCAGCCTGTCAATCCACTTAGGCACCACCCAAGTGGCGCCCACCCTACTCCAATCCACCTAGGCGCCCCAGGCTGGGCGCCCACGCTAGCCGTGACCACCTAGGTGCCCCATGTGTGGCGCCCACCCTCCAGAATCACTAGTTTGACCTAACAATAGACCGGGACCATTCAACATAGGGACCAAACTTTAAAAGTGAAGGAACTCCACTTAGGCACCCCATGTGTGGCGCCCACCCTACTCAAATCCACCTAGGCACCCCATGTGTGGCGCCCACCCTCCAAAATTACTAGTTCGGCCTAAAACGGACCGGAATCACTCAACGTAGGGACCAAACTCCGAAAATGAATCGACTCCATCTAGGCACCACCCAAGTGGCGCCCACACTCTTTATTCCATCTAGATGCCCCATGGTGGGCGCCCATACTCTTCAGTCCACCTAGGCACCCCATGTGTGGCACCCACCCTCCTATTCCACAAATTTAACTTAGAGCAGCCCGTAACCACTCCAAACAAAGACCCACACAACTTTCCATCTAGGCAATACCTTTGTGGCGCCCACACTCCCCAGTCCACATAGGCACCCCGTGGTGGGCGCCTACCATGTCCAGTCCACCTGGGTGGCGCCCAGTCAATTAAGTGCTAGTGTAGGTCATCTCAGCTGAACATCTATTCATTCTATCTAGACTTCAGATGGGATCAAACTTTGAGAATGATCCGAACCACGTAGGCTCCACCCCATGGGCGCCTACCATGAACCGGTCCACATAGGCACCAGCCCTGTGGCACCCACCCTATGCAGTCACCTGGGCACCACTCCATGGGCGTCCAGCCTATTTTCTAAACCCTAATTTTTCCCAAAACACTTAGGCCGCCTTGGGATGCGTGAAACCTTCTAGAAACACGAACTAATGAGCCCTAGCCCTCCTAAACTCATCCCAAACCTCTATTTAAGGACCTCTTAACCTCATTTACAAGAGAGCTACCCTAAAAAGAGAGAAAAGTATAGAGAATAAGCAAGAGGAGAAAGGTAGCCACCATTAGAGAGAAAGCTTCAGATCTAGAGAAGAAGAAGGGAAAATAGAGGAGGAGACTTCCATATCTTCAACTAGAGCTATGGTTCTTCGCGTAAGCTTCGTTCTAGGAACTTGAAAAGTGTGATTCAAACCGGTATTCCTAGATCTTTCTATTCATTTATTGCATTTTATCATCATCTTTGTTTAGAAACATGCTTAGGATCATTTATTCATCATAGATCTATATTAGTTCTTGATAGAAATGGTATCAGCATCTCATCACATTAATAACATGTTTAGATTCATACTAGTGGTGTAGATCTACATTGATTTCGTAGTTATAATTGCTTAACTAAGTTAGATCTTTCATTTATAGCATCATCATCATCATTTAGATTGAGGAGATCGTAAAAGGCCCCCAACAGAAAGGCTGGGCGCCACCCCCTGGGCGCCTACGCTATCTCAGAAGGCTGGGCGCCTACCCTCTCCGGACTGGCCGGGCGCCACCCTCTGGGCGCCTACCCTTCAGAGACATGGTTTGGGTTTTAGATCTCCACTTTTTACATCGTTTTCTCATAGATTTGTTAGTTGCATCATTAGTAGTTCGCATTAGGTCATCCGCATCAGTTGCTGAATATCGGAAATTGTGTTGAAAATCTTAAGACTATTGTGCATTCATTACGATTCTTTGAAAACCCTGACTGAACAGGGTAGGAACCACAGGTGTGGCGCCCAAGTGGACTTTTCCACCTTTGTGCATAATTTCTGATCTTCCGCATTTAGTTCTTAGAAATTGCATAACAATGATATGTTTGCTTGCTTGATATTTTCCTGAATTTCAAATTATCGTTTCTATCACACAGCACCATATCATTTGAAACATAAATTCATTACCCAAAAAATCATAAAACATAAAACTACTTCTTGTCTTTCCTTACTCTCTAGTCAATTAGAGGAGAAACCAAAAAACAAATTAAAAAATACAAAGAAAACCCAAAAATAGTAGGTAGATAGCCTAGGTTATCAAATCTCGTGCCTAAGTATGATAAACCCTAAGATTAGCTAAAATATCATAATTAATCAACTTAAGGACCATCAAATCATTGAGAACCCTAAAACAAACAATCTAACTAACTTGGACTAAAATTGGATTAAGGAATCAGTAAGATTGATTAGGGAACCCAAACTATTAAGATAGGCTTCTCCTCCTTTGAGCTTAACTTGCTTATTCACTAAAAGTCATTAATTGAGGATTAAACATAATTAATTAAGGCTCTAATCTCACACCAATTAATACGGTAAACACCCTTAATCCAAAAGGTCTTGAGACCCTAATTAATTTGGATTAAAAATAACTAAGAACTTGAAAAACCTAAAACCTGTTGCCAAGTCCATCTGGGCGCCACCCCCTGGGTGCCCTGTTGCCAAATCCATCTGGGCGCCACACCCTGGGTGCCCTGTTGACAAATCCACCTGGGCACCACTCCCTGAGCGCCCAGCCTATTCATTCCCTAAGAAGCTCCACTTGAAATTTGACCTAATTAATTAGGACTTTAACCAACCCTAATTAACACTCTAAAATACTCTTAACATGAAAGACCTAAAATCTTAATCAACTTAAACTCGAATCTACCTAAAAAGATACAAAACCAACAAACCCTAAAAAATATCCACATGGGCGCCACCCCCTGGGTGCCCTGCCTGCCAAGTCCATCTGGGCGCCACCCTCTGGGCGCCCATCCTATCCTGTCACTAAGACACCCCAATTGAAACGAAACTTGAATCAACACATAATAAAACATTACTAACTTAAAAGAATTGAAAACTTAATCAATCTAAACCTGAATTAATCTAAAACGAACACACAACATAAAACCAAGACAGACAACTACCTGGGCACCACCCCCTGGGCGCCCAGCCTTCCAATCCACCTGGGCACCACTCCCTGGGCGCCTAGCCTCCCAATCCATCTAGGCACCACTCCCCTGGCGCCCATCCTATTTCTTTACTAAGAAATTCCTAATTAAAACTTCTAATTAAACCAACCCGAATTAACACATTAAAACACTTTTGGACTTAAGAAACCTGAGGCCCTAATCAATTCACCCTCGAATTAACTTAAAGAATATCGAATCAACTCAAACTACAAGGCAGTCACCTGGGCACCACCCCCTGGGTGCCTAGCCTGTCAATCCACTTAGGCACCACCCTCTAGGCGCCCAGCCTGTGAACTCCACCGAGACTGCCCATTTCTTGGAAACCATCAATTAAAAATCTAACCTAGTTAATTGAAACCTAATTCTTTCCCAACCAAATACAAAGCGACACCCTTCATCAAAATACATCAACTTCTAACCACAAAATTCAACTTCGAATCAACCTAGAAACACCAAAGCAACCCAAACGTCAAGGCAGTCACCTAGGCACCACCCCTTGGGCGCCCAGCCTGTCAATCCACTTAGGCGCCACCCCCTGGGCGCCCAGCCTATCAATCCACCTGGGCCCCACCCTCTGGGCGCCCAGCCTGTCAACTCCACCTACCCTATCCATTCCTTAGGAAACCATTAAACCTAATTAATTGAAACCTAATTCATCCCCAATTGAACATACGAATAAACATTTTCCATCAAATACACAGTCCTTAAATCAATTCAAACTTGAGTTGACCTAAGAATCACAAAACCTAACCGAACCATAGAACACATCCATCTGGGCGCCACCCCTTGGGTGCCCATCCTGCCAGATTCACCTGGGCACCACACCCTGGGCGCCCAGCCTACTCTTTTTCAGAAAAGCCCTAATTCACAACTTAACTTAATTAATTAAAATCTCAAACCAATCACAATCAACATAATAAAACACTTTTAACCTTAAAACACTAAAACCTTAATCGATTCGGACTTAATACCCAAAACCCTTTGGAGCCGACCAAACCACAAGACAGATCCACTTAGGCGCCACCCCCTGGGTGCCCATCCTGCCAGTTTCACCTAGGCACCACTCTATGGGCGCCTATCCTACATTTCAACCCTACCCAACCAACTCAATTAAAAATAAATAATTAAATACCTTACAACTTAAACTAATTAAGACCAGAACCTAAATCAATCCCCAGACCCAAGGACCAGTAAGTAACTCCCATCCAGAATAGTTGAAAACCACAGGCAATCCACCTAGGCGCCACTCCTTGGGTGCCCATCTTGCCAGATCCACCTAGGCACCACTCCCTAGGCGCCCATCCTGCCAATTCACCTAGGCGCCACCCCTTTGGTGCCTATCCTTCCACTTGCACTAAAACACGAATCCTCGTTTTGTTTCAAAATCCGGACCCGCATCACTTTGACATTAGAACATCAGAGACAATAAAACTTTTCTCAAACTAAAACATAGCCCTTAAAACCCCTAGAATCCCGAAAAGAGATCGAAAAGTCTGAAAAGAATAAACTGTCAGGATAGGCACCACCCCCTGGGCCCCTACCCTGTTTTAATCTTGAATTGTGATTTTCGACTACTCTTTGGAATTCTGATTTAATTTGAAAATAACAGAACTTTAAAATACTTAAAAACACATTAACCCGATCCTTAAAACATCCCTAAACCACTCTAAATCAAAACCACAACTCAAAACAAATAAAATCAATTAAGATCTTACCTAACAAACTGCTTAGGCGCGGGAACTAATCAGACTTAGGCTATTTACACCTTAGGATTAAATTGGATTACCTTGTTAGGTAGCTTAAAGCATTAGGCTTCACTCCATTACTCCTCCTGTTCCGTTAGGGAATCAGGAAAGCTGATGTGGGCGGTCTAGGACCTTAGGTTAAGGTTAATCCGATGATCAGTAATAAAGAATTAATTACGTAAATCCAAATAAAATCCCATAGTTAGGCCCTTCTAGTCCAATATAGAAAATCCATAAAAACTATAAAACCAACAAAATAAACCTAAAAAGATTTTTTCTTTATTTCTTCCTCCACCTCAGGTGCCAGATATTTAATCGAACTTAATGATAAAAGGAAATGAAAAACCAACTTCTAAAATTGAATAAATGAGAATGACGAGATGAGATGAGTGATTTCGCACACACTTTTTTTACTTCGGCCCATCGGCCACCCTTAAACAATCACGGTCCATCGGCCACCCTAGAACAAACACTGGCCCATCGGCCACCTCCAATCAATTACGGCCCATCGGCCTTTCATTTTTATCACTCGTGTATCGCACACGAAAAACATAGAAATCACAAGTCAAAATCTCATTCGCATCATCATTTTGATTTAAAAAGTCAGCCTTTAAACCTTATCTGAAGGGGGTACCCGGGAACGGGGCCAATCCTCTTCTTAAATATTTAGCACCTCCCCCCATTATTTTTCTTTAGTTACTTTATTTTACTTGGATATACTATGAGCTTGCTGTGTGAGGATTAACCTTTATTTGGACTTTGACTCATAACCCCCTATATTAAACAGACCCAAAGAGACCCAAATTAATGTGACAGGACAACCGTCGTGTGTTGCCGGCAGCACATTAGACGAGAAGAAGAACCCACCCACTTATTTTCTCCCCACATTTCTTCGGCTTTCGTCGGAGAATGGTGTTACGGCCGTTACCGTAGTTGGTGATCGTGATCCATTGATTTTGAGGGTAGTCGGAATCCTCATTTTCGATGTAAAATTTAAATAGCATATATAGATTAATAGAGATTTCCCCATGCAAAACTTTCTTTCTTTTGGGGGGGTCGAAATTCACATCCGACACAGATACCAGTCTAATTCAGGGAGAGAACATTAGACTGCGGTAAAGCAAATACTTAAGTACCTTAAGCGGACTAGAAGTTATATGCTTATTTACCATGCCAAGAGTTTGATACCCACTGGGTACACTGACTTGAACTTACAGTAATATAATGATGCCAGAAAGTCGACCTCAGGATTTGTATTTACCTTGGGAGGTGGAGCTATAAGTTGGAGGAGTGTCAAGCAATCCTGTATTGCTGACTGTACCATGGAAGCCGAATATGTGGCAGCTCCTGAAGTAGCTAAGGAGGCAGTTTGGCTCAGAGACTTCTTGACGGATCTAGAAGTGGTGCTTTCGGTAAAATCACCTATAATTCTTTATTGTGATAATACCGGAGCGGTGGCTAATGCAAAGGAACCCAGGATGCATAAGAAGAGTAAGCACATCCAGCGTAAGTATCATCTGATATGAGAAATCATACAGAGAGGTGATATAATTATGACCAAGATTGCATTGGCGGACAATCTGGCAGATCCTTTTACAAAGAGTTTACCAGAAAATAGCTTTGATAGTCATGTGGAAGGCGTGGGGTTAAAAAACATGTCAGCATGGTTTTAAGTCTAAGTGGTAGATCGTTGGAAATTTATATTAAAAACATATTTTTATGTATTTGTCTTTGACTGATTTATTTATTAGCATGTTTTGTTGTTTCACCTTTATGAGAATTATGTATGGGCAAATGGTTGGATTGTTTAATATTATGCATGCGTGTCTCTTATTCTATAAAGTAGACAAGTTGGTGTGTAGAGTTCAACTTATACACGGAAGACTTGTTTGTCGGTTCTTATAGAATATAAGTAGTTGTTTACAATCTAGATGGATTTGGACAAACCATCAGTATGATTGTAGCATAATGTTTCAGCAGGCTTGTCTTGGCTGCGGGAAACGGAACAGTTTCAACTCATTATGCTAGTACACTTTGTGTGTATTGAATAGGACCGCTTTTGGGTTTATTGTCTGTATACTGACTATATAAGACGATCAATATCCAAATGATTATTATGAATGCTTGTACTCTTAATCCCAACATAAATAATATACATATACATTTTAGTGTTTCACATTTTGATTTACAAAGGAGTGAGATCTTTTATGGGTCAATAATCTCAGTAAATTGGATGACTACACTACGTGTATGATGCATATTAGTTTATTGACGGAATACACATCCTGTGATAGGGATTGATGATATCCCCTTGATGAAGCTTATAAGCTTTGATAATGTCAAGCCCTGCAGGTGGACTTTGTGTCTGACATATCAAATAAGTTGAGCGTTAGGTCTCAAGGAATTATAAAGATATCGATTAAGTGGGAGATGTAAGTAATTATTTAATCGATGGATATCTGAAATCTTAACGTTGGGAGATTAATAAGTATTTAATAACAAGAAGCTCGAAATATTATTTTGAGAATAAAGATAGGAGTGCAATTATAATTCTCTAGTGGACTGAATTGTAATTTATGGAACTAGGATTCTAATTTGGGTCGAATTAGGGTTTCCTGATTCCATAAGAAGCCCATTCCTTATTTACTTCTTAGGGTCCCTATTGTAGCCTATATATATGTGCTATTGCTTTCTAGGTAAAACACACAAGAGAAATCTCATTTTTTATAGCAGAGAGAATTCGCAGAAGAGGCCCACTCCATGGTGCGGATTCTAGCGTAGAGGAATACAGTAGAAGATCTTGGGATTTTCAAGTTGTTGTGTTACTGAGGTTAAATCAGAGAGATCTCGTAGGTATAATCTTTGATCATCGTTATTTCCGCATTTAATACGTACGCGATATCTTGAGATTTTGGCGGCATCTTCTAACAGTTTTCACACTCCATCCATCACCCAGCACAGGATCTGAGCCTGCTCTCCCGCCCATGGTCCTTTGCCCAGTGGGGCTTGGACATTGTGGGGCCACTTCATCGAGCTCCAGGGAACAAGAGGTGGCTACGATTATTTCACCAAGTGGATAGAAGTCGAAACGTTGTCCTCCATCACCGAAACAGGACTCAAAAAACTTTGTGTGGAAGAATATCATCCCAAGGTTTGGAGTCCCACGAGCTTTGGCCTTGGACAACGGGACTCAGTTCGACTCCAACTTCTTTATAAACTTCTGTCAGGAGCTCAACATCAAAAATTACTATCCAACTCCGGCTTACCCACAAAGCAACGGCTAAGCCGAAATTTTGAACAAGGTGGTGCTCGACGGACTCAAGAAGAGGCTTGACCGAGCTAAGGGAAGATGGGTGGAAGAACTCCCAAATGTCCTTTGGGCATATAGGACTACTCCAAGACACTCTACTTCAGAATCTCCCTTCTCCTTGGCCTATGGAATGGAGGTCGTGATCCCACTTAAGATCGAACTCCCAACCCTAAGGTCAGACCTCTTTGATCAAGGCCAAAACGAAGTGAATGTGGCCCGAGAACTAGACCCAGCCGATGAGCGAAAGGATGCAGCAGTTGTCTGCCTAGTTGCCTACCAGCAACAATTGGCTAAGGGGTATAAGCAGAGGGTTAGAGAGAGGAAGTTCTCAGTTGGAGAAATGGTCTTAAAGAAGACACTTCCTGGGGATAAGGATCCAAATGAAAGCAAACTGGCACCGAACTGGCTCTGTCCGTTCAAGGTGATCTCGGTTGTTGGCTAATCAGCATACAGACTTGAGGACATGGATGGTAAAAAGCTACCACGGCCATGGAATGCGATCCACCTGAAGAAGTATTATTTCTAAGTTTTTCTATCAAATTCTATTCAAAATCAATAAAAGTTATTCTTTTGGAAGGATTTATCTTTATTGCTTTTGATTCCCACTAAGTTGTAGAACTAGGCAATTACCTACCTAGCTGTTATGGAGCATTAGGGAAATAGAGAAAAGCCTTAAATAGTTAAGGCACAGACGAAACACTGAGTTAGAGAACTCGGTGGCTACCTCGATGTTAGGAATAAAATTAAATTTGGTTACGGAACCAAGTTTAAAGTATTCTATCACCGAGGTAAAGATTTGCAATACATTGTATTCCTTATAATTAAAGAACTTAATCCAGTTTGTTCTTGACAAGTTCGGTTAATGAACCAAGCTACGGTACAGACAAATTTGGTATTTGGATATGAGTTAATTTTCTTGAGTTAGGGAACTTAAGATGACTTTAATATTCGGAATTTTGGTTTTTGAACCGAACTCAGCAAATTGATCTCCTGAACTTACAGAGAGCTCGGTTAAAGAACTGAGATCAAACACATGCAATTTTCAAAGTAACGTTTGGTTGCAAGCGTGAAAAAGGGAAAACCGTAGCTGTATTTGCAGAACGAAAATAAAATGTTCATTATTACATCAAAACCAAATCAAAGAGAAACAACAAAGAAAATATTCAAGCAGCGGGCTCGGTGGTAGCGTCAGCCTCTGTTTGAACAACTTCAGTCGCGGCTAGGATGGCTTCAGTCGTGGCGGATTCAGCAAGAGCCTCGACCTCAATTGACGGAGTGGGGGTAGAGCTTGTTCCTGGCTCCAAGCACTGGTACTTAGGAGGATTCTTATAAGCAGGGTGGTCCTTAAGGACTCCCACTTCTCTTAGCGCGGCACCACCCAAGCTCCCACACTTGATCCCTCACAGCGAGGACCTGAGCCGTATAAATCGTGGTCCCCTCTGCCACCCCTTCATTGAAATCAATGTCGGTTTCGCCCTAAAGTTTGGCCTCGAAGTCGTCCATTTGTTTCTCTAAGGAGGTGTTGACACCAAAAATGTCACCTTGCTTCTTCAAGATCCAAAAAGCTACATGAAGTCGCAACCTGCCATAAATAGGAGTACACAAGAAGTCTCGGGCCATTTCAAAATCATTTGGCCAAACTTTGCTTCTCCGGCAGCTGAAAAGGAGCTCCCGACGGCGAAAGCATCAGAGACACCAAGTCTTCGATCAGAGCCGATGGATGGTCTCAAAATACATCCAAAAGGCTCCACGTCAAGTTCCGAGTCAAACCGACAACGTTTGATCCTACATCAACCATCGAACAGCTAAATCAAGCCTCTCGGCGGTGAGAACCACCGAGGCCATCACTCATCAGATAGAGCACATAGACGGCTTCAAAATGCTTACAAAGGGCTACACGTCAAAATTCAGGTCTTTTCGACAACATTTGACCATACTTTGACGCTCGGAAGCCAAATCAGGCCTCTCAGCGGTGAAGCTCCCCGGGACCATGGTTTCCAAGACAGAGCCTATGGATCATCTTAAAATGACTCCAATAGGTTTCCTGTCAAATTTCAAGTCAATCGGACACCGGTTGACCGCACATCAAGCCGCGATATCTTCATCGCGACAAAATCAAGTCTACTAGTGATAGGACCCCAAACGGCTTCAAAACACAAACAAAAGCATAGGTTGGTCTTATTTATTACTCAGCAGGCTTCACCCCAAATTTCAGGTCATTCCGACATCGTTTGACCCAGTTTCAGCTTCTGACGGAAAATCGGCAGTTCTGCGCGCAAAGTCTTCGGCTTTCTCAGAAAATTGGAAACTTTGCAAAACAAAATGCAAGGATCCTGTAAGACCCCGACCCCCAATTTCTATGTTTAGTATTGTTTTAATCATGGTTTAACTTTTTAAGTGAGATTTGAGTTGGTTTGACTTTGTCTTTGAGTTTGACTAGATTTTTCATAGCCTTGAAGATTTTGAAGACCGTTGACTTTAGTTTGACCCGGTCTTTGTAAAATGTATTTTTGTGAGAAATTATTCTTATTTTGGAAAAATTACAAATTGTACTCCTTTTGACTCATTTTATTGAGTTGAACAACTTTCTTGTTTTGACCATTTTGATTTGATGCTCAGAAATTGCATTTTTCGAGAAAAATGGGCAAAAATGACATTTTCACTAAATTTGCCCATAAATTTCGAAAATTTCAGAATTTGGGGAAAATATACTTTTTGGAAAGTAGAAATTTCGCTGATCATTTTTGTCTTCTTCGTCATTTTCATTCGGGACCCGCAAATGTTAGTTTCAGCCTTTGTAAGATTGGGGCCCATGGGACCCACTTGCCCACTTTATAAAAGCCCAGCTGGACTCTTCTTCTCCCATTCTTTTTCCAGCAACTTTTGGCTGAGGGAGAGGGCTTCTTCTTTTCCCTTTCCAGCCATCTCTCTCTCTCTCTCTCTCTCTCTCTCTCTCTCTCTCTCTCTCTTTCCTTTTTGCAAGCTTCCTTCTTGAGTGCCAAGTGAAGGATTGATCTCACCTTCTTCTTCCTCATCTCTCAAGCATTCCAAAGACCCCATTTCCAAGAACATTGGGCTAGGACAACCCTCCTCTTCAAGCCCTTCTTCTTGTTTGGAACACCCAAAGGTTAGCAATGGCTTTCCAAACTTGAGACCCTTGTTTTCCTCTTCATTTAGAGTGTTTTAATCCCACATGCAAGGGTTTTCCTTGGAAGTTTACAAATGTTGATTTTTAGGGTTTTCTTTGGGGAAATTTTGGGGTTTTTGTAGATTTGGAGCTTGAGACACTAGAGCTTTGTTTGAAGAGTAATATTGCTCCCATCTTGACTTAAGGCAAGTAGATTTCACAATTAATATGATGGTTCCTCTTATTTGGTTTCATTTCATGGCTTTTTCTCATTATGTTCTAATCCTTTATTTTTTATGGATTTACTTTGAATGAATGAAGCAATGTTATGTTGATTTCCACTTATGTTATTGTCTTACAATGTATTGGAAGTTTGCTTTCACTTTGGTCATTTAGAAAATTTGCTTTCTTTGTGTTAAAGGTTGGTGTTCAAAGAAAGGGAGAAAACTTAGATTTAAAAAGTGTTGTGTTTGGCTAATTAGAATGATTTATGAATGGTGATTTGATGAGTTGAAGAGGTCAAGAAAGGGCCCAATTGATGTTGGAAATTGTATTAAAGAAAAGGAATGAAAAAGAATAAAAAATGTTGGAGAAAAATGAAGAAAAATGCTCAACGAGCCAGACTGGACAAAGCCCAGTCCGCTCGAGCGACCCAGTGGGCCGCTCGAGCGGACCAGGTTCTGCCTGGCTCGCTCGAGCGACCCACTGGGTAGCTCGAGCGACCCAGGCTCTGTCTGGGCTTTGTTCGAGCGGGCCTTGGGTCGCTCGAGCGGGCCTTTGGTCGCTCGAGCGAGCCCAGCCCAGCCTGGGGGCCTGGTTCAGGTGGATTTTTGGGTTTGTTTAAAATTAGATTTTGGGCCTGTTTTCGAGACTTCTTTGGGCCTGTTCAAAGTCAATTTTTGGGCCATTTCAAGACCTGATATTGGGCCATTTCAGGGCCTGATATTGGGCTGTTTTAAGACCTGTTTTGTGGGCCATTCAAGGTTAGTTTTGGGCTGTTTTAAGACCTGTTTTGTGGGCCATTCAAGGTTAGATTTTGGGTTGTTTTAAGACCTGTTTTATGGGCCATTCAAGGTTAGTTTTTGGGCTGTTTCAAGACCTATTTCTTGGGCCATTCAAGGTCAGTTTTTGGACTGTTTTAAGACCTGTTGCTTGAGCAAATTAAGGGTTGTTTTGGGCTAAATGAGTAGACTGTTTTGGGGCTTGGGTTAAGGTCAGTTGTGGGCCTGATTTAAAGAGTTTGGGATTACTTGTGATACTTGGAAATTGTGAAATGGGAATGGGAACAATGAGAGAATGAGCGTATGTGAAGTTACTCGGGAATCTTTCAAGCCTCAATACGCACTTTATCATTTAAATGTTGTGGATTTTCATTGGCATCAAACATACTCTTTATTAATCAATGTTTAAAGGTTAAATGTGTATTGAGATGGTTCCTTGGTAAGTCATTAAGTCATTCTCCACTATCCATTCCATTTCAAGTCAGAGATTGTATTTGTACTCTTCGGTAAACTAATTTGAATAGCATCGGTGATTTGTTATAAAATCATGTGGTTTTCCATGTTCGAAAGGATTGATCGTATGATTTTATACAAATCACTTTGATGTGTATTTGAGCGGTTTACCATGGAATTCGTATGTTTTCTCCGAATCGATTTGAAAGGAGATTGGAGTGGTTCGCCACATTCGGGATTTCATCGATAAGATTAGTATTTTGAAAATAAAAACCTCAAGGCAAGACGGGGCCAGAGCTTTGTAGTGCGAGCCCATGAGCCAAAGAGGCTATGATTTTAAAAATAAAACCTCAAGGCGAGATGGGGCCAGAGCCCGGTGGTGTGAGCCCATGAGCCAAAAGGATTAGTATTTTGATTTGTATTAGTTCAAATTTTAATAACTAAAGGCACCACTAGGCTTAGGTCACCTTGTCGGGCTGATCACCCGGCTTGGGATCTTTAATTTGTCCGCCAGCTGCAGTTTGGATTCTGTCTGTACCGACCATGGCAACGGTTCCTATCTGCCGGTCCCACGCGTAGTGGCTATGGTTCTGATTCTGTTTCCAGTCCCACGTGTAGTGGCTACGGTTCTGTCTGCTCTTGTTACTTCGGTAATAGGAGAATATAGCTATGTGTGGTTGCCAATGTTTTATCTGTTATTAATTCATTTTAGGATTCTTGATTGTTTATACTCATTATATTCTTTGAATTTGTTAATGTTTATGAAATCGATCTTTTATCGTATTGTCTCTATTATTCAGGATTTTAAATGTATCTCCAATTATTAAATGTTTTATGTAGGCTGTTCTCTTTTCAAGATATTTATACTTCAGAGACTGTTCATTTATTTGCTTTGATATTTATGTTCGGTCTTTCGATCGTTTTATCATGATTTATTGCTATTATTGTTTAGACTCTTTAAATGGATTTACAATGATTCCATAAGGTTTATAAATGCCCATGTTACATATTACTTGTTTATTTGCTTGCTAGACCGTCGTGTCTGACCCTGTTTGTTTGGTGCCAGATTCCTCTTTCTGTTTTTAGGTGTTTGATCGGAGGAGGCGGTGGAGCCGCCGGTCTGACGTGAGAGGCTGCCCTTTGATGTCATATAGATGTCAAGTTTGGCACCGGAGCTCGTAATATCACTTGGGGTAGTATGTTATTTAGTGGTTTATTTGTATGGCTTTGTTAGCCTTGGTCATTGGATTTGTAATTAAAACATTTGTTAATTGTAATTTGAATATGTGGGAAATAAATAGTCTTGTTACTACTAGCTCAGTGTTCTTTGGATTATAATTTGTGCCAGTCTGCTTATGTGATGGCTTTATGATATTGGTTGCGTGCGACACGGAAACCGATGGCCACGGATTCCGAGTCGTAACACCATGTTTAGCTTCCGCGAAAATATACTCTGATCGTGATGGAATTTGATTATCCTCATTCACGCGGATCTTGGGAAATATAACAAAAGTTTCAAATTTATCCCAAAATTTCGCATCCCGATGTCGGATCACTTCAGGGCCCGGTTTCGGGGTGTGACAGATTCTCATCAGGTTTTCTACAGGGAAATCAGGCCAATAAATGATCAAAAATGTCAAGGAGAAATACAGAAGAAAAAAGAATAAAAAAATAGTAAAAACGTACACAAAACGGGACAAAAGGGGGGAAAACCCCCCAGCTGCGACCCTGGAGCCCGGGATCGCCGGGAGGGCCCCGGAAACCCCGTTTTTCGCCGTTGCTTCGCGATTCGAAACGTCTGACCTCTGGTAAAAATTCATACTTTTGAGACACCAAATCCTCTGATATCCGTCAAAAACACGGGTCAATCATCAAGAGTATCGAAATCAACATTGATCGCCAACCGGTCAACCAAAAAAGTGTGCTTTCTACCCGACCGATTGAGAAATCGACAGGACAGATGGCACCGACCCGCTATTGGAAACCAATACCTGAAGTTACATGGTCATCTGATGCCGATCTACATGAAGATCCATCATTGATCATCGCCAGAAGAATCCCAAAAGACGCGGCACGGCCCGCGACTCTTCAACTGCTCGGCGACCAATTAATGCGATTAATTGACTAGCTTTATTACAGTCATTAATCCATTTTTTTAGACGGCCCAATCAGAAGCAAGCATCCGGGAGTTACAAGTCAAGAGATTCATGACATTTAAACCATGAAACTCCTCCCATCATGGCGATTAAAGGCGATTAAATGCCCTCAATCTCCTCCGACCAATCAGAAGCCAATAAAAAGGAGTTACAAAATAAAGGAATTAAATCCTGTAACTCCTCCCATTATGCGGCTTAATGACAATAAAAGCCCATAAACCCTCCTAAATGGCTACCAAAAAGCCTATAAATAGGAGAGCACTCCAAGAAGAAACAACACGCAACAGACTGCAGAAAATCCGGAAACTCAGACAGAAAAAGGCATCAGAAATTTAAGAGAAAGAAAGAGAGAAAAATCTGCGAAAGTTCTACACCGACCACCGCTACAAGGTGACAAAAGTCCCTTAGGGGGTACCCCCCCACCCCAAGGTCCTTGCCTTCTCCTTCTACCTCCAATGGCTTAGACGTGGCTTCTCAGCCCGTCTACTTAGTTTTTTATTGGACATAGGACCTCCTTTTGGTCTTTGTCCTCTAAAAACCTGAGGTTAAAGCCAAGCCAAGCGAATCAATAGCATCTTCTGTTCTCATCTGCATGGATGATGGCGAAGTCCACATATGGCTTGCGACCGTCAATCTGAATGGGTCCCCCATAATCTCCTGAGAAGTTAGATCCTCCTTTTCTTGCTTTTCATTGTAGTTTGTATTTTTTTAAAAAGAGACAAAAATCACAACTCTTGTCTTTCATTATTGATAAGAATTGTAAATCGGCTATAAACGCCAAAATCGGCTATAAACGCCAAAAATCGGCTATACATGCCAAAAAATCGCCTTTCACTGCAAATTAAGAAAATTTCTCTTTTCTTAAATATATGTGCAATGGAAAACTTGAAAGAAGTTGATTTCCTTTTTACTTGCGAAGGTTGATCTCCGGATCACCATTTGCAATTCCAAGTAAAATAGAAAATCTGGCACACCCACACAAAAAAAAATGTTGATGCACGCCTCTGCCCCCATCCGGTTACGAAAGGGTTGGACCCAAATGGACTCCCACATCTGCCGACCTCGGTAGAACCGAGCGGGCAGAATGCGCTGGTCCATCAAGCTGGCAACCCGGTGGGACACATTCATTTGAGAACACGATGCTAGAAATGAAATATTTGCATATCATATCTATTGCTCTATGCTTATATTTCTTTTCTTGATTCCTTGGCTACTTTTTAATTGGTGGCCTATGTTGGATTCCGCATCTAAAAAAAACGAGATGAGATTTTCTGGAAATTTCTAATTCTTTGAATTTATTTCCACTCTTTCTCTTTTCAAAAAAACAAAAAAAAAATCAGATTTTTCATTTTGGATTCAAAATTGAGAAACCTTGATCCTTTCCTATCGTTCATCGTGCTTGCAGAAATGTTGAGCCTGTTCGACTAAGGTTTTGGGCCATCGTTTCTCTTCGATGAGTTCATTAAAGATCTAAAAAAACAAAAAACAAAAAACCAGATTTTTCAGTTTGGATTCAAAATTGAGAAACCTTGATCCTTTCCTATCGTTCATCGTGCTTGCAGAAATGTTGAGCCTGTTCGACTAAGGTTTTAGGCCATCGTTTCTCTTCGATGAGTTCATTAAAAATCTAAAAATAAAAAAAAAACAAAAACAAAAAAAAGACATAGACCACTAAGGTTAAACCAACTGTGTTCTTTAATCATGGTTGATTCAAGAAAAGCCTTGTCCAGAGTGTGGGACAGCTTGACTGTTTTAGGCAAAGGTCCTCCAAACGGGTTCATTAAGTAATCCTACCCTTACCTCGGGGCAATTCTATCAATTGAGATTTCATAAGACCGGGTTAGGAGGCCTATGTGTACTCCCTCGTCTTTTAAATAAAATTTTTTCAAAATAAAATTTTTTAAAATAAAAAATAAAAAATAAAAGTTTTCAAAAAAAAATCTTAAAAAAAATAAATAATAAATAAATAAATAAATAAAAATAAAAAAAGATTTTTTTTTAAAAAAAATCTTCAAAAAAAAAACTTCCGTCATTTTGGGTTAGATTGGAGAAATCTTGGTCTTCTCCTTTCTGAGCACTGGCGCTCGCGGAAATTGCTGAGCCCGTGTTCAGATTGGAGTGCATTTTGCTCTCTTTGATGCACCCAATATTGGCCTCTCAAAAAAAAACTCGTCATTTTTTGATTCAGATCCAAGAAAATATGGTTCATTTCCTTCTGAATACTAGCGCTCGCAGAAATCACTGAGACCATATTTGGATAGGAATACCATCTGCTCTCTTTGATGAATCCAATCTTGACCTTTCAAAACAGGGAATCTCATCTCATGGATGCGGTCTCCAAACATTTGTGTCTAGTGGTACTAGTACGCCATTTCAGGGTCTACTGTATTCGCGACCGGCACATTTGTAACTCCAACTTTATATTCTTCTTACCTCGAGCAAGCTCTGCTTCTCGATAAGTCAATTTTAAGTTCACAATTGCTTCTAACAGTCACTGGGATGCTCATTCTGGACTTACCATACCTGCAATCAGAACAATTGTACACTCTAAGGCTTTCTGCCTTCTTCATATTGCCTGGGTCATCTCCCTCGAGCAATTTGAAAAGACAAAATCATAGAACTTCCCATTTATGATCATTATATTCTTGTGATTACTAATAGATGTGGTCTTGTTTCAAAAACTTTTCGAAAACTAACAATGGTAGCTTCACTAACCATTACCTTCGACGAGAACAAGCACCAACTATGGGTCTGCCTCCGTCAACATGGTGACATGTGGACAAACATCAAAATCACCGAAGAAGAAGATCACTACTTCCTTCAAGGTGATAAACTCAATCCAAGCGTCCGAGGAACTGGTTCCTTACCCGACACCAGACGGACAACCCATATGGGTACATCCCGATCTCCTGGAAGATGAAAATTGGGAGGTCGTGAAAACAAAGCCTATAGCTCAACAGCGAAGGCAGGCTAGGAAATATCTCCTCAAGCTCAAACGGCAAGAGAAAACCCAGCCAAAATAAGAAGTCAAAGAAAAGGCAGAGGCTTCCTCTACCGCTTCACTCGAGCCAACAAAAACATCCCTTCCAGAGACTTCAAAGGTGGTAAGGAAATCCACTCTCAGTGATTTCATGCCACCTCAATTCAAAGAAGCCACGCAGGAGGCATCATACTCTTGCAATTCGGTAGTTGGATTCTCCATTGATGGATATGAATCCAGCGACACCGATGATGGATTCGAATCCAACTACACAGACGAGTGGGAGGAGTCCCTTGAAACAGGAGAATACCTCTCCGATGAAGAATGGGTTCCTGAGAATCATCTTATGCCAGTAATCTGGTATAACCCCCTACAGCCACAAGGATCCTGGTCTGATGATGAAGAAGACCAAGAGGCTGTACAAGAAAATACTGTTGAACCAGCACCCGTCATTACTCCAGTGGAAATCAACAATGTTGAGCCACAAAGAGCTGATGAAGAAGAAGATTTTGCTCCCATGCCTGATCTTGAAGAATATGCAAGGATCTTGCAGCGTCTCGCTCTAGAACAAGAGCAAGACCGCGTCAACGAGCCTCCTCGCAATCCAGAGCCTGAAGTCCCTGAAGACCATCAGGTACATCCTCCCTTAACTCCTGAAAATGGAGAAAATTGCTGGATAGACGATCCTCTTACATCCGAGGATGAGTCTGACTCCGATCAGGCAACGTCTCCTGTCAGAGCTTCCTGTAATGTGATAATTCGGGATTATAGCTCTTCCGAAGCATCGTCTGATGAGATCACTTACACTCCGGCGACGCCAAGCAATGTATCTTCTGGAGCCACCTCATCTCACGTGACTTTCACTGAGATGACACCCTCTCAGGTTTCTTCTCCTGAGACTGTGACTTCAAAGTTCACACCCTTCTTGACTGAAGAATTCCCAGCTAATGCTTGGGACGATGAATTGGTCAACGAAGAAGAAAGGTTGCTGGATGCTATTCAGGACTTGTTCCCGGAAAATGCTCCGTGCAACACAATCACTGAGGATGGCAACTCTGCTACTGATACATTCTCAGCAAATGAAAAACGACAGCCTATTGATCCTGAAGACAATCTTCCAAACGAAGACCCTTCTCAAGAAGCTCTCGAAGTTGGTAGAGGCACCCGCTCTGGCCGGGACTACCATAAAAATTACAACCAATCTTCCTTTACATATGTAAATCCTTCGGGAAAAGATGTTGTAAGCGCCCCTAGTGGCAACAATGATAACATGCAGGCCCTAAGGAGGCTTTCAAGTATGACTTAATTAAACACTTCAAGCACATACCTGCACGTCTGCACATCCTAGATTTGTTGCAAATGTCTCCGCACACTCGTGATAATCTCATTTCAGAATTACAAAAGCTGAATGAGGATGTCGACAAACATGCCCCACAAGTCCTCCAAATTGAAATGGATTACCGGGTCAAAAACTCAGAAGCTTCCTCAAAGGGAGAAAAGAAGAAAACTGAGGGATCATGCATTGAATGCCTCTCGGTTAAAAAAGCAGCCAGTGCAACCATCGCCTTCACAAAGGACGACCTCCTACTTGGCGAAACCAGGCACAACCGACCCATGTACTTCACAGGGTACATCAAGGAAATGCCTATGCACAAAGTTCAGATCGACCCAGGTTCTGCACTCAACCTCATCTCGACATCGGCTCTCGAAGAGTTGGGCATCCCACCCAGCAAGCTGAGCTACACATCTGTATCTATCTTTGGATACGATGGGAGTACTCAAAGGCCTATCGGCAAAATCAGGTTCAAGTTGCAGATCAGTGATCTTATCTCTGAGGTCACAGTGTATGCAATAAAACCCCTTCATGCTACAACATCCTTCTCGGACGCCCTTGAATCCACGACAATGGCGTTGTCCCTTCAACTCTACATCAATGCATCAAGTTTGTTGGCGACGACGGCATGATACATCGAGTCTTTGCGGACAGAAAACCCTTCAAAGGTAAAGAAGTCCACTTCGCAGACTCACAAATGTATGAAGGTGAAAAAGAAGAGGAGAAGCACACAGCACCCTTTGCCGAAAATCTCCAGAAAGATAAAGGCAAGGCTCCTCAACAATCGCCGGAAGAAAATAAACCATCCGGTAAATCCGAAGAGAGCATTTAAACTCCCTTCATCATCTCCCTCAAGCCTTCAAAGCCTTTGGTCATCACAACTAAAGTGAAGAAGGCAAAGCAAAAGCCTGGGGGCAAATTTGTTGTCTCTTTCATGTCTATCATGTAAGACACGGATTCGAATTCAGAGCTAGAAGACGACACATCGTCAAGCCAAGCTGACACTCAGCAAGGTCAGCCTGCTCTTACTCCAATGGAGACAACTTCTGACATAGAAGATCCTATGTCAGCTTCCTTCGTTGTTCCAGCAACTTCAGCAAAGGAAAAGCCGAACTTCTTCCACAGATCGGGTGCTTCTTCATCAAACTTTGTGCTTGAACCTTTCCAAAATGAAGGTATGCCTCAACTATCCTTATATAGTTCTGTGGCACAAGCTATTATGAAGAAAATGGGCTATGACGCTCAAAACCCAGTCGGTTTGGGAGAAGGCCACAGTATTCTCACGCCATTGGGGCCCGTCTTGAAAAAAAGCCAGCTGGAAGATTGGAGACTCTACGGCTATGTAGAAAAGTCTTCACACGGGCTAGGGTATGATCCCGACACTCCTTTGAGACAGTTGACACAAAGGCTTAAAAGTCAATTTACTGACCAAGCCTCAACATCTCAAGTCCATGAAGACATCGATCTCCCTGGATATCTTTTCGATGAATCACCTGACAAAGATTCAGGAAGCTCATCCAATTGGCACGATTTCTCTGACAATGAAGTGGAGTTATCCGATGGCACAGACATGTGGTCTTCTGACTCAGAAGAACCCTCATCTCCAAAAGAAGTAGCCTACTTCAATCCGATTTCAACAGGCGATTGGGATCATCTCATAGCAAGCCTTGGGAAAATTGCCGATCAAGAAGACCCGTGGAAAGGAACAAAACCTTAGTCTGGAAATGCCCTTGAATCCCCAGAAGGTTTCGTTGAGCTGGAAGCCTCCAAAAATATTGTGGAGGAACCACCTTCGAACCTTCCAACAGAAGATCCTATTCAAAAGATAGACTTGGGAATACCAGATAACCCACGTCCTGTATTCATAAGCAAGAATATAAAGGATGATGAGTTACCCGAGTATATCGCCTTTCTTCGTGAGTTCGTTGATTGCTTTGCATGGTCTTACGCTGAAATGCCTGGCTTAGACCCCAAAATAGCGGTCCACAAACTCAATCTTCAAGAAGACATCAAGCCTGTCAAGTAAGGCCAAAGAAGATTCCGTCCAGATGTGATGGATAAAATTGAACAAGAAGTTCAAAAACTCAAAAGCGTCTGCTTCAACCGTGAGGAACAACATCCTGAATGGTTGGCCAACATTGTCCCCGTGACGAAGAAAAACAGGCAGATCAGGGTCTGTATTGACTATAGAGACCTGAATGGCACATGCCCTAAAGATGAATTCCCATTCCCCATACCGGAGGTAATGATTGACAATACTTGTGGATTCGAGCGAATGACATTCATGGATGGCTTCTCTGGCTATAATCAGATAAAGATGCATCATAAGGATGAAAAACATACATCCTTTCGGACCCCATTTGGCGTGTATTGCTACACTGTCATGCCATTTGGTCTGAAAAATGCTGGTGCCACATATCAGAGGGCTATGATGAAAATATTCCAAGATATGCAGCACAAGACGGTCGAATGTTATGTTGATGAGCTCGCCGTCAAAAGTAAAAGAAAAGAAAATCATCTCGAAGATCTTCGAGAAGTTTTCCTCCGGCTTCGCAAACATAAACTGCGGACGAATCCTTTGAAGTGCTTCTTCGGTGTCTCGTCGGGTCTGTTCCTTGGATTCCTAGTTCGGAAAGCTGGAATAGAGCTTGACCCCGTAAAAGTCAAGGCTGTTCTAGAAATGCCCTCTCCAAGAACTTTGAGAGAACTCAAAGGGCTTCAAGGGATATTGCCCTACATCAGACGGTTCATCTCCAATCTTTCGGGGAAATGCCATCCATTCTCCCTGTTGATGAAAAAAGGTGTGAACTTTGTCTGGGATGCTGACTGTGAAGCTACATTCAAAGATATCAAGTCATACATGACAAAACCTCCAGTGTTAGCTGCTCCTACCACTGGAAAACCATTCATCTTACACACAAGAGCCTTTGATCACTCTCTGGGAGCTCTGCTTGCACAAGAAGATGATGAAAGAAAAGAAGCTGCTCTATATTACCTCAGCCGCATGCTAGTAGGTGCAGAGCATCGCTACTCTCCAGTCGAAAAAGAATGTCTTGCAGTGATGTTTGCCGTACAAAAGCTGTGTCACTACTTGCTTTCCAACACAGTATACCTGGTCTCGAGGGTCAACCTCTTGAAGGTCCTTATCACAAAGGCAGGTTCTCTCAATGCTCGACTGGCAAAATGGTCCATCCTTCTGTCACAATTTGATATTAGGTATGTACCACAAAAGGCAATCAAAGGGCAAGCTCTAGCGGACTTCCTCGCAGAGCATTCATTGCCTAAAGATTCTCCACTCAGAAATGATCTCCCAGACGAACCAGTCTACAATGTGGAGACTTTCTCACAAAATGCTTCCTGGGACATGTACTTTGACGGTGCAACCATGATAAATGAAAAAAGACAGCTGATCTCGGGAGTTGGCATCCTCTTTGTTAGCCCCGACAAATACATGATTCCACACGCATTCTCGCTACTGGAACCATGCACAAACAATGCAGCTGAATATCAAGCTCTGATCCTTGGATTGGAACTCGCCATCGAATCCGGTATCACCATGCTGGAAGTCTTTGGAGACTCTCAACTGATCGTCAACCAGATGAATCAGAAATTTGAAGTCAAGAAGCCAGATTTGCTGCCTTACTACAACAAAGCACAATCGCTTCTGCAAAAGTTTGACATCTGTCACATCACCCACATTCGTAGAGGTGAAAACATACGTGCAGATGCCCTGGCTGGACTTGCCGCATCTATGGCAATCCAGGAAGGGGAAAACATGCAAATCACAGTGTGCGAAAGAAGAACCCTTCCTCCTCTTAACACACACCAAGCAGTTGCTGAATGCCACCAAGTGGTTGGAAGTCGGATTTCAATCCTTCAACCTTCAGTCGGCGACTGGAGGGATCCGTTCATTGATTACATTATGTTCGGAATCCTACCTGAAGATCCAAAAGAACGGGTAAGCATCCAAAGGCAAACCCCAAGCTTTCATTTGGATATTCCTTCAAAAATCCTTTATAGGAAATCCTTCAACGGAGTACTTTTACGCTGCTTGTCACAACAAGAGGCTGAAGAAACACTCAAAGAAGTTCATGCTGGTCTTTGCGGAGCTCATTAGGCTGGTCCCAAGCTCTATGATCAGATAAAAAGGTTAGGTCATTACTGGCCTACCATGGTAGCTGACGCAATGCAATTTGTTAAGCGCTGCCAACAATGCCAAGTTCATGGAGATTACATTCACATGCCTCCAGAATGGCTACATCCTACAGCAATTTCATGGCCTTTCGAAGCCTGGGGTATGGACATCATAGGTCCCATTTCTCCCCCTTCGAGCAAAGGTCATCACTTCATCTTCGCCGCTACGGATTATTTCTCCAAGTGGTCAGAAGCATTTGCGCTCAACGAAATGAAGACCTCATCAGTCCTTCAGTTCCTGCGCACCAACATCATTTGTCGTTTCGGCATACCCAAAAGATTCGTCCATGATAACGGATCACAATTCCGGGATCAACGATTCTACAGGTTCTACGACAAATACAAAATCCAAAGTTGTCCTTCGACTCCATACAATCCGACAGCAAACGGATTAGCAGAGGCCTTCAACAAGACACTCTGCAAAATCGTCAAGAAAATGGTCTCTAATCACAAAAAAGACTGGAGCGACAAAATGTCTGAAGCTTTGTGGGCTTATCGAACCACCGTTCGAGGACCAACCCATAGCACACCATTCTCCTTGGTCTATGGATGCGAAGCTGTCGTACCCTTCGAAGTACAAATTCCTTCCCTGAGGGTATCTCTACAAAATGACATGACTCAAGAAAGCAATGTCAAATTGCGACTCCATGAGCTGGACAATCTCGACGAGAGACGGCTTGAAGCTCGACAAAGCATTGAACTTTATGAAGCACGCATGGCTGAATCTTTCGACAAAAATGTCGGGCAACGCGCCAACAAAAAGGGTGACTTGGTTCTTGCAGTAAAAAGACCAATGGTCTTCGCTCACAAGTCCAAAGGCAAATTTGTGCCAAAATGGGAGGGACCCTACGTCATTGACAAGATTTTCTCTAACGGCGCATACGCTCTCCTTAACATGGAGGGTGACAGATGTATGCTGCCCATCAACGGCAAGTTCTTAAAACGGTACTACCCTTGAAGACTTACCCAATTGGGTAAGAGCAATGCATGTACGACCAAACCCGGTTTCGAGGTACACGCTCGCTAAACCCACCTTTTTTAGAATTTTCATGTTGAAATTTCTAAAAATTTAAACAATGCTTACTTTCATTGTTCAAAAATCCAAGTTTAGGAACCTTTCCCTAACTTAACCAAAATTTTCAACCTTTAAACCCAAAATTCAAGGTTTGAAACAAAATCCGGATTCAAGGATTTCCACCCTAGTCCACCCTACCTTTTACCGCCTAAATGGTTTTTGGTCAAAACTTATGACCATCGTGTCTTTAAACAAAAAAAAATGGTTTGTCAAAAAACCGCGGGGAAGCGTCGCTTACTCGATACTCACACAAATCGGAAGCATGCGAACCACGTTCGACACTTCCAAAATAGCAGGGAAGCGACATTTCGTCGATACTTGCAAAATCCAAAACCGTGGAGATGCAACATTTCAGTTGATATCCACAACCCAAATTTCAAAGGTTCGAAAAAACCCAAAAAACCATGGAAACGCGACATTTCAGGTTCGAGAAAATCACAAATTTCAAAAATCATGGGGAAATGACATCAAGTCAGTACCCGCAAAACCAGAATTTTTGAAAAGCAATGATGCGACATTCTATCGATATTTGCACCCAAATTCGCGAGGATGCGACATTCCATCGATACTCGCAACCGAATGAGCAAGGATGCGACATTTTTTAAAACCAAAACGACTATAGATGCCACCAAAACAAACCGGCTATAGATGCCACCAAAACAAACCGGCTATCAATGCCACAAAACAAAACCGACTATCAATGCCACAAAACAAAAAAAAATGGCTTTCAAAAAACCCGGCTATAGATGCCACCAAAACCGGCTATAGATGCCACCAAAACCGGCTATCAATGCCACAAATCGGTTATTAATGCCACAAACAAAATCTGTCTCCCATGCCAAAACACTCATTTGACAAAAAAATTTCATAAAATGACGAGCTTTTGATCAAATCCCATTTAGCAATTGCTTTCATCACAAAAAGATTTAAGTGAGCGTAGGGAAAAGAAAAAAAAAACATCCCATTTAGTAATTACTTTCATCACAAAAATATTTAAGTGAGCGTAGGGAAAACAAAACAAAACAAAACAAAAAGAGTACCAAAAAATACAGGCGGTACCAAAAAAAAGAAAGTGTTCCCAGGCACTACAAAAAAAAAAGAGTACCAAAAAAATACATGCGGTACCAAAAAAAAAAGGAAAGAAGGATAGTTTCTGTTATAAAAAAAAAAAAAAAAAAAAAAAAAAAAAACAGGAGCTCAACCAAAAATGGTCTCCAGCTAAGATTTCAGCTCCTCAAGCAAACTTTTGGCCTCAGCCGTCAGGGATTCCAAGGCACTCTTCTTCAGGAATTTGCCATGAGATGCTGGAGAATGCTGCAATCCTTCTTTCACACCGGGAAGCTTATCCCAAGCAGTTCGCCATTGTTTGTTCTCTTAAGACCTCCTATCAAGAACTCGATCGGCATCTGCAACCCGGCAAATCAGAGCACTCTCCCTGTCGCGAGCCTCTGTTATTGCAGCCGACTTGGCAGCGACTTGTGCCTGCAGATGCTCAAGACGTTTCCTGGCCTCATCGACCTCCCTATCAAGGATGTTAAGGTCATGTGTCAGCCCAATGATGGCTAGCTCTTCTAAGTTCTTCTCTCGGACTATCTGCTTCCTACTTTGTGTAGCCTCATCCAGGTCAGACTTAGCCTTATCAGCAGGATCCAGGAACATCTCCTTGAAGAACTGGTCATCAGCCAAACCCATGGCCTCAAACCATTTGTCACCCAGCTCAATGATCCTATCAACGATCGCCCTGGTACCTATGACATCTAGACCAGCCTCTTCGGCATCACCGAGAATCTCATGCACATGCTGGATCATGCCAAATCCGGCATCCAAATGTCCTGCAAGGAGAGTCTCAATCCAAGGCTCAGAACCCGCACCACCACTTTCTTCGCAAAATGAAGAGATGGCCCAGCTGAAGATTCGCCCCGCTCCGTCGGTCGGCTGCCCATGTCATGCCCCGTTGGAAGAGGAACAAAAGAACTCTTTCCAGTTGGAGCTGCTGGAGAAGGAATTTCAGCACAAGGTATCTCCTCAACGGTGTCAGAATTGGTCCCAGGAGCCTCTACCTCTGGATCGACCTCTGGCATCCCTTGCTCTGGTTCTGAAGGAAGCAACGGACTCTCCGCTGTCACCTCAAAACCTGCCAAAGAAACACAAAAAGGTATGAATATGATCATGTTTGAAAATCATTATCAGGGTTATTACTACAAAATACCTTCTTCGACGACTGGCGGAACACTCTCTTCCTCTATGAACTCATCGGAAGCCTCATCAACATTTGCGTCCATCGATGGTTCAAAGTCATCGGAATCCTGTGGCATGTCAGCTGACAAGAAAAATGTTAGCAAACCAAGTCACAGACATAAAAAAAAAAAGAAAGCAAAAGAAGTTATACCAATTGGAGATTCTGGATTCACTCTAGAGTCCCTCGGTTCTTCTTCAGGTGCCCCGATAGGATCCGTCACCACCTCATCGGTTGGAACCTCAGGCATCGCCAAATCTTCCTATGCTAAAAAAAAAAAAGGAGCAGCAGGGAAAGAAAACAAATCAAGACATAAAAAAATCCCATGAAAAGAAATGGAAAGAGAAAGAGGAAGAATCATACCTTCACCGACGGTCTCTTCTTCTCGGCTTCTCTTCTCTGGAGGCTCGTCAGCATTCCCTGGCACCTCCTCATTGATAGTAAGAGGGACTTCCAAGTCAGGAGAGTCCTCATGCTGCCCCTTGCTGCGATGATGACTCCTCTTCCTCTTACTCTTGCGGGCTCGCTTCTTAGAGGAACCTGCCCCGCTGTCAGAGTCAGGTCTCCCACTTGACTCCTCACTGGATGGTCTACTCTTGCCAGTAGACTCCACGGAAGCTTGCCTCTGTGCCGCTTGCATCCAAGCACCAAGTTCGGCTTCCTCCTGTTCTAGCTGCTCTAAAGCCTCATCAGGTATTTCTCGAATAGCTTCAGAACCAATGACGCCCTGGTCACCGAGAAAGCCTATCTTGTGCTTCTCTCCAGAAAGGAAGGCCCAAACTTCCTCTCGCCGGACGCCATCTGACTTTCCAAGGCCCTTTCCAGATACCAGCTTCACATCAAGCTCCTTCTTGGAAAGCCCCCGATATGCCAAAAAGCTCTCCGTGAAACACTTCGCAAAGCCGGCAGTCCGGGAAGTCGACAACACAGGATAAGAGATCATGGCTGTAGTGTCTTCAGCACTATAGAAAGCCAATGCATTTCTCTCGTCCTGTAAACCTCCAAAGCGCTTCACCATGCTTGAAGGCAATCCAACAACGCCTTGAGAAAAGGCCAACTGCAAAGCAAAGCGAGAGGGTAGATACGGCTGGATGTCGACGAAAAGATGTCTGCGGTACACCATCGTGCTGACACGTATGCTGAAAAGCCACTCCTTCTCTGCATTCGTCAAGGAGTAATGCCTTCCCGAGCCCGCCCTGGTGGAGTCTCGGGAAGCACCAAAATCAAAAGCCTTCTTCCGCAACTCCGGAGAAAGCTTCACTGAAGACTGCCCCATCTCGACGTCCCTGAACCGTCGGATCCTCATGCAGGCAAACAAAAGTGATCCGGACACGGCTTTACCCTTAGCCAGCCGAATCAACAGAGGATCATCATCCTGTGCAGCACCCAGCCGATGGAAGCCAGGATAGTGGTACACATACCATGAATAAAAGATGTGGGCTGAAAAATACCATGTTCATGGGAAGCCCAAGCCGAACCAAAAAAGCAGCAGCCTGCAGTTCGGTACACAAGTAGGAGTAAAGAGCTGGCACCAAAGCAAGCTGCTCTCCAAACGCCATCTGACAAGCCAGAAAAATACAATGCGGCCTGATGTGCGTTCCATCTCCTCCAGCAAAAATAGCCTCACCAAGCCAATAAGTGAGGTAAACAGCGAGATCTCTCCGCAGTGCAATGTCAAGACATATAGCATTTGTACTCGCACAGAAATCTCTCAACTCTTCTTGCATAGCCAAAATCTTCTTCGAACTTGGATCCTGAGCCCTGGCTTCCTGGGTCACACTATCAGAAGACTCCCTGCTATCAAAAAAGTTGGGGAACGAAGAGCTAGAACTCTTCCAACTGCTGGATCTAACTTTCAAACCCTCATTCTCCTTTAAAAAATCATAGAAGGCGACGAGCTGAAAGTACAGAAGCCTGAACTCCTCAGACTGCTCCTCAAGGACGTTGTCGATCGGCGTAAACTCCTCATAGAGTTTGCTAAGGATGGGCAATCCAATAATGGCGCTCAGCTCCTTCAAAGAGAAACCAATCTCACCATTCGTCACAACGAAGGTATTGGTTTGTGGAAGGAATGACTCCAACATAGCCATGAAGGCCTCGTCGGAAAAGATCACGGTCTCCCTAAAGGCGCAGACCGCATCAAAAATCCCGGCTTCCTTCAAAACGGCGCCACCAATCAGCAGGACGCGATCAGTCCACGACTTCCACTCGGAGTCGGCATTGAAACGGCCACGAAATTGAAAAGGCTTTATCCAATTGCTGCCGTCACTGCTGAAAATACCAAGGCCCACCGGTCTCAAATCGATCGATGGATAATCAGAGCCCTGGTAACCACTGGCCGGCATCAACATGTCTAAGTCAGTAGACGACTTCTCCGCATATCCAGGAGAACCGCCAATAAATACCCCAGTCTTGATTACATTTGTCATTCTCACCCAGCTTAGAGGATCTTCCCTCTTAGAGCACGTGGGGGCAAGGCTCATGATCGAGACGGTGTGATCAAACATCGACCGGGTAGCAACAGTCTTCTTCTCACCATCTGCTGTGAAAGATATTTGAAAACATCTCCTCTGGTATGTTATGTCATCAGGGACGGCATCACCAAAGAAGAAGGTAGGCTTGGGTAAAACACTCTGATCTTCCATCACCCATGGATGACTTCTTACCATGATCTTATAAAAATCCTCTCCCTTGAGAGCGATCAGTCGCTGCCTCATCTCATCTCTATTGAGGGAGTCGCACTCTTCCAGATTTCTCTCAACATACTGGACCTTTTCCCAGGCCTGTTGAACGGCCGGATTAGAAGATCTAGCAGATCGACGAGGTACGCTTGTAGCAGGCTCTTTACCCTTGTTCGTTCTGAAAGAACCACCTGCAAAGGATGGAAAAGAAAAAGATCAAACATCAAAATGACAGAATTTCGATGAAAAAAAAAATCTGGCAAAATTTTGACATGATGCCAGGGCAATTCCGAAGAAAAGGAACTATCCCGAAAGAAATAGAAAGCTTGAAGATGGGCTCAACATTGCTGCGAGCTCCGAAATTCCAAACTTTCGAAACCTCAAAGTCTCCGCAAAATCAGGAAGGGCTCAACATCGCTGCGAGCTCCAAATTACCAAATTTATAAAAACTTTCAGGTATGCTATCACATCATGCTACAAAAACGGGGCATTATCATGATGAGCAAAAGAAAAAAAAAAAGGAAGAAAGAAACTTTCTCAAAAAAAAAAGGGGAGAAAGAAAAGAAGAAAAAGAAAACTTTCTCAAAAAAAAAAAAAGAGAATAAGGGGATGGCCCACAGGCCACGTGGCCGTACGGCCAGATCCGTACGGATCTGTCCGTATGGCCCACAAAAGAAAAGAAAAAAAAACATGCAAAAAAAAAAGAAGAAAGCATGAAAAAAAAATGTGTAAAAAAAAAGAGCAAACACGTGAAAAAAAAAAGAAAAGAAAAGAAAGAAACAAAAAAAGAAAGAAAGAACTTTTTTTTCCTACAATTGGGTTTTCTTAAAAAAAGCAACTTACTTGAAGCCATTGATGGAGAAGAAGAAGTCTTAAAGATCTTGAAGAAGAAGAACTCTTGGTCTTGAAGCCCTCTTGGGATTGTTGCAAAAGAAAGCAATAAGAGCAAGAGATCCAACCTCCTCCTTGCTTTTATAGAAGAGAGCAAACCAAAGAAGGAAAGAAGAAAGAGGTAAGTGTTACTAATTAGTAACCTTACCAAAAGAAAGAAATTAGAAAGATTCTTTCCCAAAAGAAAGATATCTTGAAGGATTCTCTCCCAAAAAGAAATCAATGAGAGATTTTCTCCCAAAAGATAGGATCAATGAAAGATTATTTCCTAAAGGAAGATATCTTGAGATATTCTCTCCCAAAATAAAGGGACCATGAGAGATTCTCTCCAAGTAAAGATATTCTTAGATATTCTCTATCCAAAGGAGATATTTTATGATATTCTTTATAAAAATAACACCATATGAGATCTAAGCCATTTCAAAAGCTTAAGGTCCCATGGGTTAGCCCATATGAGCCAGGTTTGACCACCTAGGCACTAAAAAAAAAATTGGTCTTTTAGTCAAAGAGAAATCCCTCTTACCAAGAGCATACAAAAATGGTTCCATGCCTCTTTTGAGTTGATTCGACCATACAAAAGAGAATTCCAAGCCCCATGAGCTTCCAAAAATCAAACCATTCAGTCTCATCTACCAAATTGAGCCAAAATCATGAAATTGACATTCCATAAAAAATCAAACCAAATCTTGGTCCCCTAACTTGCCACATACAGCCTGTTAGGTCACAAGATCAAAACCAAAATCGACCCCCCAACATTCCACATACAGCTTGTTGGGTCACACGGTCAAAACCAAACCCGACCCCCTAACCTACCACATACAGCCTGCTAGGTCACAAGGTCAAAACCCAAATCCACATCCCTGATGTCATCTTCAAAACTTTGCCTCGAGATGGTACGTGATCCCTTTACTACCATAAAATTTCCCTGGAAGCTTTAAAGGCTACAAATACCAAAAAGAAAAACTGCTCAAAGACTCTTGGTCAAGTCACAAGCTCTCCTTCAAAAAATATCTTCGAGGCACATCGACTACAAAAGTTAAGCACTCGTCGCTGCACCTCGAGGGGGCATTTGTTGACACCAAAAATGTCACCTTGCTTCTTCAAGATCCAAAAAGCTACATGAAGTCGCAACCTGCCATAAATAGGCAATGCTACTTCCAAAAAATCAAATCTTGTCAGAATCAAACAAAAACTGCAAGATCCTTCAAGACAGCCAAAAGAGGAGTACACAAGAAGTTTCGGGCCATTTCAAAATCATTTAGCCTAACTTCGCTCCTCCAGTAGCTGAAAAGGAGCTCCCGGCGGCAAAAGCATCGGAGATACCAAATCTTCGATCAGAGCCGATGGATGGTCTCAAAATACATCCAAAAGGCTCCACGTCAAGTTCCGAGTCAAACCGACAACGTTTGACACTACATCAACCCTCGAACAGCTAAATCAAGCCTCTCGGCGGCGAGAACCACCGAGGCCATCACTCATCAAATAGAGAACATGGACGGCTTCAAAATGCTTACAAAGGGCTACACGTCAAAATTCAGGTCATTTCGACAACATTTGACCATACTTTGACGCTCGGAAGCCAAATCAGGCCTCTCGGCGGCGAAGCTCCCCGAGACCATGGTCTCCAAGACAGAGCCTATGGATCATCTTAAAATGACTCCAATAGGTTCCCTGTCAAATCTCAAGTCAATCGGACATCGGTTGACCGCACATCAAGCCGCGACATCTTCATCGCGACAAAAGCAAGTCTACTGGTGATAGGACCCCAAACGGTTTCAAAACTCAAACAAAAGCCTATGGTTGGTCTTATTTATTGCTTAGCAGGCTTCACCCCAAATTTCAGGTCATTTTGACATCGTTTGGCCCAGTTTCAACTTCTGACGGAAAATCGGCAGCTTTGTGCGACAAAGTCTTCAGCTTTCTCAGAAAAATTGGAAACTTTGCAAAACAAAATGCAAGGATTCTCATCAGGTTTTCTACAGGGAAATCAGGCCAATAAATGATAAAAAAATATCAAGGAAAAATACAGAATAAAAAAAAATAAAAAAATAGCAAAAACGGATAAAAAACGGGACAAAATGGGGGAAAACCCCCCAGGGGTCGGCCTGCGACCCTGGCCCAGGGTCGCCGGCGACCCTGGAGCCCGGGATTGCTGGGAGGGCCCCGGAAACCCCGTTTTTCGCCGTTGCTTCGCGATTCGAAGCGTCTGACCTATGGTATTTTTCAAAATTCATACTTTTGAGACACCAAATCCTCTGACATCTGTCAAAAACACGGGTCAATCATCAAGAGTATCGAAATCAACATTGATCGCCAACTGGTCAACCAAAAAAGTGTGCTTTCTACCCGACCGATCGAGAAATCGATAGGACAGATAGCACCGATCCGCTATTGGCAACCAATACCTGAAGTTACATGGTCATCTGATGCCGATCTACATGAAGATCCATCATTGATCATCGCCAGAAGAATCCCAAAAGACGCGGCACGGCCCACGACTCTTCAACTACTCGGCGACCACTTAAATGCGATTAATTAACTAGCTTTATTACAGTCATTAATCCATTTCTTTGGACGACCCAATCAGAAGCAAGCATCCGGGAGTTACAAGTCAAGAGATTCATGACATTTAAACCATGAAACTCCTCCCATCATGGTGATTAAAGGTGATTAAATGCCCTCAATCTCCTCCGGCCAATAAGAAGCCAAGAAAAAGAGTTACAAAATAAAGGAATTAAATCCTGTAACTCCTCCCATTATGCGGCTTAATGACAATAAAAGCCCATAAACCCTCCTAAATGGCTACCAAAAAGCCTATAAATAGGAGAGCACTCCAAGAAGAAACAACACGCAACAGACTGCAGAAAATCCGGAAACTCAGACAGAAAAAGGCATCAGAAATTTAAGAGAAAGAAAGAGAGAAAAATCTGTGGAAGTTCTACACCGACCACCGCTACAAGGTGACAAAAGTCCCTTAGGGGTACCCCCCCACCCCAAGGTCCTTGCTTTCTCCTTCGACCTCCAATGGCTTAGACGTGGCTTCTCAGCCCGTCTACTTAGTTTTTTATTGGACATAGGACCTCCTTTTGGTCTTTGTCCTCTAAAAACCTGAGGTTATAGCCAAGCCAAGTGAATCAATAGCATCATCTGTTCTCATCTGCATGGATGATGGCGAAGTCCACATATGGCTTGCGACCGTCAATCTGAACGGGTCCCCCATAATCTCCTGAGAAGTTAGATCCTTTTTTTCTTGCTTTTCATTGTAGTTTGTGTTTTTTTAAAAGAGACAAAAATCACAACTCTTGTCTTTCATTATTGATAAGAATTGTAAATCAGCTATGCCAAAATCGGCTATAAACACAAAAAATCGGCTATAAACGCCAAAATCGGCTATAAATGCCAAAAAATCGCCTTTCACGGCAAATTAAGAAAATGTCTCTTTTCTTAAATATATGTGCAATGGAAAACTTGAAAGAAGTTGATTTCCTTTTTACTTGCGAAGGTTGATCTCCGGATCATCACTTGCAATTCCAAGTAAAATAAAAAATCTAGCACACCCACACAAAAGAAATGTTGATGCACGCCTCTGCCCCCCTCCGGTTACGAAAGGGTCGGACCCAAACGGACTCCCACGTCCGCCGACCTCGGTAGAACCGAGCGGGCAGAATGCGCTGGTCCATCAGGAGGCTTCAAGTTTGGCTGCCCTCTGCTTTTGGGTTTATGCCTCGGCCTCTAATTTACGATTCTCAACCATGGCCGTGTTGAGTTCGGTCTTGAGGCCGTTGTTTATTTCTACTTGCTCCTTCATTTTCTGGGTGTTGGCATCTAGGGCTGTCTGAAGGTTTTGCTTCACTACTTCCAACCTTGCAACCTTTGGGCCGTTCTGCTGAATCCTCTCCAGAGCGACCTGACAGTTTTGCACCATCTGTAGAAGAAACAGGCATTAGAAAGCGGTGACCGAAATGAAACACTTGGTAAAATTTAAGAAAGCTTACCGAGATGGCCGACTGCATTGATTATAGGACTAGCCTCGCATCGTCGAGCTTCCTGTGCCTTGCCATGTCTTATGGCAAATGTAAGATCCCGACCCCCAGTTCTTTTGTTTAGTGTTGTTTTAATCATGGTTTAGTTTTTAAGCGAGATTTGATTTAGTTTGACCTTGTTTTTGAGTTTGATTGGATTTTTCCATAGCCTTGAAGACCGTTGACTTTGGTTTAACCCGGTCCATATGATATGTATTTTTATGAGAAATGGCTTTTCATTTCTAAAAATTCTGGATTTGGTGTATTTTGACTCATTTTATGAAGTTTAACAACTTTCATGTTTTGACCATTTTGATTTGATGATCAGAAAATGCGTTTTTCGAGAAAAAGGGCAAAACTGACTTTTTACACTAAATCTGCCCATGAATTTCGAAAATTTCAGAATTTGGGGAAAATATACTTTTCGGAAAGTAGATATTTCGCCGATCATTTTTGTCTTGTTCGTCGTTTTCGTTCGGGGCCCACAAATGTTAGTTTCAGCCTTGTGAAGTTTGGGGCCCATGGGGCCCAACCCATTTATCCCTTATAAAGCCAATGAGGCTCTTGTCTTCTCTCCCACTCTTCATTTCCTGCAACAAAGAGGAGGAGATAGGGCTCTTCTCCCAGCCCTTTCTCTCTCCTCATGTATCTCTTGTTCTTTGATGCTAAAGGGAGATTTGATCTTCCCATCTCCTTCTTCTCCATTCAAGCTTCCTAAAGAACTCATTTGTAAGGATTTTGAGCTAGGAGAGACCTCTCATCCAAGCTTCTCTTCTTCGTTTGGGCTTTTCAAGGTTTGCATTGGCTTTCCAAACTTTAGATCTTTGTTTTCCTCTTCATTTAGAGTGTTTTCATCACTCATGCAAGAGCTTTCCTTGGAGATTTGAGAAAAATGGTTTTTAGGGTTTTCCTTGGAAATTTGGGGTTTTTGTAGATTGGGAGCTTGAGGTCCTAGAGCTTGGTTTGTGGAGTCTCATTTCTCTCATTTGATTTAGGGCAAGTGGATTTCCAATTAATATGATGGTTTCATGTATTTTGTTTCACATTATGTTGTTTCATGCTATGCTTTAACCTTTTTGTTCTTCAAAGATTTGTTTTGGACAATGGAGTAATATGATGTGTGATTTCCACTTGTATTATTGTTTTACAATGTATTTGGAAGTTTGATTTCACTTTGGACACTTTGAAACTTATCTTTCCTTGTGTTTAGTGTTGTGTTCTAAGAATGGAGAAAAAAGGTTTTGATTTAAGGGTGTTTGTTTGGTTAATTGAATGGCTAAAGAATGGTGATTTGATGAGTTTGGAAGGCCAAGGAAGGGTCCAAATTTTTGTGGAAACAAGTATGAAGAAAGAGGGGGGAAAAAGAATCAAAAAAAGAAGAAGCAAAGAGTGCATTTCTGCACTCTTCTCAGACCCAGCCAGAACTGGGTCCGCTCGAGCGACCCAGTGGGCCGCTCGAGCGGCCCAGGTTCTGGAAGGGGTCCGCTCGAGCGGACCCTGGGTCGCTCGAGCGGACCTAGCCCAGTTCTGGGCCCTTTTCAGGGCCTGGTTTGAGGGACTTTTGGGCCCTTTTCAGGGCCTGGTTTGAGGGGCTTTGTGGAATAACTTTTGGGCCTGATTCAAGTCAGTTTTTGAGCCATTACAAATCTGATATTGGGTCATCTTAGGGCCTGATATTGGACTGATTTAAAACTTGTTTCGTGGGCTTGGTTAAGGTTCAGTTTTGGGCTGTTTTAAAAATTGTCTTGTGGGCCATTCAAGGTGTAGTTTTGGGCTTGTTTTAAAACTTGTTTCTTGGACCATTAAAGGATTAGTTTTGGGCTGTTTTTAAGGTTTGTTTTGTGGTCCATTCAAGCGTAGTTTTTGGACTGTTTTAAGAATCGTTTGGGCCATGTTTAAAGGGGCTATTTTGGGTTAAATGAGTAGGCTATTTTGGACTTGGATTAAGGCCAGCTATGGGCCTGTTTTAAAGAGTTTTAGGACTACTTGTAATACTTGGAAAATTTGTGAAATGGGAATGATGAGAGAATGAGTATATGTGAAATTACACGGGAACCTTTCAAGTCTCGATACGCACTTTATCGTTTAAATGTTGTGGATTTTCATTGGCATCAAACGTACTCCTTATTAATCAATGTTTAAAGGATAAAGGTGTATGGAGATGGTTCCTTGGTAAGTCATTAAGTCATTCTCCACTATCCATTCCTTTCAAGATAGAGAATGTATTTGTATTTGTATTTGTATCCTTTGGTAAACTAATTTAAATAGCATCGATGATTTGTTATAAAATCATGGGGTCTTCCATATTAGAAAGGATTGATCGTATGATTTTATACAAATCACTTTGATGTGTATTTGAGCGGTTTACCATGGATATTCATATGTTTTCTCCGAATTGATTTGAAAGGAGATTGGAGTGGTTCGTCACATTCGGGATTTCTTCGATGAGATTATTATTTTGTTAAGACTAGTATTTTGAAAATGAAACCTCGAGGCAAGACGGGGCCGGAGCTTTGAAGTGTGAGCCCCTGAGCCAAAGGGATTAGTATTATGGTTTGATTTGTATCGGTTCGAGTTTTGAAACCTAAAGGCACCACTAGGCTTAGGTCACCTTGTCGGGCTGATCACCCGGCTTGGGATCTTTAATCTGTCCGCCAGCTGCAGCTTGGATTCTGTCTGTACCGACCATGGCAACGGTTTTATCTGCCGGTCCCATTTGTATGGCTACGGTTCTGATTTTTGATCTGCCGGTCCCATTTGATGGCTACGGTTCTGATCCTATTTCTAGTACCACGTTCAGTGGCTACGTTTCTGTCTGCTCTTGTTACTTCGGTAATAGGAGAATATAGCTATGTGTGGTTGCCAATGTTTTATCTGTGTATTACCTTATTTTATGATTCTTGTTGTTTATACTCTTCATACTTTGAAATTGTTAATGATTATGATATCGATCCTTCATCGTATTGTTGCCATTATTTAGGATTTGAAAGGTATTTCCAACTATTAAATGTTTTATGCGGGCTACTATCTTTCAAGACATTTGTACTTCTGAGACTGTTCTTTTATCGCTTTGATATTTATGTTCGGTCTTTCGATCGTTTTAGCATGATTTACTGTTATTATTGTTTAGACTCTTTATTCGGTTTTACAATGATTTCATCAGGTTTTATGTATGTCCTTTTTTCTGTTTTTAGGTGTTTGATCAGAGGAGGCGGTGGGACCGCCGGTCTGACGTGAGAGGCTGCCCATTGATATCATCCAGATGTCAAGTTTGGCACCGGAGTTCGTATCTAACACTTGGGGTAGTATGACACTAGTTGGATATTTGTATGGCTTTGTTAGCCTTTTTCATTGGGTTTGTAATTAAGACACTTGTTAATTGTAATTTGAACATATGGGGATTAATTAGTCTTGATACTACCAGCTCAGTGTGTTTTGATATATGATTTGTGCCAGTCTGCTTATGTGATGGCTATATGATGTTGGTTGAGTGCGAAACGGAACCCGATGGCCACGGATTCCGAGTCGTAACACCATGTTTAGCTTCCGCGAAAAATATACTCTGATCGTGATGGAATTTGATTATCCTCATTCACGCGGATCTTGGGAAATACAACAAAAAGTTTCAAATTATCCCAAAATTTCGCACTCCGGGATCGGTTCACTGCAGGGCCCGGTTTCGGGGTGTGACAGCAAAGCACAAGCTTGACCAAGTGCAGCAATAACGATAGCATTGCTGGGGACACGGTCTTCTACCGTCATCGGTCTTCCTAGCTCGACCTGGAGGCTCGGTTTCCAGAGAGTCGGCCTAGTGAAATGTGGTGCTGCAACTGCACTAGGACTCTTCTCGGTGGGGGTCTCGATCCTAGGCCTCTTCTCTCTTTGTGCTCCCCTTGTGAGGTCTAGGTAGTCATTGGTGAACGCTGCCAAACTCCTGAACTTGGACCGGAGCGGGATCAGCAACAGCAGCAACAGGGGACGTGGGGGCATGGGGAGCTCGGCTTCCCAGTGCTAGAGCCCCCAAATCCTGAACCACCACCGGAGGTCGACGTCGTAACGTGTTCTCTTCTCCCTCCGATCTGGATGAAGGACTACTTGGCTTAATCTTCTTGACCTCGAAGGAGTTCTCGACTCCTACTGCATTTGTATTGGTTTCGGCAGACCCAGTGACCTCTGAGTCGAACCCAGAGGTGGTGGCCTCGACAACATAAGTGGTCCGGTGCTCAACGTCGGTTGGGGCCTATACGAGCTCTGCTCTTTCCCCGTCGGCGTGAGCCGGGCACCCTCCCCTGGGTTGACCAGTCTTCCTCTTAGTAAAGGAATGGTACCAGGCTCTGCTCTTTCCCCTTCAGCGTGAGCCGGGCACCCTCCCCTAGGTTGACCAATCTTCTTCATAGTAAAGGAATGGTACCTTGGTTCGTAATTTAGGAGCGACCAAGCGGCTCGGTATTCGTGGTCGTGGTAACTGTACACCGCCCAAAACCAACTGTCATTCCTTACCCAACCGAGTCGGCAGACTTCTTTTCTTCTTTGGTGAACGTCTGCACGACAAACAAAAAATGTGTCAAGTACCTCGGCAAAGAAGTGGAGAAAAATATGAGGGAAATATAAAGGCTGGGAGGTCAGTGGTTACTCTGTGGGCTCCCGAAGTCGTGGGGAATCTTGTCACTCCTTGCCACTTCGGGCACGGTTCCTGCATATTCCCAGTTGCACGATACGAACAGGCGGTCATCCCCGGCATATCTGTTGGAGTCTTCTAGATCATTGATGATCGACTCCCAGTTTGCCTTGGATCGGAGATAGTAGGTGTTGTCACCGCTAGATTTGCAGAGGTCATAAACCTCCTCGATATCATGGACGCTGAGATTAATACCAAGGATTCTATTGAGTTCGGCAACGCCCATTATGATTTCGAAACTGTTCGGCATCAACTAGCAAGGGCAGAGGTGCCATTTCTTAAGACAACTTCTAAGAAGAGGTTGAAGGGGGAATCGAACCCCACCTTCGACTACGGTGACCAGAAAAAATGGCATCCAGCCATTAGAAAAGGAATAACCGTCGAAGGGATTTTCCAGGTCATTCAGCCTAATGAGGACATCATCAGGAATCCCGTAATCGGCCCTAAATTTGGCTATGGCCTCTGGGGTTTCTACTCTATGCCTATAGAGACCCATTATCGAAGCTTGAGTTCGAAGGAACCGAAGAAATAAAGAACAGGAAGCCCAAAAGTAGAAATAAACAAGATGGGAAGAGAGGACTTACAAACACGAGACGGACGAGACTGGGCTCAAAGGACACTGAGCTCGGATTTGCAAGAACTCGACCTCGGTGAAACTTCTCTTTTAAACGAACCCTCTCTCTTCTTTGACGAAGGTGAAAGTGAAGAATGAGAGAGATCTCTATATATATAATGGAAAAGAGGCGCCCTTTCGAATTTCGAAGACGCACGTGCAGAATGTCGCTTCAAGTACTATGTACGTCTCTTCAAGGCGGTGCACACCTCTTCAAAATGATTGGACGACCAACCAGGCGATGACACGTGGTGCCGCCGGTACATCTTCTGCATCGATCGAGGTGTGCCATTAATTATCTTAGGCAAATGAGGCGACATCGTGATAGGGATCAGATGTCATCAACCGACACCAAGATGAAATACAGTATGAGCTTCAAACCTAATATTCAAAAGGTTCTCCCATCATAATGCTTAGCTTCCGACCTCAAAGAGTTAGGGAACTCTAAGAAGTCAGAAGCTAGGGGCAATTGTGTGGGTCATTTTCAAGATACCCAGATTATCCTAGTTTTAGTAAAAGTACTGGCTAGGCATGTCTTGGTCTCGGTCTTATGCATCTCGGCAATAGTGTCACGCCCCAAAACCGGGATCCTGCAGTGATCCGATCTCGGGGAGCGTGATTTGGGGTTAATTAAAATTTTGTATTTCTCTCCAGGATCTGTTTGTGTGAGGAAAGCAAAATTCCCAAACACATCAAAATATTTCGCGGAAGCTTACAAGGCGTTGCGACCCGGAATCCGTGGTCATTAGATTCCGTGTCGCACTCAACCAACCAGCGTAAAGCTGTCATAGCAATATTCAAACTCAAACTGGAACAAAACATGATATCAAAATATACAGAGCTGACAGTAACAGGCTTATCATTACCCAAGCATATTCGAGTTATAAATTAACAAGTGCATTAATTACAATCCCAAGAAAAGGCTAACAAAAACCATACAAAATATCAAGCTAAGAACAAATACTACCCAAGTGTGTAACGTAACTCCGGGGTCAAGCATGACGTCTACATGACATCGCTGACACAACAAGCCTGCAAAACTCATGGCTCAAAATCCAACTGCACACGAACTAGCTCAAGACGAAAACCTGCTACCTAGAGCACCAAAGTGTAGAATATCAGACACGACAGTCTGGCAGGTGATCAATTTAGGCAAGAACATAAGTAAAAATCAAAACTTTAAAATAATAATATTTAAAACATTTTACTCAACTTGAAACAGATTTACAAGGTTTAAAACAATGCATGAACAAGATGCTTATCAAGAAAACAAGATTCCACGAATGATATATGAAACAAAACCAACATGAATACATATAATATCATGAATAGTAATCCACATAGAGCTCATCCTTTCTCCATCATGCATGATGATAAGAGTAAGTAAAGACAAAGCAGAGCTGAACTAAACAAAGCAAAGGCCTAAGCCACACAAGGTGAGAGGGAAAACCGGCCGCGGAACCGAAACAAAGCAAAGATGTGTATAAACTACACAACTAATCTGCAGATAGTCCTTATGTTTAAGGACCCCCCAACTAGTGGATCAGACTAAAGGGGCAATCCAAGCTCAGTGGTATTTACTTAAATTCATGAATGCACGAGACAAAATATACTTGCGAGACAAATCATACAAAAAATGGGAAAACTACTTGTCAAGCTAGTAGAGACTCGCCATTTGAAGCCCGTAGTTGACACACTTCGCCCCATGGTTAAGGGTGCTGTCCGGACCGAGTTCTTATATTTTCCTCACCGACCACGCACAAGGTGGACGATGCAAGCAAGACAAGACACGATAGCATGAACTAGTAACATGTCAAAAACACGAAAGTAGTCCCCTTGTTTATTCTTAAAAACAAATCTTCAGACAAACTTGTACTTGAAATTTCAAAGCGAGAGCATGACTATTTTTCTTGAATCAGTTTTTCAAACGAACTTATACTTAGAAATTTAAAACAATACACGATGCATAATATCAAAACTAAAGTTCGAAAATGATTCTTGAAACAAATCTTGAATGGGTTTATACTTGAAATTCAAACAAGAGTACGATGATATTCCTTGAATTAAAATCGATGTTCGAGAACAAGTCCATCAAGCATATCTTATGACCATTCATTGACCTTTGTGGAGTTGAAACCCAAATACCGGAAAATAAAATGGATTGGTGCCCCCGAAGTTTAAAAAGGTATTTCAGATTTCACATGCATAATGTCAAGTTAAAGGCCTTTCACATATTCTAGTTTTTATTCCCACAAAATCCTTCAAAAATAGTCCATTTTGTAAGCCTCGGCCAGCTGTCGGCTAGCCGAATTGAGTATTGCAGCTAGCCGCCAGCTGACCGCTGGACCAAAACAGGAAATAGCAGCTCTCGGGAAAAGTGATCGAATTTGGACGCGGTTGGTTGGCGGCTAGCCGAAATTCAGATTGCAGTTAGTCGCTAGCTGACCGAAAAGTCCAGGAGCGATTACAACTCTCTGGAAAAGGAACCGTCATAATGCGGTTAATCCGCGGCTAGCCGAAATGGGGATTTCGGCTAACCGCCAGCTAACTGTGAGCTAACCGCCAGTGCACGAAAAGTGCATTTCAAGTCAGATTTCAACATTTTTCTTCCTTTCTTCATTCTCATTTCTTTATCACCTGCACTCCCTAAGCCACCATGCTTTCCAAGGGATAAAATTTAACATTTTAAACCATCCATGACACAATCAAAACCTTCCAACATCAAAATCATTCATTACCAAGTCATGTTGTTAAACAACTTATAAAACCTTAAACAAGATACATGCTTCCATTTAACAAGATCTCAAGATTAGGAAAGCAATTAGTAACCATGCTTAAAAATGATTAAACAAACTTAGAGAGGTTTAACAAACATGTGATGAAAAACTTAATAAACAATGGCAACATTTTCTTAAAGCAAAATGCTCAAAAGTCACAATGCATCATAAAAACCTAAAATGATTACTTGCCTTGGCCAAAAGCTAATCAAAACTCTCACAAATCCAACCCAAGAGAAGAGCCACGAAATCTACACAAAATGGCCCCAAAAGAGCACACAAAAATCACTATTTTGGTCACCAAAAACCCCCATTTCGAAAATGAGTTTGAAAGTTAGAGAAAATGGCTCTTTATGAGCTAAATAAACACCATGGAAGAGATGAGTTCAAGTTCCTACCTGAAAATGCCCAAACAAGAAGCAAGGAGAAAGATGGAGTAGAAATCAGCTGGAATCTCCAAGAAAATGGTAGCAATCGAAAGCTTGAGATGAAAGGAAGAAAATGGTAGTCTTAGATTTGAAAACGGAGCTCTCTAGCTAGATCAATCAAGAGGAAGAAGATGAGGGAGAATGGGTTTTCTCCTCCCAGCTCTAGGTCAAGAAGGTTACAGAAAAATGAATAATGGAAGAGAGAGAGGGAGGAGATGACTTAAGTAACTTGGAAATAGGGCCCATTACAGCTAAAACTTAAAATGGCTAAATCATGGTCTTGCGGGTCCCGGACGAGATCGACGAAGAAGGCAAAATCGATCGTCGAAATATCTAGTTTCTAAAAAGTATATTTTCCCCAAATTCTAAGAATTTTGAAATTCAAGTACAGATTTAGTGTAAAATGTCATTTTGCCCTTTTTTTCGAAAAACGCGATTTCTGAGCATAAAACCCAAACGGTCAAAACATGAAAGTTGTTAAGATCGATAAAATAAGCAAAAAGAATAAAAATTAGAGTTTTTAGAAATCAAGAATAATTTATCACAAAAATACATTTCACAAAGACTGGGTCAAACTAAAGTCAACGGTCCTTAAAATCTCCAAAGTTAAGAAAAATTTATCAAATTCAAAAATCAAGTCAAACCCACTACTAATCTTACTCAAAAAGTAAAATCACAATTAAAATAACACTAAACGCAAAAATTAAGGGTCTGAGTCTTACAAATAGTGCCAGAATGTTTCCATATTAAGGTCATGCCTGACCTCGGTATCATATTCAGTTCGGTTAACGGATAGAGATAAGAAGTTATCCTTACCCGGTGGTTACGTCCACAATCCCTGAAAGAGGGGGATCCACAACTTCCGAGAAATCAGGGTAAGGTCCGATGAGACTCCACCATTGAGAAATAAGGGTAAGGTCCGATGGGACTCTACCATTAAGAAACCAGGGTAAGGTCCAATGGGACACTACCTCCCAAGAACCAGGACAAGAGTCATAGGATTCCTAGCCTATATGTACAAAGAGCTAATCCAGAAGAGGTATGCAGACACACGTCCAAAATTTTGTTTCCCTTTCCTTCCCTTTATTGAGTTACCGAACTAATTTAAGCATCAGAGTGCCTCGCGCCGAGAGCGGCCAGGGTCTCTAATCGCTGTTGTCTTCTTTTCTTTCAGGTTCAAGCATTCGATTTTTCCCAAGAAGCTTTATATCCACCCGAATAAGTCCGTAATTATTTAGGCATCGCTTCTCATTTCTTACGAGAGATTTCGAGACCAAGGTGGAATGCAGTCTTGCAAGACCCATTGATCCACCTAATCATTGATCAGGACTAGCCATCTGGCTGGACCAGATGGGTGACCAGGGTGGCCCTGATCCCAGTTGGATCGGTCCGCTACGGGCCCAACATCCATTGACCAAAATGACAGTGCGACCCCTTTTCTGAAAACGATGAATAGGGAGACCCATAAACAGCAAGCACTAGGCCGTCGTCGTCGAAATCAAAAGCCATGGCGTGTAGGAATCATTTGAAGGCCGCCGCAGCAGCAGCTTCTTCTTCTTCTTCCAGCGGCAGCAACAGCAAAGCAGATCGTTCGTCTTACTTTGCTCGAAGAGAGGCCGCGAAGGTGCTGAGAAGCGTACTCAAAGGAGACGCCACGCACCTAAAGAAGAAGACATGTAGGCAACATAAAAATTACAACCACAGTAGGACACTGCCATTACGCCCAAAAAATATTGATTTACAGCAGAAAATCTGGAGTAACAGTCCGAGAACGTCATCGGCGTCATCCACGATCACTTCATCAACTTCTACCTAGGCATGGACATCGATGACTCACTGATATAACTCATTTGTCAAGGTCTATCTCACCAAGGTGGACACATCCCCTAGAGAGTCCCCTAGAAAAAGCTACATGAGTGCCACATGACAGGTCGTGAGGACGGAAAACGACTGTTCATCGTTTTCAAAAAAGGGGTATAACGCCCCTGTCGTTTTGGGCAATGGATGGTGGGCCCCTAGCGGACTGATCCACCTGGGATTAGGGCCACCCTGATCGCCCATATGGGTCTAGCGATCTATGATCAGGTGGATCAGTGGGTCCCACAAGACTACCTTCTATCTTGGTCCCGAAACCTCTCGTAAGAAAGGATGAGCGATGCTAGCTTTGTCCCAGTCAAGAGACGAGTGACGCTAGTGTTGCCCCAGTCAAAGTAAAGCTTTCAGGCAACGTCCATATATCGGGAATTTTTTGGTAAAATCCTCAAGCATTTTTTAAGTAAATAAGTTATAATAAAAACTATATATTATCTTTCCCATTTTCAATCACCTATCGCCTACTAAGAAATAAACATAATGATTAGTTGTTTACCATCATTAAAATAAAAAAGAAAAGAAAAAAAAGATTAGGCGATTAGCTGAAAATGGAAGTGTTTTTATAATATCCAAGGTGGCAACGCGTTAGACATTTGAGCCGTTAATCATATTTGACCTATTGGTATATTCAAAACAAAAAGTCTACATGGACTAACTGATGGAGTTAGTCCATGGACAAACCCCATAGTTTTGGGGGGAAAATCACATGATGTGAGGTGATTTTCCCCCCAAAATTATGGAGTTAGTCCATGGATCGGTCCATGGGTTAGTCCATGTAGCAGGGCTCTATTCAAAAACTCAAACGCTACCCACCAACCAGTTGTACCACACAACCACGTTAATTATGACAGGTGGCATCTCTCTCTAACTGTCCATTTTTCTTCTAGAAATGCGGGGCCCACCCGATAGTTGACATAATGCTTCATCTCCAAACATAAAACTAAAATTTCGTTCAGAAGGGTCGTGGGAAATTAAATCCAAATCAAATAGGGATTTGAAGTCATTCAAAAAAATCGGAAGGGATTGAATGTGATTTCAACTATCGATTGGATTTAAACAAAGAGTTTGTTTAAATTTAAACTTCTCCATTGAATTTAAATAAAGAGTCTTGATCAAAATCAGGTTGAAATCGAAATCGAAATTGAGCTCCCATTTCTCAATTAATTGCGAGATTGGACTTCAATTTCAAATATAATAATAAATAGATAATTATTATAATTTTATATATTTCAAGTAATTCATTATTAAGTGGACCTACATTTATTTTAAAATTGAGTAATGAATTAAACTTGTGCTCGAATCCATGTATTTGGTGTGAATATAATAAATCTATAATTTTAAAAAATTATTTTCAATTTAATTTTTAAAAATTAGTTATATTTTATTGATAATAATTTCCGAAGAAAACCTTTTGCCCGGCTAGGCTCAGGCAGTCGGACTCCCCTTTCTAATGACACATGGAACATTGAATAAGGACCCACCTGGAGTCCATGATTCAAGGGGCCTTCCGCCGGAGGTCCCTCAAAGTATGCAGTCCACACAAAAAATTCATAGAGTCAAAAGTCCCTCCCACACTTTTTCATACATGAAATGTCTAATTTACCATTTTTTTTAAATCATAACCCATGATTGGTGGGATATCTCATTAATAATGGCCAACTAACATTTAATTGCCCACGATTAATGAAATCCCTATATTTTCAAATAAATTCTAAAAACACACAAATAAATTTCAAAATAACGAAAATAAATTTTAAAAAATTAAATAATTTCAAAAAATACAATAAGTTTAAAAAAAGCAATATATAATCAAATAACGCAAATAAATTTAAAAAGATGCAAATAAGTTTCAAAAATCCAAATAAATTTTAGAAAATATAAATAAATTTCAAAAGACTCAAATAAATCTCAAAAGATCCAAAAAATTTTCAAAAAATATAAATAAATTTAAAATAATGAAAATAAATTTTAAAAAATGCAATAATTTCAAAAAACGCAATAAATTTGAAAAGATAAAAATAAATTTCAAAAGACGCAAATAAATTTAAAAAATGCATATAGATTTCAAAAAACGTAAATAAATTTGCTAAAAAACTCAGATAAATTTAAAAAAAAAACTCAGATAAATTTTTCCAAAAACACAAAAAAATATGACAAAAAACAGATAAATTTGAACAACACTCAGATAAATTTGACAAAAACTCAGATAAATTTGAACAAAACTCAGATAAATTTTGAAAAAAAAACTCAGATAAATTAACAAAAAACACAAAGAAATATGACAGAAAACAAATAAATTTGAACAACACTCAGATAAATATGACAGAAAATAGATAAATTTGAACAAAACTCAGATAAATTTAACAAAAGCTCAGATAAATTTGACAAAAGAGATAAACAGAGACAAAAGCGATCACTGGGGAGATTTCAATCCTCCACGGAATTTGACAAAAGACAAAAACAGAACAAAAAAAGACGAACACAGATCCTCTATTCAGTCTGCAATCCGGAATCCTTCCGAGATAGATCTACCTTCCCTTTTATCCCAAGACGAAGATTCCGTGCGCCGCATCTTCGAATCAGTCTCTGATCTCGGAGCGCTTCAGATTATTGGCCACGGGATTTCAGCCGATGAAATCGAATTCGTGATTGGCGGCTCAGAATAGATACTTCTGATCCGGGAAGAGCAGAAAAGGTTGAAAGTCGAGGCCTTTGACTTCTTTCACTGCTTTGATGTTGAAGAGTGGAGAATGGAGGTGGTGAAACGGGTGTCGGGGCGATGGCGAGCATGCGAGAGTGGCAGCGGCAAACCAGGTACTCCGCTCTCTCCCTCTCTCTGTGTTACTCCTTGGCTTCTCCTCCCATCTTCTGTTGTTTCTTTTTTTTTTTTTTATCTGCTGGTTTGGGGCTTCCAACGAAGGGTCTGGGTGTGACGAGCTTGTCCGGCTAAATCTCGCCGGGAACAACTTGATCGGCCAGATCTCATCGGACTTCAATAAGCTGACCCGCCTCGGGATGCTGTATCTGAAAAGCAACCAACTCTCCGGCAACGTCTCCTTCAACCAGTTGAACGGATCTCTAAAGCAGGATCTCCGCCGTATGCCAGCGTCGTCCTTTTTAGGAATGTTGCTCTGCCGACGGCCGTTGACACCCTGCCCCGACGAAGATATCAACGCATCTCCATCATCATCTAAGAAGAAGAAGCTTTCCGGTGGAGCGATGGCCGGGATCGCCATCAGATCGGCGGTCGTGGTTCTCCTACTCCTCGCGATTCTAGTTGTTCTCTGCTGGAAAAAAAGAAAGAGAGAGGGGTAAGCGGATTCCAGATCCAAAGGAAGGGCCTCTTCCTCTTCTTCTTTCCCCCTTTCTCTCGGTCTGTGTAGAGAGTTTCAGAGACCCTTTTCCTATTCAAATCTAGGCTCGTTGCAGAAGAAGAGGGATAATATAAAATTTTTAATTTCAAAATTTAAAATTTATGCCTAAAATGATTGAAAAGGCAATTTAGTCCTAAAAAATGAGATAATGTGGACTAAGGGACCTATGGCTGTAAACAATTTATCTTAATGAACCATAAGGCCTTAATAAGTTTTTCCTTGGACTAGAGACTAGATACATTCCCATATAGGGACCTTTCGCTAATTTTGCCATGATTCAACCCCCTTTCACGAATTTTGCCATCATTCAATCGCCATTCTGTCAGTAATCCGCTAATAATTATGACTCGGGTGATTCTAAACTCACCCAAGTAGAATGCTGAGCACACCCACCATTTTTTAAAAATACATATTACAAAAATACCCCTCTCCCTCTCCTTCCTTCTCTCACCCACCACCGCCCACGATTCCTGCAAAAACCACCAAAAACACCCAACCAATCGTCAAATTGTAAAGAATCAAAGCAAAACAAAAACAAACAAGAAAGTATCAAAAGCTCAAAAGCCCGAACCAGATCCCCTGGGAAGAAAATCGCGACCGACGATGCTCTCAAGAACCGAAGACTTTCTAGAACTCTGCAAAAACTAATCAGATCAAACACGCAATTGACGAATTCGAACAAAACGAAGAACAGATGATGGTGTTGATGGAGAGATCGAGAGATCAACATGTCCTCTGACGACAGCGACGGACGGAAGGGAAGGACGAAGGGCGGGCGGGGGAGGGAGGCAGCCGTGCATATCTCATGTGCACAGATATGATAAACTGTGCAAATGATAAATGCACGGGCTTTCCCAGCTGTGCACCTCTCTATGTGCACGGCACAGAAACTCCGTGCACATTTGGAGAAGACTGCAATCTGTGCATGGGTATATTAAACCGTGCAAATGAACGATGCATGGGGTTTTCCAACCGTGCCAATGAACGATGCACGGGGTTTTTCAGCCGTGCACCTCTTTATGTGCATGGATCCGAAACTCCGTGCACCTCTGGAGAGGTGGAAGGTGAAAAATGGAGATGGAAGGAGAGATATGGTGAAGTAGGGACACAGGGGAGAGATGAAGGAGAGAGAGAGGGGAGATGGAGTGGGCGGTGGCGGAGAGAGAGAGATGGGTGCCCAGTGAGGCGGAGAGGCGGAAGGTGGAAACCGATGCAGAAGACGCTCCTTCCAAATCCAAGGAAACCGATGCATCTGATGCCGGGAACGATCTTGGGCCGGAAGGTGGAAGCCCTTCTAAGGATCTGCCCGCAGAGAAGACACCCTCACCCATGTTCGCTTTTGGGGCTTGTCCGGGAGGGTGAGATGGCCGGCCGTCCATGGTGGTGGGTGGGGGAGTAGGGAGTGGGAAGAGAAGAGGATGAGAGAGTGGGTATTTTAGGTATTACCAAAAAAGTGGGTGTGGTCAGCAAAATACGTGGGTGAAAGTAGAATTACCCAATGAACTCCCGTTCTTAGATTACTCCTAACCAACAGCCGGCCTGCAATTTGTCGCGTTTCGATCGACACCTTCCCTCTCCAGAATCAGAATCTACATGCCCTTCTCCTTCCTCTGCAGGATGCGCAGCGTAAATCCAATCCTCTTCTTTCTCTTTCATAAGACTAGGGCTTTGTCCTCCCAAAGGCGATGCAATGGGTTCTTCTGCAATTTTCTCCTTTCCCCTCTTCCTCCAATTCTTGTTCATCTTCCTAGCACTTGCACTGAACCCGGGTCTTGAGGGCTCTCATCTTTCTCGCATTTTCGACATTCTCGACCGAGAGGCGTCGCCTCCTTCCGTTCAAGAAGCCGCCGCCCGAGGTGTGCTCGCAAGGCTTCTTCCCTCTCATTTGTCGAGCTTCGATTTCAAGATAGTCTCTAAGGTATATCTCCACTCCTTCTATTGTTGTTACTTTAAGCCCTGTTTATTTGCATTAAAATACATAGGAATTGAATGAATTTTTAAAAATGAGCATCAAATAGCCCTTAAAAGAAATTGTTGTTATTTGATGTTCATTTTTTGGATATTCACCTGTAATCTTCATTTTTAACTGCCTCATGTGCTCAATTCCTATCTATTCTAATAATGCAAGCAAACATGCCCTTAGAGAAATCTAACCAGCATTCGACCAATGGGATTAGTGGATGTTTGCAGCATTTCTGTCAGAATTTCACATGCATGTTGATTCTAGTGGCTAAGATTGTTTTGCTGCAAAGGGTTTCCTCTCATATTAATGTCACCATTTTTTTTAATATTTAAATGGAGATTATATTAATAATAATGAAAAGGCTTTACAGTAGAAGAGATATGATTGCAACAAAAGGATCCTACATAGGGGCAAAAGACACACCCAAAAAGAAACTCTGTCACAGGTTTACAATGCCATTGAAATTTGAACCAAGTTGGGTGAAGCACTTGCTCTTTTGCTAAGTGATCTGTGTAAGTGTTTGCACTGTTGACATGAGAGAGAGAAACTTAGAGACTTCTTGCTAGATCCAGAAGTTCATCCTTAATATCAGCAAGGTTCCAAGAGGCTTTAGCTACACCCTAGGCCCAACAAATGGCATGAAAAGAATTCCCTTCAACTACTATATGTTGGAGGTTCAACTGATGGATTCGCAAAGTTTAGTCACTGAGCCAATAACTCTGCTATATTAGTGGAGCTTCCAGTAGGCCTAGCAAAGGATAAAATGGGAATGTCGAAATCATCTCAGATAATTCCCCCCAATCCAGCCAACCTCATATTTCCTAGGCCACTTCCATCAAAAGTTAATTTCAAGACCCTTTGAGGAGGAGGAAACCAATAAGGTAGAAGAAGGACATCAGCTGGAGAAGAGAATGCCACTTCTTTCCACCTGCTTAGAATCATACAAGTAAGGATATCTTGAAGTAAGGAAGGGGGAACCCATGAAGCCATAATAAATCTGACCTTATCCTAACCATAATCTGATTGGGTTCTTTGCCTTCAAAACATTACATATTTCTTTTCGTCAATATGGCCCCAGATAGTAGCCACAAATGATCCTGCCTTCGTAATCCTCCCTCTTTTATCCCCCCATACCCAACTTCCAATCTTCGGAAAGTTACATAAACAAAGAAGGGAGACGCCAACCATAATCAAACCAGATGGAAAATAGGATACTGTGGAAACTGAGCATATCTCCGGTTAAGGATATGCATATTCAGCATCCGCCAAACACATGGGATACACATTTATAATAGTCGCCACCACAAATTGTCCATGGCCAGAATACCCCTTAGCAGTGACATCCATCTAGAAGCAGGGATTCTACGAGGGGCTTGAAAAAGACTAGCAATATGGCTAGGAGACAGCCCACTACCTTTGATTGTAGAGAGGGAAGAGGCACCTGAGAAGATCCCAATCATCGAGCTATACCAAATTCTACTATCATTACCATCCATTGGAATGAAAACCTCGCTAATAATAGCCAACATCGACTGAAATTGAACCTCCACCTAAAAAAGTTCCTCTCTAAAATGCACCCCCATATCACATTATTTCTAACTCATTTTAGATAGTCCCTTACCACCACTCTACAATTTTGATCACAACAGAACAAATTAGGGAATAAGGTGACAAATGGCATGTCCTTGGTCTAGGTTTCTAGCCAAAACAAAATTTTATCCCCCTTTACTACAACATGGATATTCTCGCAAAAAGCCTCCTTAACTACGATGAAGCCCTTCCCTAACCATGTTGATGATGAGATATGCCCTCCCATCCACTTCTTAGGGCCCGTTTGTTTTAATTGAATTCGTGGGAATTCTAAGGTTTGATTAAAATTATGGAAACAAAGGTGAATATCCAAAAAAGACCATCAATAATCTCCCATTTAATAGAAAATGAATCGAAGGGAGATGGGAAATGAATACCCAGCTATCACCCTAGTAATTCAAATCCTAGGAAAGTCAAGGTCCCATCTACATCTTCACCTTATATCCTTCACCCCTCAACTCTTTTATAATCCTTTGTTGGAGCCCATTTGACCATGAATTCCCTTGTATTCAATTTTGTGTTATCAGTAATAAGGCCTTTACAGTGTTATGTATATATCATATTAATCTTCCTTTGTTTATTTTATTTTGTTTCTTGTGTAAGTTTAAATTTTATAATATGAACATTTTTTGCACATGGTACCTCATCTATTTCCTCTTTCCTTCCAGGAGAAATGTGGTGGGAAGCCTTGCTTTATGATTAGCAACCATCCCTCTCTCGGTGGGAAGGGGGCACCAGAAATTTTGTATGTTCTTTTTCTTTCTTTGGTTTTAGATCATTATGCAATGTTTGGATCTTGAAAACGATCCATTTATTTATTATATCCTCAAACTAAGTTCTTTAGTACTAATTACTAAGGGGAAAATATTGGTAGTGTAAGAGAAGTACCTACAAATCTAGGGTTGGAGCCAAGGTGGGGCCGAGTGTGCCATGCCTCCTACCAAAATTTTTGACGTTCTCTTTTTAGATAATTTATATTCCTTTCTTTATAGAAATACCAAGGATAAATTTAAAGAAGTGCAACCTATTTGAAGATTTGGCTGAGGTCATGTAGCTGACCCCAACTTTGTTGGGACAAGGCTTTGGTGATGATGATGATAATGGTATTTCTTTCTTTTAAATGGTGGACCTCCATAATTAAGCTAATCATAAAAATATCAACTATAATAACAATAAATAAGATAAGCATGGGAAATCTTAACCCACATTGTACTAAAAACATGCTAATCACCTCTATTTAAGGTAGGTAAGAATCCTAAAATTATTAAGGTGTGATACGGGTTGGCCTAAACCTGAACCTATGTTAATGTGTAGAAGATGAAGAAGAAGAAGATTGGAGAGAAGTTGATGTCCCTTGGATCATCGACTGTTCTATTTTATAATGAAATTAGACCTTAATCAAGGCACTAAGTATGTTAAGAGTACAAATTAGAATAATGAAAGAATGGAAAAGAATCAATCCTAGTCTATACAAGTAATACATAAAGAGAGAAATCAACTATACAAGGATTGACTAAATCCCACGTGTGGGAGGCTGTAATGGGCCTTTGTTGGGCTGGGCCTAGGGCCTGTTAGCATACAGCCTTGTTATTTTCTACAACCCCCCTCAAATTGATGTGGTAAGGCATAAAACATCAATTTGCTAGTGAGATCATGATGACGCGTTCTGGAGCGAGCTTTTGTGAAGATATCCGCCAACTGGTTAAGAGTAGAGACATGGGGCAGAGTTATCATCTCAGTAACAACATGCTGACGAATGAAGTGACAATCAATCTCAATGTGCTTCGTTCTTTCATGAAAGACCGGATTGTTGGCAATTCTGGTAGCACTTGTGTTGTCCCCATGAAAAGGTGTAGAATTACCAACAATGACACCGAATTCACAGAGAAGACGGCGTAGCCAGATGATTTCAGCACATGCGGATGACATCGCCCGATATTCTGCCCCAGCAGAAGATTTTGAAATGGTGGTTTGCTTCTTGCACTTCCATGAAATCAGAGATTCCCCAAGAAACATACACCAGCCAGTGGTAGATCACCGAGAATCCGGGCAACCAGTCCAGTTAGCATCCGCATAAGCTGATAAGTGCAGAGAAGCGCCGAAAGAGTAGAAGAGACCATGATTAAGGGTGTCTTTCACATAGCGGAGTATGCGCAAATCAGCAGCAAGGTGAGGTTTGTGAGGATTGCTCACAAACTGGCTAACTGTATGAACATCATGAGAAATATCCGGTTGAGTCATAGTTAAGTATAGCAAACTACCAACTATCCGCCGGAAAACAGAGGGGTCATCTAGGGGAGGGCCATCATCCGTACTGATCCCATCAAGACTCCCATCGGAGTGAACTTTTATGGAATAGATCCATTTACTGCCAATCATAGAGGCTCCTTCAGGAGCCGGTACCAAGTCCCATGTCTGATTAGCTTCGAGAGCGAGCAATTCCTCATTCACAGCATCCTGCCAGTAAGCAATCTTCGAGGCCTGTGAATATGAGGTGGGTATAGAAGCACTAATGATGAAAAAAGAGTAGGAAATCCATAGCAGTTAAGGGCAACGGAAAGACGATTAGATCGTCGTAGAGAGATGGTATTATTAGAAGAAGCATTGTTACCTGTAGGAGCAATAGGCAGCACTGGGAGATGATCAGGAGAGGGAGGCACCATAGGAGGAGCCGTGTTACTCCGGACATAGACTTTGGGAGCAGGTGATGGAGAAGCAGACTCCGGGAATTGTGGCAAATAGGACACAACAATAGGATGATGATCTAAGCATAATGAAAAGAAGGGAATATGTTCCAAGAAGATCACATTACGAGAGATTCGCATGCGTTTTTCAAGCCGATCAAAACACAAGAAACCTTTGTGTTCAGTACTGTAGCCAAGAAAGATGCATTTGGCAGCCTGTGGTGATAGCTTAGTGCGCTCAGTAGGTGGAAGATGAACAAAACACAAACAACCAAATACACATAGGTGAGAGCATGAAGGAGTATGTTCAAAGAGAATTCCGTAAGGAGTAGTCTTGCCTAGAACAGTATTAGGAAGATGATTGATTATATATACCGCAGTCTGTGCAGCATCACACCAAAATTCTGGAGGAACTAAGGATGCAAGTAAAAGAGTGCGAACGGTTTCAAGAATATGTCTGTTCTTTCTTTTCGCAATTCCATTCTGCTGAGGAGTGTGCCGACAAGATTTTTGATGAAGAATGCCTTTATTAGAAAGGAAAGCAGAGAATTCATGAGACATGTATTATCCACCGGAATCTGATCTAAGGATCTTGATATCTCTCTTAAATTGGGTGTGAACCATATTATAAAATCCTTGAAAAATAGAAAATACTTCAGATTTTAAACGCATGAAATAAATTCAAGTATAACGGGAATGATCATCAATAATGGTCACATAGTACTTGAATCCTGCCCTACTCAAGGTAGGAGCAATGCCCTAAACATTAGTGTGAATGATGTCAAATAATGCTAAAGCACGAGAATTATGAACGGAAAAGAGGAAAATATGACTCTTAAACAACAAGTTTCACATTTTGATTGAGATAAAGAAGACATCATTTAATTATCAATAGTAGATTCCAAACAACCAAGTTTAAACAAGGAAATTAAATAGGCATTGTTCACATGACCAAGGCGTTTATTGCAAACCGTCCACAATTTATTGAAATTATTCGAAGAAGCAGCAAAGAGGGAATGATGTCCAATGTCCAGCAAAAACAGGCGCCCATGTTTACTCCCCGTCGCGATCACCTTCCCAGTTTGTCGCCCCTGTATAACACAACCAGTGGAAGAAAAGTGAACAAGATAGCCATCATTAATAAGTTGTCCTACAGAAAGTAAATTGGTTGATAATTTTGTAACAAAGTAGACATTGGGAAGGGTGATGGACTGGCCAATGACACTAGATAATGTAATGGTATCAACTCCAGAAATGAGTAGTTGATCACCATTAGCAGTGGTAATTTTCTCTTTTCCAAGGTAAGGGTGTGAATTTTTAAAGCTATGTTCTACAGATGTCATGTGATTTGATGCTCCTGAATCTAAAAACCATGTGGAAAAGGTGATGAAAGAAGAAAGAGATGCAAAAGAATGAAAGGCAGGAGATGCTATATGAGAATGCGTTTGATACCGACCGCCAGAGAAGCCCATAGACGCATATGCAGAGGTAGCTGTGCTCTCGATCAATTCTTGAATCTGAGCAGGAGTCATGGATATAGCCCCTGAGGAAGTGCTTCCTGTATCAGATAGGGGTGCTTGAGCCTGAAATGCCGATGGAATATTCTCTCTTGGCCTATTGGAGGGAGGCTTCTTAGGCTGTGTCTCATTCTGTCGCTGTAGGCTTCGACAATCATTAAATTTAATTGGGATAACATCATACTTGTCCATTGCAGAATGTAGTAGAGAAGAGACAGCAGAGCACGCAAAACAATAGTAAAAAGACGAGATCAGCCCTCTGATCTGAAGAAACCAATCAATATGGAAGGAGTAGAAACAAGATTGATTGGATATGAAAGGCTAATACAACAACAAACTGCCCCAACAGTGCATTAAAGGTGCAGTTATTCCACCAGACAGCACTAACAGTAGCAATAAGCACTAATCAAAAGCTCTAACAGTAGCAATCAACACTAATCAAAAGGACTAACAGTAGCAATCAGCCTTAACAGCAGCAATACCATAGAAGGATATGCAGATTGAGAGGCTGATGAAGCAGCCAACTTGAAACAGCACACAAAATAGTGCAGCAAAACAAAACAATGCCAGACGAACTGGAATTGTGAGGCTAGATCTGTGTGTGGGACCCACAGTGGTCTAATCACAGATCAAGGCTGAGCGTCTTGAAGAAGATCAAGTGTACTTCCTCCAGTCCAAGTTTGATGAGCAATTGATACAGATCCATTACTTGTCCTGTCGCGACCCCAGACCGGGATAAGGGGAAAAGCCAAGTTCGGGATCGGGATGGTGATGATGCCGCGCCACGTGCATCTCTTTGGCTAAACCGCACACGGAATTAAAAGAACATTTATCCGTGCACGTGATTTCCCACAGGGTTCCGCGGTGAGGATTATCTTTACACATCATCTCACATATAACCATATCAAACACATTCTCAAAATTGCAGAAGCGTGTAGCAAATCATAATAATGTTATTCCATCCCATAAACGAGACCGATCTATGATTAACATGACAAGATATCAGAATGAGCAATGATCGTAAGCATATTTCCCCAAAAGTAAAGTTAAGTGTATTTACAAAAGATTAGTTGATTAATACCCCAAAGTAACGGTCAACAAAGACCATACAACCAAATGAAATCCAAAATAAAGTTATCACAAGTTCTTCAAAATGTATCGTTCTCAAGGTAAGGCCGAATGTCTATATGACATCGTCGGCTTGCCACTCAATCACACGCTGCGGTTCACCGACCGCCTCCTCAGGCTCCTCCTCAATGGCAATAAGCTCGGGACCTGAGTACCAAAATAAATGGATCAGACACGACGGTCTGGCAGATGGGTGAGAAGATATAACAATAATTTCGAAACAATGATGCCTTTAGAAACATAGTAAAACCTGGATAAATAATGAATTTCATAAAAGATAATGCATCATTTGTTAAATAGCAACATGAACGATATAAAACAGTAGAGGTACCAAGGATAAGGAACTGTCAAGATGGCAACCACACAAAGCTACATCCTCTTTCACCGAAGTGAAGAGAGCGCATACCCTTACAGGATCATTGACCTCAGTCACACAAGGTGAGGAGGGACAACGATAAATACTATAATATACATATATATATACTCTGCGGGACCACGGTAGCGAACCGGGTAAAAATTCTGCACATTCCAGACTGCAGCTGACTATCAGGAGGGGAAGGAACCCCAAGTCGGTGGATCAAACCGACGAGGTCGTCCAAGCTCAGTGGTGCCGACTCATAGGTCAAATACGATAAATCAAATCATATGCACAGTAAGAAATGGGGTGCCAAGAGGCACAAATACACATTCGTCTCAAGTCGACATATACAGGTTAGCAAAAGCTAAGCACATCTCTTCTAGTACTCTTGGAACAGTCTAGTCATATCTTGTGGGTTGAAATCCCAAAATAGGAGTTTGGTTGAAAATCGAATACAAATAGTTTCCCATGCCTTTACAGGCTAACAATGGGGTTCCTAGAATTGAATCAGTGTGAATAGGGTCCCGTATGTCGATAATGATGAAATTTTGGTACTCTTTAAGAGTTAGGGACATTCCGGGTCCTTATACACATTGGTCAATCTGGAAAATCTCATAGAATCTCCATGATGAGGTTCCCTTTTCCTCCGGACTTCATGCAATGCCTTACAAGTCCTTAAATAACATTGGGGCTCCAAACAATACCTCCCCACTACAACCCATCACAATTTATCCAAATCTTTCATGGGTTTAAATGCATCATTACAGTTTCAATGCCTTCAAATAAGAAGAGAAGGGATAGAGCTGAATTGGACTTGAGTATGGGCTCGAAATGAATCTAGAGAACAGTCCCACAATTCCCTTTATTTTGTAGTTCATCTCATTTCAGTCCGATCGATCGGACTCATTGGCCGATCGATCGGTCCTGAATCGTTCTCAGTTATTTACAGTCCGATCGATCGGACCTGATGGGCGATCGATCGGTTCTGAAAACACTCTCAGTTATTTACAGTCCGATCGATCGGACCTGATGGGCGATCGATCGGACAGCGACGAATCTTAACCCATTTGGTTGAATTCCTCTCTTGTCCAACTTCTATCCATTTCCTTTCTTTCCCCTTCTTCCAAACATAACTTCATGAATATTTGGGCCCTTCCTTGACCTCTTCATCTCATCAAATCATCATTCAAAATCAATAGTACCAAACTATCAAGCATGATAAACCATTAAAACTATTAATAAAGATAAATCAAGATTTTGCATAAAACATGATAAACACATGAGAATCATTTCATCCACTTGCCTTGGGTCCAATGCAAATCAAATTGAGCTCTAATCACCTCTTAAGCCCACAATCAAACACCTATACAAAAACCCCCAAATCCAAACCCTAGAATATCAAAATCCAAGTAAAACAAAACGAAATCTTCCAATAAACGAAATGGAGCTTCTCTAGGGCTAAACAAACAAGATTCTAAAAGATTGGAGGGATCACTTACCTAAAAGTGGTTCAAATAAGAAGAGGGAGCTCACAAGAAGCTCTAATGGTGATGCATGTCTTCATAAATGGTACCAATAGAGGGCTCTTGAAGTGAGGAAGAAGATTGCAAGGTCCATCTCTTAATTTAGCCAAGTTCTTGTGGTGATTTATGGGAAAGGAAACAAGAAAAGGCAAGGGAAAACCCTAGGGCTGGAAATCTCTTCTCCTTTTAGGGTTTTTGCCAGAAATGGAAAAATGAAGAAGAAGCTCTCTATATATAGTAAGTGGGAATGGGGCGCACAACTTAAAAGACTTCTCGGGATCAAAACATGGCTTTCGGGGCTTCAAACGAGTTCGACGAAGAAGACAAAGTTGATCGGCGAAATTTCTAGTTTCCAAAAAGTATATATTTTGCACATTTTGGTAACATTGAAATTGGTGTCCAGATTTTGGGTAAAAAGACCATTTTGCCCTCAAATTGCGAAAAGTCGGGTTTAGGGCTCTCAAATGGGAACGATGTCAACATGAAAGTTGTAGGGATTAATAAGATAAGTCCAATGTGGTTAAAAACACAATTTTTGGAAATCATCGGTAAACCCCCAATCTCACACAATTCGTAACAAGAACCCCCAAAGGGTCCCACAAGTAAAAAGGCTCTCCAAATTCCCCAAAGCTATTATAAAAGCTATTCTAATCCCCAAACTAATCCAAAAACCACTAAACACGCTTAGAACTAAAACACAACTTAATTAACTCTAATCGAGGTCTATCGGGTCGGGGTCTTACATTGTCCACTGCAGAGTGTAGTAGAAAAAAAAGAGAAGCAGTAGTTTGAAGAAGAAAACAACCAGCAGCAAAGCAACAGCAGTGGATGAGGCGTCAACAACCCCCAGATCCAAGACAAGACTTCAGTAATAGTGGATGAGACTTCCAATCGCGCACAACACACATAGGTGCAATTTTGAAAAAAAATCAGGCCAAAAACAGTCCAGGCGACCATGATTTTACTGGCTGGATCCCTTCGTGGGGCCCACAGAGAGATCTGATTGATGATCAGATGAGATGCTAGAAACTAGGATCAAAATCCCTTTCCAGCAGTATAGGTCGCAGCAAAATCCAGTCAGAATCCAGGATTTTGTGCGGCTGTGATGAAAACTATTTTAAAAAGTTGAATAATCACAAGATGGATCAAAAGGCCTACCTCTGATCGTTGAAAAATTCTGAAAAAATCTCCAAAAAGACAAGGAGAGATGGGCAACCAAGGCTGGAGAGAGATTTGTGGATTTGGTGATGATTGCAGGTGGGCCACTGTGATCACGATGATGAAAACAGTAGGTTTTCACCTACGTTCTGCTTCCAAAAAGCACAGATCCTTGATCTGTGTTTTCTTTGATGATGTAGATGAGATCCCCAAGATATTATGGCTTTGATACCATGTTAATGTGTAGAAGATGAAGAAGAAGAAGATTGGAGAGAAAGTTGATGTCCCTTGGATCATCGATTGTTCTATTTTATAATGAAATTAGACCTTAATCAAGGCACTAAGTATGTTACGAGTACAAATTAGAATAATGAAAGAATGGAAAAGAATCAATCCTAGTTTATACAAGGAATACATAAAGAAAGAAATCAGCTATACAGGGATTGACTAAATCCCACGTGTGGTAGGCTGTAATGGGCCTTTGTTGGGCTGGGCCTAGGGCCGTTAGCATACAGCCTTGTTATCTTCTACAACCTGACCCGCGTTGTATCATTCCATCCATCCCGACATGGTTTTATAATTTGCGGTTCCAAACCTGCCTTATGATAGTTATGGTTTGGGTTGGGTTGGATATTGGTTGATTCTATTTTATTTTAAAATATAACAGGTTTCACAAACATTTCTTGCATTGGTGTGGAATCTAATGCAACATTCTTACAATTTGAAAACATCCATTGCCACTTCAGTTGAGGTTTTGTGTATAAAACCTTACTAACTAATATGTTAAGACTCACAAATGGAGTAGGGCAGAGTGCAACCAAAACTTGGACCCTATAAATTATGATATCTAGCACATGCCCCATTGTACGTGTGTTGGATCAGCGGATCTGCACTCGATACTGCATCGGTACTTCTAGGGTACAGGTTTAACATATCCTAAGTCCATTATACGATGTAGTTCTTTTAGTTTTCTTACTTTTCAACATAAAAAATGTTAAAAAGGGATGCGAGCAATAATAATCTCATTTTTTCTGAATCATTCTTAAGAAATAATTAGGATAGTTGTATCCCTGATCCCCTCATCTTTGTTCATATCTATATCCATATATGGGCATCATAGCCTAAACCCACCTCGACCTGATTTGGCTTAAGATTTAAAATCCCATACTTGCCTTGAACCCGACAAAGCCACTACCTAGCATGCCGCCCCCCCCCCCCCCCCCCCCCCCCCCCCAAACTAGATCATGTTGGGGTGGACCACCCTTATAACCTGGCCAGTTGCCATCCCTACTTTTGGCTCGGTCGTCCAAGTCTAAGTTGATTCAGACTCGGTTAATATTTGAAACCTTAACGAACATACTTAAGAATTTTCGAATTATTTGCTGCGTGACTTCATTGGAATCTTGCCCTAATGATCATTAAACCCGATGAAGAATCTAATATTGAATCCATTTGGAATCCGATGAAAAATCTAACATTGAATCCGTTTGGAAATTTTCTTAGAACCTTATATTAAGATCTTTAAAAATATGGAAGATCTCCTCTCAAGTGTTGAATAAAGACCCATTACACAAGAAAAATTGAGATCTACTAGAAAAGAGACTTTATGTGAAGTTCAAACTTCATTGTGTTTGTACCAAAAACCATGGCTCTAAATGGTCATTAAGCTGGATGAAGAATATAAGATCAAGCCCATTTAGAATTTCCTCAGATATTTTTTTATAGGATTGGTGGCATGACATGAACCCACAACTGCAAGGTTGCAATAGTGAGCACCTTTGAATGTGCCACAGGCTCTTGTCAATTTGGTCATAACAGTATAAAGAAATTGTTGAAATAATGCAAGATCTCCTAAAATATTTGGATAAGAATATCATAAACAAAGAAAAATCGAGATCTACTAGAAATTAACCTTTCCAAAGTTTGAGCTTCACCTTGCTTGTACTGTTCGTGATGTCAATGTAGAGTCTCGGCGTCTCGCTAATTTAAGCACTAAAACGTAAAGAAACCATGCTTGATCTTTGAATTTGGATATGAGTTACTTCTTCGATTGGCTTTCTTAAAGGTCTTAATTGAAAATTGATTTGTTTGGAGCCCTAAACAAAACTGCCCGGATTCCATTTAATTTTTCTAAAGAAAGCTTATGGGAAAAGAAAGATGGTTTTGACATGTCCAATGCAGGCCAACAACTACGCTGGTAAGGAAAAGTTTTTCCATGCAGGTTTATGGTGCACCAAGGGGAAGGGGTAGGCTGAACATGATGTGGATGAAAGTAGTAAAAATAGATCTGAAGAAGTGCAACCTACCCAAGGATTTGGCTTAGGATATATCGGAATGGAGAAACAAAATTCATGTAGCCAACCTCAACATAGTTCGGCCAACCTCAACATAGTTGGGAGAAGGCTTTGATGATGATGATGAAAATGCAAACTTTCTTTCTTAAACCGAAATAAGATTGTATATGAGAGACAAAAGGAAAAGATGAAAGTACCAAAATACATCCTCTTCATGTTTGCAACAAAAAACCAACTTTTCTTGTACAAGACTTGGTAAGACTAACAATGTCTGATGTGCTTTACATGTAAAACTAAATCTTGAGGGATTTTTTTATTTTAAATTTTACGTGTTTTGTATGCAAGCGAGAAAAATACCTATTCAGGAGAGGGGTTGTTCCATGGGATAGGAAAATGCTCCACATATGTAAATGATTCACATATGAATCATTCCCACATGCAACTCAGTCACATGTGAACACATTCATTTGTTTGTTATTTTCACACCTAGCAAGTGAATCTGAGTGCATCCAATGGTTGACATTTTTTCACAAAAAATTCACCATTCTTCATCATTTATCACAAATTTCTTAAAAAATATGATGAATAAAGGAACAAGGCTTGAGCCCCTAGCCGAACATGATCATTCTGAAGAGAATTAATGGTTCAGATTGTGAAAATGGGGCCCACAGAATAAACTACAGATTTTTGGATCTGGACTTTTTTGCAAATATCTAAAAATTTGTGAGGAATTTGGATAATAAATTTGGTCCCATGGCTGTTTTGGTCATTTTAAAGAGCTTCAACGGTTCCAATCATGATTGTGGGGCCCACATGCATAGAAAAATTGAAAAACCAGACTGGGTTCATGGGGCGAGAGTGGTTACATCTAACTCCTGCAATTTTTTTTTTTTTTTTTTTTTTTTACAAATATCTCACAATTTGTGATGAATTAAGATTTCAAATTTGACCCCGTAGCTGTAATTGACCTTCTAATGAGTTTGAACGGTTTGGATCAGGAAAATGGGCCCATTGATTCCCAGAACCGTCAATTTTTCAATATGTGCTCTCTCTCTCTCTCTCTCTCTCTCTCTCTCTCTCTCTCTCTCTCTCTTTTGTGTGTGTGAATATCTACAGTTTTAGGATGAGCCAACAGCTGGAAATTGGTGTCATAGTTGTAATCGACCTTTTGAAGAGGATGGGCGGTTTAGATTATCATTTAGGGGCCCATAGAAATGTAAAAATTCAAAAAACTGTCATGGGTGGTGATCATGTTGAAAAGAACTATTCATCCACCTTAAAACACTGTTCATCTGCCTAGTAACAGGGAGGTGTGATTCAGTTTACCATTTATGGAGGTGTGAACAACTTGGGCTCACAATCAGCCCATTTTTGCACCATTTTAACTCCTAGTTTACACATCTCGTGTAAATCAACCCAAACAAACATAAATGCATGTAACCGTTACACATGTGAACCATTTACATATGTAAATGTGTGCAAACAAATGACCCCTAAACATTGTTGACAATTAGAAAGAGTAATTCTCCTTTTCTTATCCATATTTTTCTTGTCCTCTGCACAATTGTATCAAGGAGAAACTCTGATATTCTTTACGTACTATACGCTGGTATTTTTTCTGAAGAGACGAAGACAGACCAAATATCATTTTATGCTGTTTCAAAATTTAATTTCTGCATTCTTTTAGTTTTTTCAAATGTGTTTGTACTTTGTAGTAGTTTATTCTTGAGAATTTTCCCATCATTAATATCCTGTTATTACATTCTATGCCTAATTTGAACTTTAAATAGAATTGGCGGCATAAGCGGAGTAGAGCTTTCAGCTGGTCTTCACTGGTACTTGAAACATTTGTGCATGGCACATATATCCTGGGATAAAACTGGTGGTGTACAACTATCTTCAGTGCCTGAACCAGAATTCCTTCCCCATGTTCATTCTGCTGGTGTTCTGATTCAGAGGCCCGTTCCATGGAACTACTATCAGAATGCTGTTACTTCTAGCTGTAAGCGACTGTTACAAATGGCCTTTTATATTTAGCTAGTTCTGATCTTCTTTCATACTTGGTCTATTTTTAGTGGGGCTATCCGACAAGTGTGAGGTTCTTCAAGGGAAAAGCATTCAATGCTTGGTTCTAATGAACCTATAGTTCACTTATGCCAAAATTCCGTGAGCAGTCATCTGGTAGGATTTACTGATAGGCCATTGAACAAAGAACACTCTTTTAACTGTCATGACCATCTGATAACTAGTTTGCAAATGGATGGTGGTTTGAGGCAAAGCACTTATTAAATTGGTAAATGGACCATTTAGATGGATGGAGGGAGTTCTTGTTTGCTTGTGTGTGGATTGTTTAAAAACAAAACATAGTCAACAATCTGTATTCACTTGGGAAAAATACCTATTCATATTTCATTACCTAGCCTCAGTGGATCCCATCAGATGACATCTTAAGATGACTGTAATAGGGTGTAAACTGTACTGAATGCTTGGCTTTCTGTCACGACCCGGAAGCCGAGGCCTACCGAATTCCGAATCGCGATGTAAAAATGCATGACAATTACCATCATAATTCAAATAAATAATTCAGATTCAAGGGCATAAATTAATAAATCTTGAAATTAGAATGAAAACTAATGAAGGAAAAGACAAAACCATTAATGTTCACAATAATTATAACATTATGTATCTAGTTCTTCTATTTGTCATGTTATCTTTTGCCCTCACAATGCGCATGCCAAAGGCCTACATCATCCAAATTGTCACAAGCTCATTCTCTATATTCTGGTTTCTTGAAGTGGGGCAAACCACTCAGTATACACTGGTGAATAGATTTCACAGTTTTTTTTTTTAACAATAGATTTCCTTGTTTAGCAATGACATGAAAGCATAGAATATTGCACAAGTAGAACGTAATTGACATAAACATCATATAGTAACATATAGATGCAGCAAGTGTGATTAGTGTGGTTTGTGAAATCTATATTATCTTGTTCCCATGGATTACCACCTATCCGCATTGTGGCACAGCCAGAGGTCACATAATCTTGGCCCCGAAAGGTGCAATTCATCACATAGCATATCATAATCCACCTTATAACTCATCCCACCCACCAAGGGTCCATAAATGATCCATAATGACCACAAAGGGTCCATAAAGCGACCAGCAAGGGTCCATAAACACAATATCCCCGAAGGGTCCATAAACACAATCCGTCCAGGAAGGGTCCATATACACAATCCTCCCTCGAAGGGTCCTTAAACATAATCCGCCCCAATGGGGTCCTTAGCATAGCACGTACATAACATCGATCGACCACAAGGGTCCATAGCACATCCAGTAATGGAAAACATTTCCAATAGATCTCACATAAGCATGAGACTCGAATGTAGGATCGTCACCTTGCACCTTGCTAGCAGACTAGGGGCTCCATGGTTCCTTTTTAACACAGTCCAAATCTACTAATCCTTATAGCACTGGAACATACACGTTCTCTAAACATTCGTTACATTAGCAACAGAAATTGGCTATTGGTGTGTAATCAGCCCCTGCATATAGTTGGATTTAGTTTGCCTCGTTTCTTATGTTAGTTAGTATCCACTAGTGTAGCAATGATTACATCGCTTTCACCTTCAACTTAAAACACAGTTGTCTTATAAATTTAACATTATACATTCTCTACATAGTTTATATAAAACCCCATAAGGACCATTAATCTCATACAACATGTAGTTGTTCATCATAGCATATAGGAATATCCTCAAACACATAAATATGAGTATCATCAAACACATATATGTAATAATTTCAGCATCAAACATATTCATCATAGCATTTGAATGTTTATGTAGCAGCCCGGCCAACTATCAGTGATACCGTCCGCTTTGGACAACTTTCATCTTCACGACTTTAAAATGTGCCACACTGGATTAAGTCCAAGCCAAACATTTATCCCAGGGTCAAGACATTGGATATTTCCAATGTGGGACTTGGACAAAACCTTACATTCAACCTTACGGTCGCCTCTCGGCTAACCGAAGCACTCCACCCCTACCGCTACGGCTTCCCCCTTTCTTGGGCCACAATATCACTTGACTTGGTCTTGCCTAAAGAGATTACCTAGGCTAATTGGGTTCTCACACTCTCCCCCATCGAAAATAGAGGTGTCCTTGGCTCTGATACTAAATGAAACAACCCAACCCATTATTAGTGTGGACTGTCTGCTTTGGACGACTTTCGTCCTCACGAATATAAAGCGCATCACGGGGTTAAGGCTAAGCCTTGCTTTTATCCTAGGGTTAGGACCAAGGTTTAAAAAACCGGACTTAGGGACCCGACTTGGCCATGGCCGAGTCCGAGTTATAAACCATGGTTTGGACTCTGGATATTTCCGATGTGGGACTCAGACAAACCTTACGGCCAGCCTCACGGTCGCCTTTTGATGCATGCCCTAGGTTAGGGCTTGCACGGAAGAGCCGAAGCACAATCTACGCCAAAGCGTGTGTCCGAAGACACTTCAAAAGTCTCCACAGAGACGATAAGCGAGGACACACCTCAATGGGAAAACCCAAAATTCTATTAATCAACTCTTTTCATAATTCTTCATTACAATTCCATATAAATAAGAAAGATAACTTAGGGCCTAAGAAAACTAATTAATCTAGGAAACTAAATAAAATGGAAACCTAATCCTAATTACAATATTTAAAGAAACTAATGACATAAAGATAAATTCCAAAATCAACGTGGGCCCTCCACATGTGGCCATGAGGTCTATGCTGCATCACCTCTCGACTCACCAAAGCACTCCACCATTACCCCTGTGGCTTCCCCTTACTTTGCTCACAGGATCGTTTGACCTGGTCTTGCCTCAAGGGATTACCCTGGCGAATTGGGTTCTCACAGTTTACATATGAATCACCTATCTCATAAGAACATATAACCACTGCCACATATCATATAGAAATTTCAACAAACACTTTGAGGGTGTCATAGAGGTATTTGCTTATATAATTTCATATTTCTAAATCTGCATCCATCATTATGTGACATGCATATAATATTAGAAACATAATCTCTCTCTGTTTTTTTTTTTTTTTGAATGACAATTCTAGAAACATAATCTCATAAGAACAATATGAGGAATTTCTCTGAATTTACTATAACAAGCCCCAAAGGTGTATAGATAGGATTCGGCCAACACCCTTTCTACAACATAGGCGGCGCGACCATGGTTCATGGTGTTGCGACCCTGGACAAGGTCTGCACTAACGACGGTTCCTAATCCGGGATCGCGGCGGTGTGCATGTGGAACGAGGCACAATCCCTTGTCCACGCACACGATTTCCCACAGGTTTCCGCGGTGAGGATTCCAAGAAAACAAACCTCAAAGACAAACATAATCATGATTGCGGAAGCGTGTAGCAAATCACTGTTGACATACATAAATAACATATGACATAATGTCAGAAGGAGAAATGTATAGCATTCCCATAGCAGTTTAGAGTTAAATATTTACACCAAAGTAAATTAAGTTTATACAACCCAAAAGTAAAGGGCCAACACAGGCCAATACATCCACAAAAGACATCTTAAAAGATATAAACAACCCAAAATGTGATTCGCAACTCTGAGCTAAATCTGATGTCTACATGACATCATCAGCTTGCCATTCCACTAGCGGTTGAGGTTCCCCCGCCGCCTCCTCATACTCCTCTGCATGGGCAATGAGGTCTGAACCTGGGCACCAATTTAAATGAGTCAGACACGACGGTCTGGCAGGGGATCAACATAGGTATTGACTATTGAGCATTCAGGTCATACATAACTTCTATTAGAATAAAACATGATCTAACTGAAGTGTACAATTAAAATCAAACACATAATTGAAATGACTAGTAAATGAGTGAATTTCATGAACAAGGTACATGATAGAAATGTGGCAAGTGTACTGTCAATAAAACGAATGGCACAACCACATAGAGCTTATCCTTCTCCATCATGCAAGATGATGAGACCAAGTAAGCAAGAAAAATCCCACGCCACCCAAGGTGGTCGGGGCAAGCAAGATATACATGCATAACCCATTATAGCTGGGCATCTAGCAAGAGGTCTGGCCGCAGAACCGGAAAGCATGAACAAGCAAGATAAACCAGTCTGTAGACGGTGCAGGAAATTTAAGGACCCCAAGCCAGCTGATTAGGCTGATGAGGTCGTCCAAGCTCAGTGGTGCCGACTCAAATCCATGAAAACACAAGATAAAATACTTTTACAAGAATTGTCATGAAAAGGGGGAACTAGTTGGCAAGAAACGAGCACGCATAAACTAGAATCATGTGCAACCAGGAAGAGTAGTTCCCACGCAAGTTCCTTAGTCAAGAGTTTCAAGAGAACAAGACTCCAATTGGCTTTTGTAATAAAATTGGAAAATCTGATATTTGCGAGTAAAAACAGATATATGCCGGTAAAACTCCAAATTGACCTCTATTTTTTAAAACAAACACCCCATACACATGCTAAGACCACATCATTTGGCGCTGTGTACTTAAAAGCCCAAATGTCGGATTTTCGCATTGGTTGGTGCCCCCTAAGCTAGACGACATTTCAAGATTTGACATCATCAAGTTGACTGATCTCAGCATATCCTTGAGTTTTACCCCCACAAAACCACATTAAAACACCCTTCAAGTGCCCTCGGTTAACACTCGGTTAATTGTTGGCTAGCCGAGTTCGGGTAACCAACACTTGACTGGGTGTCACCCGACACAAAAGTGGCTTCCTGATGTCTTGACAGACAGGAGTTCTGTTAGTCGTCGGTCTGGTCTCGGTTAACCGACACCTGATTTCCTATCTTTTTTCGGCATTTTGATACATAAACCGAACTTCATATCGATGAACCGACAACAGACTGAACTTCACGAAAAATGAAGTTTTCAACTCTGTTTCAGTGAAAAATCTCTCTCCTTTTCAAAACGCTTCTTCTGTTAATTTTCACCTGCATTTCCAGAGCCTACATGCTCTCCAAAAACCTCCATTCTCAAACAATTTCAAAATCAAAACCTCCGTTCATCCACAAAACATCCATTCCCATAAATATAAACTTCGAAACTAGAACTCAATAACTACACAAAAACTTCAGAAAGGCTAAGACAAGTTTCAATAGAATTCGCATTGAAATTATAACATGCAAGCATATATATTTGATGCTAATAGCAAGACTAGCTAGTAAACAAGATCAATTGAACATTTAGTACATGAAAAAATGTATTTTGCAACCAAGATATTCAAAATACATAGCGTGCACAAGATTAGCTTGATCAATCACTTTCCTTTCCCCAAATGCACTCAAATTCCTTCCCAAGAATCCCTCTCAAGAGCGGGAAAATCAATCTACAAAAAGCCCCAAAATACTTCCTCAAAATCCCCCAAAATTAGAAAAACAAGAACACTTCCAAAGAAAACTTTGCATGTATGAAATTAGAAATCTAAGGATCCGAACAACACCATAGATAAAACCTGAAAGCCATCTCTAACCTGCAAATGCCTTAACCAAGAAGAAACAATGAGAAGAATGTCAAATACAAGATGAGTCAGACTCAAGTTCAGGCCCAAAATGGTGATATCCAATCACGTTTGATTTGGTCAAACAATTGTACAGTTTTCTTCCTCCTTTAAATATTCTTTCTTTAGTATTAGATTGTAATTAGATTGATAAGCTGATTTGTAGCCTTTGATAAGGCAACTGTACTCAATATAATGGGAGAAAATCTCCAAAGGAAATACACAATTTTACAATCCAAAAGTCTTTTGACTGCATGCTACGAATGTTATGGTATCAGAGCTCTTGATTTTCAATCATCCAAGGAGTTAATCAGAGAGGAACCACTCTTTTTCTCGTGAAGAAAAACAGATCTAGGATCTGTTTCCAGAAATCGTCGAGGATCTGCGATAGCCTCAGATCTACTGTGGCCCACCTGTGATCATCAAGGCATCTTCAGTGACCATTCCAGCCAAGGTCGTCTGGGTCTTCTGAGGTTTTTGGTGATTTTTTCAGAATTTTTTGGAACTGCCAAGTTAGTCTTTCGATCATTCTTGTGATTTTTCAAAATCTAGCACAAGTTTTGATCAAGACCGTCCAGAATCTTGGATCTACACTGGATTTAGATCAAACTTATTCCAGTCCAAGAAGAAATAGGGATATTACTCAGATCTGTGATTTGATTATTGTTCAGATCCATAAGTGGGGCCCATGTTGAGGTTTTTGTGCAAAAATCTTGGCCGTCTGAAACATTTTTGGGTTTTTTTTTTTGGATTTCCATCAGTGATCTGTATATCCCATCAATGGATTATTGCATCCTTGCTTCTGTATTTTGAAAAAGCCTTATTTTGGTGATCATACATCATCACTTTTTGCAATCACAGTTGCTGGATATTTCTGTTAGTATTTTTTTGCGACTGCCATCATAAAAATGGAGAAGTCAGAAGTTAATTTGATTCGATTTAATGGTAAAAACTATCCAGCATGGGCTTTTCAATTTCAATTATATCTTGAGGCCAAGGAATTATGGGAATTTGTTTTTGGTTCTGATCCAAAGCCTACAGAGGATGGAAAAAAGATTTCTACTTGGAATACAAAAGATGCAAAAATTAAAACATGGATTCTTGGGTCTGTGGAACCTCAAGCGCTATACGACCTCCAAGGAGATGTGGGGTTACCTAATGACAGTTTATCATCAAGATAATTCTGCCTGACAATTTCAACTTGAGTTGAAATTGCATAATACAGTGAAGGCACCTTGTCCATTCAAGACTACTATTCCGGTTTTCGCAATTTGTGGAGTGAATATGATGGGATTAAATATGCTTTTGTTCCTAACAATGTTTTTAAAACTATACAAGACCTTCAAGCCTCAAGTCACAGGACCAGTTTTTGATGAAATTGCATCCTGAATATGAGACTAACATCGTCTCTGCTGAGCCGGAGCCCATTACCATCTTTGAATGTTTGTTTGAATGAGCTTTTGCGAGAAGAATAACGTATTCACACAAAAGCCCATCTGGAACAACAGCACACTGAGACTTATGCTGTTGCATACTCTGCTAAAGGAAACACTCATTCTCTTCAGACCTCACAGTCTTCTCCGACTCCTCAGACTCGGGATATGAGCAAAGTCCAATGTTACTCTTGCAAAAAATATGGACACCTCGCAACACAATGCAACCAAAAATTTTGTAATTACTGCAAGAAGAAGGGACACATCATTACTGAATGTTGCCGCCGTCCACAACCTCGGACTCCCAATGCCTATGTTGCCAAGATAGACTTATCTACTGCTGATGCTACGTCCACATCTGTGCCTTCACAGCCTGGTTCTTCTTCAATTGCTCTCACTCTAGAATTAGTTCAACAAATGATCGTCAATGCTTTTTCTGCACTTGGCATCACAGGTAAATCTAAAACCCCTTCTTCCATTTGGTATCTTGATTCCGGAGCATCAAATCACCTGACTCATTCGAATGCACAACTTTCTAGCTTGACAAAATATATTGGCAATACTCATGTTCAAACAACTGATGGCGGACATCTTCCTATCATCTCCATTGAAGATATTTCTAGTATCGTGCCCTTAAAGAATGTTTATCACCGCCCCAATTTAATTTTAAACCTTCTTTCAGTTGGACAACTTGTTGAAAACAACTGTAATGTTTCCTTTTCTTCCTCTGGTTGTGTTGTGTAGGACCAGATGTCAGGGTGGGAGATCGCGAGGGGGCCTAAATATGGACACTTATTTTCTCTTGATCTATATACTCTAATTAGGAATAATTCAGCAAATGATTTTTGTTTTTTTGCTCAAAATAATTGTCAATTATGGCATAGTAGGCTTGGACATTCTAATTTTAAAACTATGTCTCACATGGTTAATTCTGGATTGTTGAACTCAATAGGCTTTTCTAAGTTTGTTTCTTTTGACTGTGCTACATGTAAGATGAGAAAAAGTAAGACTCTTCCTTTTTCTGTTTCTACTTCTAATAGCATTCGGTGTTTTGATTTAGTTCATAGTGATGTTTGGGGTATTGCTCCTCATTTGTCTCATGCTCATTATAAATATTTTGTGACATTTATTGATGGTTATAGTAGATTTACATTGGTCTATTTTCTACATTCTAAAGCTGATGTCTTTAATGTTTTCAAGATGTTTTTAGTATATGTTGAAAATCAATTTTCCACTTGCATTAAAGTTTTACGTTCTGATTCGGGAGGTGAATATGTTTCAACAGAGTTTCAAACTTTTTTACAACAAAAATGAATAATTTTTCAAAAATCTTGTCCTTATACCCCTCAGCAAAATGGGGTCGTTGAAAGGAAAAATAGGCATCTCCTTGATGTTACTCGATCTCTTCTTATTGAATCCTCTGTTCCTACACGTTTTTGGATAGAAGCTCTTAGCATTGCTATCCACCTTATAAATCGATTACCCTCTTTCTCTTTAGAAAATGAGAGTCCTTTTTATAGATTATACAAAACTACACCGTCTTATGATGATCTACATGTTTTTGGATCGGTGTGTTTTGTTCATTTACCTCCTTCTGAGCATAACAAACTTACTGCCCAATCTGCTAAATGCGCATTTCTAGGATATGCTAGTCATCAAAAGGGGTTTCTTTGTTATGAGCCTCAAATACGGCGCATTCGTACCTCCTGTAATGTTGTCTTTTTCGAAAATCAATATTTTTTCCAGCAACATCTTGATTCTGTAGAGTCCCCATCTGTTCTTTCCTTACCTGGTTTTTCGGACAAAACACCATTTGTTAAATTTGATCTTAATTTCGTATATCAAAGCCAGAGTAAAGTTGCAACCACACACAGTCCTCATAACGATCCTCCAACTGCATCTGGTCCAACTGGAGACCCTCCCTTGCGCTGTTCATCTCGGATTTCAGTGCCTCCCAACTCGTTATGGATTTACCCACACTTCCTTGATGGCCACCATGTCTTCTACATCTATTCCGAACTTATGTTCTCAGGCTGTGCAGCATGAGTGTTGGAATAAAGCTATGCAGGATGAATTGGATGCTCTTGCGCAAAATCATACATGGGATGTGGTTCCGTGTCCTTCTGTTAAGCCAATAGGTTGCAAGTGGATCTATTCTATCAAGCTTAAACTTGATGGAACTCTCTATAGGTATAAGGCGCGTCTTGTCGCTCTGGGTAATCGGTAGGAATATGGTATTGATTATGAGGAGACTTTTGCTCCTGTAGCAAAGATGACAACTGTTAGGAGTTAGGACTATTCTGGCCATTGCAGCATCCCAATCCTGGCCTCTATACCAGATGGATGTCAAGAACGCATTTCTTCATGGTGATCTCAAAGAAGATGTCTATATGCACCTTCTTTAGGTGGTTTCATCTATCATCACGGGTGTCGTTGCCAAACTACGGCGTTCTCTTTATGGCCTCAAACAAGCCCCCCGGGCATGGTTTGAAAAGTTCCAACATGCTCTTAGCCACTGTTCCATCCTAGTCCATATGATCCATCCATGTTTCTTCATCATGCTTCTGTAGGGATTACTATTCTTCTTGTTTATGTGGATGACATCATCATTACTGGTACCGATGCAGCTATGATTCAACAACTTCAAGCCTCTCTTCATGAATCTTTCCACATGAAAGATCTTGGCCCTCTAAACTATTTTTTAGGTCTTGAAGTTCATCAATCTGATAAAGGCATAGTACTCTATCAACATAAATATGCTCTTGAATTAATTGAAATGGCTGGACTTCAAGGTTCTGCTCCAGTCGATACTCTAGTAGAAGTCAATGTTAAACTTCAGTAAGACAGTGGGGATCATCTCTTTGATCCTACCCTCTATTGTCGCCTCGTTGGCAGCTTGGTCTACTTGACGATAACTCGTCCTGATATTTCTTATGCAGTCAATTTGGTCAGTCAATTCATGACCGATCCTAGACATCTTCATTTGGCTGCAGTCCGACGTATTTTTAAATATCTAATTCGGACACCAACCCGTGGATTATTTTATCCGGCCAACAACTCCCTTACACTCAAAGCATACTCAGATGCTGATTGGGCTGGTTGTCCGGACACTCGCCGCTCTACCACAGGATGGTGCATGTATCTTGGTGATAGCTTGATTTCGTGGAAATGTAAGAAACAAGATAAGGTCTTAAAATCTTCTACCGAAGCTGAGTATTGTGCCATGTCTGCTGCTTGTTTAGAAATTCTTTGGCTTCGCGGTTTGCTTTCGGATCTCGGATTTCCTGCTGATAGTGCCACACCACTCTATGCAGACAGTACTAATGCAATTCGTATTAGTGCCAATCCAATTTTCCACGAATGCACTAAACACATAGAGATTGATTGCCATTTTATACGCGACAAATACCAGCGTGATGTGATTAGCCTTCCTCACATCTCTTCTGATCTTCAAAATGCTGATATCCTCACAAAGGGGCTTCTGTGACCTCGCCATCAGTTCTTGGTTAGTAAATTGATGCTTGTGGATTCCCCGGCATCAATTTGAGGGGGGGGGGGGGGGTGTCAAATACAAGATGGGTCAGGCCCACTTGTAAGGGTCGACTCAAGTTCGGGCCCAAAATGGTGATATCCAATCACGTTTGATTTGGTCAAACAATTGTACAATTTTCTTCCTTTAAGTATTCTTTCATTAGTATTAGATTGTAATTAGATTGATAAGCTGATTTGTAGCCTTTGAGAAGGCAACTGTACTCAATATAATGGGAGAGAATCTCTAAAGGAAATACACAATTTTACAATCCAAAAGTCTTTTGACTGCATGCTACAAATGTTAAAGAAGATGAAGTTCCACTGAATTTCTGCACAAATGGTATCTAAGTGAAGCTTGGAGGAAGAGGAATATGATGGTGAGCTTGAAATTTCACTCTGGGTTCAGTTGGGGAGGCATGCAAGAAGAGGAAAAGGTAGAAGGATGGGTTTTTCTTTGAGTTCTGTATTTTATGTAGCTGGAATGAAATTTGAACGAGAGAGAGGATGGCTAGTATAAATATAAGTGGGTTGTGGGCCCCAATGGGTATAAGATTTCAAGTTACCGGAAACCCCATTTGTGGGCCCCGGATGTGATCGATGAATAAGGAAGAATTGTTCCTTGAAAAATCTAGTTTCCAAAAAGCATAAATTTAAGATGGTTTGGAGACTTAAAAAATCGTGCACAGATTTGAGTGTGAAAAGACTGTTTTACCCTTTTTTGGTTGAAAACTGGGTTTCATGGCTTTGAACATGGACGGAATGAATATGAAAGTTGTTGGTACTAACAAGACCTATCAAAAGAGCTCAAAATTGAAAATTTTCGAAATCAAGATTAATTCTTGCACACTTACATGAGCAGCCCAAGGCATATCCCTAGGCATGTCAGACTAAGTCCAAACGCTCTCAAAATTGCCCAAAGCTATCACCAAGGCTAATCAAATCCACACTCTAGTTTCCACGTCCACTAAACCCACTTAAAAGATTAATCGCCTAACTTAATTAGCACTAATCGCAAAATATTGGGTCGAGGTCTTACACATGGTCTCATACTTGATGTGTAATTGCCCAATTCCACTTTAGGGTTTCTCACATCATCATTCAATCTTTTTTTTTTTTTTAATATTTTAATTTACTAACACAAGTAGAAAGTTAGCATGAATAAGCAATCGAATCTGAAAATCATCCAAGAACTAAGAAACCCTAACAATCCACATGCATCGGAACGTAAAAACATTGAAGAACCCCCAACTGACATAATCCTAGAAGATGGGAACTCAATCTAACGTAAAAACATTGAAGAACCCCCAACTGACATAATCCTAGAAGATGGGAACTCAATCTAGGATCCTCACATGGTCACCTATAGCCAATCCCGAAACAGTAACTGCAGCGAGTACTTAAGTGCGTACTGTAGCACGTACTGTAGCGTGATTAGTGACTGCTGACCATAGTGTTTTCCATTAAATCTTCATCCTTCATACAATTCCTTACTACTGCATTATGCATCAACATTAATTTGTTGGTCGTTTGCCTTTGTGATTTAATTGGAACCTATGGCTATGATAAGATGTGATTTCTGTTTGATATGAAATTGTGTTTGCCAATGATGTCATGAATATGAGACTTAATACGTGTAATCAAATATTGTTGTATTTCATACCTTTGACCTCTGAGGCATTATCTACATAGGGGTGTTCATGGGCTGGGCTAAGGAATATCCAGGCCCAACTTGGCTTTTAGAAGGTTTGTCCAAGCCCGGCCCAGGCCCGAATCAGCTCTAAGGAGTTGGCCCAAGCCCGGCCCGCTTGGAAATGTAACCCCGAGCCCAGCCCAAGATTAATATATAATTAAAAAAGAGGGCACAATTACACAGTGTTGAGTGTAGTTCAAGTGGTTTGGACTTAACCATTAAGGTGAAAGGCCACTATTAGAATCCCCCTCTCTACATTTTACCTATTTAGATTTTTCCAATCGGGCCAGGTTGGGCTTTGGGCTCTCTACAACTGAGTCCAAGCCCAGTCCATCTATTAAACGGGGTGAAATAAGATGTCTGAGCCCGGCCTGAGTACTAAAATAGAAGGCCCAAGCCTGATCCAAATCGGGCTGGGGCCCGGTCGTGCTCGGGCCAGCCTGGTCAACGAACACCCCTATATCTACTGTATGGGCAATGCATCTTGGGGGACTCCCATATGCGGTATTTAGCGCTCATGAATGTCAAGGACATGGGACTCAGAAAGCCCATCGTGCCAAAATACTAGTCTGTAACTAGCTCCTTATGTCATGTATTTGATTTAAGTTATTGGGATTTGTTATTCCATTAGGTAATGCTGGCTTTTGCCAGCACATGTGGATTACAAAAAGGATATAAATTATGTACTTGGCTGGTCTGCTCTTGGTAGGCACGCTATGTGTGTTACGTGTGTTGTGGGATATGCATTCCTTAGAGTTCTTGTATGGATGAATCTCTTTATGCTCATGTGATCTTGTTATGGTATGTTTGTTAAACTTATGTTTATATGACTGTTTATTCACTTGTCCCTTATGCTGAACCTTTGAAAGTCAAGTTAATGGTCAATCTTTGTGAGTTACCTTATGAGACCTTGTCCTGGTTACTTGACCCACTTACCTTAAGCGTCGACATTCATGACACGTCCGTAATCATTCACACACCGTGTGCAATCTCTAACAATTGGCTAATAACATGTTTGCTATGGTTTTATGGTCTGTTTACCTGTGGAGCTTTAGTGATTTTGTGTTTGTTTTGCTTTGTATGTTTCTTGTAAACTTGAAGTTAGACTTGTTTTGTTTTGTATGTTTCTTGTAGATTTGAAGTTAGACCCTTCTATGCTATGTTGTGGGAAAGTGTGATATGTTGAGTGTCGATATAAGTCTAAGAAAAACTGATGTCCAGTTTGAGATTAGTTGTCAAGTTAGATAATAATGTGGTAAATTTTAGTTTTATTTCTTGTTGTACATTTTAGGATTGTTGTTCCTAATTGTTAATTCATCATCATCATCATCATCATGAAAGCCTTGTCCCAACTATGTTGGGGTCGGCTACACGAATTCTGTTTCTCCATTCCGATCTATCTTGAGCCAAATTCTCAGATAAGTTATACTTCCTCATATCCATTTTTACCACTTCCATCCATGTCCACTTTGGCCTACCCCTTCCCCTTTATGGGCCATCAACCTTCATGGGCAAACTTTTCCTTATTGGCGCCGTAGCCGGCCTACGTTGGACATGCCCAAACCATCTCAAACGGTTTTCTCTAATCTTATCCCCTATTGTTGCTACCCCTAAATGCTCTTGCAAGCGCTCATTTCTAATTTTATCATTTCTAGGTTTACCACACATCCACATCAACATTCTTATCTCTGCTGCATCCATTTTGTGCATATGTTACTTCTCGATTGGCCAACATTCTGCTCTTTAGGTCATAACTGGTCTAATCGCTGTCTTGTAAAATTTACCCTTCAATCTTGTTGGTATTCTTTGGTCACAAAGAACTCCAGAAGCAAGTCTCCACTTCATAAATCCCGCTTTTATCCTATTTTCGACATCTTCATCAATCTCCCCATCATTACTAATTATACAGTGATCGACACTTATATGTGTAACTTTTAACCACAAGACTACAGTGTCGTCAAGTAGTGAAGGACTAAAGAGTCCGGATTATCGATCCCACGAAGAGAAGATGGAACAAGCAATGAATCCAATTAAAGTAGAATTGAACTAAGATATATCTAATAAGGACAATTGAAGTGAGCAATTAAAACTATTAAACTATGCAATGTAAATAATTAATTAACAATCTAAGATATGAAATTAATTTGATCTAAGCTAATCTAACAAACTACAATAAACTAGTGTGTGAATGGTGGTGGAAATAGAAGATTTAAGGTGAAGATGTGGTGTGAAATGTGTAGGATTTTAAAACAAGTTATATGAAATGTGTATCTAACAATCTAAAAGTTAAAATAACAAATCAAATAAAGATTTAAATTAACAACAATCAATATAAGAGATTAGGCAATCCAAAATCCACTAAGTATGTAATTAATTCAAACAATGCATGTTCTAATTCAACTCCCAAATCTACAATCCAATTAGCAATCTCTTGCCTAATTGGATTGGATGATATAACAATGAAGATCAAAGTAAAAGAAAATCAAAGGCTAAGATCCTAGATCATCATCTAGCTACCCTAACAATAAATCATCAAAATCAAGCTACAAAAAATCAAAGATAAGGGCTCTAGAGCATGCTATGTGAGAGAACTTAATCCAACCACAAAGCATCAATTGAGATTATCCAAGCATCAAGTGTAGAGATAGAGCATGAGAAATGAGAGAGATTAACACAATTAGATCTAAAATCTACTAATCAATCAAGGCACAAGTAGGGAATTTAAACTAAAACATGCATGTAATTGAACTAATCACATTACTTAGCTTCAAAAGGAGAGCCTAATCCAAGAGCTTTTGCCACTAAACATCAAGAAAGAGCTCCAAATCTTCAATAATGATCTTCAATTACACACCCACTCTTTCTTTAGATTAGTTACAAAGAAGCTCCTAATTATGGTCCACCTACACGAGAAATTATATAAAAATGCGCTATAAATAATCGGATTTATGCTTGATAATTCGATAACCCGTTTAATGTGATAATAATAAAATCTATGTGCAACTCTCAACCGTGTGCTCACAACTACGCATAACACACAAACATGATGCGTTTCACTCATATTTCTCAAGGTGGGCTCATTTTGCTGAGGGGTGGGTTGGCATGACATTACAGACATAGATTGTCACAACCCAAATTTCGGGGCCCTGTTGGATATCTAGATCGTGATAACTTGGCAACATATAACATACATTTATCAAATAGTTCTAGCAAGATGGTAGTCATTTAAGTCAACCATAATTCCAGTTAAATTATGAAAAGTCGGAAATACAAATAATTTATGTATAATGAAAATCCTTATGTCCTGACTGAATCAATAATGTATTAAAAATATTAAATAAGTTCCCTAAAACAAAAGCTAATCTTTATAACAATTATTTAAATGTTTCTCGTTCTCTCCCTTCAGCCACGCATGCCAAAATCTACGTGCTGATCGCCGTTCTGTTTTGGCCCACCCGCAATAAGATTACTTGAAGGGGGCAACACAACATCAATACTACTGGTGAATGAATATTCCTAATTACACAAGTCACATATAATATAACATCACATAATTCAACAAGTCTAAATCAATAATCAAATATCATTAGAAGTTCTTTCATATACAAATCCGTGCCCATGCACATTACCGCGCCTCAAAGGCCTTATCGTATACATGTATACCGGTCACCATGACCCTGTCTCATCAGACACGTCCACCGAGGACCAGCCAATACAACGGCCACTCATGTCCACTAAGGACAACGGCCTCCATGGCCCACATGGTCTAAACACCATGCCTAACACAATAAATCTGTTTACCAATCATCTTTTCATGTGTACCAATAACTCCAAGTACACCAGAAATCATCACATACATGACAATATAAATCACAATATTAACATTCAGTAGTGTGGGACCAGTCCCATACAAATCCTTATTAGATTAGTGCCCCACTCCCGATCATAATAGTTTAAGGAATGATATGGGAATGGCCCACCTTCATAGCATAATACACAAATAACAGAAATATACCGACATAGCCAAATAGTCCATACAATCCATCATAACATACATAAAACCCTTAATTAAATCAGATGAAAGGGTCCTATGATAATTACATACTCAATCTAGGGTTATCCCCTAACTACAGATCCCATCTAGGTTGTCTAAACCTATAAAAACCCGAAACAATCCAACATAAAATCCAGCGGGTCCCACTGGATCTAATCCATGATCATACTTGATATCCTTGGTTGACCAATACTGGCTTTCATATTATTGAATCTGATGCATCATTAGATGGTTTCCTAGAGTCCACGGCATCAAAACATCTTCAGCAGACACATGTAAGGGGTCTCACGCCTGATATTCTGTGGCTGATGGATGGTGGGGCAGATGGGGCCCACTCCACATGGGACCATCACCAGGCAGGTCGCCCCTGGGCCCACTTCAAGGTGTGGGGTGCTGATCAATGATCAGGTAGGCCCAGTGGTCCCACAACCCTTGTCGACCCAAACTGTTATTTCTCCCTAATTCACGCCTGGGGCTTTGATGGCCAAAAGATATACCATAGATGGGGCCCACTGCGCAGGAGTCCACCATCACTGGGGTCGACCATGGGTCCCCTGTAGGATGTGTGGTCCTGATCTCAGATCAGGTGGGCCCAGTGGTTCCACAACCACTGTCGACCATCTGCCCTGTTTTTATCAATTTAACGTGTCTGCTGCAAGAATCAATTAGATGGGGCCCAAACAAGGCCCCACCTCCCATCGGTCCATGACCTCACTGGTCGACTAGATGTTGTACCCCCTGCTCCTTGGTTCAGATCAACCTTACAGTGGGTCAGGGGGTCCCATAACCCCTAACGTGAGCAATTCTGTTCATGTACAGAGATATAATATAGTGCAGAATTTGCACAGGTTCAATATTTAATCTCCTTCTATCCACATAAATCAACATCAAAGGCCAGATCATTACTGGAAATCCAAACCATCCTATTCCACCATGAAATCCACCACACCCAGAGTCTGAGCATGTCGATTGCCATTGAGACAATTTCACAGTTAACAATCCTATCAAAACTGAGTTCCTCAACATATACCCATCAACTAAAACATGAATTTGAAATCATCGAGGAAGATTCACTCACCTTTGATAAACGATCGTCGCCTTTGTAATATGCGAATGCGAATAGGACATCAACAGCCTTTCTCTCCTTCCCCTAAATTGCAACCCACATGACTTTTCTCTCAGAATTTCTCCAAGGAAGATGAATAGGATACCCTTGTAGTGGTCGTTGGTTATCATATATATAAAGGGGAGATGGAATTCTAGTCATCTCAAACTCCTTATTTAGTGTTGTTATACAACTCCACTCCTTTCCAACCCCAAACACGTGGAATACTACCAAGTTAATAATAAGTATTACTTCTAATTTCATAATAAGAACTTAACTAAGATACTACCTGGGCCAGACTAATCCTGGGCCCAGGTAACTCAGGATATTACATAGATCCTATGTTTTTACTCAAATTTTCCACTCCCTGAACTAAACTGGTCATCACATTTTTCAACTCAGGGTCCTGTTTGATGTTATACATCCAGGCTTCTGGATCCCTGTCTCATCTCTCTCCAAATCTTTCCTATTACTGCTCCAATTTTGTGAAATTTCTGCAAGCTTGACAAGGAATTCGTATGCTTGATCAGCAGTTTGATTCATGAATTCTCCTTTGTGCATTGATTCAATCAAGATACGCTGGGGGTTCGTAAGACCTCTATAAAAGAAATGTATCAACTCTCCTTTGTCAATCCCGTGATGTGGGCATTTGATCAATAGGCCGTGGAATCTCTCCCAGGTTTCGGCAAACTCTTCCTCGAGTCGTCCCCTAAAGTTCCCGATGGCACTCCTAAACTGCTCAGTTTTGCTCACTGGGAAAAATTTGGACATGAACTTTTTGACAAGCTCATCCCAGGTGGTAATGGAGTTTGGAGTCAAGGAATTCAGCCAGGCGGCTGCATGATCTTCTAGTGAGGGGAAACAACCTAAGCTTCACGGCTTCACTATTCAAATTTTGATTTCTAAATGTGTGGCAGATGGTCAGGAATTTGTTCAAATGGATATAGGGCCGCTCACACTCAGATCCATGAAATTTTGGTAACATGTTGATGGTGGCAGGCCGGATTTCAAATTGGTCCGCATTATTTTCTGGCAAAACTATACAACTATGTGAAGTTGATGAAAATGGTGCAAATAGTTCATTGAGGGTCCTTTGCTGAGGGTTTTGGACAGCCATTGTGGGTACTATGGGTGGGGCAGGTAAAGCAAGGTAATCGATCCTCACTAATCGGCCTTGATCACGTATGCACACTCGCATACAACTGCGACTAACCTAGCAATGCAATGGTCCGCTCAATGAAATGAATACAACATAACAAAAATTTTGAAAACTAAATGAAAGCTAATTAAACTAAGGTTACCTAAAAGAATTCTAGACAGCTCCTAACTGTGAAGAGGACACTCTGGCCTCCAACCTGGACCTATGAAACGGAAATTCTGGCAAGTTAACCCCCAGGTAGATGGTGGGATCTCGACGCGATAGGCGAAGGCTCCTCTTAAAAACCAACTCCTCAAACAACAAAGTTGTCTCCCTATTTGGCAAGATGGTAGCCAAGGGACAAGGTTTGCTTAGGGACCAGAAAATCTACCAACGTACACAATTGGCACAACCGCGGTTGTCTTCCCTAGTGAGCTCATAACCTAAGGTCACGTTTCTACTCAATTTTATTATGGTTTATTGGTTCTAAACTAAGTGAGAATTAAGATGAAATCCTAAGGGCAAGGAAACGGTGATAAAATCCGAATACTTATCTTGTTGGGGTAATTTGCCATTTACTAGTAGTGCACCAAATTACAAGCGTATTTGAAAAAATTACTCTATAAAGCAAGGATCAACCAACAAAGTAAACCCGCTTGCAAGGGATTTGCGGGGGTTAGGAAATGCAAACCTCCCGATTTATTTCGAGGGACGAATCGGTTGTCGTCGACTCACACCACGGACACCAATTTCCGTGTACGAATGTGAGGGGCTGCGACGGTATAGTCTAACCGTCCTCCTTCCTTATAAGAAATTTATTGCAATTCTACTAAACAACTAACTACTTAAAATAAGTAAAGTGCGTAAAGTAAAGTAAAGGGGTCACGGGCCGACCCGCAACCAAAATTATTACAATGCCTTGATAATAAATACCTAATACAACCAACTAAGAAAGAAAATAAATGTTTAAACTAATTTCTAAACTAGGAAAGCAAGTAAAATCTTCAAGTTCTCCAATACACTTTTCCACTTTCCTTTGCTCCAAGCGAGGAATTCCCTACAAAACAAACACAAACAATGTGTAGAATCCGCAAGGAAAATAAAGGAAAGATAAAAAGTACGCCAAGCTGAAAATGAGTTTAACTCTATGGAATTCAAAGCTTTCCAATGCCTCTCCCCGGCAACGGCGCCAAGAACTTGATCGACACTTATATGTGTAACTTTTAACCGCAAGACTACGGTGTCGTCAAGTAGTAAAGGACTAAAGAGTCTGGATTATCGATCATACGAAGAGAGGATGGAACAAGCAATGAATCCAATTAAAGTAGAATTGAGCTAAGATATAACTAATAAGGACAATTGAAGTAAGCAATTAAAACTATTAAACTATGCAATGTAAATAATTAATTAACAATCTAAGATATGAAATTAATTTGATCTAAGCTAATCTAACAAACTACAATAAACTAGTGTGTGAATGGTGGTGGAAATGGAAGATTTAAGGTGAAGATGTGGTGTGAAATGTGTAGGATTTTAAAACAAGTTATATGAAATGTGTATCTAACAATCTAAAAGTTAAAATAACAAATCAAATAAAGATTTAAATTAACAACCATCAAGATAAGAGATTAGGCAATCCAAAATCCACTAAGTATGTAATTAATTCAAACAATGCATGTTCTAATTCAACTCCCAAATCTATAATCCAATTAGCAATCTCTTGCCTAATTGGATTGGATGATATAACAATGAAGATCAAAGTAAAAGAAAATCAAAGGCTAAGATCCTAGATCATCATCTAGCTACCCTAACAATAAATCATCAAAATCAAGCTACAAAAGATCAAAGATAAGGGCTCTAGAGCATACTATGTGAGAGAACTTAATCCAACTACAAAGCATCAATTGAGATTATCCAAGCATCAAGTGTAGAGATAGAGCATGAGAAATGAGAGAGATTGGCACAATTAGATCTAAAATCTACTAATCAATCAAAGCACAAGTAGGGAATTTAAACTAAAACATGCATGTAATTGAACTAATCACATTACTTAGATTCAAAAAGAGAGCCTAATCCAAGAGCTTTAGCCACTAAACATCAAGAAAGAGCTCCAAATCTTCATTAATGATCTTCAATTACACACCCTCTCTCTCTTTAGATTAGTTACAAAGAAGCTCCTAATTACAATCTAAAAGTATAGAGAAGGTAAAATAAAATTGCTAAAAGACTAACTTGCCAAAAGATCTTTTTTCTCTACAAAAACATTCTAATTTATAGAAACATTGAAGACATTTGATTGGCTCATTTCCTCTCACAAGGATTGCTTCGATATGATTGGTTGCAACTTGTTGGCTTTTGATTGGTTCTTTTGCTTTCACATGGATTGCTTCAATTTGATTGGTTGCAACAAACTTTCATTCCAAAAGCATATGTGCTTTTTGCCTTTTGTGGTCCTTCATTTTGGAGGCTTTTGATTGGCTCATATCCTTTCACATGGATTTATGCCATGACAAGCTTTGATTGGTGGAGATGTTAGAGTTGGATGAAATATCTTCTATATAAAAAAAAAGAAATGTAATTGTTGGGATTTGAATCCATAACTTATTTCATAGGAACCCAAGCTCTAACCAATACACCAACCACTCCTTTGTGTTAGAAAATGACTTCTTTTATGGTTAAAGTCTTATCCTCTTATTCTGGAATTCTTTAACACTTCACCAAGATTTCTTCACGTAACTTCTTTATTGAAATCTCTTCTTGATGTCTCGGGACACTAGCCGGAAGGTTGGGTAGTCGTGGGGTCTACCTACACTAGAAATTATATAAAAATGCGCTATAAATAATCGGATTTATGCATGATAATTCGATAATCCGTTTAATGTGATAATGATAAAATCTCTGTGTAGAGCAAATGATATGCATATGAGATGCTGATAAAACCCGGACTAATAAAGAGTAAAATATGCAATATTTAACACTCATCATACAGCAAAGGTAATGTTTGGGTGATGACAAATTTTTACTCTGGTTGTCAACCTACCTAACGCAACCCTCCTCCTTTATCCGGGCTTGGGACCGGCAGTAAAAAAAACTGGCGGAGTTGTTCCTAATTGTTAATTAATTAGACTTAATTATGCTCGGTTTATCATGATACCCATGGTGGTCAAAACTCTGTGATGCGCCCTTATTTGGATTTTGTTTGTATGAAAGAATAAGGAAAAAAAACCATGGCATGGAATTTGTGGGCCCCGGATTTCGGAACATGGAAAAACTGGATTTGTTGCAATCTGCTGTGCTTCAGTGGTATTAGAATGTAACATCACAGGGCCTTTATATATAACTTCCAACTGAATTTAGAAAAATTTGCAGCCACAGCAAATCACAAGTTTTAAGAGCCATTTCTTGCCACTTGGTTTCAGAACTGGTTTTAGATACCATGGGCTGTTTCTTTGTTTTCCTTGGTACTAGGATTTTTCCGACCATGTTACAATAGATGGTTGTTGATCTTCTATCTGGCTTTGAACCTACCCAATCTGCTTCAGTATAAGTCTCCACTAGTAAATGACCATGTCTAGAGTATAAAATCAGTTGTCCAGTGACTTCTTGAGATACTCTAAATCCTATTTATAGTATTTAATTATCGTGTTCTTGGAGCGTGCTTGACCTGACAAGACTAACTACATAAGCTATATCTAGGAGAGTTATGGTTCAGTACACTAGTTGTCCAAGTGATCTTTAATACGATCTGACATAATTCCCTATATTCAGACTGTGATTCTTCTCATTTGGAAATACCGTGACTGCTCAATTGGAATTTCTACAAGCTCTGCTTCCAACATTCCTATTTCTTCCAACAGATCAGGAGTATATTTCTGTAAACATATCAAAATGCCTTTCTTTGACCTTGCAAATTTAATTCCTATTAAATATTTTTACTCACCTAGGTCCTTGACTTCAAATCTGGAATGAGTATGTTTCTTAGGATCAACAGTCACTTCATTGTATCATGAACTACAAGGGCTAAAACCTCTTAGAAGATCTATAATGAAAATAAAATAAGGCAAGAACAATATCTCGCCACACATGTTGAGTTATACATGTAATTTTCAGTTGTCATTTCTATTTGCCATAATTTTTGTTGCTGTTTTACTTACATTTACAACGTTTTATTTATGATTGATGTTTTTGTAAAAGATACTTCTGTGTGGTGGGATTGGGAGAGGTGGGAGAAGGAAATTGATTGGATGGCACTTCAAGGTATCAACTTGCCTTTAGCATTTACTGGGCAAGAGGCAATTTGGCAGAAGGTCTTCAAGGTATTATATTCCCTTCTTATTTCTTATATTTATTTGAGAAATGACTCTCTATGTTGTTGACCTTGTGGAAGTTTCCATGATCATGACTCTTTGACCATGTGGGTTCCACCTTTGCTTGATCCAATCCACTCATTCCACACTTTTTCGCCTTAAAGTATTAATAGGGATGGCACTCTAGTTGGAGTTACAGACATTGATGGAGTAATCAATGTGCTGAACATGTGATAACTAGGGTACATGTTGAAACATTTGGGTTGGAATTTAAAATGGACTGCCTGACATTGGTCAAATTGTACCATGAACATGAAAATTCCCATGAGGTTGACAACACAGGATAATTTCTCCTTTTACTTGGACAAGATTTACAGTTTCTTTCACTTGTTATCATATCAAGAAAGAGAATTCTCAGGTTCATCCCAACTATCTGCTTAATAAGCGTGCCATGTGGGGCCCACAGTTAGTCGATTATCCCATTTACATCACATGACCCGCCTTGTACAGGCACTGGCCTACAACTCACTCTAATCAGAGTGATCTACACACCATTGCAATTTTTTTTTAGGAAACATAAGTCATGTTTTTGTAAACACAGTCAAATCTCTATATTATCGTGATTTGCATTTGATAAGAAACAATTTTTTAGGTCCCAGGTCACAAGGTCCCAGGTAATGTGGGTCAGGTATGGAGGGAGTTGGGGTAATTGAAAGTGAGCAGGGTAGGGCAAAAAATAAACCCATCACATTATACTAATTCTTTGATTTAAGGTTCTTAAAGGGCATCATGCCATCCAAATGCCATCCATTTGATTGAAGGGTTCTTTAATCAAATGGATGGTCTTTGATTTAAGGTTCTTAAAGGGCATCATGCCATCCATTTGATTGAAGGTTCTTTAAGTGGTTTTTTCAAATATGCATGTTTTGTAGATCTAATCAAGAGTGACTATAAGTCGGGTGATTGGAAATTGGAGTCAGTGCCAATTCATGCACTGTAGTGTTGTTGAGTTTGGGATGATTGGATCAGTCACAAGTGGGCTGAAAGGGAAGTGTGCACCTGATCATGGGAGTGAATGTTGTGAAGGACCATAGACCTTAATGTCCCTGAATCCATTGTAATATGTACACCTATTTATATACAACACAAGAGTCCATACTGTACAGATCATGAGTGATTATAGTCGCTATTTAGTTTCCCTAATCAATGGATTGTATTTGTTGTAATTGATCTAATTCCTTAATTAAAGGGATTAGAAAGGAATGTATAGTAATGTCTAATGGGACTATGGGAGGCTTGGTCATGTGAACAGACTACTACTACATTTTCTTAAATTTCTCTTTCTTTCTTGTGTCATAGTATCCAAGCCTTAACAATTTCTGACGAGGTCTTTTTCTCAATCAATTGGGTGATTTTTTTTTTTTTTGCTCTTTTCCCTTTTATGACTTGTGTGGCCTACTGATAATCGACTGCTAGCCTCTAGATCTCTGTTCTCTGGAGTCTGGATCTTTGATAATCTATGATTCATCTGATCAATTGTTAGGGGTTTTCTATCATGGGAAATTTTGGTTCTCTGTTCGTTTGCAAATCCTTGGTCTGCTTTGTTTGAGTTTCATTGACTCCTACATCAAGGGGAATCTCTGTTGGGGGCATATCAACTTCTACATTTTATAGATCTCCATTGTGGGCACATCACAAGGTCTTGCTGAGATAATTTGATGCTACAGTAAGCAGAGTTGACCCCAATAGCAAGGTATCTCATCAACTGCAGCAACACATGCCACCTGGATTTTTGTGATAAAAGTGGGGCCCGCCTGTTATTCAAAATAGGGCAGGGTGACAAATTCATTCAGGATTATTATTCTTGATTGATGAGTCTAGTATGCTTCTCTAATTTACACCACCATCCCAAATGAATCTGTGGGTCTAATCCAAAAGGTCCATGAGTCTACGTCGCCAATTTCTAATGAAGTTGAGACGTGCATTTGAGCTAGTTCACACCGAATTATTAAATAGTAGCCTTCTCCATCTCTGGATGAGTGCCTGAAAGAATTACTTTGTGAAGAGCAGCACACCAAATCTTAGGCAATTTTGGACTTCCACAAAATTTGAGACAAAAAGTTGCCAAGGACAAAAAGGATCTTTCTAAAATTCAATGTTATCATTGCAAGAAAATGGGACATTATGCAAATAATTGTAAGAAAAATAAATTATGCAATTATTGTATGAAACTGGGACATCTGATCTCTGAATGTTGTTGTCCCGAAAATAGATTTGCCATTGCACATCAAGCAATTGTCTCCTCCCATGCATCGCCTTCTGGCTCCATCCATTCTTCTGAATGACATACTCAAGAAATGGTACAACATATTATTTAGAGTTCTCTTGCTTCTGCCTTTTCTGCAATGGGTTTCTCGGTTACGTCAAAACCACCCTCGTATGTGGTATGTAGATTCTAGGCCTAGTCATCACATAATTAATTCTTCAGACCGCCTAAGCAATCTACACTGTATGTGAAAATCAGTATATCCATACTGCTAACCGTGGCCAAGAACCTGTTACTGGCACTAGTAGTCTTTGTTTTACCTTTCTTCATATGCCTGATGTTTTATTTTCTCCATAACTCACTCATAATCTTTTATTTGTAGTAATTTGGTTGACAACAAGTATAATGTTTCCTTTTCTCGTGATGGATGCCTTGTAGAAGATCAGGAAACTAGGAAGTGGATCATGATGGATTCCCTCTTTTCAAGCAGCGGAAGAATGACATATTTCTGAAATTCCCGAAATACCCCTCAATTTTCCTCAAAATTCCAACTAGGTCCTGATAGGCACTAAACTAATGCCTTGGTTGGTATCTCTACTCTTATTCGGACAGAGCCATAAATAATAAAGCCTTTAAAAAAAGAGCAATAAAAAAGGAAGCTAAAATCAGAAAACACGTTTGGTATTGCACAAATCTATTTTAAATAGATCGTTTGGTACGCCCTTTATTTGCCTCTTATTAGAGGGGCAGTCCCTGTCATTATTTAAAAAATGAACTTATGCATATTTACTATTATATGGGTAGTTACTTTGAGTATGAGTTTGGGTTGAATATTAATTTATTGCATTCAATTAAAATCACATGAATTTTTTTTTTTCCTTTTTTCCTGCATGTAAGCGAAATGGGGTACTTGATTGAGCTTAACATCAAGGAAGAGTGATTTTCCATCCTTCTGCATTAGCATTCACCACAGTTTTTATCTTCAAAAGTAAAAACATTTCGATGCAAAAAATGTTTCTTTCATCACACAAAACTATAGTGATCGACAGCCCCAAGTGCAAGGCTGCGATGCAGTAATAATCTCGGTGAGTCCGAGGTAGATCCACAGGGAGCTAAAGAGAGGCAATTAACTCGCACCTGTCCTATAGAAAATCTAAAAACTAGCCCAAAAGAAGCTATACAGATCCAATCTAATATTCTGAAAATTAAAATTAATTACAAGAATTACAATCAATTAAAAATTCCTACACTAAAAAGACCTAGGCTAAAGATCCTAAACTAGTAGACTGCATCACCATAAGAAGAGTCAGAAAACCAATTGCATATAAAAAAAAATCAGAAATTAAAAATAAAAATCAGATTATGGATCTTTGTAATTCAAGCATCCGGATCTGTTGATCTAAGCATTAAAAATATGTATGGTGTAGATTCAATCTCTCCCATAAGGATGAGCCAAGGTGCGGTTCTAAATTGTTAATTTAATGAGAGATTTCACAAGACTCAAGGCTCCTACCATGTATTTTCATTACTTAAGCCCCTAAGCATTCGCTATATCCGGAAAAAATAACGAAATCCCAGAAACATTAAACAATGAAAATAAAAAGAAAAATTAACAGCAAGAAAAACACCTTTTATTGAAATTAACCGTCCATAGATTTAATCAAAGATACAGCTTCTCCTTCTTCTTGAATTACAAAGATAATCTCACCCCTCCATCTTCATCTTCTATCTTTTAAAAAGATTTTGATTTTAGCTCCTAAGTAGAAAGAAAAAGAGGAGAGAGAGGGTGGAGTGTGAGTGGAGAAAGGAGAGAGTTGGTGAGGCTAGGAGAAAGAAAAGAAAAATGGGGATGCAATGGTCTTGGACGTGTGGAGTGGAGATGAGATGGTGGTGGCTGGTTGCACACTTCCATAGGCTACCCCTTGGGATGTCCAGCACATGCGTATTTTATGGTTTTTGGAATTCTTGCTTTGAAAGAAGTTTAGGTTTAGGAAAGTTGTCCAACTTGGAGTCTAAGTTGTAGTGGGTTTTGGAAATATCTTTTGGAAATTTGAAATTACTTCCAGCTTTGTTTTCTTGGCTAGCAAGACTCCTAATTTTATGACTTTCCTTTGCTTCAATTTCTCCTTCATGGCCACTTTGCACTTTGAAAAATTAATCAAATCTGAATTCAGATTTTTTTGCAACAATTGGAATGGGGTGGACCCCACTTTAGGCATGCACTTCAAGGTGGATGCTCCCTTGGACGTCCTTGCATGTCTTGTAAATCCTCTTTCCTTTTTTCTTTCTTTCTTCTTTCCTTCTCCACTTTCCTTCCTTGATTTCTTGCTCCACAAGGTCATCCTCAATTCTTTCCTTTTTTCAATTTTGAGTCTTCAACAAAAATAGGATTTTCTGAAATTTAAAACTCCTTGTGGGACCTACCATGTTGGTCCCATGCTATGGAATTCACGCACGTTGGGTGTGGGTCCCCATGATGGCTTCTTCTTGATTTTTCTCTCAAATTCTTCTCAAAGTGGGCCCCGAAATCTGAATTTTCCCCGCACAAAATCAAAGAATAATTTTTCATGAGGGAAAGAATAATGCTATGCATGGGATCCAATTCTACACGTATGTGTGCGTATTAACATACCATGTTGATCGAAATTTCGCAAACTATGTAGTGGTGTAAATAAATCATGCATGTTTACATGTGAATAAAAAATAATAAAAAGGAATAATATCATGAAAACCGTGCAATTTTATGAACTTAAACCAATTTTCACATGAAATACACTTTGAACACCATAATGCATGATTTTATGAAATTTAATGAATTTAACCTAAATAAGTCCATAATTCTATATGAAATGATGACTAAGAAATGCAATTTCATGGACTTATCATATAGAAACTAAAAAACCTGCAGAATATGAAATCTCCATGTTCCAATTTCCTAGGGCATGAAATGCTTGCCAATCAAAATCCCATGGAAGGAAAAATCACAAAAGCATGCTCCAAACGAGAATCACCCCACAACCCATTTACACAAGCTTATCAATCAAAGGCCCACCAATTTTTTGAAATGTAGATTAATAACCAATTGGTGGAGAATACATTTATTCAGTTCCCACTTCCGCCAAATGCGAAGTTATTGCAAAGACAAAATCCTTAAAAGGAGAAAAAAAATCATAAAACCGTGCCCTAAATACAAATCACTCCACAACCCATTCACACAATTATATGAAATCAGAACCCAACCATGTAAAACACCCATTGCATGCAAGAACTCGAGCTTGTCTTCGAGGTTCTCAAGGGTAGTGCGGACGGAGTTGAGGCTCCTGGACTTGGAGACCGTGTTGTCGACGGCGGAGGAACAAGATTCCTTTGCAAAGGCGAATCCAGAGGAGGGAGGATTGGGTTTGGGGATTAGGGTTTGGATAAAGGAGAGGAAATGGGATCTAGAAATAGAGAGGATGACATCGCTGAGCTTGTCGTGGAGATCTCCGATCTACCTGAGTGGCATTGTGCGTGCAGATCATCTTCCCTCTTCTCCTCTCTCCGTCGGTCTGAGATCTTCGTTGAAGATCTCTTCCTTATTGTTGAGAGCATGGATCAACGGCCGTTATATCGAGCGTAGAGCTGAAGACCGCTACGCTAAATGGCATTCAGCGCCGCTCACATCCGTAGCAGCCGCTACGCCTGCTACGGAGTGAGACAAATTCCTACTTTGCAAAAAAATTTAAAATACATAATAATACATATTTCCTTTTCTTTTCTCTCCAAATAACATTTTTACGCAACCTTCTACCCTTTTATGTCTAAAAGAACACCAAAAAACACATGATCTTGCCGAATTACAGTTGATACTCGATACAGAGTTCTTCTCTAGGTACATCCTATTAGATACCCCCATTGGTAGAGGTATTTTTTCTCTCTAGGTACTCTTTAAGTCTTGACTTCATGACATAGTTTTTTTTCTTATGAGCCTTTCATTAGTATCTAAGTCAGCATAACTAAGCAACATGAATACATGTGAAAAAAAATGATCATTACTATTATTTTCTATTTATACAGCAATACAGGATCTCATACAGCGAGGGGACCGCAACGCCCCTTATCTTAATTACTTTTGCAAAAAAACACAGTTTCTGTCATTTTTTAATATTCTAGATTTTCTACAAAATTTTCAGATTTTTTTGATGAATTTTTCAAATTGCACCGCTGCACCGCTACGCCGCTACATAGCACGTTTTGGCGGTGGGCCGCTATGCCCGCTGCTACTGCTATTTTCATCATTGGTTGAGAGGATATTCGATGCCAATAAAAGACCGTCCAGGGGTGAATTTGTCTAAGAAATTAACCTCCCGCCTCTATGTTTTTTGAAGCCTGTGCCTCTTATTTCCATGGGTCCAAAAATGAGGCTTCATTTTAATAGGGTTTGCCTCTACTTCTCTAAAATGGACAGAAGGTAGAGTTGTGTGCCAAACGCTCTTATTTCTCAAACCTCTATCCGCTTTAGATATTTAGACAAGTAGAGGCAAAAAATAGAGATGCCAAACATGTACTAAGTCCATAAGCTCTCAAAACTTCCCAACCACTTAACTAACACCCAAACCTGGTTAAGTAACATATAAACACACTTAATTAGCTACTAAACTTAATTAATTAATACTAATAGCAGTAATTAAGGGTCGGGGCCTTACAAAATGCAAGAAAAAGAAAGTGTTTTGAAAGTCCTCCACTGAAGCAAAATATTGTGTGATGTCTTCTGCGTGTTTTGAAGTCATATGGTTTGTGCGTTTACTCTAGAGACTAGGACCCAATATTCTTATTCCAGTTCCTCTCAATGTGGACAGCACTAGTGCCATTCAGATTGCCCTCAACCTTGTCTACTACGAGCACACAACACACATTGAGGTTGATTGCCATTTTAAGTAGATTTGAGGCTATATGAACTGTTTAAGCCTGCAATTATTACATAAGTTCATGTTCATGATTCGTAAGTTTATCGCTACACTTTTGAGATTTACGAGCTCAATTCTGCTTCAAAATAATCATTTATTGTTTCTACCACCAGATGTTTAATATTAGCAGCTCTGATTTAAATGAGTTCTTTGGAGGCCCTGCGTTTCTTGCATGGTCACGAATGGGAAACTTGCATGGGTGAGCTCTGCTTTTACCCCTTTCATTATAGTTTCATGGATTATTTTTATTTATTTATGCGCTGACTAAAAAATTACTGTTGTAATATTGGTCACATTGTGTTTGATTTCTTAGATCAAGGTTCTGAATTTTGACATTTGAAAGTGGAGTGTTAGGGCATATCCTAATACATCCATCCATTTCTTTCTTTATTGTACTAATCTCTCTTTTTAATATATCATCATCACCTCTTAGAAAATAGATAACAGATTGGAACTGCTATAGGAAGGCAGCTGAACAGGAATCAGTACTGCTTTGGCAACTTATTAGATTTAGAGTAGAATTTTGTAAATTATGAAAATGGATCAAAAGAGAAGAACAAAGAAGATTTAGAAATGGGTCTTTCTGTCATGCTTGTGGATGGGACTGATTGACTGTATTTATAATCATTTACAACCCTAAATTCAGGCCAGTGACAATGCCTTTATTTATGGGTTCTCATATCTTCAAAGATGCTTGTTATCTCCTATTCTGGACTGAACTAAAATGAGTTAATAAGGATCCATACCTGTACCCAGTCCTGAATCAGGTCTAGGTTGTAGACCTGCACCCTTTTAAATTCATATCAAAGACCCATACATGGACCTCTAGAAAACCTAAAGGGTAAAGCAGGTAAGGGAGAAATTATTAACGCGGGCTTATGGGCTCCATATTAGCAAGTTGACTGCATAAAGATATTACACTGCTGTAATTGCCCGAGATTAAAGGGGAATCAATATCTGCACATACCATTACTGCATATGAGGATTGTATAAAGGAAGGTGGCTTCCAAAGGGGTTGATCGCTCAATTTCTCCCAATATCTTCTTATTTATTGTTGTTATCATTATCTTGTTATGGTATCAGATCCCAATTTAGGGTTTTTTCTGAGGTATTCCTGAGTTGGGATCTTCGTACCTGTGCTCATTATTGATTTCGTTCGAGCTAGATATCCTCTTCGTTTGAGCATCTTATATTGAGGATCTAGTTACAGAAGTCCTCTTCAAGACTTGTGTACTTGGGTTCTTCGTATTTCCTGCTTTTGCAACACTTCAAGGAGGATTCAAAGTAGAACCTCTTCTCGGTGAAGCTAGATCTTCTTCATCGACTTGAGCACTTGGTATCTCTGCCACGGAAGTCATCTCTGTGAAGCTGACACCACTACTTCAACTTTGGCTATAAAGCTCGTAGTCGATTTCGGTTTGTCTTCAAGGGTCCGGTCATAGATCTTCTTCTACATATTGTTGCGGAGTTCTTATTCGGCGTCTTGATTGTCACATCCCAGAGATTGTGATGACATCATTGTCGCTGCCGCAACCCAGAATCGTCTTTGATAGGGGTTTTCTTCTTTGCTACTGGGTTTGGGTTCTAGATGAAATGGGTTCTGGTTCTGCTGGTGCTCGATTCTACTCGTGCTCATCTTGCTGCTGCGCGTGCTTGGCTCTGCTTATCATCTGGGCCTCAGTGCCCCACTTTGTTTCTCAATTGTTGCTGATCAATTCATTGCCACATCAAAAGATATACATATAACTCCCGTTCTTTTAAGCTGCTTAGGTTCTTTTTCCGAATGTCTCTGGAGCCTTCATTGAAATTTGAAACAAGTTAGGATTTCTGTCGGACCATTTTATTTTTTGACATCAGTTTGACTTCATTAATCACTTAATGGCTGAAAAAACTGAGATTCTATTGGTTAAAAACTTAATGGAAAAAATTATATTTCCTGGGAATTTCAATTTTGGATGTTTGTTCGTAGAAATATTTTTTGTAGACATATTGATTGATCCAATGTCAAACCTATTGACATAGAAAACTGATCGTGGGCACCTGATGACGCCAAAATAATTAGTTGGATACTAAATTCAGTAGAACCATACTATGCGCTTAATCTGCAATCATACTCAACTGCTAAAGAAATGTGAAATTACCTTAAAACGGTATATAATCAAGAAAACTCAGCACGAAGGTTTCAACTAGGATATGATCTATCGGAATATTCTCAAGGAAACAAGACAATTGAAGAATATTATGCTGGCTTTATTAATCTCTGGACGGAGTTCAATTCATTGGCCTATGCTACCTTGTCTGAAACTGAGATACCTGCCTTGCAAAAACTTCATAAGGATAGTCAGCGGGATCAATTTTTAATATATTCATGGAGAGTTTGAATCTATTCGATCCCAACTTGTGAACAAGTATCCTTTCCCTCTTTGGATGTGTGTCTCAATGAATTGTTGAAAGAACCTCTTTCCACTCAAAACATCATGGCTAAAAAAGGCGCTACCGATGTTCTTGATAGTGCTTATGTTGCTCAGGCCAAACCTCGCAATCGTGATTTGAGCTGGACATAATGTATCACAGCCCTTCCCAACTTAAAATGATATTGTCTGCTTTGGCCTACGTGCACGCGCGTGGACTTCCCATGCGGTCACCCATCCCGGTACTGCTCCCGTTCAAGCACGCTTAACTCCGAAGTTTTTATGGCATCCGGGACCGTACGACTTTAAAACGCGTTATGTTGAGTTAAGAACGGGGCTTGACTTATAGGCCCATGGAAATTGGGCAGCCATATATGATGTGGGACTTGTGGAGACTCCATTGGAAGCCTGTGGTTGACACGCTATGCCCATTGGTTAAGGGTGCCACTTGGACTGAGTTCTCACACTCACTCCAACCGGAATAAGAGTTGTCCTCGGCTCTAATACCAATTATCATCAAAATGATATTGTCCGCTTTTTCCCACGTGCACGTGAGATGACTTCTTAAGCCGTCGCCCATCCCGAAACTGCTTCGACCTGAGAACGCTCAACTCCGGAGTTCTTATTGACAAACTCACGACAGAACTTTATAGAATATCAATTGAGATTTGTATTAATTTGAATGTCCATTCCTTTGGAGATCCCTCCTCAATATATAACCATTTACATGCCTTAATCAAGGCTCTAATCTAGGCAAGAGTATCAATTACAATTCTAAGTTATAGAAACCATGACTAAAATAGAATATACACAACTATGTACTGTGTCATTGACCTAAGCAATCCATGTGAATATTAAGAACTGGACTGGATCTCTTTGATGGGTCGTGGGCCTGATTAACACCCCCCTCAAATTGATGCGGGAGAATCAACGAGCATCAATTTGCCAACCAAGAATTGATGGCATGGTCGAGGAAGACCTTTTCTAAGAATATCAGCAATTTGAAGCTCAATGGAGACATGCGGAAGGTTAATGACATCACGCTTAAACTCATCACGTATAAAGTGACAATCAACCTCGATGTGTTTAGTGCGTTCATGAAAAATCGGATTTTCAGTAATCCGAATTGCACTTGTATTATCTGCACAGAGGGGCGTAGCACCTTCTGTTGGAAATCCAATGTTGGAGAGCAGACCTCGGAGCTAATGCTGCAGACATGGCTTGGTACTCAGCCTCGGTAGATGATTTTGAAACTTTTTCATGTTTCTTTCATTTCCTGGAAATCAGACTATCACCCAAAAACATGCACCATCCTTTGGTCGATCTGCCAGTATCCGGACAGCTAGCCCAATCAGCATCTGAATAAGCTATGAGAGATAGATGATTTTTTGATGGAAAAAACAACCGTGAGTCAGTGTGCAAATAAGATACCGAATGATGCGGCGAACAGCAGCCATATGAAGGTGACGAGGAGCAGTCATGAACTGGCTCATTAGGTTGACCGCATAAGAGATATCAGGATGAGTGATCGTGAGGTAGATCAAGCTACCAACTAACTGGCGATATGCGGTAGGATCTGGAAGAAGGTCACCATCATCTTGACCGAGTTTAACATTCAGTTCGACCGGTGTATCGTCTGGAGCTGAAGCAGTAAGGCAAGCCAAGTGAATGAGATCAACAGTGTATTTGTGGTGATTGAGAACTATATCTTTAGTCGATTGATGAACTTCAAGACCGAGGAAATAGTTTAAAGGGCCGGGATCCTTCATCTGAAATGTCTCATTAAGAGAAGCTTGGAGTTCCTGAATCATTTTTGCATTTGGACAAGTAAAGACTATGTCATCAAGGTAGACAAGTAGCACAGTAATCCTGGACGGAGCATGACGTAAAAACATAGAAGGATCATACAGGCTCGGATGGAAACAAGCGTCCACACTTAGGCCCTCTCACGATCTCCTTCCCGGACATCTGATCCTGCACAACACAACTAAAAGACGAAAAAGATATGTTATAATTATTTTCAACAAGTTGCCCGACTGATAATAGGTTTGAAGTTAAATTGGAAAGAAGGTAAACATTTTTCAATGGGATGGGACCAAGGATATCTCCGAGAGCAGTAATGGGAACATTGCCTTCGTTAGCAGTTTGTATTTGAAGATGGCCATTGTATCGTGTCACATTGGAGTGGGGCACGAGAATGCGTCATATGATTAGACGCCCCGGAGTCAAGGAACCAAGTAGAAGATGGAGATGAGGTAGCTGAGAGACCAAGAGCAGATAGGGCATTGACAATCATCTGTTGAACCAATTCAGGAGCGAGAGAGGATGAGGACCCAGGCTGTGAGGGTGCAGATGTAGAAGCAGGCATAGCTGAAGAAGCAACATAAGCATGTGGAGTCTGAGACTATGGATTCTGATACTGTGGAGTCTGATGCTGTGTAGATGGACGTTGTGGGCGGCGGCGACATTCAGAGATGATATGGCCCGACTTTTTACAGTAACTGCAGACCTTCTGTTTGCATTGAGTTACAATGTGCCCAAATCGTTGACAACTGTAACATTGCGTTTTGCTCAAGACTCGAGGTGGAGGCTGAGAAGTTCTATTGGCCGAGAATGTGATTGAATAGGTCTCAGTCGTTTGTTGAGCCATATGAGCCGAGGTCACAACGTGCTGTTCTTCGCGTAGGAGTTCAATCAAGCATACATCCAAGGAAGGTAATGGCGACCGATTCATTAGGGCGTGTTTGGCACTTAACTAGTTAAAGTGAAGTAAAGTGAATCTAGACAAAAAATGACAAGGGGTCACATCAAAAGTACATAATTTCAATATTCCCTCCCAATTTTTCAAAAAAAGTCAAAAAAGCAACCTCCTTTCTCTACTAAAAGATAAAAAAACTCCACTTTTCTATACAAAAAGTCAAAAAAGATTCCATACCAAACAACTAAAAATAAAACACCATCATAACACCTTATATTTTATTCTCTCTTGATTTGATGCTTCAATTCACCACACTTCAATTCACCACACATCCAAACAGGCCCTTAGGGCAGATCAGACACTTTCATATTCACTGCGTAGCTTCATCAAAAATTGATCCCTTTGACTAGAGGCTTGAAGATCGTGAATAACAGTAAAAACATCTCCAGCCACATCTGCATATTTAATACTATCGTATTTCGACCAGAGCGTACGGAATCCTGAATAGTAGTCTTGGATTGACAAGGTTCCTTGTGCATATTCAACAATCGCACATTCAAGATGAAACTGACGTGCAGAGTTATCTTGATGGTACACTTTCTTCAGATACCCCCACATGTCTTTAGATGTTGGGTATGGTTTGAGGTTCATTATCATATGTGGCTCGATGGATCCTAGAATCCATGATTTTGTTTTTGGATCTTTAGTATGCCACGAGGATATCTTCTTTTCATCTTCAGTGGGTTTAGTGTCAGATCCAGAAATATAACCCCACAATTCCTTAGCTTCACGTATATTTGGAACTGAAAGGACCAAGCGGGGTAGTTTTTTCCAGTGAAACGGATCAAGGCAACTTCAGATTTTTCCATCTTAAATTGATATTGTCCAAAAAAACTGATTGAAACAGTGATAAAGATAGCAAACAATCTAGCAACAGTGAAAAGATGAAGTCTAAAAAGTGTATAACAACTTTGCTGTGTGTAGTAACCAAGATCTGACCAAGCAGTGAAGAGAAACCAATCAAGACTGAATAGTAATAGGCCCAAGCATCACTGAGGACCTTGGATTTGGCTGTAGATCCACTACGTGGGACCCACTGATGATGCTGGATAGAGATCAGATCAAAGAGCTAAGGAAGCACAGTAACCTGGCTTCTAATGGAAGAAGGATGATTCAATTCTGCTGAGTATCCAAGATTTTGGACGGTCTAGATGAAAACAATATTAAAATCTGAAAAATCTCGAGAATGAGAAAAGAGCCAACCTGGAGGTGCTGAAAAATCCTGGAAAAATCTCCAATAACCTTAGAAAATCTAGGCGACCAAGTCTATCTAGGTTTTTGAAGATGCTTTGATGATTTGAGGTGGGCTACCAGGAAGAAGAGACTGCTGCAGTGCCTTCTGGATGTGTCTGGACTATCGAAAATAGATCCTTGATCTGTCGTTCTTCACAGGAGATATGGATATCTCCTACTCTTATTGCCTTGATACTATGTAAGATAAAAAACAAGGTTTTCTTGAACTTAGCTCTGATACCATGACAAACTCACGACAGAACTTTCACAGAATATCAACTGAGATTTGTATTAATTTGAATGTCCATTCCTTTGGAGATCCCTCCGCAATATGTAACCATTTACATGCCTTAATCAAGGCTCTAATCTAGGCAAGAGTATCAATTACAATTCTAAGTTATAGAAACCATGACTAAAATAGAATATACACAACTAGGTACAATGTGTCATTGACCCAAGCAATCCATGTGAATATTAAGAACTGGGCTAGATCCCTTTGATGGGTTGTGGGCCTGATTAACACTTATGGGATCTAGGACCGCACAGCTTTAAAACATGTCATGTTGAGTTGAGACGGGGTTTGACTTAGTTATAAGCCCATGGCTTAGGTGGCCATATCCGATGTGGGATTTGCGGAGACTCTATGTTGGAAGCTCGTGGCTAACACGCTACTCCCCATGGATAAGGGTGCCACCTGGACCAAGTTCTCACACAACGTGACAGCTCCAAATAATAGGGTCATTGGCAAATCAGTGTAGGAAGAAACTATGCAATTACTGCAAGAAACCAGGCCATATCATCGCTGAATGTCGAAAGTGACCGCCGAATCGCAATAATGCTGCTTATCATGCAACTACAAAATCCTCTTTTGCCAATATAGTATCTCCTGCCAATGTCATGTCTTCTACTGACAAAGAACAATCAAAGAAGACATATCGAAAAGACAAGAGTACGTAATTGACTATGAAATAAAACACGACTTGTAGCCCTCAGTAGCACACAAGAGTATGGAATTAACTATGACGAAACATTCGCTCCTTCGGAAAAAAAAATGACTACAGTATGTCTTATATTGGCTCTTGCTGCATCTTTGATGTGGATCAAGTGATTGAGCAGGCTTTGACCTTCAAGAGTGCATTTTATCGAGCACATGGGGTCCGAACCCATGTGTAAAGTCCCGTCACTCAGAAAAGGAACTCAGAACAGTCCCTAACAGGTGAGAATTGAATAACCCGGGGTTGTTTATATAAAACACAAACTGTGGCGGTGTTTATTAAATTTTGAATAACTGCACTTAATAAACAATGCACAGAATGTGGGGTCTTGTGAGTGTTGTTTGGAGCAGTTAGTTGAGGGTCCAAATGGGCCCAAACCCAACTGCAACTGGGACGAGCTTGTCTTGGAAAAAAAAAAAATCAAAATCTAAATTTTAAATCCAAATAAAAGCCGGATTCGCTTCAGTCATGCATAATGGGAAGAGATTTAAAGTATCAGCCAAAATGGAAGGATTTTGAATGCTCTAAATCATAAAAGGGAGAGATCTGGGTTGTGATTGTGCATGCAGTCAAGGTCAACAGTTAATTCCATACCACTTTTCTTTATTTGCTTTTCCCTAGTATATTATGGATTAAATGTTAGCTGACATCAAGGGTGTAATGGAATCAAGGGAATTTTAGAGATTGTGTCTTTAAAAGGATGTGGATTTAATGTTAGCAGATATCAAGGGTGTAATGGGATCAAGGGGATTTTAGAGACTATCTTTAAAAGGATGGCATAGGGATGATGGTTGGAGGTCATGTTCTGGTTATGGGGAAAAAAAAAAAAAAGTGAAGGCAGAAATTTCTATTTTCTTCCGGTTTTTTATTGCTGGTGACTGGTGTTCTGTAATAGAACTACTGGTCTGGGGCTTGCTGGCTGTCCATTGAAGGTGTGACAGTCACATTACAATGTCAGGTTGCTGTATAACCAGACCTGTCAGTTTCTGTTTAACCTGATCCAGGTCTGTCTTGGGTTAGAGTGATACCTGTGACTGCATTAGATTGGTATCAGAGCCATCGCTTCTGCCCATTGTCAACACTGGAAATTCTATTGATGTAGAACCTGTCCTATCCATCGATGCAACGCATAGGAAGAGTAAGAGGCAGGGACGTGCAGGCGCTACAGGTGTGCGACAGGAAGACTTGCAAGGATATGTACAAGAAAACACAAGATTTGGAGATTTGGAAGAACAACTACGTGCGATAACCAAAAGCTCGCAGTTCTAGGGGCAAGGAAGGCTCCTACGAATCCAAGTGAAGAGGATTCGTATGGAAGCGATGATAGTTTCTTCCATCGGCGACGCCAGCAAGATGATCACCGTTGACTGAGAAGGCGGGAGGACCAGGGTGACGATCTCAACCTCAAAAATTGAGATCCTGGAATTCCACGGTAGTCTTCGTGGAGATGACTTCATCAAGTGGATCGAAGCCATCAAGCAGATCTTCGACTATTGAGTGATCCTAGATGACCGCAAGGTCAAGATTGCAGCTGTGCGACTTCAGAGCCGATCTTCGGCTTGGTGGGAGACGAAAGCCACACGAGAAAGACAAGGCAAGTGCATGGTGACCACCTGGTAGAAAATGAAGTCCCTGATTCGCAAGGCCTTCCTTCCCATCGATTATGTGCATTCCAATTTCCAACGACTGCAACATAACCGACAAGTGGATTGGACCGTGGAGGAGTACGTTGAGGATTTTCACAAACTCGTCTCGCGCAACAATATGAATGAACTTGAGGAGCAGCTAGTAATGCGATTTACCGACGGATTAACGCCTGCCATAGCAGAACCGATGGGCCTTGCACCGATCTTTACAGTGGCAGAGGCATGTCGCCAAGACAGACTTGTTGAAAAACAACTCAAGAAGCAACAAGGGTGTGGAAATCCATTTTCTCGTCAGTCTAAGGTGGGAGGTAACCACCCCAAGTTGTGGCCAGCTGGACAAGGTGCTAATCAAGCACCTGGAACATGGACTCGTAATGATGGTACGGCAGGAAGAGCATGTCAAAAGGCCGTTCGTTGTTTCAAATGCATTGAACTCTGTCATTATTCCTCAGAATGTCGCAAACGTCAAGGCACTTTAACAAGCTCTTCAGAAGGGAAAGGTGTTGCTGTTGAAACAGAAAGTGATAATATTGAAGAAGTCGAAGATGGCGATCATGAAGACACTGGTGAACTGATCGAAAGGGATGGGGCTGAAACCCTAGTATTCAAAAAAGTCTCATGACGCCCAGGAAGCCAAAAGAGGATAGTTGGTTGTGTAACAATATCTTCTATACCTCCTGCACTGTCACGACCCCAAAGAGGATAGTTGGTTGTGTAACAACTAGAGGACGAGCTTTTCTCAAGTGCGGGAAGATGATGTGGATCAAGTGATTGAGCAGGCTTTGACCTTCTGAGTTCATTTGATCGAGCATATGGGGTCCGAACCCATGTGTAAAGTCCCATGACTCAGAAAAGGAACCCAAAACAGTTTCTAACATGTGAGAATTGAAGAACCAGGGGCTGTTTTATAAAACACAAACTATGGGGGTGTTAATGCAATTTTGAATAAACTGCACTTCATAAACAATTCACAGAACGTGGGTCTTGTGAGTGTTGTTTGGAGCAGTTAGTCGAGGGTCCAAATGGGCCCAAACCCAAGTGTAACTGGGCTGACCCTGTTTTGGAAAAATAAATCAAAATCTGAATTTTAAATCCAAATAAAAGAAGGATTCTCTTCATTCATGCATAATGGGAAGAGATTTAAAGTATCAGCCAAAATGGAAGGATTTTGAATGCTTTAAATCATAAAAGGGAGAGATCTGGGTTGTGTGACTGTGCATGCACAGAGGTCAACAGTTAATTCCATTACCACTTTTCTTTATTTGTTTTTTCCTAGTATATTATGGATTTAATGTTAGCTGATATCAAGGGTGTAATGGGATCAAGGGAATTTTAGAGATTATCTTTAGAAGGATTTGGATTTAATATTAGCTGATATCTAGGGTGTAATGGGATCAAGGGGATTTTAGAGACTATCTTTAAAAGGATGGCGTAGGGATGATGGTTGGAGGGCATCTTCTGGTTTAGGGAAAAAAAAAAAGAAAAAGAAAAAGAAAAAGAATGTGAAGGCAGAATTTTCTATTTTCTTCCGGTTTTTAATTGTTGGTGAAAGGTGTTCTGTAATAGAACTGCTGGTCTGGGGCTTGCTGGCTGTCCATTGAGGATGTGACAATCACATTACAATGTCAGGTTGCTGTATCACCAGATCTGTCAGGATATTGTTTAACCTGATCCAGGTTAGTCTTTGGTCAGAGTGATACCTGTGACTGCATCAATCTCAATCATGGCCACCTTTCCAAATGGATGTGAACAACGTTTTTCTTCTTGGTGATCTCAAAGAAGAAGTTTACATGCGGGTTCCCCAAGGTCTCGAAGTTCCTTCCTCAACTCATGTATGCCATTTACGCCGATCCCTATATGGTCTTAAACAGGCTCCTAGAGCATGGTTTGAGAAATTCAAACATACATTTCTACAGGCTCACTTCTCTGAAAGCATGAATGATCCATCGTTATTTCTTCTTTACACATCCCTGGGTATTACCATCTTACTTGTGTATGTGGATGACATGATCATCACTAGAATTGATCCTAATAGTATACTACAACTGTGGCAAACTCTTCATGCATCTTTTCATATGAAGGATTTGGGTCCATTGGCCTATTTTCTGGGCCTTGTCTGGGCCTTGAGATTCATAAAATTTAAGGAGAACTATTTCTCAATCAACACAAATATGCGAAAGATCGAGCTCGATTAGAAAACACACCTGTGGACACTCCCTTTGAGCTGAATGTCAAGTACAAAAGGGATGATGGGAATCTTCTCCCTGACCCCACAGTCTACCGGAGACTTGTTGGCAGTCTCTTCTATCTAACAATAACTAGACTAGACATCTCTCACGCAGTTAACATTGTGAGTCAATTCTTGACCCAACTCAGCAATCTTCATTTGGCTGCAGTCAAAAGAATCATATGGTATCTTCTTGGGACAAGTGTAGCGGGCCTTATGCCGACTGGGCAGGGTGTCCCGACACGCATTGGTCCATGACAGGTTGGTGTATATATCTAGGCAACGCTTTGATATCTTAAGAATGCAAAAAACATGATGAAAGTCTCCAATCCTCTACCGAAGCAGAATATCAACCTATGTCCTGTAAAGATATAGGTCAGCTCGACCTAATGGGTCAGCCCACAACCCATGTATTGGGCCAGCCACAAGTAGATCTTGCCAAAAGATTATATGAGTTGTCTTTTGATTGTACATCTAATTGTAGATATTAGTTTCCTTAATCACTACTGTAATCTTGTAATTAGATCTGTTAAACTAGGCAACATTGTATTACAAATACCCATCGTCAATACAAGCTCCATACGAAAATTACCTTGCAAACTCTCTCTCTTGAATGCTTCTGGTTGTGGATTGTACATTCTAACATGGTATCAAAGCTAAAGGTCACGAGTTCGAAACCCCTGAGAGGCATGTTACCTCCATCTGTCTATCGGGTCTGTCTGTTCCGTCTGTTTGTTGGGTTTCGAATTCGAACGGCTTCCCATTCGAGAGGGGGTGTTGATATAATTGTTATGCCGTTCACTAACAGCTCGAGCTTTTGGTGTTACTGGTTGTTAACATGGTATCAGAGCCCAATCTGATCCTTCAAGCATAAGAGGAGCCCTGGTCATCTGATAAGAGGAGTTCTGTCTTTTTTCCGGCTGTGAGAAGCACTGCACACTACTGTGATCAAAGGTGGCCCACCTGTTGATCACCTTGCATCAGCGAAAACTCTCCATTCTGGTCGATCAATTATCCTAGGAATTCTGAACAATTTTGGAGATTTTCTGATCATCTGAGGTAGGCCTTTCTCTTCCATCTGCACTTGTCTTCTTTGTGCAAATAGATTTCATCAAGACCGTTCAAAATTCTGAGTTCTCAAGCTTTCTTCGAAATTCCAGTTAGAGGTGTTTCGGATTTTTGAGACAGAGATCCTTATTGTGATCTGATCTTCCTTTTGATCATCCAGTGGGCCCCACAGATCATACCTGTGCTCAGATTCAAGGTCGCCTGGACCTTTCTTTTTGGCATTTTCTGTTTTGATTACAATCTGTGACCGTGATCTTCCATCTGATCAACCAGTGGGCCCCATAGCATTGATCTGTGCTCAGATTCAAGGTAGCCTGGACCTAATTCCTTGGAATTTTCAGATCTGGTTAGTTTTTGTGGTTGGATTTCAGATCTGACTTGGTTTCTGGGCCTGGTTTTTCCCATCTATACAATCTGTGAGCATCTTGTTCAAATTTCTTTTGCACTTTTACTTCATATCTGTGGTTGAGATGTCTTCTGATCGCACTTTGGGGATTAATGTTATACTCGATGGGACAAATTATCCCTATTGGTCCCATCTAATGCAAAATTTCCTCAAAGGACAAAAACTATGGAAATATATTGCTAAACAGATCCCTACACCAGATAGTAAAGACACCACATTTGAGGAATGGGAAGCTTCAGTAGGGAAGATAAACTCTTGGATTGCCAATTCGGTCAATCCATCTATTGGCAACCAATTGGCTAAATTCAATTATCCTAAGGATGCTTGGGATTATTTAGCTAAATTGTATACTCAGTCCAATGCTGCTCGCCGATATCAGTTAGAATGGGAAATCAAAATGCTGATCAAGGAAATGACTCCATTCATGACTTTTTTATCAAAATGACTGCTTTATGGGATCAACTGTCTCTAATGGAACCTACTTTTAAAACCACTGATGATGCCCATACCTTCGAAGTCTATCGGCAACAGACTCGCCTGGTTCAGTTTCTTATGGCGCTCCGCCCTGACTTTGAACATGTTCGCGGTCTCTTATTACATCGGTCACCACTGCCTTTCGTTGATACGGCACTCTCAGAACTTCTAGCAGAAGAACAGACTCAGCTTTCTCTTACAAGGAAGAAACATGTGGAGCCCACACATGTACTGTCAGCAAATGTTAGTACCCCACAGAATGGTCGCTCTTTTCCTTCTGGTACCAATGACTTTTGCAATTATTGTAAGAAGAAAGGACACTGGAAACGGGACTGCCCCACCAGACCTCAAAGACCAATCAACAAGAACAAACAATCTGTTCACCATCCCACCAATGGTCCCTTGCAATCTTCTTCACATCGATCCTATGCTGCCAATGTTACTGAAGATGATAGTTTTGTGCCACCACAAGTAGATCTTGCCTCTCAGATCCAGGCTGTGGTTGATGAGCGCATGCAACAGTTATTTCTGGCTTCCTCCACTGGTTCTGCTACCCCCTCAGCCTCTGGTTCTGCCATGACCATTTCTGGTCCTTCAGGTACACTTGATACTACCTGGATTTTTGATTCTGGTGCATCTTATCATATGACAAATGATGTTTCCAAACTTCATAATTGTTATACTCCTGCTAGCTCTCTCACCATCCATACTGCAGATGCCACTCCTCTACCAGTCTCACTTATTGGCTCCGTTTCAAATAAGTTGATCTCTCTCACTAATGTTTTGTGTGTTCCCCACCTTTCTATCAACTTAATTTCTGTTAGCCAATTGACTTCTTCTGGATTTCTTGTCTCATTTTCTTCAACTGGCTGTTCCGTGCAGGATCCGCGCACCGGGAGACAGATTGGGACCGGCCTTAGGTCAGGAGGACTTTACTATCTCCGCTCACTGCACCTTCCATCATCCAGCATCTCCCCTGCTGCCCTTGTCTCATCTACATCACCCTTTGCTCTTTGGCACTCTCGTTTAGGCCATTTATCTTTAAATAAAATGAAGTCTTTATTTAATAGTGGTGTTTTTGGAAACATTTCTGTATCAGACATTTCTACTTGTTTTGGTTGCCAGTTTGGTAAACAACATGCGTTCCCTTATAATAAAAGCACTTCTTTTACTACTGCTCCTTTTGCTTTGGTGCATTCTGATGTCTGGGGACCTGCCTCTCAGCCACGAAGGGCGGTTCCATTTATTATGTGTTGTTTATTGATGATTTCACTAGATACACATGGTTGTATTTGATGAAAAATCGTTCTGAGTTGTACACTATCTACACTGCTTTCTCCACCATGGTTTCCACTCAATTTGACACGAGGATTAAAATATTCAGGTCTGACTCCGGGGGAGAATACATGTCCCACAAATTTCGTTCTTACCTGACCAGTCAAGGGACTCTAGCTCAATTATCCTGTTCTGCCACACCACAGCAGAATGGAGTAGCAGAACGGAAACACAGACATATCCTAGAAACTGCTAGATCCTTGATTTACTCCTCACATGTTCCTCTGCAATTCTGGGGGGAAGCAGTCCTGACTGCAACCTATCTGATTAACAGAACACCATCCACTGTCTTATCTGGCACCTCTCCATATGAAAAATTGTTCTCCTGTAAACCAGACTTGTCCTATCTCAAAGTATTTGGCTGCACCTGTTTTGTTCTGTTACATGACAATGAGAGAACCAAACTTTCCCCAAAATCCACTGTCTGTGTTTTTTTAGGGTATGGCATCGAACAAAAAGGCTATCGCTGCTATGATCCTAAAACCAATAAGTTACGGGTCTCTCGTAATGTCACTTTCTTGGAACATATACCTTTCTACACATTACCTGCTGCATCCTCTTCTCCTGAGCAACCTCCGGTTTATCCTCTTGACCCATTTCCAGACCTATTTCCCTCTGATACCCCTTCTCCTCCACCCCTGCAGGTATATCATCGTCGGCCTAAAACTCCGTCTGCTCCTTCGGAATCTGCAGCACCACCTCCTCCTTCTGACCATGGGCCTATCACCTCTGCTCCAGATGTGCAGGATTCTCCTCAACATCGAAGGTATCCCTTGCGCACCAGAATCCCGCCCTCCCGGTTTGGCTTTGTTTGTACTGATCATTTTTCTCCATCGTATAAGTCCTTCCTTGCAGCAATTCATACTTTGGCAGAACCACAATCCTATAAGGAGGCCATTACTCATCCGAAATGGAGATCTGCCATCGCAGAAGAACTTGCAGCTCTGCAGAAAACTCAAACATGGGACCTTGTTCCTCTTCCCTCCGGGAAACGGGCTATCGGCTGCAAATGGATATTTAAGATCAAAACCAAATCTGATGGATCTGTTGATCGGTTCAAGGCTCGCTTGGTTGCCAAAGGCTACACACAAGAATATGGGGTAGATTATGAGGAGACTTTTGCCCCAGTTGCTAAGATGACCACTGTTCGTACTTTCATCTCGGTTTCCGCTGCTAGACATTGGCCTCTCTATCAGCTTGATGTTAAGAATGCATTTTTGAATGGATTCCTTCAGGAAGAAATCTATATGCATCCTCCTCCAGGTGTCGTGCGACCTCCTCATTATGTGTGTCGTCTCAAACGAGCCTTGTATGGACTCAAACAAGCCCCTCGTGCTTGGTTTGAACGGTTTAGCACCAGTATTATCAGCATTGGTTTCTCTCAGAGTGCTCATGACTCCGCTCTCTTCACTCGCTACTCGCGATCTGGATGTGTTTTCTTATTACTATATGTCGATGATATGATTATCACTGGCAATGATGCTCCTGGTATTCTATCTTTGAAGCGTTTTCTGCATCGACAGTTTGAGATGAAAGATTTGGGCCATCTGCGGTACTTTCTGGGCCTTGAGGTTGCTTACTCTCCCGAAGGCTATCTTCTGTCACAAACAAAATATTGCAATGATGTTCTCCAACGAGCTGGACTCACAGATCGTAAGCCTGTTTCAACTCCAATCGAACATAATCTGAAGCTTCGAACTACTGATGGAGATCTACTTTCTGATCCAACTCGTTATCGTGAGGTGGTTGGCAGCTTGGTTTATCTTACCATTACTAGACCAGATATTGCTTATGCGGTACATGTGGTCAGCCAATTTGTTGCGCAACCCACTCATATTCACTGGGCTGCTGTCTTGCGTATACTGAGATACCTACAAGGAAGTTCCAACCGCGCCCTCCTTCTTTCCTCCAGTCAGAATCTTACTCTGCATGGCTATTCTGATTCCGACTGGGCAGGAGATGTCAATGATCGACGCTCCACTACTGGTTTCTCTATTTTTTCTTGGCTCTTCTCTCATCTCTTGGAAAGCAAGAAACAGGAAGTTGTCTCACGATCATCAACTGAAGCTGAATATCGTGCCGTGTCTCATACTACTACCGAAATTATTTGGCTTCGCTGGTTGCTTCGAGATTTGGGAGTTCAAGTCCCTAAATCTACCCCTCTCTTTACGGATAGTGAAAGTGCACGGAAACTGGCCACAAATGATGTCTTTCATGAACGATCCAAACACCTTGAAGTTGATTGTCATTTCATTCGTCAACATGTTCGGAGTGGTACTATAAAGCTCTTCCAGATTTCCTCAGCTGCTCAAATTGCAGATTTTTTCACCAAAAGCCACTCCATATCTCGGTTTTCGGAGCTAGTTTCCAAGCTATCGATGGTCACATTCTCCCATCCAAAGCTTGAGAGGGGGTGTAAAGATATAGGTCAGCTCGACCTAATGGGTCAGCCCACAACCCATGTATTGGGCCAGCCCACAAGTAGATCTTGCCAAAAGATTATATGAGTTGTCTTTTGATTGTACATCTAATTGTAGATATTAGTTTCCTTAATCACTACTGTAATCTTGTAATTAGATCTGTTAAACTAGGCAACATTGTATTACAAATACCCATCGTCAATACAAGCTCCATACGAAAATTACCTTGCAAACTCTCTCTCTTGAATGCTTCTGGTTTGTGGATTGTACATTCTAACAGTCCGCATGTTCTGAGATTGTATGGTTACGAGGGCTTCTAAAAGAACTTGGATTTTCTCAACAATCTTCTACTCCTTTTCATGCAGATAATACAAATGCTATTCAAATAGCATCTAATTATGTTTCTCATGAAAGAATGAAGCATATTGAAGTAGATTGTCATTACATTCGGCAAGCTTTTGAAGACGAGATTCACCACGTTACCTCATATTACCACTGATCTTCAAGTTGCTGACATCTTCACTAAAGTACTCCCTTCGGTTAAACATCGTTTCTTTGTTCACAAATTGATGTTGGTCGATGCACCATAATCAATTTTATAAGCCGGGGGGGCGGGGGGTGGGGTTTACACTGCTGTAATTGCCTGAGATGAAAGGGGAATCAATATCTGTACATATGATAAGTGTATACACGGATTGTATAAAGGAATGTGACCTCCAAAGGAGTCAATCACTCAATTTCTCCCAATCTCTTCTTATTTATTGTTGTTATCACTATCTTGTTAGAGATCACCTGGTAGAGAGCCGGAGAGACCATCTGCTGGTGGTCGTTGGTCGTTGCTGCCGTTGCATGCTGCGTTTTCTTCTTCTTCCTCCCCCTTATATTCTTTTCCTCTTCATTTTCTTCCTGCTCCATCTAAAATTGAAGGGGTGAATGCCTTTTAATGTGTCTTATTTTCTTTTTGGTTTGAACATCTGATGCTTTTACGCATGGGAAATTCTTAGATCCACGTGGGGTCCACCTTTTTTTAAACTGGTCAAAATAAATGCCTTTCCTCTTGTATGGGCCCTTGCCAAATTTTACTCTAATAGGAGATGGACCCACAGTCAGATTGATCATTTAGGGGTATTGATATTGATTTATGATATGCATTGTTAAAAAAATAGATTTTAGAATTTTCCAATACCAGGATTTATATATATATATATATATATACATATATTCCAATTTTGTGGTAAAAAAATAATCATGTAGCGAATAGCCATGTGCCATGATGTATGAGTTTTGGGTTTGACCGCGATGTCTTATCTCGATCGATATTTTGAAGCATGTGTATTGGGTCCATTAGAGATCTCATTGACCTAATCATTTTTCTGTTTCTGACTTTTAATTGGTAACATGTCCTGAATGATTAGTTTTCATACCCTCGTTTGTGTCTTCCCTCCATCTGTTAACCGATCTACCACAATTCTACTAGTGCAACTATCATTCTTTCTTGGTTATTCTTTATTGAAGCCGTTGGTGGCCTTGTGTTGCTCAAATATCTAAATCCTTTGTGTTACGAAGATAACAGGGCCAATAATTGTACAAACATGGATCGCCATGCAAAACGTAATTGAATGCTGAAAATATTGTTTTAAACCTTAAATTGGGGCTTTCATTCACCTTTGATCATTTCATTTAGTAAGGTCCTATCTAATTATGCATGGCTCTGATGTTGATAAATTATGACTTCCATAAAATTATCTATTTACATAGTTGGGACAAGGCTTTGATGATGGTGGTGATGATAAAATTATGTATTTATGCCACCAACTGAATTGTTTCTTTCGGTTCTTCTATCAAAAGCTTTCTTGCAGTTGCAACCCTTTATGATTTTTTTCCTTGTACCACCATACTAATTTTAATAGTGACAAGGATATTTGTTTTCTTGAAATACTAATTCTGATGGCCACTTCTTTTCTTCTCTTTTTATATTTTTATGTTGCATTTTTATGGCAGATGGGGTGGGCCATTATCAGAAAGTTGGTTTGATCAGCAGTTACTTCTGCAAAAGAAAATCCTTTCCAGAATGTATGATTTTGGAATGGCGCCAGGTACAGATTTTCATTTGGATTACTCTCTTTGTTGAATTCTGAGTATATTAGTCATTCATGTTTCTGAGAATTCCTCTTTGCAATTAATGACATAATTTGGTGAGACGTGTCCTGGGTAGTTCGCTCAGCTGGTAAGACACATCAAGGTCCTCCAGGGAGGCAGTATCCTAGGTTCCAGACCCGGTTTGAATGGAGAGATATCATCCAGTAGGGCCCTAAGAAAAAATAGGATTTGGGTAAAAAATTAGGATTACAAAAAAAAAAAAAAAAAAAAAAAAAGAATGTTGTTATCAATTTAAATTGGTTTCCTTGCAAACATTGCTTGGACTACTCAATTACTTTAAATGCTTTCAGTGTTGTTTGGATGAAGCAATAGATACAAGTCTTCTCATTATTGTCATCTCAGGAGTTGCATTATGTTATGCTCGAAATTTGGGGCCCTGTCGGATTCCATGTCATTTCCAAATAGTAACATATTATCATCATAAATCAAATCATTGAAAGCATAATTAACCAAGAATTTATGCGACAGATGGGTGACCGCTTGGGAAGTTCTTGTCAGTTACAAAGAGCCCAAAATCTAATAAAGTAAAAAATTATGAAAAAGCTCTATAAACTTTCTAAAAATTGGAAACTACCCCCTACTGTATACAAACGAACTCGGATCTTGATGAGACTTTGCACACATGATCCTAACAGTAATCCGGACTTGCTTAGCCTCTAAACAAGCGTAGCAGATTAACAGGAAATTAACTAGGCTAATTACAGAATTAGGATTCCGGGACCTTACAGTTAATAGGAGCCCCTAAACATCTAGAAGCATTCATACACACCCTTAACAGGTCTCCAAGTTTTCTAAAGATGTTCTGAGAACCCAAAGGTCCCTAGAAACAAGAATTTGAAGATCAAGAAGGGAGAAAGCTGGAAGTTTCACCTTCTAATTTCACTTCAATTGTTACAGAGAGATGTAGAGGGGATAATAGGGATACCTTACATTTATATAACAAAAAGGATCCACTATGATTCTAGTGCCATGCACATAATACGGTAAAATCAGTAAAAACTTGATGCAGAAATTGATGAAGATCTAATTTTTGTTATGGCTGAAGCTTACATGGCATAAGTGGAGCACCCCAAGATGGCCCACAAGGGTGTCGACAAGTTTTGGTACAAAACTTGTACCCAAACAGTTAGGATCTTAGGTCTGAAGAACAGGGGCTGTTTGGAGAATAATATAGAAAATAAGGGGTTATTTGCAAATCTGCAGAAAATTCAGAATTTAAAAGGGGCTCACGTGCAGCAGGTTTTGGACTCAAATCAGGTCCAACCTGAGAAAGGAAGGTACCACTAGGATCACCCATGAGTGGGCCTTCAGGTCTTACAAGTGCTTTAAGCAAAGGATGGGCCATGTGGGGCCCATGGGCAAGCTGCTGCAAAGTGTCTGAGACGACCCAGATTCTGTTGTTTCTTATTTTTCTTAGTAATTTCTGAATATTTTCCAATTGGAAAGTTTGTTTGAGACTTCTAGTTGTGGTAGGATTTAACTACAGTAGGTTTCTTAGGGTTTTGATGTGGTTTTAGGTGTTATATATAGGTGTTATTTTCGTCTGGCACTATTCATGCTACAGTACCGTGAATAGTAATTTGCAGAAATGCATTAGTTGCTTTTGTTTTCTTCCCTCTCTCTTGGTCGTATAATAAATATAGATTGAGAAGGCTCTTAAGGTCAGATTTTTGGTTTTTTCAGCATTGTTCCTTGTGTAGTTAATTCTAATTTTATTTACTACTTGGTTCTGCACATCCATTATAGCTGGAATTTTTTTTCTAGTTATTGGTTGTTTCACCGATTGGGGCCTTCGCAAGTCTGGTTGTGTCAAATCGGGACCGAGTCAAAATTCGATTTCCCTGACCTTTTTTATTTTTTTAATGTTTTTTTTTTCCTTACTTTATTGCAGTTGCACCTTCAATCAGGTTTTCTGTAGTGAAGAAAACTTATCACGAATTATGCGTTTTGATTTTTTTTCTTTATACTTCCTATAATGATAGGTGCACATTCAATCAGGATTGTTTTAGTGTCATGAATTGGAGCTTCAGAGTCTTGGCATTTGCACAGAGCGAAATTATGTGTATTAGATGAGATTATAGTCATTAGTGGAAACAACTATTCTATTCGTAGTGTAGGATAATTAAAAGTTAAGAAACAAACTATTTCTATTATATATTATTTCTTGAAATGCCAACTTTAATAAAAAAGGAAAAAGCAGTATAAGAGAGATATATTGCTATACAAGAACAAAGGCCGACAGAGAGAAGTTATTCCTACTGGCATTATTGAACAGCTATTATCCATGTACATATTGTATCAAGTAACAACTATTCCATGCATACACAGTATAACAACATTTTAAGCTTTTCAGCAGCTCAATCGAGTTTTGAAACAAAATTTTCATTTTTCCATGTATTGGAATATTTGGGCAGGTTTGTGTAGCATCTGCAGAATTGATGATTGCGGATTTTTCTTTCCCTAACCTTGCCCTCTCCACCCTTCCTGTTTTCTTTGAAACACTTTTCCATGGATTTTCTGAAGATTGAATAGCTGTTGGCATTTTCCTTGAGGTTATCTGCACCAAGTGACTGAACGTCAGAAAGTGGAGTCGTTGTAAAAAAAGGACTGCTTTTCTCTTTGCATCCGCGGAAAACATGTTGTTACACGGACATGCCTTTAGACTTTTTTTTTTCCTTTTGTCAAGATTTTGTTTCATGCCAACCTACTGTGTACATTTAAATAAGAAATGTTTTTTTTTTTTGGTTTTTTTGTTATAAAATATTGTAACAATTCTTTGTTCTGTCTTGTAGTTCTTCCTGCGTTTTCTGGAAATGTACCTGCAGCATTGAAATTTAAATTTCCTTCCGCGAAAATAACGCACCTAGGGAATTGGTAAATTGTTGTTTACATACCAAATTGCATAATATTCATCAACATTGCGCATAAAAGTTGTCTCATCATCATAGAGTAGTTTTCAAATTAAGGATAATGGAAGTAATGGCACTATGGAAATCTAAAAAAATGTAAGACTTGTGAAATACATGAATAGATCCCTTGCATTCATGGATTGATTATATAAGTGGGAAAAATGTTAAATCATAGTGGTCATTTTCTGACACAGGAGTAAATGGCGAAATTTTTGATAGTCATGTAACTGATCAGGCCTTCTCAATAGTTTAGTTCGGTTTGGTCGATCAATAGGGATTTTGATCTGTCTCCATCAGGGCTCTCTCAAGAGAAAATGCCTAAAGCACAATTTGGTTCAAATTAAAACCTAGATTTTCTGAATTGATAGTTGGAATTAATTCAGAACTAAAATGAACCATTTTGATTAGCCCAACTGGCCTAACCATGCCCAAATATGCTCAGCAGGGCAAAATATATGAACAGCCAGCAAGTTGGGTTCGATCCACCTGAATTGGGCCCAAGTTAGGCCCACAGCCAGAATATAGCAGGTTGCTAGTCCCATGGAGCCAGCAAGTGGGCCCCACAGGTCTTAAAAATCTAGCCATCCCAGACTACCTATGCATCCATTATTTCATATCTATATCTGTTTCACATGTTTTTTCTTTCCTAGTTTTGTTTATTAGAATTCTTTATGATGGGGATTTCTATTGCTAATATCTCTCTTGACCCTCTGAATTAGAAATCCACCAATAAAATACAACTATTTAATATACAAAAGGTCCCACCAGTAATTCTAAATGTCTTTATCATATTATCTTAAAACCAATGGTCCCTACAAAGCCAAGGATCTATTAAAAGACAATTCTATGCAATACAAAGGGGTCCCGCATACTTATATGTATAAATATAAATAATCATCATTCACCAAATAAAATATATAATTATTCGAGACAAATAATGAATCCAAAACAATCAAGGGAATTAAACATATAAAATATTAGATAAAATTCTAGCCCCTATAACAGGGTCAGGGGTATTACACATACACTACAAGTATGATCACCTTTATAGTCCTTTTCATGAAGACAGTGCGATGTGCATAACACCATTGGAACCCATACTTAAGAACAACTCTACTAAATCTTTCAAACCGGAATCGGGGGACTATTTAAGTCCATATATGGACTTTTTGAGAAAGCATACTTTGCATTCTTGTACTTTAGCAATAAATCCAGCTGGTGGATCCATATAAGCCTCTTCCTTCAAATCCTCATGGAGAAATGCATTTTTCACTTCTGGGTTGTACAACGGCCAATCATAATTTGTTGCTAGGGATAATAGCACCTGAACAGAAGTCAGTTTAGCTACAGTTAAAAATATTTCAAAATAACCAACCCCATAGATTGGGTAAATCCCTTAGCTACAAGTCTTGCTTTCTATCTACTGATTGTTCCATCAAGATTAATGTGAACACCCATTTGCATCCAATAATATGTTTACCCTCTGCAAGAAGTAGTCAGCTCCCACATATGGTTCTTCTTCAGAGCAGCCATTTCTTCCACCATGGCCTTTCTTCACTTAAGATGAGTCAAGGCCTCTGACACATGCTTAGGTATACATTCAGTGACTAGATTGGTAATAAAGGTTTGATATATGAGTGACAAATGACTATAAGAAACCACATTATGAATAGGACGTCAAGTAGTACAGGATCTTGTTGCTTTACGTAAAGCAACAAGAAGATCTAAATCATAGGAAATACCTGATTGGGGAACAACTTTTGTGCCTGCACCATACCGTGATCCTGGATACATTGTGGGAGAGACAAAATCAACAAGAGGTAAATTCTCTTTTTAACTTCCTTCTGGTAGCAATTCCTTACTTGCTGATGACAAAAATGGAATATCTTCATGGAAGCTAACATCCAATGTCAATAGGCGACCCTTATTTCCAGGAGCATAACACTTATATCCCTTTTGAGAATTAGTATATCCCACTGATATGCATTTGGCAGCCGTTGGGCCCAATTTATCTTATTAATGCTTTGGAATGTGAACAAAGCAAGTACATTTAAACACTTTTGGTGGAGCTCGGAACAATGGTGTGCTAAGACATAACACATCTACGAGACTTCTTCCTCCCAACTTCTTTGAAGGCACATTCTATTTATTAAGTATGCTGCAGTCAAAATTCCATCAGACCAAAAAGACATTGGAACATTAATCTCAAAAAGAAAAGCCCTAGTGAGCTCCATCAGATCTCTATTCTTACATTCTGCAACACCATTTTCCTCTGGTTTATATGCACATGAGGCCTGTGACTCAATCCCAGTTTCAGCAAGATAACTCTGAAAGTCATTGGAGGTGTATTCCCCTCCTTTGTCACATTGAAATTCCAATTTTTTTTTTTCAAACTTAACTAAAATCATGTTATGATATGTTTTAAAAGTATATAGGACCTCATCTTTAAATTCAGAAGATATGCCGAAGTTAGTTGCATCATCAATAAAACTAACAAAATACCGATGACCATAAACAGAGCATACCAAACATCATAATGACACAAATCAAATGGACAAGTACTTATTTTATTGGTATTAACCGAGTACATTGATCTCTTTTTCTTAGCAAATTGACAAGCATCACATCATAAAATACTATTAGGTTTATTTGAAAAATTCAGAAAAGACATTCCTAAGACACTGCAATGGCGTATGGCCGAGATGGAGATGCCCCAGAGACACTTTATTCTCATCAACAACTTCAGTGTGTAATGCTTTTGATTCTATTTTCTTTAAGTCCAGATTGTGAAGACCGTTGCTCTCACTACCACCACCAATCTTTTGCCCCATCCTCAAATCTTAAAAAACAAAGATAAAAGGGAATTCAACAATTTAGGTTCTTGGTTAGTGCACGAATAGATAAAATATTGAAAGAAAAGCTTGGAACATGAAGAACAGATGATAAGGATAGTTTAGGTAAGATGCGGACAGTCCCTTTCCTAGCTATGTGGATATGGGAACCCCTCCCATCAGTAGAAGTGTAGGACTGAAACAAAGAACATATACCTGCCACATGGTCTGTGGCCCCTGAATCAATCACCCAAGCGTAGAGGAGACAAATACAGTAGGATTATGGGACGAAGCCATACCAATGGAAGGATATTGAGTGGCACCTTCTAATACAGTCAATCTCTGACGAAGAATTGTGAGCTCATCCTTCCAGTTTTGTGAGTCAACCTCGAAACTTGCCTGTTGTTCATTAGAACCACTAGGGTGTTCTGTGTAAATGTGAGAGAATGAAATGGAATAATGATCGATCCCTTTGAGGGTCGTCTGTATCTTATATAAATAGGGACTGAAATCCCTGATTACAATCAATTAATCAATTAAGCAAATCTAATCTAATCTAGATCCTAATAATTAGCTAACCAATTTTAGTATGTACATGTGGCTGTGACTAATGATAAGAACAAAGAATGGGCCTAAATGGGCCTGCGAATTTGGGCTTGGAGCAGCATCATTAACACCCCCCCTCAAATTGATGCCGATGAGTCAACCGGCATCAATTTGTCTGTTAAGAATTGATGACGCGGTCGAGGAAGTGCTTTGGTAAAAATATCAGCAGTCTGGAGGCTGGAGGAGATGAACGGAAGGGAAATAACATTGCGAAGATATTCATCTCTGATAAAATGGCAAGCAACCTCGATGTGTTTAGTGCGCTCATGAAAAACTGGATTCTCAGTAATCCGAATGGCACTGGTGTTATCCGCATGTAACGGTGTGGGAGATTTCTGTGAGAAGCCAAGTTCCTCAAGGAGACCTCGAAGCCATATAATCTCTGAGCATGCGGCAGACATGGCACGATATTCTGCCTCAGTTGATGATTTTGAAACTCTGTCCTGTTTCTTCACTTTCCATGAAATAAGAGCATCACCTAAGAACATGCACCAGCCCGTGGTGGACCGACGAGTATCAGGACAACCTGCCCAATTAGCATCAGAATAGGCAGTCAATGTCATCTTAGAGCCAACAGGAAAAAACAAGCCTCTATGAGAAGTGCCAAGAAGATAACGAATAATGCGCCGAACTGTTGCTAAATGTAGATGATGAGGCTTGGTCATATACTGACTCATCAAGTTGTCTGCATAACTAATGTCAGGACGAGTAGTAGTCAAATATATAAGATTACCGACAAGCTGGCGAAAATATGTCGGATCAGACAGGGGATCACCACTGTCACTATGGAGTTTGAGATTCAGTTCCAGAGGAGTATCCACAGGGGTGGAGTTTGACAGGCCTGCGGATTCAATCAAATCCATGGTATACTTATGTTGATGTAAAATCAACCCTTTCTCGGAGTGATGAACTTCCAATCCCAAGAAATATTGCAGAGGGCCCAGATCCTTCATATGAAAAGATTGATGCAGAGAAAATTGGAGATCTTGAATCGTGGCTGTATCTGTCCCAGTGATGATGATATCGTCTACATAGACGAGAAGGATGGTGATTCCTGTTGCTGCGTGATGCAAAAACAACGATGGATCATAAGGATTCTGCTGAAACTGTAGCTTGAGTAAAGCATCTTTGAATTTGTCAAACCATGCTCGTGGTGCTTGTTTTAGCCCATACAAGGATCGTTTTAGAAGAGCAACTTGATTTTCTGATGGTTTTGTGAAACCTTGAGGCAAACGCATGTAAACTTCTTCCTTAAGATCACCATGAAGGAATGCGTTTTTCACATCAAATTGAAAAAGAGGCCAGGATTGAGATGCAGCTATAGCAAGGATGGTGCGAACAGTAGTCATTTTTGCAACAGGCGCAAAAGTCTCTTCGTAGTCAATGCCATATTCCTGTCGGTTGCCAAGGGCCACAAGCCTAGCCTTATATCTATCCAACGTACCATCTGCCTTTAATTTAATAGAGTAAACCCATTTACTCCCAATAGGTTTGACCGAAGCTGGACAGGGAACAGTAACCCAGGTTTGGTTCTGCTGTAGAGCACTAAGTTCTTCTTCCATAGCCTGTCTCCAGCACTCCTGTTTTGCTGCTTGTGAATAAGAAGTAGGAATGGATGCAGAAGATAAAGTAGCAAAATATGAAGAATGAGAGAAGCCGTATCGATCCGGTGGACGAGAGATACGAGCAGAACGACGAATAGCAAGTTGAGACGAAGATGATGCTGGATCAGGATTCGGGACTGGTTCTTGCAAAGGAGGCAAAGTAGTGGCATTTGTTCTTTGTCGACGAGTATACACCTTGTCCGGATGAAATCGTAAAGGTGAAGGAAGACAATCATCAGCAAAGGATGGTACTTTAGAAAATGAAATTTTTGGAGATGAGTCTGGATAAGCCTGAAAAAAAAACTGACGTTAAAAAAAAACAACATTCCTAGAAATGCGAAGACGCTTGGAGGTGGGGTCATAACAAACAAAACCTTTTTGGTGGGAAGCATAACCAAGGAATGCACATTTTACAGATTGAGCGGATAACTTGGACCGTTCGTGTGTGGGAAGATGAACAAAACAAACACAACCAAAAGTGTGGAAAGATGTGTATTGTGGTTCAGTTTTGAAAAGACGAAAATATGGAGATGTGTTTTGAAGTTTTGGAGAAGGAAGTCGGTTGATGATATGAGTAGCAGTGGTTAAAGCTTCTGACCAAAATCTAGGTGGAACGGAGGATTCTAATAATAAACATCTGACCATGTCTAGAAGATGACGATTTTTCCGTTCTGCCACACCATTCTGTTGGGGAGTATAGGGACAAGTCCGTTGGGAGATAATCCCTCTGTCTTGTAAAAATTCCTGAAATTGTTTGGACACATATTCCCCCCCTGAGTCGGTTCGAAGAACCTTAATACATGTTGAAAATTGATTTTGAACATAACTCAAGAAAATTTTTTAAATACATCAAAAACTTCAGATTTGGCATGTAGAAAATAAATCCATGTAAACCGGCCATAATCATCAATGAAAGTTACGAAATACTTATACTGTGAATGAGAAATAATTGGTGCAACACCTCAAACATCACTATGTATTAAATCAAAACTTTGGGCAGCAGAAGAGACATGTAATGGAAAAGGCAAAGTTTTACTTTTACCCAGCTTACAAGTGGTGCAATCAATAGCAACATCTGATGATAAAAACTTCATTTTATTAATATGACCAGAATTTAACGAAGATAACAAAATGGTTGAATTGGGATGGCCTAATCTATTGTGCCACAACTGCACATTATTCCTAGAAACAACTGATAAAGCAAACAAGGACATATCTGGAGTCGGTGTTACTATGTGAAGAGGAAACAGACGCCCACACTTAGGCCCCTTCACTATTACCTTCCCCGTCTCCTGATCCTGCACCACACAACCAGAGGAGGAAAAACAAACATTGCAGTTATTATCAACCAATTGACCAACATAAATTAAGTTGGTAGAAAGATTTTTGGAACAAAAGACATCATGTAAAGGTAGAGAATGGGAGATATCACCAACAGATGTAATTGGTATAGTGGTTCCATTAGCAGCATGGACTTTAATCTGGCCATCATATGGTTTAATTGTGGAGAAATTTTTGGAGGATGATGTCATATGATTGGAGGCACCAGAATCAAAGTACCAGTGAGAGGGAGATTGATTTTTACCAGATATACCAAGAGTGGACAAGGCCTGGAGAATCATCTGTTGGATCATTTCAGGGGAGACTGGAGCAGCAGAAGCAGGTGCCGAAGAAGATGCGGAAGATGAATCAATAGTGCCAGTAGCAGTAATCGCCTGGTAAGCTTTCGGATTTCTGTTTTGAGGACGTTTGCGGCATTCATTGATCGAATGTCCAGATGCCTTGCAATAATTGCAGATCCGCTGCTTGCACTGATTTGCAAAATGGCCGAAAGTTTGACACTTGAAGCACTGTACTTTACTCAAATCTCTGTTCGGTTGTTTCCCCTTGGAAGAATAAGCAACACTGACAGAGGAGGTCGGTGATTGAAAGGTGGGTACACTATAGGCAACCTCCATAGTACCTGGACTAGCTTGGTGAAGCACCTCAGATTGCGTCAATTGTCTTTGTTCCTCTCGCAATAATTCATTAAGACAGGCATCCAGAGAAGGAGAAGGGACCCTACTCATGAGATTGGATCTGACTGATTCATACTGAGGCCTTAATTTCATAAGAAATTGATCCCGATGACTAGTTGCTAGTATGACTTGTAATTCGGGAAGGGCTTGAGCAGAAATATTGGCATATTTGATTTCATTCAATTCTGTCCACAAAGTCTGAAAACCAGAATAATATTCCTGAATGGAAGAAGTCCCTTGCATATAATTCGCAATTTCGAATTCTAACTGCAGAATTTCCCTGATGATATGCTGTTTTCAGATATGCCCACATATCTTTGGCAGATTTGTAAGGTCTCAAATTCATGAAGAATTGTGGTTCCATGGAACCGAGAATCCAGGTTTTGACCTTAGCATCTTTTGTGTTCCATGACAAAATTTTTTTTTCATCCTATGTGGGTTTTGGATCAGTGCCAGAGATATGGCCCCATAATTCTTTACCCTCTAGATAAAGTTCAAATTGAAAAGCCCACGAGGGATAATTTTTGCCATTAAACTTGAATAAAGTGATTTCAGATTTCTCCATTAATAATGAAGCAGATGAACCAGCAGAATTACAGACAACCCAAACTACAAATGAGATCCACAGAGCAAAACTTGCAGACTACCCAAACTACAAAGGATATCCACAGAATAAAACTGGCAGTGGCAGAATAAACCTGAACAAGAAGCAAGAAGAAACACTGTCCTTGTCTGTGATCAGCTGTGACAGATTCCGGAAGAAAAACACCCACAGTATGGAAGTCGTCCAGGTCGTCTGGGAGAAAGCTTGGAGTCTGGGCCCCACCTGATGATCTCTTGATAGATCAGAGAGTGGGGATGGTTGAGCAGGATAAGCACGCAGCTAATGGAAGTGGTCGCGACCAAATCAATTCCAGATCCAGGATTTTGAACGGCCGAGATGAAAACAAACCCAACAAATTGAATTGATACAAAAAAAGGTAGAAGGCCCACCTCGGATGATCAATAAATACTGTAAAAATCTTCAGAAATAAGGGAATATTCGGACGACCAATGTGGAGAAGTCTGCTGAGATGGGCCACGCCTGATCTGAGATGATCAGGGATGATCGGAGCAGATCTGACTGAAGATTATGATCACAGATGATCACAGATTGGCTTTGACTGAAGAAGATGATCCCATATGATCACAGATTGGCTTCCAAGACATGGAAGATGATTAAGACACTCACTGTACATGCTCTGATACCATGTAAATGTGAGAGAATGAAATGGAATAATGATCGATCCCTTTGAGGGTCGTCTGTATCTTATATAAATAGGGACTGAAATCCCTGATTACAATCAATTAATCAATTAAGCAAATCTAATCTAATCTAGATCCTAATAATTAGCTAACCAATTTTAGTATGTACATGTGGCTGTGACTAATGATAAGAACAAAGAATGGGCCTAAATGGGCCTGCGAATTTGGGCTTGGAGCAGCATCATTAACATTCTGCCGGTGTTGCATATACATTTCCTGGCCTACCATTCAAGTCCCAGCAATTTTCCTGAGTATGTCTATTTCTCCCACAGTGAATACGAAAAAGCTCGTCATGATTGTCATGACCTCGACCATGACCACCACTTTCACCATTACGTCCACCTCAATGCTTATGTCCACGGCTACACCATAACCTGTATTTGAAACTTCATTGCACACATTGTTGTTTGCAAGAGCAGATCTCTCAGGTGTGATATTAAGTTTGGGATTCATAAACATCTGATGACTTTCGTCTCCTTTCAATGGGGAAAATACCGTCCTAATGGGAGGCTGCGGATCCTGACTTCTTACTTGTATGTGGATGGTTTCATACTATTGGTTAACACCTCCCAAAAGTTCAAATATATGTTGATCTTCTAAAAATTTTGCCTATTTCTTAGCACAACAAGGTTCATGGCTCATATAGAACTCCAACTCTATCCACAACGCCCTGAATCTAGAATAGTAGTCTCCAATTGATAGAGTTCCTTGTTTAAAACTAGCAATCTCCATCTTCAATTCTAGGATTCTAGCATTATTGCGCTTTTCAGCATAGGCTGCTTCAATTGACTCCCAAAATTCTTTTGCAGTCTCAGAATACTTAAAACTTAGCAATTCCGTATTCCATTGAATTAAGAATCCCGTTCACCACCAACATATTTTGTGAAATCCAATCTGAATATTTAGGATCGTCTTTTTCGGGTTCCTTCATACTCCCATTAATATAACACAGTCTCTTCGAACTTCCGATGGCCATTCTGGCTGAATAGGCCCAATCCTTATAATTAGTACCACTGAAACGACTTGGTGTTATCCTTGTCTTAGGAATTTAGGATCAACAACATTAGAGAGGAGTTGTTGATGGGTGCCCATGGAGCTTTCACCCTTGGACTCCATTTGAAGTGAGGTTCCAATTAATTACCAAATTGATGAATCCATATAATTGAAAAGAAATCACCAACCTGTGAAAAGAACACCTGCAGATCTCCAGTACTTGACTGACGCTCAGAAACACACAAGACACTTCGTTGCCAGAAATCACACTATCAGACAATCACATGTTTGATGGAAACACACAATAATTGATTACCAACACATGTCTGCCAAACACAAATGAGCCTAGAGTAAACTTCACTAGGAACCCAAACAAACAACCACCAACCCGACGAGCTGCCAAACTCAAATAAATAGCCAGCAGAGAACAATCGATCCACCAAACTGAAATCAGCATACACCAAATGAACAGCCACCAAACTGACGAACAGCCACCATTCAACAAATGAGCTACCATTCACCGACTAAGTATGATACATATCAATCTTGATCCTTCTGCCCTTTGTTCAACCTTCAAACACACATTGGACCTGAACCAGAATGTTCCAACCCACTATTGAGCACCAAGAAGGCAGAAACAAACTGCCAAATCCTAGCCGTACATGTAGTTTTGTTCAGCTGGGGCTGAATCAATCCAAAACTGCTGAAAAATATAGTTCTAGACCACCAGATCTCTTTTTATGCAAGTCTTCTTGGTGCAATGCTGTAAAACTAAGTTGGAACCCTAGATTGGATTAGATCTAGGGTCTCTTGGAAAAACAAAAGGGAAAGAGAGAAAAAGAAAGACAGAAGATGATTTAGAGAGGGAAGCCGAAGAACGATCAACCCAAATAGGGCTGGCGACCATTCCTATATTATTAGATATTGTTTCCGAAAATTACAAAAAAGCCTCTCAACATTCTGATATTTACACTAGGTCCTCCAAAATATTTCATATTATAAATAAGTCCTATTCTCTAACTTATAACACATATCATCCATTATTTGACACCTGAAATGATCTTCCAATTGTCTTGTCGGCATGTGGTTATGGATCAATTGTAGCCAAGTATGAAACTAGCAGACAATATTATAAAGGATACATTATTGAATACATAAGGCAATATTGTCATATTGTAATTTCATAGCCGTATGTGGTTTAGAATTTGTTTGATATATAGTTATCTTTTTATATCTAACTCCTCTACTTTGTGGTCAACCAGGATTAGTGAACCTACTAAAAAGTTGGCAGATAAGAGTTTCCACTGCATTAAGCTCTTAAGACTCATTTATATCTTTCCACATTCATAAGTTTAAGAAATTATTCTGTTTCTGATTTCTTATCATGATTCTAATTATTGTAATTATATGTTAAACTCTGGTGATGCACAAATCACCACTGTTATGTTGGTATTCTTGTACTTAAATGATACAGTTCATTTTCTCCTACTAATTTTACTCATCTTGGATTAGGTTTACCATCAGTGGTGATCCACAGTGGTGCTGCACGTATCTTTTAGATGCAACTGATCCCTTGTTTGTTGACATTGGGAAAGCTTTTATTGAGCAGCAACTGAAAGGTGTGTTGCAATGTGGAGAAATTTGTGGTTGTCTCATGTCCATGTGTGTGTTGTGTGCATATGTATTTGTGGCTGTCCATCTTCATGTCTCTGTGCACATGTAACCTGTTAAATTGTCAAATTCTGAGAAAAAAACTGACATTTGTCACGATGTATTTGTGCAGAATATGGGAAGACCTCACACATATATAATTGGTAAAATTTCCCCCTAAGTTCACACTTCAAATTTTTTTGAGTTTTATCATTCATAAGTAAACATTCCTATTTTCACATCTCCCTGGCACGTGTAATGTGTGAAATTACCAAAATCCAACTGTTATTTTTAAAACCAAGGTCATAAAAATTGGACTGGGGGGCTACTCTTCCCCCTTGATTCAATTTGACATAGCTGAGTTAAGATTGTATGCTGAGCTAATTGGGTTCTCTTTTGCAGGAGAAGAATGGAAATAACAATAATAATGATGTAAATGGCAATGCTAATGACAATAACTTGAATAATGAAGACCATGATGACATCCAAATGCCTCAATATGACAAGAAGATGTCTGAGAACTTCATGCTAGCTTATCAGCAACAGGCGCAGTCTCAATCAATTATGCAAGAGGAACTGATGGTTGTCTGGGCACTCTTGAAATGTCAAACTAGTGGGGACAGTTTTGACATTGGAGGCACTGGAATTGGTGAAGGCAGTGCAGTGGACTGAGAAAAGAACACACCATATAAGAGATTTAATGTGTTCTGCCCCAGGGATTTTAAGCCATCTAACTACCCCTGGGATGCCACTGAATGGATGGGGCATATCGAAGGAATATTTGAAGTGATGGATTGCATGGATAGATAGAAGGCTGTTTTAGTGCCCTTTAAATTAAAAGGTAATGCCAAGCCATGGTGAATGGTGGCAAAGAAGACCTTTGACGGGGAGGAGACCGAAATTACTTGGACTTTCTTTAAGAGGGTATTTCTCAAGAAGTTTATTCCTGAGCACATTAGGTACCAAAAGATGACGGAATTTCAGACTTTCGTACCAGGGCAAATGACAGTAATGGAGTTTTCGAAAAGTTCATGGAGCTATTCAATTATGCTGAGGCGCTAGTGGCACTGAGAAGTTAAAAAAGGATAGGTTTATTGATGGTCTGTGACCAAACATAAGAAAGGATGTGCGTATGCATGAACCAATGACATACAGAAAGGCACTTAAGAAGGCATTTTTATCTGAACAAGATAGTGTGGGATTGAATGTAAATGATCAGTACAAGTCTCCCGGAAATAGAAATGATAACTTCAAGTCCCAAGCACACCCCAAGGGACAAAGGATAGAGCCTCAAGTGGTGTGTGATTTTTCTGGTAAGTGTCATGATGAAAGTGAGTGCCGTAGGAAACTGGGCACTTGTTTGGGATGTGGTGGTGAAGGACACATGTACAGGGATTTCCCAAATAAACGCAAACGGAACAAGAGCGGCAGAAAAATCAGGTGCAAGGACCTCAGGTACATGGATTAACCAAATAAATGCAAAGGAAACCAAAAGATAAATCAAAATTAGGTGTAAGGAACTCAATGACAGTCTGACACAGATTTCAGCAACAGAATCAACAACTTTGGACCACAACAAAATCAGAGATAAGGTGATAATAAAACAGAAACCCACCAAACCAACAATATCGGAATCTGCAAAACCAACGGTATCAAAATCGACAGAACAGGCTGGAAGGACAGAATCCAAATCTCGGATGGTACAATCAAGGTGGAAACCAAGGGAGATCCCAAGCTAAAGCACGAGTATTGTTTATGAACCAATAAGATGCAGTAGCTGTTGACTATGTGGTTGAGCGTATGGTCCTTATCTCTAATATTATAGCCAATATCAACCCCGAGGGGTAGATCAGTTGACCTAGGACCATGGTTTGCATCCAGAGGTTGAGAGTTCAAAACTGCACTACCACACTAGGGCCACAGGGGATTTACCCTGCTCCCCCTGGGCACATAGGGATTATTTCAGCCCAAAGGGCTTGGACACCCTCCGTTATAAAAATAAATAAAAATTGTAGACAATATTCTATTTGATTCCAGTTCTACACACTCTTTTGTGTCCAATGTGTTTGCATCTAAATTAAGTGTCTTCCCGTCTACATTGGACCCTACTTTAATTGTGTCAACCCCTACTGGAGATCAGATTCACACTAAGACTATATACTATGAAACATGCTAGAAATTGAAAAAGTTAAGATGCCCACTAATATAATCTTATTGCATATGAATGATTTTGACATTATATTGGGAATGGACTGGCTATCCAAACATAGACCGTCTTAGAATGTTTCAATAAAATGGTCTGATGCAATCTAGAAGGGTATAATGATGTCAATGTTGTGGGAAAAAGAAAGCTGGTTACATCAAGGGTTTCGGCCATTATGGTAGTGGAATTGTTGAGGGTTGGATGTGATGGTTTTATAACATTCATCTCAGAGGAGAAATAGAAACCAGTGTTAGTGGATATCGCAGTTGTTAGGGAATTTGTCTTTTAGGAGGACTTGCCTGGGTTACCACTTACCTCCAATTAGGGAAGTAGACTTTTCCATTGAATTGGTACCAAGGACCGCGCCTATTTTCAAGGCACCATATCGGATGGCACCCGTAGAATTGAAGGAACTTAAGCGTATAATTGCAAGAGGTGCTAGATAAAGGTTTTATTGGACCTAGTGTCTCCCCATGAGGCGTACCAATTTTGTTTGTTAAGAAGAGGGATGGGTCGATGTGGATGTGTATAGACTATAGCCAATTCAACGAAGTTACTATCGAGAAAAAGTATCTGCTACCTTAGATTGATGAATTGTTTGGTCAATTGCAAGGGGCCAAGTATATTTCAAAAAGACTGACTTGAGATCTGAGTATCACCAGTTGCGAGTAAAAGAGGAAGGTATTCCTCAAACGGATTTCCGGAAAAAAATTATGGCCATTATGATTTTCTTGTTATGCCCTTTGGCTCGACGAATGCACTAGCCCCGTTTATGGCGTTAAATGTACCAGATTCTTAAACCCCATTTAGATAAATTTGTAATGATTTTCATTGATGCCATTAATATTTTCCAAGAGTAAAGAGGATCATGGGGATCATCTGCATACTTTGTTGTAGCTATTGAGAGACCACTGATTGTATGCTAAGTTTAGCAAGTGCGATTTCTTGTTGAAACAGATAGCATTTTTGGTTTCACATAAGTTCAGGAGGACTGTGGATCCAGCAAAGATAGAATCCATTACAAATTGGAAGATACCTACAACAATTTCAGAGGTGCAGAGTTTCTTGGTTTTGGCTGGTTTTACCGACAATTTGTGAAATGATTTTCTGATATAACTGGCCCATTAACTAGACTCACTTTCAGCTTATAGATCTAGGGACTGACATCTACAAGGAGAAGTTTGTTTTACTGTCCATCCGACCATAAGTTTCTAACAATGCCGGGTTGTCTCTTTGATTATCTTCGTTTCTCTGTATTAAATCTGGTTGAATCTTGAAGCTTCCAAACAACACTTTATCACCTATTGGCCACAACTTTACATCGAAGTCCTTAATTTCCTCGAGCAATCTCCATTATAATATATTAAAGACTAAGGCTTTGAATTCAATTTCGACTAGATTACTTTCAATTTTGACTTTTTATTGAGCTGCCTTGGTAAGAAAAAAACTAAAAAATGTATATAGGTTAGGAGTATTGATCTCTTGACCTTTTTTTTTTTTTAAATAACTAACCTAACTGCTACTCCACACATTACTTATGTGTAATTACTAGTACAAACAATGTCAAAACTAGTTAAATGGAGCCGGGATCCTAGCCGCATGGGTCACGCCCGTGCTAAGCACGGATTATTGTGCTAGTTCTATACACTTAAACAAACCATCTGAATCGATTTTCTATTTAAAGCATCAGCGACCACATTTTCTTTGCTTGGATGATAAAAGATGAAGTCATAATCCTCCAAAAATCCCATCCACCTTCTTTGTCTCACTCAGTTTCTTCTGTGAGAAAACATACTTGACACTCTCGTTATACGTGTAAACTTCAAATTCTTCACCATACAAATAATTTCTCCAAATTTTTAGCGCAAAAACCATTACATCCAACTCTAGGTCATGAGTAACATAATTCTGTTCATGAGCCTTCAATTGTCTTAATGCATGTGCAATCACTTTTCCATGCCTCATTAACACACATCCCAAGCCTTGTAGGGGCGCATTAGAATAAATTGCGTAACCTCGACCATCCGATAGATGAGTCAATACCAATGTCAATTTATATGTCAATTCTTGGAAACTACCGCCGCACTTCTCATCCCATGAAAAGGAACATCCTTACAAGTGAGTCTAGTTAATGGTCTTGCTATGGAAGCAAACCCCTTTATGAGCTTTCTATAATATCCTGCCAGGCATAAGAAACTTTGAACCTCTTATAATATTGTAGGTCTCTTCCAGTTAGTAATGGCCTCCACCTTTGCGAGTCTACAGACAGTCCTCCTAAAATTATGTGACCCAAAAATGCCACTTTTTCCAACCAAAAGTCACACTTGCTTAGCTTGGCGTACAATTGATCAAACAGCTCATCAATCTGGGGTAATGGATACTTATTTTTTATAGTGACTTGTTTAAGTTAGCGATTATCTATAGACATCTGCTTCAACCCATCTTTCTTCTTAACAAACAAAATCAGCGCGCCCCACCGGGAAACAATAATTCTGATGAAACCTTTATCAAGCAAATCTTTCAAATGTTCTTTAAGCTCCTTCAATTCAGCAGTCGCCACCCGCCTTAGAGATAGGTGCAATTCCCCGTACCCACTCAATTGAAAAATCTACTTCCCTGACCGACGTACCTAGGTAAGTCATCTTGAAAGACATCGGGAAATTCTCTAACAATTGGAATATCCTCTGGTACAGGTTTCTACTTCTCCGACAAGATGAAAGCTATAAAACTATCACACCCATTTCTCAACAATTTTCCCTGCCTTAATAGCTGAAATAATCCTCAACATAACCAACATTCTTTTTCCCACAACACAAACATCAATGAACCCCTCTAAGTTGAATCCTACCATTTTATTAAAGCAGTCTAAGATAGCTCTATATTTGGATAGCCAGTCCATTCCCAATATGACATCAAAGTCATTCATATGTAAGAAAATTAAATTCACTGGCATCCTAGATCTTCCTATTTCTAACAAACAATCATAATATATGATCCTAGTGTTGATCTGATCTCGAGTGGGGGTTGACACCATCAAAGCATGTTCCAATGTAGAAAGGGATACATTTAATTTAGATGCAAAAACATGTGACACAAAAGAGTGCGTGGTACCATAATCAAATAGGGTGTTATCTTTATTATAAGAGATAAGTATCATACTCATACCCTTAACCACATTGTCCTCCGCCGCCGCATCTTGTTGAGTCATGGAAAACACTCTAGCATTGGCTTGGGGTCTCTCTTGGTTTCCGCTTAAATTATTTCTTCCCCAATTCTGCTTTTGTCATTGAGGGAGGTTTTGAAAATTCCTCGTTGAATGATTACGCTGATTTCTCTACTACTAGTTCTGCTGATATCCTTGCTGTTGGTTCTACGGTGGAAACCTTTCGGTCAAATTTTGCTGCAGGTTTTGGTTCCCTTTGTGCTTATTCGGGCAATCTACACGCTTGCACCCTACCCCGCCACATTCAAAACATGTGCACAACTTCTTATGATGCTCACATCATGACCCTTGCCACAAAATGACACACCACTCCGGCCTCTGTCCATCGTCTCTTGGGGTTCTTGTGACTTAAATTTCCCTGTTCTATTCCCAAAAGACTTCGGCTGGTTAGTCTCATACATCCCCACACTAGATTCCTCAGAAATGAAGGCCGCCTTAATAGCTTTTGCTTACTTTTTTGGTTCATGCTTTCGTACGTCCTTCCTTTTGTCCGGTTGCAGTCCTTCAACAATTGATGAGCAACAGAATTAGTCCTTAAATCTTTACCAATCAATGCTGTTATGATTATGCCGTTGGTTCTTTTTTCATATTATGCCTTCTTTTTCTTTCAGATGTACTTGGACGAAATTTTTTTTTATTTCATTCACAAAATAATATTTATTAATGTTTAATAAAGAACTCATATGTTTAATCATGACATGATAGGTCTTTAAATGTCTTATTCACCAACTATATGCTTATTTCTAATGTGTACTTTAAATGTATTCTATTAGTTAGCCACCTGTATTTATTTTGGTAGTTAGAGAGTGGATTAATGATGTTATACATTTATAATATTTCTGTAATTTGCAGTGATACTTTTGATGAGAACACTCCACCTGTAGAAGACCCCCAGTTTATCTCCTCATTAGGTGCAGCAATATACAAGGCCATGCAGATTGGGGATAGCGATGCTGTTTGGTTAATGCAGGTAAAAGAATGTTTACATTTTTAGTTGTTTTGTAAGTGCTATGAGTTCTTAACATTGTTTTGTTGTTTTGTATCCATTAAGTTGTTAGTGAAAAACCAAAAGAACCAGGAAGCTGAGTGAAAGAGGAAAAGCGAGAGAAAGAAGAGAGAAGAGAGCGCAAGACAGACTATAGGGGAAGACCTTGGGGTTGGTCTAGTAGTGTTTTGGCAACCACTAGGTGGTCCGCACCGTAAGCTTATAAGGACGGTCCTTACGGTCCGTATAGTGTAGAACACCTACTAGGGCCCACATTCCGACCCATCCAAATGGACCACACATACACAACTCTCTTCTAGGCACATAATCCAATGAATTTGCATGGATTTGAATGAACTGGACAGTTGGATTGGGGGTCAATTTTTGTAGTTTGATATAGAGCTGTTAAACTTGTGGACCATGGATGAAGGGGTTAGACTGTAAGAGGTATTAGATTGACTTCAAATTTGATATGTAGGTTTGCCCCACTTGGATCTTTCGGCCCTTTTGTCCCATGACTAGTAGGGTCCCAAGGTGAGCCCCACTGTAAGCCTGTAAGGACCATCTTTACAGGACCGGTTCTCATATATATATATGATGCTCCTATAAGAGATATCTCTCACCTTAAATGAGAGATTGGGTGGGGGCCCTCACATCCATATCCAATGCCAACAACTTAAATATGGGGGTCCCTATCCCTATCTCTCATATAATGTGAGAGATATCTCTCATAGGAGCATCCCCCACCCCCATCCCCATGTGGGTCCCCAGGTGGGCCCCACCACACACTTGAGCTTACTTACCTTAACCTAAGCTTGAGCTTAGGAGAGCTGGCCCCATATATATATATTGTATTTAGAGGGCAATCCCTAAACTTGGGTCAAACTACAAACAATCCCCACACATACAAAAACGCCTCTACAGTTAACAAATTTTGTGAAATGGTCCCTGTAGATTGTCCTTGGTCAACTGAACACATGGTCAAAGTGGCTGTCAGTCTGTCACCAGTCATAGAGTCCTGTCATATGAGTGAAGCTTTTCTACAATTCAATATAACTATTTTTCTTCCTCATGGCACCGACTTTCTTTCTTAATGCAGGGGTGGTTATTTTCTTATGATCCATTTTGGAGGCCGCCGCAAATGAAGGTGAGAATGTGAGATATGATATCAAGTCGTTTCTTATTGACCTTTCTTGATAGAATCTGGTAGTGTAAACAATTTTTTTAGTTACTTATGCATGAATGAATAATCTGCAATTCTAATATCTGTAAATTTATAAATTTTGTAAAATTTCTTATCCAGTTAGAATGTGTTTCTTGTCCTACGCGTGTTACCTTGAATTTTAACAATCATATTTAACCTTTAAGATGTTGGACTCTTGCGTATTTCTTTAATAATTTTTTATAACATGGAAGTTACTTGGTAACAAGCATGAATCACCATCATCATCGTCAACATTTGAGATTTTTTCTGGTGATCTCCCTCCCTCCCTCTGATTCTCTTCTCTATCCTCCTTTGTTTTGGGTGTTATTCTTCAAAAGAGAGCCATGGCAAGACGTGTGCATCAGTTTTTGGTTTTCCAACTCCACGTCTCCACCTATGGGTGTTGGACATGTGGCTTTTAATTCATCCCCTTCTCTCTCTCTCTCATCCTATTTTATTGTCAAACCCAATTTATTGCCAAACCCAATTAATTTATCCCTGATTTCCAACACCTTTTTGAAAGAGTTCAAACCCCTTTTATAGTTCATCTCTTCCCCATTCCTGCTCCCCCACAACTACTAGTCATCTTCTACAAAAGTTAATCTGTTTTTCTTTCACCCTCTTTTTTTCCTCTCTTCTGATCAATCCTCCATGGGACGCCAAAATTTTTTTTTAAAGGAGTTTTTTCTCTGAATTTTTATGGCAAAAATTGGGCCCAACTCTAAATTCAACTGACTTGGCCAACTTGCATGCGACTCAGCAAAGTTGACCCGACCCCAGCTGACTCGGGGGCGGAATCCTTTTTTGAACACTGATTTTAAGAACGATTAGAAGGAATGTGGTGAAATAATTATAACCAAAAAAAATTTAATTTCCGTAGAAAATGATCTGATATATCTATGTAAATTACTAATCGATCCACATAGCCTAGCATAAGGAATCTATGTCAAAAGAAGTTTCAAACGATGCCTTTGTTTTTATTGGTTATCCTTTCTCCTAACGGATAGCAACATCATTTGCATTCTGAGCTGGCAGCTTCACCTTTCATGATCTGATCATTTGTTTTGTCTCCTACTTTACTTCTAGATCTCTCTGTACTATCTTCTCTTGTATCCACTGCTCATGGTAAAATATAAGAAGATTAAAGAAGTACCCTTAATTTCAAGTACATCTAATACTATAAGGGCAAGTTGTGTCACACTGTTTCCACAAGGTGCTCAGTTTCATAACCAGAAGGTTACTATAGCAAAGCCGAGGAAAAGGTTTTTCTTTTCCATACTTTTGTGTGGCATCATTTCCTTGATTTATATAAAAAGACTACCAAAGGACCTGTATACTCGCAGTACGATATTGAAGATGGAGAACTATCAATATGCATGGTGTCATGACCCGGAACCCCGGGCCCTTTGAATTCCATGTCATGACTCAGAGTATTTAAATATTCCACATGCATATGTCAAAGAAATAAACCAAATTATAGGGAAAATTACGAGATTTTAATGTTCAATATTAAGAAAAAACCCATTTAACAATCCATTCTAAACAAAATATGAAACATCTGATAACAATCTAAAAGAAATTAGAATACCGGCTAGCAACTAAAGAGTCCTAGATAACATGAGGCTAATTGATGTGAAGCGGGGTACTAGGTGCGGGGCGGGTAGAGACGGAGCGATAGTGAGGGAACGTATAGGTTAGGCTTTCACCTGAAATTTGGCCTTACGCCAAACTCCCCATCGAGGGCGAGGAAGAAGAGAGAACTTGGGACACCCCAAAATCACTAGAGAAAATTTTCATTAATCATTAACTAAAGCCAAATGAGGCATTACAATGCTTAAGTAAATAAAAGACCGACCCTAATACTAATCTCAACCATATAACAATCCTACGGCTGAGATTAAAACATCTCAACCTTGATAAATGAAAGACATAAAACATTAAAAATAGTTCTAAATGAGATAAGGATATGTGGGCTGTGCCCAAAGGCGGGTCGACCAATGGGGACCACGGGTGTGTCTTGCATCAACTCTCCCCTTCTTGGAAAGAGCTTGACCTCAAGTTTTGTAGAAGTCTTCCAGGATCGAACGTCAAGCATATAAATTTTCAATTTGGGTATTGATCTATGTTTTCCTTACATGGTGTTGAAGCTACATCTGATGTTTTCTTTCCATTCAAATTAGGCTTGACAATCTGCTTCTTTTGGTGGCGTGATTTCGGATTGATGCGCACTCGAATCGTTTGATGCTGCAATTCAAGAATTGGAAGCTTCTGATCGCCATCTTTAGGCTTCCATTGTTGATCCCCAAAGATAAAGTGAATGTAAGGGACTTCAACGGATGGATCATGTTTTGAACCCTCGAAAATAACTTATATGTTCTCCGATGCTCCAGTTGTCTTTTCTGAAAGTGGCAGGGCGATCAAATTCATTGGATGTTCAGTTGGCTTGTTGACCATGTCCAATTCTTCAATGCTCATGTTTTCTTCTTTGGTGTCACTTGGTGCTTGCATCTGTTGATCAACAATGCTCAAAGAAGGAAATTCATAATCGTGCATCGATTCAGAAGTTTCACTTGCATCAGGAGTTCCACATGCTGATTTTTCAGTGGCTGCAGTGACTTTCCCCTTTTCTGGATCTTGTACCTGTATCAATTTTAACGTTCTCCACAGCTGGTTCCATAACATGGGCTTCAGTTGTTAGCGGAGATTTTTCTTTTTGCGATTTAGCTTTCCGGAGGCGATCGCATTTTATCAAGCGCTCAACACGAATCGCTTCCCAAAATGCTTGGTCTTGCATTCGTTGATATTATTCTGTATACTTGGCCCCAAACCTCTGGTAAAGATAGTGACATAAAGTTGATCATCTTCATCTAATGCACATCGTATTTATAGCCTTGAAAATTCATCAACCATCAGGTCGCCTTGACTCAACTTAAGAAATTGATCAAAGTAGGCTTTATTGTCAGAATACCATTGTCCATAATTACATGGATAGATGTTCGCTGCATATCATTGTTGATTTTCAAATAAGAAACTGTCTTCCGATTCCATATTTATTTGATGCAAAGGGGTGCCAGATTTAATGCTCTTAAAAACAATAGACAGGTCATGTGTAGATCTCACGGATTGGAGTTCATAGGTGAAGACAGATCGTTGATCGGACTTTAGGTGGCTAAGAAATCACTGTTTGAAATCATCGACTGAAATTGAATTGATTGCGGCCCTTGATTGCTCAATCCTATACTTTGACCGAATGTGATGTCACTGCTCAGATCCCTATTGCAGTCATGTGCTCCTTTGTATTAGGTCAGGTTGACCTGGCCCAAGCTTGACTGTTGCTAACTTGTGCTCAGAAATAGGCTGATGTGTGTCGGGTCAGATCGGGTTGAGTCCTGACCCAAATTGCTTGAACCAGAGGGCGACTTGCATAACATGTGCGAATGTGACCTCTCTCTTTTTACCTTGTTTGATCCTTGTGCAGGGAAATGAACAGAAAGGCTAGGGCCCTTTTCGCTGACACCTTCGTGTGACAGAAGAAGAGAGGAAGAACAAAGGCCTGGAAAGCCCTCTTTTGTTCTTTTTCTTCGACGAGCGAGAAAGAGGCGGGACGCTAAGTTGTGGGCAATGGGGAAGGGCAACACTGTGTTGCCCAGTGCTGGCAGATTTGATGGCGAGTGACGACGACAACACAGAGATGTTGATGCAGAGGCGGGATGACTAAAGTTACCTGCTTAGTTGCTGTTGTTGTTTTGCAGCAGCAGAGAGCGTTGAAGTTGGTGCATATGCATATGCCGTGGTGCGAAGCGATGGTGATTCTCGGTGCGCTGTTGGAGTGCTACTCTAGGTACGCACTGCTCTTCTTCTATTCTAGGCTACTCTTTCTTTCTCTTCTTGCCTTTTTTTTAAGGGGTTGGGGTTTGGACATTGGATATGGTGGGGGTACAATGATGAGTTTCTGTAGAGGCGAGGTGAAGAGGCCGGGGATTGGGGCCCCGATGGGTTTCGGTCAAGGGTTTATCACCAATTGAGGATTTCAGCCAAGGGGTTATGGGCATATGACAGTTAATTGATGGGTTTGGGGCTTAACAAGTTCAGTCAAGTGGGTCAAGGCTTGGATTTGGATGTTGGGGATAGGGTTTCAGAGATTCCGTATCATGGGATGGGTTGGGACATAGGTTAGTGATTTTTATTGAAAGGGATTTGGACTTGCCTTGGATTGAGTTCATGAAGGGTGGCAATGGAGATTTGCACTTGGTCGGTTTCGGATGTGGACGGTTCTGGGTTTGATGGGTGGTGGGGTTTGGAAGGTGCGACAGATCTGGATGTAGTTTGATTAGGGATTGGATTTTGGGTGATGGAAGGGACTAGCAAATAGTGGTGGTGATGTTCGGTGGGGGATGACGGATTGCCTAACCATGTGGAAACAAAAAAAAAAAAAAAACCTCCAACTCCAAGAATAAAGAAACCCACTTTTGGATGAATTGTAGATTTAATCTTTAGTGGTCTAATTCTCTCAAAAACAAAGATTTGGTCACAAATCTTCCAAGAAATGACCTTAGCACCCTTGAAAACCCTAGAGTGAAGACTCTCTCGCAGTCGAAATGGGCAAAATGACCCATTTCGGGACTTTTGTGGTCAACTAGAGTCATTGTGTGGACTTGGCCGAGTCCCATGAGCCTTGGTTGACTCGCATCATTCCGATACCAAGTCGGAGTGTCCCGACTCGGTATTTTCCGAGTTTGAGTTGACTCAGACTTAGCCGAATTTTTTAAAGTATTCTAACCCTTCTAATTACCACAATATCATGGAAGCACACAAGGTTAACATAAATAAACTAGGGAAAGGCTTGGATCGCAGGGGATCAACCACCACAAGGGTAGAAGTCTGAACATGGGTACCTTCTTAGTTCTTAGGTGCACATACTCAAGGTGACCAATGAGGTTCCATCATCATAACGGCGGTATCAGAGAATTAGATCCTCCCAAGGCTGAACTAAAGTTGATCAATAACATAAATACATGGCCTTTGTACGGACATCTCCACCGTACTATGCTAGCAATCTAGGCGTGTCCAAGGGGTAAATCCATCTTGTCTCTAAGTCCTTCAAATTTTACCATATACTCTGTTTTCAATGAATCAAAAGTTTTGATTCAGGTGTGTTCGTCATTCAGCTTCAATACTTATAATGGATTGTCTTCACGAACAACCTCACATGTGATCCAGATTTAATCAGCTCCTAACTGATTCGAAAATGGCATCCAATGTGTAAGAGATCATTCAAATAGTTGAATAGATTTAATGGCAAATCTTAGATTACATTATGTCATGCCACTGTCATATAATGAATCTCATAATCAGTTAGAAGGTTTTCACAGGGTTACATCATTAAATCAGCTATACATAGTTGTGTCACAGTCGACATGTCTTGTAAGAAACAGTACACATCAATAATCACATATGGGGTCATGCGTTAAGTCTTTATTATCATATAAGAGGGGAAAACATCAGAAACGAATAGTTATAATGTGTCTTAAGGCCAGAACTCTTCAATTGGAGTTCACACTAAGCCCAAAACCCTAATTCAGCCAAGCATAGAAACCTCAGCTGAAGGTTTTTCTATTGAACTCCATCCATTTGAGTTCAAGGGTTTCACATCCTTTGTTTTCCCATCGATCATTATCCATTGATGAAAATCCCTCTCATCTTCATGTACTTGATCATCAAGGCATTCGTCCTTGCATATAGGTTCTCAAAGCTTCTAAATCTAGGAAACCAACAAATAGATTTGTGATTATGCAAGTACAATTGAATATCTACTCACCTTGTATATGAAAGTACAATTGAATATCTACTCACCTTGTATATCCTCTCCTTCTCCCTCTCCTAGTCTCCCCCTACCCCTCCCTATCTCGCCAACCTCATTCATCTCTCATTCCTACTCATTTGTGATTTTTAAGTAATGGACAAGCAAATGGTGGTTTTCGAAGATTTCAATAGCGACGAGCAAATGGAGAAGCAAATTAAGAGATGTAAATTGCCATTGAAGATGAACAATTGGCGAATTTGATTCGTTCGGCCACACAGGGCCGAACAAACTCGATTTGTTCGGATCCGTGTGGCAGAACAAACTTCATTTGTTCGGCCCTGTGTCACCGAACAATCTCGATTTGTTTGGCCGCTTAGGGCCGAACATGTTAGGGAGAAGGGTAATTTAGGGATTTTTTTATTTTATTTTATTTTTTTTTAAATGCAGTGTGTAAAGAGCCGTTTGCAGTGTGTAGATAGCCACACTCTAAAAGTCACGCATGAGGTTATTGAATCTACTGGACAGTGCGTCCCACTGTTCCAAACCCTAGATGTCCTTGCTCCCTATGGTTGCCCAGGGGTCCCCTACATGATGGCTGGAATAGATTTCCAATCCGGTGGCCAGATGGGTCCCACTAAGGCCTTACGACATGAAGCCCCCAACCTAGTATCAGACGCCTCTTCTGCCTCATAACAATTGGATGAGGGCCCAGATGGGGCCCACTCCTCATGGGTCCAGGTCTCCTAGGGTCGACCATGAGTCCTCTTTTGGATCCATGGTCCACTGTGAAGCACGAATACATAAAAATGGGGGGCGAGTCCGTATCCCGGGCGTATCGGACACGGATACGCCCGGATATGCCTTCGATACGACCGGGATACGCATTTTTTGTTGATTATTTTTATTTTTATTTAATTGCGGACACGTGCACGACACGTTCCGGACGCGTTTTAAGTGAAATATAAAACAAGTGGGGAGAAGAGGGGAAATAAAGCAGAAACTGTGGAGAGGAGAAAAAGAGAAGGGAAAGAAGAGAAAGGGAAAAAGAGAAGGGAAAGTCCGGAAAGCTTTTGTTGTCTTCATCAAATCCTAACCTTTGCCGCTGCCTTTGCTGCTACATCGTCATACAGCCACCTTCGCCGCTGCCTCTACTGCTACATCGTCACGTTCCGCTGCTGCCGCTGCAACTATGTTGCCTGCAACCTTTACCTTCGCTACTACCACTGCAACTGTGCCGCCTACAACCTCCACCTTCGCCCAGCGCCTGTCAGGTTCTTTTCTCTTATTTCTTTCCGTTTTTTGTTTCTTTTTTCTCTACTGCTTCATTGCTGCAAGTTGGAACTTTCCTCAGTTGGGGCTTTTTAGGGTTTGTTTGGAGAAGGTGGAGAAGACTCAGAATCATATTTTCCCAACAGAAAAGTGTAGAAAAACTGAAGAAACATGTAACGAACCGGAATCCGGGGCCCTTCGAATTCCGTGCCGGGGCTCGTAAGCATCACACACATAGGTTAAATCAAAGATCACAAAGATTCAGTCATTTACCAGCTTAAGCCAACTTGTATTAAAAATCCAAATCTAATAAACAAATGTAACATTGACGAATAAAATAAAATAATTGCTTTGTCTTCCAAATGAAATAATCTAAACAATCTAATAAATCTATTTCTTCTCCATCTATGTGGCTTCAACGCTCAAGTACGCATCACAAAGTCTATCTCCCGATCATCATGGTTTTCCCGAGTCGCTAAGTTCTGGTTACCTGGATTGGGGGGAATCCACAAAATATCAGTACAACTGAGTGAATAGATATTCTAATCTATTGGTGCATTTAAACATATGCTTAGATAAGATTACACAACAAATTAAAGTAACATCCAAAGTCTCATTCAAGCCAAGGTTGGAATCGGGTCAAACAAACGACAACCTCCTAGCCACCTGATAGCATCAGCCCATAGTTCATGTTCCACAAAGATATCAACCGACCACCAAGGTCCAAAACCATCGACCACGAAGGTCCAAAACCATCGAGCATGAAGGTCCAAAATCATCGACCACTAAGGTCCAAAATCATCGACCACGAAGGTCTGAAATCATCGAACTGGTACCACAAAATCGACCTTTGCCAAAAAGGTCCAACATCAACAATCCTCACAAAATCGGCCATACATGCTCGTGGTCTAGGGGTGTCCAAAAGGTTCCTCCAAACAGATAAAGTCATCGTATCGCAGTTTTCCAATCAAATAGCAAATATATGTCTCATCAAAAATATGATATATAGCATGTCCTTAACATTAGTAATGGGCAAATTCCATAATCTATCCCTTCTCAAATTATGTGAATTTAATTGCCCAGTCCGAATCAAAATTGATGTACGAGATGAGAGAGGTCAATTACATGACTCCCCCTTTACAGTTTTGAGGGAATTATATAATCACCAAATTAATCACAACATTTACATATACAAACCGCACGATCTACCATGTGAGATCCCCAGATAACAAAGACATAAGCATATTAATCCATATATATATTTCAAGTCACCATATATTCACATAACAGTGTCCAAAATATAGTTTTGACAAATCAAGAACTAAAGGAACCATAACAATGAATAACAAGCCTTTGTTTGCAATTTCAGAAAACTTAGGATCCCATTGCAATTTATATAAGACATTAGGGTCTAATGGTAATTTCAGAAGAGTTACAAAGGTAAGACACAGGTTCCACGGATTCCTAACATGGTCTCAAGTTTCTCATATTGAAGGCAGCTGGATAGTGGGTCCTACTCTATCGTATGCACAAGGGATTTGATCCTAAGAGGGTCCGAGTAAAAATACTAATCCAGCAGGGGTTGTTTGCAATCTTTGCAAGTTAAATCCAGGTCGAAAACATCTAGACGGAACTCAACTTTTGGGAGAAAAGGGGTTTACGTCTGGAACACTTGAGCTAGCTGGATAGTGGGCCCCACTGGTCCAAACCTAAGATGGACCTAACACCAAGGTCGCCCATCAGTCCTCTACCCATTGCATGGACCTGATCTCTGATCAGGTGGACCAGGGGGTCCCACTAGGGCTTGACGACATGAAGCCACCAACCTGGTATTTGTCACCTCTTCTGCATTATAACAATTGGAATTGGATGAGGGCCCAGATGGGGCCCACTCCTTATGGGGCCAGGTCTCTTTGGTTCGACCATGGGTCCCCCATCATCCTACCGAATCTGATTGAATATCAGATGGCCCATGGGGCCTCACAATCCCCAGTCGTCCATCCCCCCAATGACGACTGGGTTCTGGATGTTCATAAATCCTACCCTGGCATTCAAAATCTTGAGGAATTCATGAATAAATAACTCCATTAGAATTATATGCTTCTACCAATCAGAACTGACACAATTTCCATAGTTTAAATAGCACTTACGCCAAATCCATGATTATAGAAAAATCACTGAACATAGTAGCATTGAAAAACAATTGAGGCAAATCATAGTATCAGTCATCCGATCATCATCACATATATCTAGGAAGATTCTGTCACGACCCAAATTCCGGGGCTCTGTCGGATATCCAGATCGTGATAACTTAGCAACATATATCATACATTTATCAAATAGTTCTAGCAAGATGGTAGGCATTTAAGTCAACCATAATTCCAGTTAAAATTATGAAAAGTCAGAAACACAAATAATCTATGCATAATAAAAATCCTTATGTCCTGACTGAGTCAATAATGTATTAAAAATATTGAATAAGTTCCCTAAAGCAAAACCTAAGCTCTTTAACAATTATTTAAATATTTCTTGTTCTCTCCCTTTAGCCACGCATGCCAAAATCTACGTGCTGAATGCCGTCCTGTTCTGGCCCACCCGCAATAAGATTACCTGAAGGGGGCAACACAACATCAGTACACTGGTGAATAAATATTCCTAATTACACAAGTCACATATAATATAACATCACATAATTCAACAAATCTGAGTCAATAATCAAATATCATTAGAAGTTCTTTCATATACAAATCCGTGCCCATGCACATTACCACGCCTTAAAGGCCTTATCGTATACATGTATACCGGTCACCATGACCCTGTTTCATCAGACAAATCCACTAAGGACCAACCATCATAATGGCCACTCACGTCCACTAAGGGCAAGCTGCTATAACGGCCACCATGGTCCAAAGCCATCAATCATCCGTACACAAGTCCAACATCCCACGACTGGGACCATCCCAAAATCTGGGACCAGTGCACAATATCTCATAATCACATAGCAACTAGAATTCATTATTCATAACATACACAAACAGTAGTGTGGACCCAGCCCACGCACAATTTACTGGTTGCTACCCCACAACCAATCATAATTAGTATTGATTGGCATAGGGGTGGCCCACACACAACACCTATTAATCATAGTCCATATAATTCATCACAGTCCATACAATTAAAACCACAGAACCTGAATTACTTTGGATAAAAGGGTACGATGGTAATTACATATCAAATCTAAGGCTTTCTCCCAAATCACAGAACCCTAACTGCCATATCTATACATACAGAACATAGGCATCAAGTGGCTCACGCCTAAAGGTACTCAATATAGAATCTAGTGGGTCCCATTGGATCTAATCCATGATCAGACCTAGTCTACATGGTCGCCCAGGGTTACACTTCCATTCTATTAGATTGGGTTCACCATCAGATCATAATCTGGGGTCCACAAGTCAAAAATAGTTTCAAAAGAATTGTGTAGGTAATGTCACGTATGGAATTGGTTGATCATAAGATGAATCACCAGATGGAACCCATTTCCCTTGGGTCCACCAACACTGTGGTCGACCAGGAGTCCCTTATAAGATGAGTGGACCTGATCTCAGATCAGGTGGTCCCAGTGGTCTCACAACCACTATCGACCAGAATAGGAATTTCTTGCCCTTTCACGCTGGGGTTCTTTGAACCTATTGGACAGTGGTTCCACTGGTTCAAACTGCAGATGTCCAACTTCTCCCTGGTCGCCCAGGGACCCCACACCTGATGACTGGATCTGATTTCCAATCTAGTGGCCAGATGATCTCTGTAAGCCTTGTCGACAAACAGTCACCATCTTTGTGACAGACGCCTCCCATGCATGATGGTGATTAGATGAAGACCCAGGTGGGGTCCACTCTCCATGGGTCCTCCGCCCTAAGGGTCGCCCATGGCTCCCCTCATGGATCCCTGGACTAGCTCTTCCATCTGGTGGGCCATGGGGTCCCACAACCCCTTCTTATCAAACTCTGTCATTGACGACAAGTCTCTGTATTCTGAATATTGCCCAAAAACTCAGCAATTCAAGGATAAACAGGTATTAAAAACTCCCTGGAAGTTATACTCTTCACAATCAAGATGTAAAAGACTCTCAAAAGAGTTTCATTATAATCCTTAGATATAGTCATCATTACTGTAACTGTAGTAATTCAAATTCCAATAGGATCATAGACCATCATAAATCCCTTGATTAAAGCATCTAAATAATTAGGAAGATCCACTCACCTTTGATAAACGATCGTCGCCTTTGCAATATGTGAATGCGAATAGGACATCAGTAGCCTTCCTCTCCTTCCCCTAAATTGCAACCCATAAGACTTTTATCTCAGAATTTCTCCAAGGAAGATGAATAGGATACCATTGTTGTGGTCGTTGGTTATCATATATATAAAGGGGAGATGGAATTCTAGTCATCTCAAACTTCCTATTTAGAGTTGTTATACAACTCCACTCCTTTCCAAACCCAATCACGTGGAATACTACCAAGTTAATAATAAGCAATACTTCTAATTTCATAATAAGAACTTAACTAAGATACTACCTGGGCCAGACTAATCCTGGGCCCAAGTAACTCAGGATATTACAGATCCAGTCTCCATAAAATAGAGGAAGATGCACAGGAACAAGGCTAGAAATTCAGAACCATACAATTAGATTAGAATCTCCACTCACCTGATATGGCTGACTAGAACTGGTTTTTCCTCATCCTAATTTCTTCAAGGCTAATACTAAACTAGGCTTTGGGTTGATCAATATATATAGAAGCTATGGTTAGATTCCTTCCCAAAGTCCTCTTCCTAATTTTATTATTTCCTTCTCACTTGCCAATCCTATTTCTAACAATACTAGGAGTCTATGGTATAACTAACACAAGTCCCACTCGAATTCCTCCATAAAAAATGGGTCCTAATAATTCTAAGTAAAATCAAGTTAATTAAATATTAAATATCAGAAAATAATTTAGCCCTTATACTGGGCCCGGGGTATTACAAAACAGCTTATGGAAATGGGAAAAATGAATAAGACAACATTTTTAGTGTGTTTTCTTTTCACGGCTACCCTTTTCCCATTTCCTTTTCTATAAACATTTCGAGGTCCCATTTCTGTGACAAGTTGGGATAATCCCAGAGAACATAGCTCTGTGAAGTTGTCATTCCTTCTTTTTTCTTCTTCTTTGTTTCCATTTCTGGAGTTCCCAGTTCCCACTATACCATGTCCTTTATTCTTAAACGAGTGGGTTTATAAAGTTGGCTTCTCAAACTGTTTCCTTGGCCTACATTTTTTTAACTAATTATTTTATCATGGATGATTAATGCTGTAATGCCTATCGTTTTGTTTGGTTTATTTCTAAAATCAACAAATTGATTATATATATCTATTTGTGTATATGTATCCATCGTTTTCTTTTACTGATTATTAAATCAATGAAAGTGCATATTTTATGGCTATTTTGAGTGAAATGATGTTAGATTTTTATTACATAGTCATATTAAAAATATTAAAAAAAAAAATCAACGTATCCCCGACGTATCGTATCCTACTTTTTTTGAGAAATGGCGTATCTGCGTATCTGTATCATATCGTATCCATGTCTCGTATCCGTGTCCGTGCTTCATAGATGGTCCAAATCCCCCTTCAAGTGGGCCATCGGGTCCCACAACTCTCTAGTGTCAATTTGTACCATTGACGCACAGCCTCTGTTTCAACAAATTTTCAAGCCTGTTCAATGAATTCTAATGAATCTGCACCCCACTCTACTTGTTTCATTCCCACATCCATTAGGATATGATTCCTTGACCCAAAACAGATCTTCTTATGTCTACTGGATGGATACAAAAATCATTGTATACCTAACAATACAGAATATTTGAATCACGTCCCATTTTCACTCATCTTGATCAATCAACCAGTTAATTAGGAAGATCCACTCACCTTCGATAGAAGATTTCCACGTTCGCGATGTGACGCCGCGAGTAGGACATCCGCTGATCGCTTTCTCACTGATTGCATTCTTCTTCCCCCAAATTTCAGCTAACACCCTCCTCTCAGATTTTCTCTCAAAAGGAAAGAAGCAGAATATTGGATGCTACCACTAAGGTTGATGGTTGCTTATTTATAATACACAATGGGTGAAGGTAGAGTCCTTCACAAACAAAACTTAGAGTTCTGCTCAAAATACAACTCAATAAGCCACTAAGTTGAGTTGATGTACAAGTCTTCTCTTATCCTAAGATTAACCCATGTGGCTTCTTCTAATCCATTAAGGATTTAAAACAACTAATTTTTACAACTGCCAAGGTCTAAGGGTCCCACCCGAGCCCTTGTACTAATTGTTTCCCATCCCAATTCCCTAGGTGCTACGGGATATTACACATTTCAATACTGAATGTCGTCAACGTCCGCACTTACAAAATCCTCAAGCATATGTTGCCACATTTGATTCCTCTACTACTGATGTTGTTTTCACTTTAATGTCTGCACAGCCCGGTTCTTCTGCCCTCACCTCTGAATTAGTTCAACAGATGATTGTCAATGCATTGTTTGCATTTGGCATCTCAGGTAATTCAAAACCTCCTCCTATTTGGTACCTTGATTTCGAGGCGTCAAATCACATCACATCTTCTAGTACACAACTCTCCAATCTGAAACAATATACTGGAAACCATCACATCCAAACAGTTGATGGAGGAAAAATCCCTATTACTGCCATTGGATATGGTTCTAGTTCTATTCCCTTGAAAATTGATCTTTGTTCCAGTTTAACATCGAATCTACTTTCAATTGGATAACTTGTTGAAAATAACTGTAACATCTCCTTTTCTTCTTCTAGTTATGTTGTGCAGGTTCAGATGTCAGGGAAGGAGATCGTGAGGGGGCCTAAATGTGGACCTTTATTTCCACTCGATCTATCTATCATAATTAGGAATAAGAATGCAAATGAGTTGTTTTGTTAGTCGGGGAATAACAACATATCTGATCTTTGAGTCGGGGAATAACATATCCGACCTATGAGTCAGGGAATCTGGTATTTCTGACATGTTAGTCATGGAATAACATATCTAACCTATGAGTCAGGGAATAACATCTATGCCAGGGCTTCGGTATGTGTTAGTGGTCTAGGGGAAGTCCAATGGGTCGGTGATAGGTGCTTAATTGGTTACAATTTGAGCCCTAATATTTTGTTTATCCTATGCTAGTTCATGTTTATTTTATTTGTTTTTACATAGTGTTTGTTAATTTTTATGCAAAGGTAAAAAGGAGCAAAAAGAGAGGAATTAATGAAGGGACATGATGGGCATGAATCCCAAAGTAGGGCCATGGTGGGTCCCATCCAAGCTATTTCAGATTTCAAGACTAATTTCTACTTATTTGGGAACTTACAATTCAAAGAAGGAAAGAATTAGAGAAATAAATTCTAATCAAAGAAGAAAAGCGAAAGAAAGAACAAAGAAAAAGGAAGAAACCCAATCTAGGGTTACACGCCCAAGGGGGGTCCGCATCCATTGCAAAGAGAAAAATTTCAGAAATTAGAAAGTCTTATTCAAGTTAAAAGTGGAGTTCAAGAATGGAGAAAAACAAGGAGAAAAAGAAGGAAAGTTAAAGGAAGAGTTCAAGCCAAGATAGAAGTCCAAAAGAGAGGGGTCCCACACCCATGTTGCACTCACCAAATAGGGCCCACTTTTATGTCAAAAGTTCAGATTTAATTCCTTGCAATTAATCTTAGATTTGTGGGTCTAGATTTAGAAAGTTTTTCTAACAAGAAAGAAGACTCCTAATTCAATCTAATTAGGAAGCCTAATTATAAAGCAAGATGGAGATCCAATCATACAAGGAGAGAAAGAAGACTCCTAATTCAATCTAATTAGGAAACCTAATTATAAAGCAAGATGGAGATCCAATCATACAAGGAGAGAAGCCCAAAAAGGAGGGGATTCCTCACTAAAGAGAGGCTTTTGCAAGAATTATAAATAGTATACAAGGGTTGGACGTCCAAGCACACCATCAGCCATCAATCACACATCAAACCAGCCACCATCATCCCATAATTCTTTGCTGCCGTACAGCCACTTTGGGGCTCCTTTGGAGCATTCTTTGGAGAGCTTTTGGAGCGAGGAAAAGGGGAACACGCTGCTGGCCATCCACTGCGTCTTCATCATGTTCTAGTTTTCTTTTTATGACTCTATTTTCTAGTTTATTTTTCAGTAAAGACATGAGTAGCTAACTTTTTAGGGCTAGGGTGTAATTGAAACCCTAGCCTAGTTCTATGTAGTCTCTTTTGGCATTTTTTATTCAGATTTCAGTATTGTTAGTTGAGATTCTGAACCGTGTTTTTAATTGATGAGTTGTGTATATGCCATGCCAACCATGCCATGTTCAATTAATTTTAAGAGTAATTAACTTAATTTTGATTGATCTTGATGTTAAGCATGTAGGGTTTAGAACCATGAATAATCTAAGTATATGCCATGCTTAGACTCATGCATTTATCTTTCCCATTGTTTTTATGCATTATGTTTGTTTTGACTAGGACATATGCCATGCTTAGTTTTTGCATGATAATGAACAAGTCATGTAGTATGCCACTCATGAATTAGGTTTAGGGTAATAGTAATCTAGACGCATATGCCATGGTCTAGGTTGATAGATGTCACTAATAAAATCTGATTTTTGATTAAAAGATAATAAGGGACATGCATAGGATTGGTTAGGGAGTAGATGAAACCCTAGTACATTCATTATTACTGTTTTTCAATCCTAATACTAGTTGTGTGATTTAGGTTACTTTACATTTAGTTTTTGATAGTTTAATTTACTGTTTTTAATAGTTTAATTCAACTTTTCATCATCCAATTGTTTCTTTTAATATTTTGATTGTTATTTACTTTTGACATTGTTTTATCACAAGTCTTCGTGGGATCGACCTCGTACTTACAATTCACTACACGACATAGTGATCTTGTGCGCTTGCGAGTTTTAATTGTGTGCATGCTAGTAGCTTATTTCTAGGTTGCTTGATGCATACCAGTCGGTCCTGGTTAATCATGTTCTATAAATGACATTTTATTCTTGGAAATCATATAAGCATGAATCCTCCTTTAACAAAAGTCTTTACCATTCTCAACACCTAAATCAAGGTAGTTTTAGATCAGCCCCTTAGACAAATCCTGGATTTCTGTTATGGCCCGCACCGTTTCATTAATGGTATCCAATTGTGTAAGGGCAATCGTATAACTAACGTCTTATAGGTTTAGATTCATATTACTCACCGATCTTAGAATCACATGAGTTGTCACATTCTACAAGTTTCATCATGAATTCCACAAATTCAGCATAGGAATCACACATTCAGATTTATCAATGTAGATTAATGTCAGTCATCAATCTCATGAGAACATATCATAGGGGAATTTCATCAAATACATAGGTTGCATCATAAAAGTCTTCATTATACCTCTACATTCAGGTTTAGGAACCATCTCATAAATCATCATGTTGCATGTTCATACTCTAGAAACACAAATCCATAAAATCCACATGTAGAATCCCATTGATTGAGATGTAAGAAACACCCCCAAGGCACATGGACAGGTTTGGCCAGCACCTTTTTTGTAATTTCAGAAAGTCAGGACTAAAGAAATATTTAAAACAGTTTCAGATATAATAAGAAGGGAGAAACAGGTCCTTATTTGCAATATATACAAACTTAGAAAGCAAAGAAATAGAAGATAACAGGTTCAGCCATATATATTTGCAGATTACCAGGGATCTATTTGAAATTCCAGATAGTCTGAATTCAAGGAATGGTCTCAAATCAGTCAAAACAGGGATATGTAAAACAATAAGTACCAAGCCCTTATTTGTACTTTACAGAATCTTGGAACTCAACTAAGTAATCCATAAAAGGCCCAGTTGTACTTGCTATAATTAGCAGGGGCTTAATTTAAATATTCAGAACAGTTATAGAATTCAAAGAAGCAAAGGAGAAGGGCTGGTGTGAGATTTCTACATTCCTATGGTGTTTATATGCAAAATAGTATAATTCAGCCCTCAAGACGCTCAACTCAGAAGTCTGACATTCACCAGTAGTGTATCTCACGCACTGAATTTTTGTGTCAACTGGATGGTGAGCCAAACTGGGACCAATCAGCATGGGTCCTAGACTCCTCGGGTAGTCTAGGGTGCCCTTTCAGATCGCTGGATCTGATTTCCCATCAAGTGGGCCAGATGGGCCCCACAACCTAAAACGTGAAATAGCACAAAAACTGCCTGGATTTTGAAATTCTGTTTTCAGATTGGTTTTCTTACCGATTTCCAGTGGATTTGAGTTGAGAATAACAATCCTATAACATTACTAAATTAAGTTTACCAGATTCTTTAGCACTAAAAAGAGGATTTCCAACTCAAACAGAGGATTCTGTGGTCGACAGTCGCTGTAGCATGATGCAAAAACCTGGAAAATTATCATAAAATTGTGTAGCAAGGAATCCAATAAGCCAAAATAGGAATTTTGGAACCAAACACAAGCAGATAAGAATTTCTTCTCACCTGGTGGCCTGAATCCACTAGTCTTTCTTCCTTCTTCTCCATATTCTCTAACTCTTCTTGACTCCAATCCTAGGATTCGGTTTCCTAGAGGGGCTGACTATTGGTATGTGCAAAGTGAGAGTGGTGTTATAAATAGTTATCTAAGTTAAGTTTCATCAGAACTCTATCAGGCAAGGCTCAACCAGAGTTTGGAGTTCTACTCCTACTAAAACAACTACAAGGATCTGTCGACCTCCTACAAAAAACAAGAAGTTGGGTCCCAGTCTGAGAAATACGGGGCCTACCTAATATAATTATAAATCATTAATAACATAAATATACATTATTATTCTAGGCCCTTGGTCAGGGTCCGGGGTATTACACGTAGTAAGCTTGGTCATCCAAATTTCAGAACTATGTCTCATGTTTAATTCTGGTGTGTTGAATAATTCTTCTAGGAATGTTTCTTTTGATTGTGATATTTGTAAAATGGGAATAAGTAAAACTCTTCCTCTTCCTACATCTACTTCTTTTAGTACTATGTGTTTTGAATTGATACATTGTGATGTGTGGGGAATTGCTCCTAATTTATCTCATGTGCTTTATAAATATTTTGTGACATTTATTGATGATTATAGTTGGTTTCCATGGATCCATTTTTTTGCATTCTAAAGCTGATGTCTTCATTGTTTTCAAGATATTTTTAGCATATGTTGAGAATTAGTTTTCCAAATGCAATAAGATCTTGCGTTTTGACTCCGGTGTGTGTGTGTGGTGGGGGGGAAATATCTAGGAGAGAATATCTCTCAACAAAAAGGATTTAATTCTCAAAGAACCGGCCCATACACACCCCAAAGGAATGAGATAGCTGAGAAGTAAAATAGACATCTACTTCATGTAACTAGAACCCTTTTTCTTGGATCCTCTGTTCCTCCTCGTTTTTGGGTAGAAGCTCTCTCGACAACAGTCTATCTTATAAATTGATTGCCCTCTTCTTCTATTAAAAATGAAACCCCTTTTTCCATTTGCATAACACCACACCGTCATATGATGATCTTCATGTCTCTGGTTCCATGTGTTTTGTCCATCTCCCTCCTATTGAGCGCACCAAAGTACCAAACTCACGGCGTAATCTACAAAATGTGCATTTCTTGGATTTGCCAGTAACCAAAAGGGAGATGTTTGATATGATCCTCAAGTTTGGCGCATTCGTATTTCTCGGAATGTAGTTTTTTTTTTTTTTTTTTTTTTTTTTTTTTTTTTTTTACAGCCAGTCTTTTTTTCAACAAGTTTTTGATCCCCTAGATTCTCCATCATTTGTGACATTACTTGGTTTTCCAGACAAAACACCATTTGTTAATTTTAATCCTAATTTTCTGTATCATAGCTGACATGATAATGAGGCTACAGGCAGTTCTCCTCTCGATCCACCTCCAGCTACTCGTCTAACTGGAAATCCTCCACCCTGTCGTTCAACTCGTGTTTCGGTCCCTCCAGACCGGTATGGTTTCACTCACACTTCTTTAATGGCCACCGTGTCATCCACCACTATTTCAGACTTGTACTCTCAGGCTGTCATGCATGAATGTTGTAATAAAGCTATGCAAGATGAATTAGATGCTCTTAAGCAGAATCATACTAGGGATGTTGTTCCATGTCCTCTTCTATCAAGCCAATAAGATGTAAGTGGATTTACTCCATCAAACTTAAATCAGTTGGAACTCTGGATCGGTATAAGGCACGTCTTGTCGCTCTTGGAAATAGAGAGGAATATGGAATTGACTATGATAAAACTCTCTCCTATCGCGAAAATGACTACCGTAAGGACTATTCTTGTTGTTGCTGCTTCTCAGTCCTGGCCTCTCTACCAGATGAACATCAAAAACACATTTCTATGTGGTGATCTCAAAGAAGATGTCTACATGAGACTTCCTCGGGGCGCTTCAGGGTACCCATAGGTTAGTGTTACCAAGCTACGTCGTTCTCTTTATGGACTTAAATAGGCTCCCCGAGCATTGTTTGAGAATTTTTGAAGATGCTCTTCATCCAAGTCCTTATGATCCATCCATGTTTCTACATCATGCATCCAAAGGGTTTACTATTCTTCTTGTTTACGTTGATGACAGCATCATTACTGGCCCTAATGCAAATATGATTCATCAACCTCAGGCTTCTCTTCATGATTCTTTCCACATGAAAGATCTCGGATCTTTGACCTATTTTTTAAGGTCTCAAAGTTCATCAATCAGCTAAGGGAATAGTACTAAATCGACACAAATATACTCTTGGTCTGATTGACGTGTCTAGATTTCAAAACTCCATTCCAGTTGACACATCGGTAGAGGTAAATGCCAAACTTAAGCATAATGATGGTGATCCTATTCCTGGCCCTATTCTATATCGTCGATTGGTTGGCAACTTCGTCTATTTGACGATCACTCACGTTGAGGTTTCCTATGCCGTAAATTTAGTTAGACAGTTCATGGCTAATCCTCTTCGACTGCCAACTCGCGGTGAATAGCCCCATTACTCTCAAAGCATATTCAGATGCTAATTGGGTTGATTGTACAGACACTCAGCGTTCTACAACAGGATGGTGTATGTATCTGGGCGATAGCTTGATCTCTCGGAAATGTAAAAAAAAGGATAAGGTCTCGAAATCTTCTACTGAAGCTAAGTATTGTGCTATGTTTGCTGCCTGTTCAGAGATCGTTTGGCTTCGCGGGTTACTTTCAAATGTCAATTTTCTCGCAACTAGTGCAACACCTCTCTTTGTAGATAATACTAGCGCAATTTGTATTCTATCGGAAATGTAAAAAACAGGATAAGGTCTCGAAATCTTCTACTGAAGCTGAGTATTGTGCTATGTTGCTGCCTATTCAGAGATCCTTTGGCTTCGCGGGTTACTTTCAAATGTCGATTTTCTCGGAACTAGTGCAACACCTCTCTATGTAGATAATACTAGCGCAATTTGTATTACGGAAAATCCAATATTTCATGAGCGCACCAAACACATTGAGGTTGATTGACATTTTATCCGAGATGAATACAAGCAAGGTGTCATTGTTAAGTGGGTCACAAATTGGGTCACAACCCACTTGTAATTAGGTCCATTATCTTGGTCAAAATCTACCAACCGTGTACAGCTATGTAGAATATTATCTTACTACATTAGGAGATTATCTTAGGAAAGCAATAAATATAATTATTGTAATTGAGAGAAATTGTAGCCCTAATGGGTAATGTATAATCTATTTAAAGTGTCGAGACCCTCAAAGGAGGAGAATGAATTCACTATTCAATTACTCATATATCTCTGTTCTTGAGATGGTATCAGAGCAAGGTTCCTCTTTGTGAACGACATGTTATCCAGAGATTCTAGGATTAGTTTTTCATCTTCCAAATCATTGGAAGCCATCAAATCATCAATTCTTCACATCTGCTCCAGAAATTGATGCCAAACGGAAGTCTGATCAACCTGGGATCACACGTGGCCCACCACTGATCATCAACCTCACTAATGGCACCTTCCATCTGGGTCGACTATTTCTGCTAGGTGTTTTGGCGATTTTTTCAGATTTTTTCAACCATCAGAGGTAGGCCATCTGGTCAATCTTGTGCTTTCCCAGTTTTCTGATATAGTTTTCATCAATCGATCACTGTGATTTGGATTTCGACTCGATTTGGATGAAACTTGGACCCTCTGGACAGCAAAAAGGATTTCTACATATTAGGTGGGACTGATCTTGCATTTGATCACCTCTGGCGGGGCCCTTTCATGATCGACACCTCCATTTAGGGTCGTCAGGACTGTTTTTTCAAGTTTCTGTTCACAGTTTCCTTACTGTGTGCAGTATTTTGACAGTTTTGTCTGTCTAGAACTATTCGGTTGCTGTTCATTCTCTCTGCTGGATTTTTTCTAGTGTATCTACTTCTTTCTGAGTATTGCAGCTCTTTGTGCTACTGCTATTTATTATCTCTGCTGGGTTTCTTGGAGTTCGTCTTCATTTCTCTGAGTATTGCTGTTCTCTTTTGTGCTGCAATGGAAAAGACAGAAATTGCTTTGATAAAATTTAATTGAAAAAATTACACCTCTTGGTCATACCAATTTCAAGTGTATCTTGAAGGGAAGGAAATGTGGGGATTTATCTTAGGATCTGACCCAAAACCCTCCGAGGATGAGAAAAAGATATTGTCTTAGAACATAAAAGATGCCAAGATCAAAACATGGGTTCTTGGATCTGTTGAACCTCAATATATCCTTAATCTAAAACCCTACAAAACATCTAAGGATATGTGGGCATATTTGAAAAAGGTTTATCATAGCGAAAACTCTGCACGACAATATCAACTGGAGCTTGAGATTGCTCAATATTCTCAAGGCACCTCATCTATCCAGGACTATTACTCAGGATTTCTCACCTTATGGGCTGAATATGATGAGATAAAATATGCGAAGGTATCTGAAGCTGCTCTGTCTGAAATACAACTATTACAAGATACCAGTCATAGGGACCAATTTCTCATGAAATTGAGACCGGAGTATGAGACTGTTCGTTCCAATCTTATGAGCAGAGTTCCATCTCCATCCTTAAATGAATGTCTAAATGAACTCTTGCGTGAGGAACAAAGTCAGATAACTCAACACGCTTTGAAACAACAGTCTTCAGGAAATGCTACTGACGTTGCCTATCTCGCAACTGGAAAGCATCAGTCTGTTATCTCTCAGGGATCTAGTAGGGACCCAACAATTTATGTTGCAAAAGGGAACCCTCAGGGCAGAGACCTCAGTCAAATCCAATGCTATGGTTGCAAGAATTATGGGCATTATGCTTCACAGTGCAAGCAGAAATTTTGCAATTATTGCAAAGCAAATGGACATGTCATTGCCGATTGCAGAAAGAGGCCACAAAAACGCAACCCTCGGGCCTATCATGTCAACACTGCAGCTGATACTTCTTTTTGCAATACTACTTCAACCCCAGTCATTCCTTCACCAGTGCCTGCCTCCAGCTCTACTCCTTCTATCACTCCTGAGCTAATTCAGCAAATGATCATAAATGCCTTCTCTGCACTTGGCATTTCAGGTAATCATCCACCCTTATCCTCAGTCTGGTATCTTGATTCCGGAGCCTCAAATCACATGACTTCCTCCTCTGCTCATCTATCCAACTTGCAAACGTATAATGGCAATTTACGAGTTCATACTGCTGATGGTCAAAAGCTTCCTATTACAGCTCTGGGTGATGTTGTTCATCCATTACCTCTGAAAAATGTTTTCTTATCTCCATCTTTGACTACAAATCTTCTATCTGTTGGCCAATTGATTGATGATAATTGTAATATCTCTTTTTCTCGTTCTGGTTGTGTTGTGCAGGATCAAGTGTCGGGGAAAGTGATCGCGACGGGGCCTAAGTGTGGTTGTCTGTTTCCTCTTCTTATGCCTCCTTCTCAGAATAAACATGCATTTGCTTTTTCTTGCTTCTCTTCTAATGATGTTTGGAGGCTCTGGCACCATAGATTAGGCCATCCTCATTCCAAAATGTTATCATTTATGTTGAACAATGGCATGATTAATGAAAATAAAATTTCCCTTCGTAATATTTCTGATAATTGTTCTGCATGCAAACTTGGAAAGAGCAAGGTTCTTCCTTTTCCTCTACAATCTACTATAGCGTCAAACTGCTTTGACATTATTCATAGTGATGTCTGGGGAATTGCTCCTGTACTTTCTCATTCTCACTATAAGTATTTTGTCACCTTTATTGATGACCATAGTCGATTCACATGGGTATATTTTTTGCATTCTAAATCCGAAGTATGTGATGTTTTTCAAAAAATTATGGCTTATGTAGAAAATCAATTTTCAACTCGCATAAAAATCCTACGGTCTGATTCAGGAGAGGAATATATGTCACATCAGTTTCAACAGTTTTTGCAAAAACACGGGATTTTGTCTCAACGTTCCTGTCCGTATACTCCTCAACAGAATGGAGTTGCAGAGCGGAAAAACAGACATCTTCTAGATATTGTTCGCTCTCTTCTCTTAGCATCCTCTGTTCCAGCTAGATTTTGGCCAGAAGCTTTAGCCACTGCGGTTCACTTAATCAACCGCATTCCATCCACCCGCCTTTCCAATCAATCTCCATATTATCGGCTCTTCCACACACAACCTACTTACAGTCATTTGCGTACTTTTGGATGCGTGTGTTTTGTCCATCTCCCTTCCTCTGAGCGTACAAAACTAACTGCTCAATCTGTCAAATGTGCTTTCCTTGGCTACGCTTCGTAACAAAAAGGGTTTCTTTGTTATGATCCCGCATGTCATCGCATTCGTGTTTCTAGAAATGTCATTTTTTCGAAAATCAAAGTTTTTTTTCTCATCATAATGCCTCATTACCTTCATTTACTCACTTGCCCGGTTTCACTGATGAAACTTCTTCCACACCACTTATTGTTTATGAAAGGCGTCGTCCAAAAGATGTTCCCATGCTTACTCCCCCTTCAGATCCATCACCGGCACCTGGTCCTGCTCATGGTCCTGCTCATGGTCCTGCTCCTGACCCCAATCTTGTTACTAGTTCTTCTCATGTTCCACTTCGGAGGTCCAACCGTCTCACTCAGCCTCCCGACAGATATGGTTTCACTCACACTTCATTGCTTGCCACTTTATCCTCTATTTCCATCCCCAACTCTTATTCACAGGCCGTGAAGTCTGACTGTTGGCAGAAGGCTATGCAAGATGAATTAGACGCTCTTCAGGCAAATCATACATGGGATATAGTTCCTTGTCCCTCGTCTGCAAAACCCATCGGATGCAAATGGGTCTACTCTGTTAAACTCAAAGCAGACGGTTCATTGGATCGCTACAAGGCTCGACTAGTTGCACTTGGCAACCGTCAAGAATATGGCATCGACTATGACGAGACTTTTGCCCCGGTTGCAAAAATGACGACAGTTCGTACTGTTATTGCTATTGCTGCTTCTTACTCCTGGCCTCTTTACCAGTTTGATGTCAAGAATGCTTTTCTTCATGGCGATCTCAAAGAAGAGGTCTATATGCGTCTCCCACAAGGACTCACCGGAGCGTCTGCAGGTGATGTTGCTCACTTACGACGATCTCTATATGGTCTGAAGCAGGCTCCACGTGCTTGGTTTGAAAAATTCCAGGAAGCCCTACTTCAAATGCAATTCCATCAAAGTGCCTCAGATCCTTCCATGTTTCTACATCATTCCTCGCATGGGATTACAGTTCTTCTAGTTTATGTTGATGACATCATCATCTCGGGTACAGACTCTGATATGATAACACGTCTTCAAACTTCTCTTCATGAGTCTTTTCATATGAAGGATTTAGGGCCTCTCACATATTTTCTTGTTCTTGAGGTACATCAGTCCAAGAAAGGTTTAGTTCTCGATCAGCACAATATGCTATGGATCTTGTTGAGATGGCAGGACTTCAGCACTCTACTCCTGTTGATACACCGCTTGAGGCGAATATCAAACTCTATCAAGATACCGGGGATCTCCTTCCTGATGCCACGTTATATCGACGTTTAGTCGGAAGCTTAATCTATCTCACCATCACTAGGCCTGATCTCTCGTATGCAGTTAACCTAGTCAGCCAGTTCATGACTCAACCTCGTCATCTTCATCTTGTTGCTGTCCGGCGCATTATTCGATATATTCTTGGCACATCATCTCGTGGATTGTTCTTTCCAGTGGGCAACTCTACTTCTCTAACGGCATACTCAGATGCTGATTGGGCTGGCTGTCCTGATACCCGTCGATCCACAACTGGCTGGTGCATGTTTTTAGGAGACTCCTTGATTTCATGGAAGTGTAAAAAACAGGACAAAGTTTCTAAATCATCCACGGAGGCTGAATATCGCGCTATGTCTGCAGCATCATCTGAAATTGTCTGGCTTCGTTGTCTCCTTTCTGAGCTTGGTTTTCCACAATCCGACCCGACACCTCTATATGCTGACAATACTAGTGCAATCCGTATTACCGCTAATCCTGTCTTTCATGAGCGCACCAAGCATATTGAAGTTGCTTGTCATTATATTCGAGATGAATATGTGCGTAACACTATTAGTCTCCCTCATATTTCTACCAGACTTCAAGTTGCTGATATATTCACCAAAGGGCTTCCACGACCACGACATCAATTCTTAGTTGGCAAATTGATGCTTGTGGACTCTACAGCATCAATTTGAGGGGGGGTGTTAAGTGGGTCACAAATTGGGTCACAACCCACTTGTAATTAGGTCCATTATCTTGGTCAAAATCTACCAACCGTGTACAGCTATGTAGAATATTATCTTACTACATTAGGAGATTATCTTAGGAAAGCAATAAATATAATTATTGTAATTGAGAGAAATTGTAGCCCTAATGGGTAATGTATAATCTATTTAAAGTGTCGAGACCCTCAAAGGAGGAGAACGAATTCACTATTCAATTACTCATATATCTCTGTTCTTGAGAGTCATCACCCTTCCGCACATCTCCTATGATCTGCAAATTGCCGATATTCTCAGTTCTCACTAAAGCACTCCCATGACCTCGGCATTAATTCTTGGTTGGCAAATTGATGCTTATTGGTTCTCCCGCATCAATTTGAGAGGGGTGTCAGGACACAAGTCGACTTAGGCCCACCTGTATACTATGATGCATGGATACGGCAATGACACGCCGTAGACACGGCAGGGACACGGATTTTACACATAAAAAGCGAAGTATCAGATACGATACGACACGATACGTTGCCCATTTTGAAGTATCCATGCATCATAGCCTGTATAGTTGTCTCAAATCCAAGCCCAAATTAAGTGAATCCATTTGATAGGATTTGGTCAAAGACACAGTGTACAGTTCCTTTTATAGAGATTCAGTTTGGTTATTTTTAGATTGTACATCACTATAATACATTTTTGTAGCCTTGATTAAGGCATTCTCATCATTACTTAATGAGAGGGTCGATCTCCAAAGGGGACACCAATTTCAAATCCAAAAACAATTATCTTAGAGTTATTCTGAATCTTGTCTTAGTTGATACTCTTTAGATTGGCCTATTTGTGTTCTTATACTGATAGCATTCTGTATGCCAGCATGTTAAACAACTAAAATGACTCTTCCCAAGTGAAAAGATCTTCCTTTGTGGCTGCATGTTTGGACAATTGTAGAAACAAAACTGTGAAAGAGAATGTGCTATTGGATCTGGTAACTTTTTCCTAGTTTTTCTTGAAGGAAAATATGATAAATGAATTGTAAAGCAGGGAGCTTTCTGTATTGACTCATGTTGATAGTTAACAGAAAATGTTCGGTCCTTGTTTTTGTCACGGCCCAAATTCCGGGGCCCTGTCGGATATCCAGATCGTGATAACTTGGCAACATATACCATACATTTATCAAATAGTTCTAGCAAGATGGTAGGCATTTAAATCAAACCATAATTCCAATTAAATTATGAAAAGTCAGAAACACAAATAATCTATGCATAATAAAAATCCTTATGCCCTGACTGAGTCAATAATGTGTTAAAAATATTGAATAAGTTCCCTAAAACAGAAGCTAATCTCTCTAACAATTATTTAAATGTTTCTCGTTCTCTCCCTTCGGCCTCGCATACCAAAATCTACGTGCTGAACGCCGTCCTGTTCTGGCCCACCCGCAATAAGATTACCTTTGATAAACGATCGTCGCCTTTGCAATATGTGAATGCGAATAGGACATCAGTAGCCTTCCTCTCCTTCCCCTAAATTGCAACCCACAAGACTTTTTTCTCAGAATTTCTTTAAGGAAGATGAATAGGATACCATTGTAGTGTTCGTTGGTTCTCATATATATATAAAGGGGAGATGGAATTCTAGTCATCTCAAACTTCCTATTTAGAATTGTTATACAACTCCACTCCTTTCCAAACCCAATCACGTGGAATACTACCAAGTTAATAATAAGCAATACTTCTAATTCCATAATAAGAACTTAACTAAGATACTACCTGGGCCAGACTAATCCTGGGCCCAGGTAACTCATGATATTACATACTCCCCTCCTTGGGAAATTTGGTCCTCCAAATTAAAAACATACATGTGACAAAAAGATGTGGATACTTCTTCCGGACGTCGTCCTCGATCTCCCATGTAGCCTCCTTTGGATCGTGATGTGTCCAAAGCACCTTGACTAGTCGGACTGTCCGTCTCTGCAACACCCTGTCCTTGGTGTCTAAGATTGCAATAGGTCTCTCCTCATATGATAAATTGGGCTGTAGATCCATTGACACGAGATCTAGTACATGAGATGGGTCTGGTTCATATTTCTTCAGCATTGATACATGAAACACTTTATGGACGCCAGCTAGCTGTGATGGTAGTTCCAGTTCATAAGCATTCCCATCGCTCACACGTCATGTAAGATAGTATATCTTGTATGATGTGCTTCCTTCAAAATTTCATCTTTGATTTCTCGAACATTTGGTACACAGAGTCTGCCTCGAAAATATAATATGCCACTAACAATTGATAAGTCTTGTTTATTGTCCATTTTGTCAAAGATTTATGCCAATGCTTTATCGTCCCGCTGGTGGTCCTTTATTCTCTGTATTAATTCGGGTTGAACCTTGAAGCTTCCCAATAATACCTTTTTGCCAATAGACCATAAGTTAACATCCAAGTCCTTGATCTCTTCAAGCAGTCTCCACTCAGAGGTCAAACAAGCCATCTGGGCTGATTTCCTGCTTAAGGCATCGGCTACAACATTCGCCTTTCCTGGATGATAAAATATAGAGAAGTCATAGTCCTTTAGGAATTCCATCCATCTTCGTTGTCTCAAGTTCAACTCCTTCTGTGAAAACATGTACTTGAGGCTCTTATGATCGGTATATACCTCAAATTCTTCACCGTAAAGGTAGTGCCTCCAACTTTTTAATGCAAAGACTACAGCCGCTAACTCAAGGTCGTGCGTAGCATAATTTTGTTCATGGGCCTTTAGCTGTCTGGAAGTGTACGCAATCACTTTTCCGTGTTGCATGAGAACACACCCTAACCCTTGCAACGACGCATCACAGTAAATAACAAATCCTCCACTCCCAGCGAGGAGGGTGAGTATTGGTGCCGATGTTAGTTTACCTTTCAATGTTCGGAAGCTATCTTCACAGTTCTCATCCCAAGTAAACGGGACATCCTTCCTTGTGAGTCTGGTGAGTGGCCCAGCAATTGTAGAAAATTCTTGCACGAACCTTCGATAATAGCCCGCCAGGCCTAAGAAACTTCGAACTTCTGAAACATTTGCAGGTCGCTTCCAATTTAGAACCGCTTCGATTTTTGTAGGGTCTACTGATAATCCTTCTCCTGAAATAATGTGGCCCAAAAAGGTGACTTGTCCTAGCCAAAAATCACACTTGCTTAGCTTGGCATAAAGCTGGTTGTCTCTCAACAGCTGCAAGGAGATACGCAGATGCTCTCCATGTTCTTACCATTCTTTAGAGTAAATGAGGATATCGTCAATAAATGCTACCACAAATTTATCCAAATAGGGTTGAAAAACTTGGTTCATCAGTGCCATGAATGCGGCTGGGGCATTGGTCAAACCGAAAGGCATGACTAAAAACTCGTAGTGACCGTACCGCGTCCGAAACGCCGTCTTGCAAATGTCTTCCTCCCTCACTCTTAGCAGATGGTAGCCGGACCTGAGATCAATCTTGGAAAAGTATTTTGCACCTTGTAGTTGGTCAAACGATTCATCAATACGGGGTAGAGGATACTTGTTCTTGATAGTCACCTGGTTTAACTGTCTATAATCAATGCACATTCTCAGGGTCCCATCCTTCTTTTTCACAAACTACACCGGTGCTCCCCATGGAGACACGCTAGGTTGGATGAATCCCTTGTCTAATAACTCCTTCAATTGATCCTTGAGTTCCTTCAGTTCTGCAGGAGCCATTTGATAAGGTGCCTTAGAAATTGGGGCTGTTCCCGGCATTAATTCAATAGTAAAATCGACCTCCCAAATTGGGGGTAGGCCAGGCAAGTCATCCAAAAACACATTGGGAAATTCCCTAACAACGGGGATATCTTCTATTCTTGGTTTCTGTTTATCCTCTGTGATGAAAGCTATAAAGCCTTTGCACCCACTCCTCAGTAGCTCACCGGCTTTGATGGCTGAGATAACCATTGACCTAACAGGTCTCCTTTTTCCCACCAAACTAACATGAGTAAGTCCCTCCAGGTTAAACCGAACTACTTTGTTAAAGCAATCTAAAATAGCCCGATACGTAGCAAGCCAATCCATTCCCAAAATAACATCAAAGTCGTCCATATGTAACACTACCAGATCCGCCGGCATCTGGGCTTGTTCAATTTCTAGCATACAATTAAAAAATATGGTTCTAGTACAAATGTGTTCGCCCGTGGGTGTTGACACTACCAATGCATGAGTCAAAGTTGAGGGGGAGTTTCCTATCTTAGCAGCAAAAGTATGAGAAACAAAAGAGTGCGTTGAACCATATTCAAATAAAGTACTAGCTTCATGATTGGAAATGAAAACCATACCCTCAACCACATTGTTGGCCGCTTCCGCATCCTGATGAGTCATAGCAAAGACTCTCCCATTCTGTTGTTTCCCTGCTTGGTTCCCCCCTTGATTGTTCCTGCCTTGATTGTAATGCTTTCCCTGGGGTGGATTCTGCTGATTTCCCCGGTGCTAGCATGTCTGATTCTGTTGATAGTGACGCTGGTTTTGTGGACGCTCTTGTTGACGGTCCTGCTGATTTTGCCTAAATGGTTTTCCTTGTGTCTGGTTCTGGTTCCTTCCCTGCTTTCTAGGGAAGTCTTTAACCTGGTGTCCTTCCTGCCCACAACCGTAACATCCGCCCTTCCGTTTGGTCTGATTTCTCTCCCTAGCCTCCGGACAATCCTTTACCTTATGACCTCCTTTCCCACAACCGAAGCACACACCAGATCTCTTTCGACATTGATTTGTTTCATGGGATCCCTCACAGTGGTTGCAGACTGGTTTAACTCCAGTTTTTTGTTTCTTATTGGAAAACTGGTGTTTACAATTATCTGATTTGCCTTCGGTGGACACTAGTTGGGTTTCTCTCTTTATATCCTCAATCGCTTCTTCCGAAACGAAAGCTTTCTTTAAGGCCTCTGCATAAGTCTTTGGCTCATGTAGCTTCACGTCTTTCTTAATGTCTGGTCTAAGGCCATTAACAAATCGTTCCATCTTTTCTTCTTCCGTAGCCACTAATGTCTCTGCAAAATGTGACAGTTCAGTGAACTTGAGGGCATACTTGGCTACCGTAAGATTGCCTTGCACTAAGGTTTCAAACTCTCTCTTCTTCTGAGCCCTAATATGATACGGTATAAACTTCTTTATGAATTCCCGCTTGAAGAAAGTCCAAGTGATCTTTGTTTCTTGCCCATTGAATGACCTCTTAGCTGCCTTCAACCATTCCTTTTCGTCGCCTTCTAATTTGAATGCTGCTAGTTTGGCTTTTTGATGTTCCGTACATCCCATAACTTTAAAGATGCCTTCCATATGCTCTGCCCATTTATTTGCATCCCAAGGGTTAGTAGTTTCTTCAAAGCATTTGGGGTAAAATTCGTTGAATCTCTTATATAGAGTATCCCTCTCACGACTCCTGCCCCCATTATTGCTGCCTTCGCCCGAGCCACCTCTGATATTGCTGTGTCCCTTGCCATTCTCACTTTGGTGGTGATGAATAACGGAAATCTGCTCTTGGACCTGTGCATACTCATTCATAAAACTTTCAAACATTTGCCGAGCGTACTCCGGCATTTCTATATTCCCACTGTTCTGCTGAACATTGTTGTTCTCATTCTCGTTTCCAACAGCGTTATTCATTGTCTTAGTTCCTCTACAGAAGGAAAATTGTGAGCCAAAAGATCAATAACAACATATCTTACTTTAGTCTCTACCGTTGACACCCCAACGTCCTCACCACGTGGCCTGTGGGTTGATAATTCTTTTAGTTGCCCAAAACCTTATGCTCTGATACCACTTTGTCACGGCCCAAATTCCGAGGCCCTGTCGGATATCCAGATCGTGATAACTTGGCAACATATACCATATATTTATCAAATAGTTCTAGCAAGATGGTAGGCATTTAAATCAAACCATAATTCCAATTAAATTATGAAAAGTCAGAAACACAAATAATCTATGCATAATAAAAATCCTTATGCCCTGACCGAGTCAATAATGTATTAAAAATATTGAATAAGTTCCCCAAAACAGAAGCTAATCTCTCTAACAATTTTTTAAATGTTTCTCGTTCTCTCCCTTCGGCCTCGCATGCCAAAATCTACGTGCTGAACGCCGTCCTGTTCTGGCCTACCCGCAATAAGATTACCTTTGATAAACGATCGTCGCCTTTGCAATATGTGAATGCGAATAGGACATCAGTAGCCTTCCTCTCCTTCCCCTAAATTGCAACCCACAAGACTTTTTTCTCAGAATTTCTCCAAGGAAGATGAATAGGATACCATTGTAGTGGTCGTTGGTTCTCATATATATATAAAGGGGAGATGGAATTCTAGTCATCTCAAACTTCCTATTTAGAATTGTTGTACAACTCCACTCCTTTCCAAACCCAATCACGTGGAATACTACCAAGTTAATAATAAGCAATACTTCTAATTTCATAATAAGAACTTAACTAAGATACTACTTGGGCCAGACTAATTCTGGGCCCAGGTAACTCAGGATATTACAGTTTTGATAGTTCACTGTGCCTGACACTTCAATTGTCTAAACTTGATTATAAACTTCAAGCTCAGGCAATCAGCTTCTTCTCATGGATTGGGGAGAAAGATGTTCAAATATAAGATTTCAGTGCAAGATGGAAAATTAAGTAATATCAGATCGGCACATGAGATTGCGTATACCATTTTTTATTTTTCTGATGGTTGAAGGTCTTTGCTGATTGAGGCAAAGGGTTGAAGGTTTTATTGTTATAGTCGAAAACTTTTCTCGTCAGGGATCCATACATAACAGACCATTGTTATGGATTATTCTAATTTGCTTCTGTAGCTGCCACTCATCAATATTAAGATTGATTATCAGTCATTTTCACTCATTGTGCAGGCACTTCTACATTCTGTACCTATTGGAAGAATGGTGGTACTTGATCTTTTTGCTGAAGTGAAACCTATATGGATAAGTTCTGAACAGTTTTATGGCATTCCATACATCTGGAAAGTGAAAGTTCCTTAATTTAAAATTTCTATATATTTCTTAATCTACGAAGTTCCTTGATCTTTACTTTTATTCTCCCACAAACACACCCCCCTTCCTCTCTCTCTCAATGGTGACAGGTGTATGCTTCACAATTTTGCTGGAAACACTGAGATGTATGGGATTTTAGATGCAATTGCTTCTGGACCGATCGATGCACGTACAAGTGAAAACTCAACCATGGCAAGTATAGCGTAGCTTGTTATTAGGTTAAAAGTAATTTTTCAAGTTTTGTCATTCATCTTTTTTCAGTTATATTATATTGGATCATCTATTTTATGTCGAACAGGCCTTATTATATCCAATTTCAAATATCTTGTTAAAAAATTCTTGTTGTACCCATTCTATATCAATATAACGCTATTCTATTCAATATCCTATTTGTCTATGACATAAAATACCATCTGTTGAAAAATATGTAATGACCCGGAATCCGGGGCCCTTCGAATTCCGTGCCGAGACTCGTACGCATCACTCACATAGGTTAAATCAAAGATCAAATAACAGGGTCCTATTCTATATCAATATAACGCTATTCTATCCAATATCCTATTTGTCTATGACATTAAATACCATCTGTTGAAAAATATATTGCGTCGTATCAAATATTAATGTGAAATGACTTGATATCGATGGCCTTGATTTAGTTGAAGATCAAGATATGGCTTTTATGGAGGCGTATGATCGAGCACATGTGGTTCAGGCCTATCTTTGACGAGCTCCAGCGAAATTGAGAACTCAAGCAGTCCCAAATTGCTGGAAATTTGAACACAGAAGGGTTGTTAATATATATGTATACATATATATCTATTGAAAGGGGGGATTTTGTAATTCTGGATTTAATTCAACGCAGGCTTTGGCAGAAAGGGGCTGGACCTCAGGTCTCTTGGGCTGAGAATTACAGGCCGAATTGGGCCCAAACGCAATAGAAAAAGAATCAAGAACCTGTCAGCCTGTCACTGTCTGGAATAAGCAAACAAAGCTGGTTAAAAGGGGCTGAAACTGCAACCGAAAAATCTCTCATATTGGTGTATTTCTTCAAATCAATCATCCAGATGGATTTACAGCCAAAAGTACAAAAATAAAAAATAACAATACTTTATGCATTTTGCGCATGCTGACTGGGTTTTCTTTCTTCTTTGAAGAATTCTATTCTCTATTCTAGTTTTTCTTGGTGTGGCAAGAACTTTTATTTTTTTATTCCACTGTTGTAATTATTTCAGTTACTTTATTGAAGGTTGGCGTTGGAATGTGTATGGAAGGTATTGAGCAGAACCCTGTTGTTTATGATCTAATGTCTGAAATGGCATTTCGTCATACCAAAGTTGATGTGAAGGTAACATTTTCTTCTACCCACTTGATCCACTTCTACTTTTTTTTATTCCTTCCTTCAAATAGTCCTTTTGGAAAAGTCAGAAACATCAAGAATTATTCATCGTGAAAAAGTAGTGCTATTGTTCGCTTTTAAATACGGTCAATGTACAGTTATTCTGACTAAATATCTCTATTAACGAATTAAGGATAAAACGTTGACAAAATTTGGTAGTTACATTCCTTAAAAAACCTACCAGTTATGGACTAGTTAAATTCATGTCGATAAACTGCATAAATACTGATGTACTTAAGTTTGTTTGATTTCCCAACTATCTGATGATAGCTAAATCCCAAAAGCAAACAACAACATCAAAGATAAGAAGAAATGGACTAGAAAAACAATCAGTAGTCACCAATTATGCTGACTTATCTGCTTTATAAAAGGGTCACCTGGGAGTGCACTTGCTGGCCACTAGCTGGGTTGAGTGGAACCACTATCTTCACATATGCATTTGGGCGACGTAGTGGTTACAGGTCAGGGGTTCAGATCCATTAGGTTCCGCTGATTGAAGTAAATTTCTGACTTGATTTGTGACGCTGTCACAGGTTCATGTGTGATGCAGATTGCAATGAAGATCACATAGTTGGGCAAGCATTGGTTTGCATGGAGGCATATGATCGGGCACATGGGGTCCCTACTCATGATTGAAGATCCCACATCAGATGGAGAATCCAAACAGCCCAAATTCACCGAATTTTACCAATTTTAGGGCTGTTTTACTGTTCCAGAGAATTACGGGGATTTTCTTGTAATTTCTGGAAGCTCTTTTTAAATTCAAAACTGAGGAAAGAAAGGGGCTTTCTGGCAGGGATTTGGAGCAACGGGGTCAAATCCGGTCAAACTCATGAAATAAATCACCCAAAAGGGTCGCCTGGGAGTGCACTTGCAGATCGTGTTATGCTCTCCATCAGCAGGTGGGCCACATGGGCCCCACAGCCTATTTACTCCAAGTCATCTGGGACAACTCCAGTTTAGGAATTGCCATTAAATCTCTGATATTCCCGGCAATTAGTTACTAATTTCAGCCAATTAGGTTCTCCAAATATGGCAGCAAGTGATTAGAAAGGATGGGTCAGTGGACTTTATAGGATTTTAGCCAACTTTGAACTTAGCATTAGTCAACTGTGTCTGTTATTGCACAGTCGGCAGTCGGTCTGCAGCTTTTTTTCCTACAAAGCTGATGGCAACCCTCTTGCAAATCCTAAAATGTAAAGAAAGCTTGTTGGAAATATTATTTATTTGACAATCACTAAACCCAATATCTCTCATATGGTCAATCTTTGTCAGTTCATGAATAACCCACACACATTGACATGTCTGCTGTCAAGCGCATTATTGGCTCTGTTTTTAGGACACCTGAATGTTGGATTTTCTTCCTAGCTAATTCAAATTTGACCCAGACCATCTACTGTGATGCGTATTGGGCCATCATTCCATGACCAGATCGTCCACTACAGAAACAGAATATCGCTTTGTCGTCGGCAATGTGGTTAATGGCAATTACTAAATGAACTTGGCTTTCCCCAGTGCACTACCACTTCTTTGCATGCTGACAACACAGGCACCAATCAGATTGTTGCAAATCCTATGAATCATGAAAGAACAAAACATATCAAAGTAGCTTGCCACTGCACCCGTGAAGCCTTTGATGACAAGTTCATTACTCCTCATGTAACTACAGATTCTCAAGTAGCTGATATCTTCACCAAAGTAATTCTGTGTGTCAAACATTATTTCTTTGTTGGCAAATTTATCCTAGTTGATTCACCATCATCAATTTATGGGGAGAAATTAACTTGAAGTTCGGGGAGCAAATGTGGGGAACACAATTTGGATTGTTGTAAATCTACAAAATCTGGTAAAATATTCTTAGGTCAGGAAATTATCCTAGTCAAGGGGATATGACGATGAGACACATCTACTAATTCAGTGGATTTGGATGATATAGAAAGGGTGGCTGTCGCAAGTCACAACCTAAATTCCAGTGCCCTGTTGGAACCCGAGTTGAGTCATAGGTGTTAATTACCTTGCATAAATCAAACAGAATTCACATAAGGAATTAGGCATTTACCTACTAAAACTCAAATCTTTCACCAAATCCCAAACCAACCATAAAGTAAACAATGTCTCAAAAGCTAATAAAAATCCATACAATCAAATAAATAAAGTTTGCTAAATTAAAATCTAATTATTCCAAACTATAGGGCTAATTCCTGAAATAAGGAGTCTTGGATCGCTCTCCTTCAGACACGCATGCCAAATTCTATGGATTGATCTTCACCATACTCTTGTCCACCCATGTTACGATTACCTGAAGGGGGCGACCCAACTTCAGTATACACTGGTGAATGAATTCCCTATTCTAGTAACTTATATTATAACTGATAAATATAAGGCACAAGATCAATCATAACTTCAACAAAATAGTCTTAAGATATGCATTTCAATTATGGTTGTTTAAAGGTTTAGTCATTATCCCGATCCCATAGTGCATCTCTGAACTACATCCTAGCACCCGATCAACATCACCTTGCCACCAAGGCTCAATTCATTTATTAAGACGCCACTCAGGCACCGTATCACTATCACTACATATGTCCAACGAGGACTTGCTAATACAATGACGTCCACGGCCCACATCCATAACTCATCCACTTCATAAGCATCGTCTAAACCGGAGCCCCAAGGTCCAGAATCTCATAACCACTAAAGACCCTGAGTACGAAATCGTCACTTCGCACTGTGCTTGTAGTTCAGAGTTCAAGATTTTCTTGAGCTTGTTCGCTTCCTTTATCTATTTTTCATAGTACACAAACAGGCATGACATTAATAATGAAATACATAAGTTTTATACAGCATTCATCGATGCGTAACCAGCCCCATACACAAGTCCCGTTTGATCATTGCCCCACTTTTCATCATAGCTGGTGATTATCCATGTTGGAGAGGCCACCCGCCTTTTTAATCATTAAACAGTCCATTTGGGTTCACAAGTTCAGCACCATACACTTATTCAAGGAAATTGGTCCATAGATAAAATGATGACATCCACATTCCATATTCTTTAAGGAGTCTGAAGTAATTAAGGTGTTAGGGATCCTTTGTGATTAGCATAAAGAGTCAGAGCCTTTATGCAAATTCCCAGAATTTCCATATTTCGGTAGAAATCAACTCTGCCATAAAACCTATCACGCCTGCTGAGATTGAGTCTCTTGGATGGTGGGTCAGACAGGGCCCACTCCTTTCGGGTCCTACACTACTATGACCGCCCATGGATCAACTTTCAGATCCATGGTGCCGATCAATCTTCAGGTGGCCCAACTGGGTCCCACAGACCCAGGGTAAAAAAAATTTCCAGACATCTTGATGGTGGGAAATCTGGATTTCGATTCTGATCTTCTCATCATGAAAGGGAAATTTGAGTTAGGGAAGCTACTTCACTATCCTACCATTGATAATACAGAGCTTTTCCAGCATTCTAACCATTAAAAATAGGATTTAAGCCCCAACTAATGCATTATTGGTTCGTCAGTCACTGTAGCACTCGAGTTTTGAAAAAAATAATTCAATTGATCGAGTATAAGAAACTCCAACGGTTCTGGTAAAACTAGCTAACTAGATTTTAATCACCATTAATCATCAATACAGGCTTCATAGAAATTAACCAACTGTCTACATAGAGAAATAATCAGCATAGACATGTGAATATAGGAGATAACATGGTTTCCGGTTATCAGAATATGGATCTGTTTATAATAAACTCAGAATATCTGAGAATTCCAAAGATGAATTCAACAAGTACTTGAGATGATCTAGTCATACACTTTCAAGGCCCCAGACCAGATTAGGGAGAAACGCCGCCATTAGGCTAACCAACCCGGGAGCCGCAGCGCCGCGCACGCGGGACGGTGCTGATCATTTCGCCCGTGCATGGCTTCGCACCAGTTTCTGTGATGAGGATCCCATGCAGAATCATACTATGACAAGGATTGTGTTTTAGCGGAAGCTGTTATTAGAGAAAGAGGAAGAGACAAATGTTGAAGTGAAACCGATACCTCAATAGGAGGATCGTTTGTACATTTATAATCACATTATACCCTAATCAAGGGCAATCAGAATAATTAACAATCAATCTCCTAAACTATACAAGGGAATAACAATTAATCTCCTAATCTATACAAGGGAATAAATCAGCATCAAATCAAAACATTATCTAAGTAGGATCTGATATACAGTTGTGTACAAGCCCTTGGGCTGGGCCTAGTGGGCCTGAGCCGGGCTGGGCCTCGTGGGCCTGAGCCATATTATCTTCTACACTCCCCCTCAAATTGATGTGGTAATGCAGAAAACAACAATTTGCGAGTGAGTTCATGATGGCGTGGCTTGGGAAGTGCTTTGGTGAAGATATCCGCCAACTGGTCATGAGTAGAGACATGAGGCAATGTTATCTTCTCAGTGACAACATGCTGACGGATGAAGTGACAATCAAGCTAATATGCTTCGTCCGTTCATGAAAGACTGGATTATTAGCAATTCTGGTAGCACTGGTATTGTCCCCATGAAGAGGTGTAGAATGATCAACAATGATACCGAATTCACAGAAAAGACGGCGGAGCCAGATGATTTCAGCACTTGCGGACGACATTGCTCGATATTCAGCCTCAGCAGAAGACTTGGACACAGTTGTTTGCTTCTTGCACTTCCATGAAATCAGAGAGTCACCAAGAAACATACACCAGCCAGTGGTAGATCGCCGAGAATCAGGGCAACCAGCCCAGTCGGCATCGGCATATGCTGATAAGCGTAGAGAAGTATCAGAAGGATAGAAAAGACCATGAGTAAGAGTGCCTCTAACATAGCGGAGAATACGCAAAGCAGCAGCAAGGTGGGGTTTGTGAGGATTGCTCATAAATTGGCTAACCGTATGAACTGCATGAGAAATATCAGGTCGAGTCATAGTTAAGTAGAGCAAACTACCAACTATCCGCCGAAAAATAGAGGGATCATCCAGGGGAAGGCCATCCTCTGCATTGAGTTTGTTGTTTAATTCCATCGGCGTATCAAAAGTGTGAGCATCATCAAGTCTTGCTGAGGTGATCAAATCGGTAGCATATTTACGCTGATGGACCCGAATGCCTGATTTGGTACGTGAAAACTCAAGTCCCAAAAAGTATGTGAGAGGACCGAGATCCTTCATTCTGAAGTGGCGAGTCAGATGGTGCTTGAGATCCGTAATGCCTGAAATATCATTGCCACTGATAATCATATCATCAACATAGACTTAAAGGAATGTATAACCCTTCGGTGTCCATCTAAGAAATAGTGAACTATCAGAATGACTCTGACGAAACCCAGCTTGAAGAATTGCTGCCCGGAATTTATCAAACCAAGCCCTGGGAGCCTGCTTAAGTCCATAAAGAGATTTTCGCAACTTGCAAACATGCTGAGGATGACAAGCATATCCCGGAGGGGGTTTTAAGTAGACAGTCTCTTTCAAGTCGCCATGAAGAAAAGCATTTTTGACATCCAGTTGCCACAGAGGCCAGTTGCGTGCTGCAGCGACACAGAGGAGAGTACGAACAGTGGTCATTTTAGCTACTGGAGCAAATGTTTCCTCATAGTCAATGCCATACTCCTGCTTGTAACCTTGCGCAACCAATCGGGCTTTATAGCGATCAAGGCTCCCATCAGAGTTAACCTTTACAGAATAGATCCATTTACTGCCAATCACAGAAGCGCGTTCAGGAGTCGGTACCAAATCCCATGTGTTGTTTGCTTCTAGAGCAAGCAACTCCTCAGTCATAGCGTCCTGCCAGTATGCAATCTTCGAAGCCTGTGAATAAGAGGTGGGAATAGGAGCACTATCCAAAGAAGTGAAAAGGGCAGGAAAGCCATATCTGTCAGGAGCAACAGAAGGACGACTAGAGCGTCGCAGGGGTATGATAGTATCAGTAGAGGATGTATGAATACCTGAGGGTGCAGAAGGCAGCATAGGGAGATGATCAAAAGTAGGAGGCCCCACTGGAGGAACCGTGTTACGCCGGACATAGACATTGGAAATAGGTGGTGGGTGAGAAGTAGTCGCAGGGAATTGTGGCAGATACGATACAGCAACAGGATGAGTATCCAAACGCAAAGAAAAGAAAGGAATGTGTTCCAAGAATATCACATTACGAGATATTCGCATGCGTTTCTCGGATTGGTCATAACATAGAAATCCCTTGTGTTCAGTACTGTAACCTAGGAAGAGACATTTGGCAGCTTGAGGTGACAACTTAGTGCGCTCTGTAGGCGGAAGATGGACAAAGCATAAATAACCAAAAACACGCAAGTGAGAATATGAAGGGGTATGACCAAAGAGAGCTTCATATGGAGTAATCTTCCCTAGAACGGAGCTAGGATGACGATTGAGGACATACACAACAGTCTGTGCAGCATCACACCAAAATTTGGGAGGAACTAAGGATTCAAGAAGGAGAGTACGAACAGTTTCAAGAATGTGCCTGTTCTTCTTCTTCGCAACACCATTTTGTTGTGGGGTATGTGGGCAGGATTTTTGGTGAATAATGCCTTTATCAGAAAGGAAGGCAGAAAAATCATGGGACATGTATTCTCCGCCGGAGTCAGACCTAAGAATTTTTATATCTTTCTGAAATTGTGTGCGAACCATATTGTAAAACTTTTGGAAAAGATAAAAGACTTCAGATTTGAAACGCATGAAATAAACCCAAGTGAATCGAGAATGATCATCAATAAAGGTTACATAATACTTAAACCCTGTCCTACTCAATGTGGGTGCAATTCCCCAAACATCAGTGTGAATGATATCAAAAGATGATAACGCACGAGAACGATGAATGGGAAAAGGTAAGATATGACTCTTACTCAAACAACACGTTGCACACTTTGATTGAAGTAAGGAGGACATCATTTTATTATCAATAGTGGGTTCTAAACAACCAATCTTAAACAAAGAAAGTAAATAAGCATTGTTCACATGACCAAGATGACTATGCCAGATAGTCCACAATTTATTTAAATTAGGAGAAGAAGAAGAAAATAGGGAATGATGTCCAATGTCCAGCAGAAACAGTCGACCATGTTTACTCCCCGTCACGATCACCTTCCCAGTTTGCCGCTCCTGTATGACACAACCAGTGGAAAAAAAGTTAATATGGTACCCATCATCAATAAGTTGTCCAACAGAAAGTAAATTGGCTGATAATTTTGGAACAAAGTAGACATTGGAAAGGTGGAGGGACTGGCCAGAGACACTAGATAAAGTAATGGTACCAATTCCAGAAATGAGTACTTGGTCTCCATTAGCAGTGGTTATTTTGTCTTTGCCAAGGTAAGGGTGAGAGGCTGTAAAACTATGTTCCACAGAAGTCATGTGGTTTGATGCTCCTGAATCTAGAAACCAGGTAGAGGGGGTAATGGAGGAAGACTTAGAGATTGAAGAATGAAAAGCAGGAAATGCTAGAGGAGAATGAGTTTGATACCGACCACCATTAAAACCCATGGATGCATATGCGGAAGTCACCGTGTTCTGAATCAGTTCTTGAATCTGGGCTGGAGTCATGGATACAGCCCCGGAAGAAGCGCTTCCCGTGTCAGGGAGAGATGTTTGAACTTGGAACGCAGCCGGAGCATTTTGTCGGGGCCCGGTGGAAGGATTTTGCTTCTGCTGGGGTCCATTCTTTCGCTGTAAGCTGCGACAATCATCAATAAGATGACCAGAGCGTTTGCAATATCTGCAAACCAATTTCTTTCGACAGTTCTTGGCCAGATGACCGAAGCTTTTGCACTCATAGCATTGAGTAGGCTTCTGATTAGGGGCTGCCAGAAGAGCAGACTCAACCTGAAGAGGAGCTAGGAAGGCCTTTGGTTCTTCAAGAATGGCACGCTGAGAGTTGATGCAAAGTTCTTCTCGAAGGACTTCTTGGAAGCATGTGTCCAGGTTCGCGGTGACTTCTCTATTCATGAGAGCCGAGCGAACAGATTCGAATTCGGATCTGAGATTCATAAGGAATTGGCTGATGTGGGTTTCCTCTTGTAATTTAAGAGCCTCAGACAGAAACCCAGTAGACACTGACTGAATTATCATAGCATCCCTCTCAGTCCATAAGGTGAGAAATCCATTATAGTACTCCTGTACAGATTTATCGCCTTGACTGAATTTTGCAATTTCACTATCTAGTTGAAATTTGCGAGCTTTATTTGTTTGATGATAAACATTCTTGAGATGACCCCACATGTCAGATGCAGTAGTATATGCTTGAAGAGCAATGGCAAGAGAAGGGTCAATGGAGTTAAGAATCCAAGTGATGACCTTAGCATTTTCTTTAGACCAGGTGGCTAATGCTTTTGTGTCAGTAGTTGTAGTAGGTTTAGTTATCGAACCATCAAGATAACCAAACAATCCTTGGCCTTCTACGAAATTCTTCAGATGGAAAGACCAGGCCATATAATTATTTCCATTAAACTTAACTGGAATAACATCATATTTTTCCATTATTTTCAAATCCCACAAAAATGAGAGAGAGACCACACAAATCAGTAAGCCAGATAGAGACAGACAGGGACCAAGCAGTGGAAGAACCAATTGTCCAGTAGTAGAAAAACAATAGAAGTTCCAACAGTCCAGCAATAAAGAATTTATCAATCACAATTGATAAAAGATGTAATCTGAGATGATTGTACTAACCAAGCATGAAGGATGTAGTTTGGATGGCTGAGATATGCATCCAGAAGAAAATAATCCAACACAGTGCCAAATACAACAAAAAAATAAATTGCCAGACGACCAAGATTTTCTGGGCAGATGCTGTCTGTGGGCCCCACAAAGTGGTCCAATCACAGATCAGGATAGATAATCTTGGAAGAGATCAATTGTATGACCTCTAGTCCAAGTTTGATGAGATTTGGATACAGATCGACAAATCTGTACCGTTGTGATGAAATCGTTTTGAGAAAAAGGACCCAAACTCGTCAGATGAAGAAGTGGAAGAACAGTACCTTAACTGTTGATAAAAAAATCCAGAAAAATCTTCAAAATACTCCTGAAGGATAGTCGATCATCAAGAGAGGTTGCTGTTATCCAGTGGTTGATCAAATGTGGGCCACGTTGATCAGATGAACTCCAGACACGTATCAGCAGAGATAAGGCACGAGATGAGGATACACCATTAGAAAATCATTCGAAAATGGTTGGAAAGTCTCTTAGGCTAATAAAAGACCAACTCTCAGAAACCTGGCTCTGATACCATGTTATTAGAGAAAGAGGAAGAGACAAATGTTGAAGTGAAACCGATACCTCAATAGGAGGATCGTTTGTACATTTATAATCACATTATACCCTAATCAAGGGCAATCAGAATAATTAACAATCAATCTTTTAACTATACAAAGGAATAACAATTAATCTCCTAATCTATACAAGGGAATAAATCAGTATCAAATCAGAACATTATCTAAGTAGGATCTGATATACAGTTGTGTACAAGCCCTTGGGCTGGGCCTAGTGGGCCTGAGCCGGGCTGGGCCTAGTGGGCCTGAGCCATATTATCTTTTACAGAAGCTTGTAGCAAATCATACATTCGGTACATAAATGATCAAAGAGACATGCATCAAAGATAGGCACATTCATGATATGGCATTCCCAAAGCATTTAGTTAGAATATTTACACAAAATAACAAGTTTAATTACACCCCAAAATAAATCCAACATAGGCTGTACAACAAAATCCCAAAATGTACGGGCACTCTGGTGCAAGTATGGCATCTAGACGACATCATATGCGCACCACACGTCTACGCCCTGTGGCTCATCAACCGCCTTCTGTGGCTTGTCTCAAAGGTATTGGGGGCAATACCTACAACACCAAAATGGAACGAGTCAAGTACGACGGCTAGCATGTTTGCAGCATAAACAGTTAAACATGAATAATACTCGACAACATGTGAGCATACTTGATCAACATACTGAAATAAAGAGAACATGAGTATCAAGGGATCATGTCTTAAATCGTACATATCCTAACAAAATGGCAACCCACATAAGCTACATTCTCGCCAATACACTTTGTAGAGGGAAGCATGCATACTTGGAAACATATATAATTATAGTAAACTAGACCTCACAAGGAGGCTTTATAGCTGGCGCATACATACATACATGCGAGGTATCGGCCATGGCTCCGGAGAAAATCTCAACGGAAAATAAATCTCAAACTGTAGTTGGTTACATGATTTAAGGACCCCAAACCGGTTGAGCAAACCGAAGAGGGTGCCCAAGCTTAGTGGTGCCGACTCAAGTTACAATATCAAACATACCGGGCATACTTAGAAATGGTCATGGGCTGAGGGGTGACACTCGGACAAGGGGATACATACTTTGAACATTCATGCATAATATAGTACCCCTCAAGTGACCCGGAAGTAACATGATAAGCATATGAGGAGTTAAGATGACATACTACTACGAGTCGGGAAAAGCGTGACAAACATGGTCCTAGGGTCTCTAGAAAATCAGGCAACATTTTGGCATGGAATGACACAATTCGAATGGGGAAGAAGGGCGGGCGGATTTGGGTGATTGGGAAGGAGCAGGGCAACTGAATGCTCGCTATGCAACCCGAGAGAGCACACCGTGGATCCTAACTCATAGGGGCAAGCAAGGCAATAAATGCTCGCTAAAACCCCATGTGCAGAAGATAAGCCATATGTGTTATGTAAAGGTCGGGCATGAAGGAGGGTATACAGAAGAATCATGCATATTAAAAGGAAGGCGCACACCGCGTACGTGAATAAACAATAACATAGAGATTAAACGGGATAAATCTGTATAAAAGTCAAGGAACCATTACTGTCAAAGTTGCTAGCCAGTAATCCCAAAACCAATTGGTGATAGGAAACTGCACAAACAACTACTTAACACCCCCCCTCGGGCGGGACACCGCCCGGATCCGAAGCACACGCCCGCACAAGACCATAACGCGGCATGGGGCCTTTTTGCCCTGCGCATTTTGCGCCCGCACAAACACACAACGCGGCATGGGGCATTTCTGCCCTGCGTGGTTTCGAACTCGAGACCTCAGGCTCTGATACCATGTCAATGTTGCTAGCCAGTAATCCCAAAACCAATTGGTTTTGGGATTACTGGCTAGCAACTTTAATATGCTTGGTGCGTTCATGGAATACGGGATTTTCAGTGATTCGGATAGCCCCAGTATTGTCGGCATGCAAAGGAGTAGGATAGGTCTGAGTGAACCCAAGTTCCGAAAGAAGGCCCCGTAGCCATAAGACTTCAGAACAAGCAGAAGACATTGCTCTATATTCAGCCTCCGTGGAAGATCTGGATACACGTGCCTGTTTCTTGCATTTCCAAGAAATGAGCGAATTGCCAAGGTACATGCACCAACCAGTAGTAGAACGACGCGTGTCTTGACAGCCTGCCCAGTCAGCATCCGCATAAGCAGCGAGTTGAAGAGGATTATCTTTCGGATAAAATAAACCACGATGAACAGTTCTTAGCAGATAACGGATAATGCGCTTCACAGCTGTCAAATGAAGGTGTCGAGGAGCGGTCATGAACTGGCTCACAAGATTAACAGCAAATGAAATGTCTGGTCTAGTGATGGTGAGATAGACTAGACTGCCCACAAGGCGCCGGTATGGATGAGGATCAGGAAGAAGCTCTCCATCATCTTTACTCAGTTTGAGATTTACCTCGACGGGTGTATCAACAGGCGAAGAATCCTGGAGGTCGGCCAACTCAATAAGGTCGGATGTGTATTTGTGTTGATTAACAAAAAGACCTTTTGGAGATTGATGCACCTCTAAGCCCAAGAAATAATGCAAAGGACCCAAATCCTTCATATTAAAGGAAGTCCGAAGGGAAGCTTGGAGAGATTTGATCATACCATCATCCGTACCAGTGATAATAATATCATCAACATACACCAGAAGTACAGTAACCCCTGTAGATGTGTGGCACAAAAAGAGAGATGGATCATAAGGGCTCTGAGTAAACCCATTCTCGCATAATCGACTCCTGAAGGTTTCGAACCATGCCCGTGGAGCTTGCTTTAGACCATAAAGTGATTTCCGCAACCGACAGACAGACTTCTTGGAGGGAGAGGTGACGCCCTGTGGTATACGCATATAGACTTCTTCGTGCAAATCCCCATGGAGAAATGCATTTTTGACATCCATTTGGTATAATGGCCAAGACTGAGATGCAGCAATGGCGAGAAGTAACCGAACAGAGGTCATTTTTGCCACCGGTGCAAATGTCTCCTCATAGTCAATGCCATACTCCTGTCTGTTTCCGAGGGCCACAAGTCTGGCTTTGTGTCTATCCAAGGAGCCATCAGATTTAAGTTTGATCGAGTAAATCCATTTGCAACCAATGGGCTTAACTGCCGGAGTACACTCCACAATATCCCATGTGTGATTCAGAGCCAATGCATCTAATTCCTCCTTCATGGCCTGGTTCCAGCAATCGTGTTGGACAGCCTGTAAATAAGAACTTGGGATAGAGATAGAAGAGAGAGTGGTCATCAAAGAAGTATGGGTAAAGCCATATCGCTCTGGCGGTCTAGACGTTCTCGAAGAGCGACGTAAAGCAGGCGCTGAACTAGTTGTCGGTGGAGGATCAGGGGGAGGGCCATCGGCAATGGAAGGTTTCTCCCGTCGATGGTATACAAAAGCAGATTAAACCTAGTAACAGAGGGTTGATCCGAAAAACCTGGTAAGAGAGCTGGTGAAGAGGGTGAAGGACAATCTATGTGAGTTTGGAAGAAATATTGATTTTCAAAGAAAATAACATTTCGAGAAACCCTGATACGACGACCAATGGGATCATAACAAACAAAACCTTTTTGATTAGTGGCATAACCCAAAAAAGCACACCTGACTGCACATAATTGCGGGAAGTCGAATTGCGATTCTTTTTCCGGCATTCTTCAATAACATGACCAGATGCCTTACAATATCGGCAGATTTTTGCCTTGCATTGATTGGCATAGTGACCATATTTCCTGCAGTTATGGCACTGAACTTTACTGATATCCCGGGAAGATGGTCTGGTGATAGCAACATAGGCAAGTGGAGTCTCAGTAGAACCCTGCTGGTCCAGAGTAGAGTTCGTTAACAGACGTTGTTCTTCCCGTAGAAGCTCCTGAAGACAGTCATCCAAGCTAGGAAGAGAAGCCCTGCTCATTAAGTTAGATCGAACTGTCTCAAACTCCCGACGAAGTTTCATCAGAAACTGATCCTGATGGCTACTTTGTTGTAAAGGAAGGAGTTCAGGTAGGAGTGCCTCGGACACCTTGGCAAACTTAATCTCATCATATTCTGACCACAGTCGGCGAAAACCATTATAGTACTCCTGAATAGACTGGGTTCCTTGAGTGAACTGAGAAATGTCAAGTTCCAATTGAAATTGACGGGCAGCATTGCCTTGTTAATAGATCATCTGAAGATAATCCCACATTTCCCTGGCAGTTTTACAAGGGCGGAGGTTGAGGATAAAATGGGGCGCAACCGAGCCCAACAACCAGGTTTTGATTTTAGCATCCTTAGTTTTCCAAGCTAAAATCTTCTTGTCATCTTCCGCCGGCTTGGGTTCAGATCCATCAATATATGACCAGAGTTCCTTGCCTTCTAAATAAATTTGAAATTGGAAGGCCCAGGAGGTATAATTGGTTCCATCAAACTGAACCATTTTAATCTCAGATTTTTCCATGATGAGTAGACAAAATGAACAATTGCACAGCAGAACAGCCGGACCAGAAAGAAATTATAACAGTTGTTGTAGCTAGAAGAACATGCAATTGTCCCAAAACAACATAAACAGGACCAGATATCTGACAGCACAGCACCAGATAGCACACAGAACTGGAGCAGGGGAAAATTGCACAACAGACGACCCTGTCGTCAGTGAGTGAATGCCCACGGTTGCCCCAGCAATGGATCAATGGCCAGATCACAGAGTGTGGATGAAAAGATGAACTATTTTCGCACCTAATGGAAGTGGTCCCAGGCAGAACCAACAGAAATCCAAAAATCTGGACGGCTGTGATAAAAACAGATTGAGAAAACTGAATTTTCACAAAAATGAGTAGAAGGCCTACCTCTGATGATCCAAAAATCTTGAAAAAATGTCCAGAAATAAGAGGAGACCCAGTCGACCAAGATGAGCTTCTTTTGCTGATATGAGGTGGATGATCGCAGGTGGGCCACGGCTGATCAGAGATGATCAGGAATGATCACAGATGATCAGGTGGCAGAAAATGTCTTCCAGCGAATAATAGTTGGTTGATAATGGAGAAGATGCACAAATAATGACAATACAACCGAAACAGTGCACAGATCTGTACTAAAACTGACTGACGACCATTCTGTCAGTATGATTCCATAAACGGAAGCCCCACCAGATCATCATATGATAGATCAGAGGTCGGGGATGAAGACACAGCAAATTTTCGCAAGGGAGGGAAGAAGATTCAGCCAAAAATAACCAAGATCCTTGATTTTAGACGGCCGAGATGAAATCAGATTGAGAAATCTGACGAACCACAAATGGCGATGGAAAACCCACTTCGGATGTGAAATAAATTCCTCAAAAATCACCAGAAATACCAGCAATGCTAGTCGACCAACATGGTCTGGTTCCGCTGAGTTGATGGAGAAGATCTCAGGTGGGCCACACCTGATCGGAGATGCACTGAGTGCTTCAGACAAGGAAAATGACTTGAATGATCTAGATCAGGCTCTGATACCATATCAAAGTTGCTAGCCAGTAATCCCAAAACCAATTGGTGATAGGAAACTGCACAAACAACTACTTAACAATTACAACTGCTAACCCCATAGTGTGGGCTGCCATAGACATGTCGGGGTAGTAGGATTTGGCATTACACGCACACTTAGGGTCCGGTCACCGACTATTTTGTTCCTTAGGGGTCGTTTGTCTACACCCATTTACGTATGTAAATGGTGAATATGTGTAATATTTACGCATCAGTCATGTTTGTCTACAAATGTTTACGCATCTTCTGTGTAAATCAAATGTGTAGATGGTGTGAAAATGAGCCCATTTTCACACCAAGATTTGATCACCTGTTCACGTGGGAAAAGAGAATACCAAACCACATGTGATTTCGAAGAATACCCATTGGAGGCGGACGGTTTGGTTTTGGGCCAGCTTCCGTCAAAGAGGTTCGGGGTTCGAAACCCCTCTCCAACGCATTTAGAAAAATAATAATAAAAGAGGCATTTCCATCAAAGAGGTTCTGGGTTCAAAACCCTCCTCCATTTATAAAATAATAATAAAAGATGCGTCAAGACTGACCTATGAATGAAAACCCTCCCTGCATCTCATCCCCTTTTATGAAGGTAACCTCTCTATTTCTCTCTCTTGCCTTGCTATACCAAAAGAAAAACTTTATAAAATCTGTTACTCCGTACGTTTATTCTTTCAGAATTTAATTATCTCTTTTTTAAGGAACAAAATCTGCAAGACAAAAAAAAAAAAAAAAACTTATTGATAGTAAGAATTTTAAGGGATGGCATGTAAGATAAATACCTCAATGATTTTTCTATCAACTTTTAACTAGAAAAATTACTTTATTGTTTTACTTTTATTCCAATATCTCAATGATTTTTCTAAAATTATTTATTATTACATTACTTTAACGATATTTAAACATGTATAAATGAATGTAAGAGAAAAAGGAAGAATGTATTTTATATAGCATTATGGTATCATTAAAAAATAATGAATAAATGAGATTTTATCTAACCATAAAAAATTTGTGATACTTTCAATATAATTGGACTTAGCAACAAAATACTCATTTTAAGAACTTTCTATAATTGATTAATATTAGCATAAAGCCGGTGAGATGCATGGGTTAAGTTTTATGAAAATTAAATAATGAATTAAGATAATATTGAACTAAATATTAATAATAATCATATTCTCTTAACCATTAGACTATAAACTCATATTTTGTTAACCAAACATGTTGGAATGCATTTTTTTTTAAGGTGATCATTGATAGAAATATATATTTTTTAAAAGTATATTTCTTGTTGAAAGACATGTTATTTTTTAATGATCTAAAATGCAAATGAAAAACTTTGATATAAATCAAACCTTTTTGGTCCCCTTTTCATATCATTACAGTAGAATATAATTTAATGATTAATAATTATCATTTATATCAAACCTTTTTTGTCCCCTTTTCATATCATTATAGTAGAATATAATTTAATTATTAATAAGTATCATTTACAAAATCGTTTAATACATATAGACATAAGATTGAAACAAACATAAAAAAATGAATCACATGTGTAAATGATGCGAAAATAGTGTTATTAGACAAACGTTGTAAAAAGAAACACATGTGTAAACGTTACATACTTAAAATTTGAATATTCATCATTTACATGTGTAAATTGTATTTACATATCCCACGCGTAAAAGACAAACGACCTCTTAGTGTTGAATTGCATTGTCTAGTTCCCAAAACACTAATTATGCGCATCCCAAGTCCTAGTATACCTACATGCCTCCGGACAACCCTTTGTCTTAGTGAAAACCGGTCCAAGTCCTTAATTGGATACTGAGAAGGATTGGTGAGGCATCCCCAACAACGGGGGTCAAGCTGGTAAGGGGGTTAAAGGGCTTAAACGGGCATGACACAACCGGCCAGTTGTCAAGGGCACAACCGGCGCCTACTCGGTTGTGGGCGCCTGGCACAATCGGGCGTCATAGCGGAGCCTGGCAGTCCCTGCATAGGACAACGAGGCGCCAGGCGCCGGTTGTGCCATGCAGGAACTGCTGAACTGGGCAGTTCTTGGCATGGAGATAGGGAAAATCCGAGGCTGAAACTTGGGGAATTTGGGGAGTTTCTTGGAAAACATTTTCCCTACAATTCAAGCAGGAAATTCCATCACTTTAGTCATACACTAAAGCAAGGAAAATGGGAAGGAAATACATGAACAATACACTTATCTAAGACATGAAAATTCCATGAAAACATACTAAAATTGCATGCAAGTTGTAAAACTCAAATTAAACACTTACCTCATACAATGGAGCTTCCCAAAACTCCTTTTTACACTCTCCAAACAGCCGGGACTCCTAGAACAAAACCCCAAAACCCCAAAATTAACCCACTTAAATCACCCGAAAATGGGAAATGGAGAAAGAATGGGAGAGGGTCGATGCATGTTGGATATAAGGACAATCAAGGGCTGTAGATTCATGATATAACAAGGAGAGATGGACCGCCTACCTGTTGGTGGTTCGATCAGCGAGATTTTGATGTGTAGGGGGACTGCGGAGCTAGAAATTCCCACAAAATGGGGTCTTCTTGAAAAGGAGGACGACTGGAAGAAGATGGTGGCTTCCGTTTGGTGATTGACTGCGAGAATTTCGGGCTTGGAAGCAAGAAAAATGAGAAAAGGACAAAGAATATTGGAGACATGCTCAGAAATTCCACACACAGATAAGAGTTGAAGATAAATCTGCTAATTTGGTTATTGACAATGGAAGTGCAATAAATTTTTCGCACAAGGTCATTGGCAAACTTCATTGGCCAACTGAGAACCTTCCTAAGCCCTACCAAGTCACCTGGACTAATGGTCATGTCATCCTCATCACTCATAGATGTTTGGTATCGTTCAAAATGGGCCATTATGAAGACAAAACTTGGTGTGATGTGATCCATATGAATATTGCTCATATTATTTTCGGACGTCCATGGCCTTTTGATCGAAATGTGCACCATGATAAAGAAGCGAATACATATATCATTTTGTGGAATGGAAAAGGAGTTCTTCTCGTTCCAATGAATTGAACAGCCCCGTCTTCGTCTACATCTTCACCTTCCACAAAAAAGTCATAAAAAGAGCAAACAGTTGAAACTGAAGTCATGACTGCGCCACAAGTGAAGCCAGAAGACATCAAGGACGACATCAAAGAGCAAATTCATGGCAAAGATGATTTCGTGAATCGTGAGTACAAACAATATTGATCAAGGCAATGTCAATCAAGAGCTTCAAAACGTTGAAGATGAACAAGGAGAAACAAACATTGAATACTCTGATCAAGTTAGTGAGAAGATTGAACATCCGGTGGTTCCAATTGTCATACCACTTCCAGAAAATCCAATTGGGCCATTAGAAATAAAGTCCATTGTTCCAGTAGTTTCACAAGCAGATCAAGTAATTGAAGTTCCTCACATTGACTTCATTTTTGGCGATCACCGCTGGATAGTCAATGTTCATGCTCCGTCGGTACAAAGGTAGCAACTGAAGCTTCTAATGGTCATATCACACATCCAAACTCAATATAGACATCATCAGAAGCAAAACCTTCCATCTACCTCTCAATGGAATAAAGGACTGCATCATACTTCCAAGCCATGTCATGAGAATGCATATCAAAAAGAGAAACAGAAGTTTGTGCGATTGATTTTCGACCCAGGAGACAATTTTCATAATTTGTGGTCGAATTCTCTCCCTTTTTATCATGCTATCAACTCGCTGGAGTCGAGTTTTTTCCAAGCGGGGGAGAATTGATGCAGGCCAGACAATAGGTCGGCCAACCCATTGTGTCTAGTCCATAGGGCCAAAGAAACATCCATTTAGTTAGGAAATATTATTTAGTAGTTTGGTTTGTTTATGATTAATATTAGTTAGTTTCCTTTTTATTTTAGATATGATTCATATATTAGGAAATATATGTCAACTAGGCCAATGGGCCTAGGTCAGTGGGCTCAGCCCATAAAGCTCAAAAGTCAAATCAGATCTCGGTTGTAAATTTATGTAATTGATTATGTGCCTTATTAGGAGATCCGATTAGATGTTAATTAGATTAGATTTCCTTTATTTATGTAATTGATTATGTGCCTTATTAGGAGATCTGATTAGATGTTAATTAGATTAGATTTTCTTTAATTCAGTTGATTACCTCAATCAATGTAATCTTTTGTGTAAACTTTATCTCTATATATTAAAAGATCGTGACCCTCAAAGGGGATCATCGAATTCACAAAGTTATTCGTCTCTTCTTCCTTCCTCTGGTTTTGACATGGTATCAGAGCTCTGAGTGAAACTAAACTCTATACAGAGTTTTTGAGTGGATCTTCTTCATCTTCCAAGCATTGGAAGACATCATAGTGTCTGAGTAAATCTCCTTCATCTTCCAAGCGTTGGAAGTCGTCAGATCAAGGTGAGATCATACGTGGCCCACCCCAGATCCGCATCATCAAATCTAGAAATTGCAACCATTCTGGTCGCCTGAATATTCTGGTGTTTATGGACATTTTTTGAGGATATTTTGCATCTCAGAGGTAGGATATCTATCCTTTCTTGTGAAATCCCAGTTTCTGCAGTATTGTTTCATCACAGCCATCCAAATTTCTGGATCTGGCTCCTTTTTGCAAGCAATCTAGTTTGTTGGATGTGAATTTTTATCCTTCATCAGCCTACGATGACTGATTGATCATTCGGTTCAGTTTTGCACTGCTATACTTCATTCTAGCTGAAAAATTCAGGTCGCCTAGCACTGTTTTTTTGAAAAATCTAGGTTGCTGCAGTTTTTTTTTTTCAAATCTGATTGCTCAGTTGGATCACTTGGATCCATCATTGGTTGCTGTCTACTACAATCTGCTTGTGATCTGCTCCATCATATTTTTTGTGATCTGCTCACATCTGGTTAGCATTCCTTATCAGTTTGTTTTAAGAACAGTGAGATTTTGTTTGCACAGTTTGATAGATCTACTGTTTTACTGAAATGGAAAAGCATGAAATTAAATTGATCCAATTTAATGGAAAGAATTATACTTCCTGGTCCTATCAATTTCAAGTCTATCTTGAAGGAAAGGAAATGTGGGGACTTGTTTCAGGATGGGATCCACGACCTAAGGAAGATGAGAAAAAAATACTCTCTTGGAATACTAAGGATGCCAAGATAAAAATCTGGATTCTCGGTTCCGTTGAACCACAATATATCCTGAACCTCAAACCGTACAGGACCTCCAAGGAGATGTGGGAATATCTGAAACAAGTGTATCACCAAGGGAACTCTGCCCGTCAATACCAACTTGAACTGGAGATTGCTCAGTATTCCCAAGGCACCTCTTCCATCCAGGATTAGATTCTCAATTTATGGGCGGAATATGATGAAATCAAATATCTCAATGTATCTGAGGCAGCCCTTTCTGAGATTCAAACATTACAGGCAACTTCTCATAGAGATCAGTTCTTCATGAAATTGAGATTTGAATATGAGATCGTTCGTTCCAATTTGATGAGCAGAGTTCCATCTCCATCTCTGAATGAGTGTCTTAATGAACTCTTGCGAGAGGAACAAAGTCAGCTCACTCAGCATGTTCTGAAGCAACAGTCCTCAGGAAACTCTCCTGATGTCGCATATGCTGCCACTGCCAGTTACACTCCTGGTGTCTCTCACGGTCCGGGAGGGATCATTCATCATACGGCTTCTGCTGCTAAAAGACAAACCCCTGCAAGAGATCTCAGCAAAATCCAATGCTTTGGCTGTAAGAGTTATGGACACTATGCCTCACAGTGTAAGACCAAGTTTTGTAATTACTGCAAATCCAATGGTCATGTTATCAATGAATGCAAAAGGCGGCCACAAAATCGCACTCCACGAGCATATCATGTCAACACTGCTGATGCTACTACTTCCAGTGATAGTCCTTCCGCACCGGTCATGCCTTCGCCATCTCCTGCCTCCACTACTGCTCCTCAGATCACCCCTGAGCTTATTCAACAAATGATCATAAATGCCTTTTCACTTTTCAGCACTTGGCATTTCAAGTAACCAACAATCCTCTTCTTCCATATGGTTTATTGATTCTGGAGCTTCCAATCACATGACCTCCTCCACCACTCATCTCTCTAACCTGCAACCATACAATGGGAATTTGCGAGTCCATACCGCTGATGGTCAAAAGCTTTCTATTACAGCTACAGGTGATATCATTCATTCTTTACCTCTCACAAAAGTCTTTCTATCTCCTCATCTTACTACAAATCTTCTGTCTATGGACAACTGATTGATGATAATTGTAATGTTTCCTTTTTTCGCTTTGGTTGTGTTGTGCAGGATCAAGTGTCGGGGACGGTGATCGCGAAGTTGCCTAAGTGTGGACGCCTGTTTCCTCTTGTGATGCCTTCCTCTCAGAATAAACAAATCTCTGCTTTTTCTTGTTTTTCTCCTCAAGATGTTAAGAGGCTCTGACACAATAGATTAGGCCATCCTCATTCAAAGTTGTTATCTTTGATGTTGAACACTGGTAGTATTAATGAAAATAAAACATCTTTTAGTCACATTTCTGATGAGTGTTCTATTTGCAAACTTGGAAAAAGCAAAGTTCTTCCATTTTCTTCCAAATCTACTATGGCTTCAAATTGCTTTGACATTATTCATAGTGACGTCTAGGCGATTACACCTGTAATTTCTCATACACATTTCAAATATTTTGTCACATTTATTGATGATCATAGTAGATTCACATGGGTTTATTTCTTACACTAAATCTGAAGCCTTTGATACTTTCCAAAAATTTATGGCGTATGTTGAAAATCAGTTTTCTACTCGCATAAAAGTTCTCCGATCTGATTCCGGAGGGGAATATATGTCCCATCCGTTTCAAACTTATTTGCAAAAACACGGGATTTTATCACAGCGATCGTGCCCTTACACCTCAACAAAACGGAGTTGCAGAACGCAAAAACAGACATCTCCTTGATACTGTTCGTTCTCTTCTCTTAGAATCATCAGTTCCCGCAAGATTTTGGCCCGAAGCGTTAGCCACTGCAGTTCACTTAATCAATCGCTTACCATCCTATCGCCTCACCAATCAAACACCATACTTTCGTCTCTTTCGTAAAGATCCTTCTTATACCCACCTGCGCATTTTTGGCTGTGTGTTTTGTTCATCTTCCTCCGACTGAACGTACTAAATTAACTGCTCAGTCTGCCAAATGTGCATTCCTTGGTCATCCTCGATCAACATAAATATGCTATGGATCTTATTGAGACGGCTGGCCTTCAAAACTCCACTCCTGTAGACACACCTGTTGAGGCTAATCTACAACTCGCACACGATACGGGTGATCTTCTTCCTGATGCCACAATGTATCGCCATTTAGTCGGCAGCTTGATCTACTTGACTATCACTCGGCCTGATATCTCATATGCGGTGAATCTGGTTAGTCAGTTCATGACACAACCACGCCATCTCCATCTTGTTGCTGTTCGGCGCATTCTTCGCTATGTTCTTCATACACCATCTCGTGGCCTTTTCTTTCCTGTGGGTAATTCGACTTCTCTCATTGCTTACTCAGATTTTGACTGGGCTGGTTGTCCTGATAGTCGACGGTCTACCACTGCTTGGTGCATGTTCTTAGGGGACTCGTTGATCTCCTGGAAGTGTAAGAAACAAGATAAAGTCTCCAAATCATCCACAGAAGCAGAATATCGGGCTATGTCGGCTGTCACATCTGAAATTGTCTGGCTTCAAGGTCTTCTTTCTGAACTTGGATTTCCACAATCTGGCCCTACACCTCTCTATGCGGACAATACCAGTGCCATACGGATTACTGAAAATCCTGTCTTCCATGAACGCACAAAGCATATTGAAGTGGCTTGTCATTACATACGTGATGAATTTGTGTGTGAAGCAGTTACTCTTCCTCATGTTCCTACTGGACTTCAAATTGCAGATATATTTACCAAGGGACTTCCTCGGCCACGACACCAATTCTTAGTTGGCAAATTGATGCTCGTGGATTCACCAGCATCAATTTAAGGGGGGGTGTCAACTAGGCCAATGGGCCTAGGTCAGTGGGCTCAGCCCATAAAGCTCAAAAGTCAAATCAAATCTCGTTTGTAAATTTATGTAATTGATTATGTGCCTTATTAGGAGATCTGATTAGATGTTAATTAGATTAGATTTCCTTTATTTATGTAATTGATTATGTGCCTTATTAGGAGATCTGATTAGATGTTAATTAGATTAGATTTGCTTTAATTCAGTTGATTACCTCAATCAATGTAATCTTTTATGTAAACTTTATCTCTATATTTTAAAAGATCGTGACCCTCAAAGGGGATCATCGAATTCACAAAGTTATTCGTCTCTTCTTCCTTCCTCTGGTTTTGACAATATAGTTGCTTAGGGATCAAGCCAACTCCTTTATAAAAGGATGGTAGGCCTCATTGTAATAGACATGTCGAGTTATGAGAGTTTTCTCTTCAATTATGGTGTTTTCTCCTCTTGTGAGGTTGCTCTAGTGGCTGGAATCCATCTTCGATTCGATCAATCCTTCGGGAGATTGATCTATTGTTCGATCGCGGATCTTGGCTGCGTCAATTGTTATCAGAGCCGAAGAGCGATGGCCGGGGAGACGTTTGTCCTTCCCGGAATTCCCCTATCATCCAACCATCCACCTCCGTTCCGTCATCTCTCAAGTCTCAACTACTGATCCACCCATAACCTCTTAACCCAGACTCCTAGCATCGCCACTTGCCCATATTCCCTCCCCTGACGAACACCAAAACCCCAATTCGAGCCCATCCCGTCACCATAAAAAATAAAAAAACACCCCACAGTGCCGCACCAACCTGTCGAACCCCTCCACTCAACTCCTCTATCAAACCCACATGTCCTTCCCTCCACACAAAACCGACAGTCCCAAATCCCCCAGCCTAAACCAAAACCCACCTTCCAACTTGCTCATCCACGTCACCATAAAACCCCCAAATCAGAACCTCTCCTCAAACCTAAATCACTGAACTCAAATCAGAACCTCTCCTTAAACCCAAATCAGAACCTCTCCCGAAAGAAACCCAGACAAAAACACAACCTGCCTTCCCTCACCCACCAAGCAGAATAAAAAAAAAAAACACAGATAGTAGAAGAAAATAAGAAAGAAAGCAGCTGAGGGGAAAAAATGAGAGAGAGAAGCAGAACAGAGAAAAACAATTAGCAGCAGAAGAGAGAAACGGAAATAAAGAAGAAGACTGAGATCGAAGGGCATACCTGGCACCTACTAGCCAGCAACTACAGTCGTCGCAGCATCAGCGAGCGAACAGCAGCCCACAGCTAGCATCGCGCCTCTGCCTCGTTGTCTCCAGCATCTAGGCAGTTCCTCTCTAGTCTCCACTGCCCTCTCCTTCGTGCAGTAAGCTCTTCAAGTTCAAACCCTTTTACTGCTTTTATTTTCTCTACGCACAAATAAACTTACATACAGAGATTGGTATTTTGAGAATGAGTTCTACTTTGAGCAATTTCTTAATTTGAAGCAAGAAGGCTTGACGATTGGTATCCCTATTGAGCGTTGGAAGAGCTACTTCTACAAGTTATTTAACGAAAGCAGTACTAGTGACATACAATTGGGGCAGCTTACCATTTCTAGAGAAGAAGTGAATCATATGTTCTATAGGAGAATCAGTAGGGAAGAAGTTAAAGAAGTATTAAAAAGAATGAAGAATGGGAAAGCGGTTGGGCCAGATGGTATCCCTATTGAGGTCTGGAGGTGCTTGGGGGAGGATGGTATTAGTTGGTTGACAAAGCTTTTTAATGTAGTGCTAAAGAGCAAGAAGATGCCTAATGCATGGAGGAAAAGTATTCTTATACCCATATACAAGAACAAAGGAGATATTCAGAACTGTGCGAACTACCGCGGGATTAAATTGATGAGCCGTACGATGAAATTATGGGAGAGAGTTATTGAGAGAAGACTAAGAAGAACAACAAATATTTCAGAGAATCAATTTGGTTTCATGCCTAGGAGATCAACCATGGAGGCTATCTTTCTCCTGAGGAGGTTAATGGAACAGTATAGAGAAGGTAAGAGAGATTTACATATGGTGTTCATTGACTTGGAGAAGGCCTATGACCGGGTTCCTAGGGAGATTCTTTGGAAAGTTCTGGAAAAGAAAAGAGTTTGTGTCGCTTATATTGAGGCGATAAAGGATATGTATGATAGAGTCGTGACATCTATAAGGACGACTGGCGGCGAAACTAAGGAGTTTCCTATCACGATTGGTCTACACCAAGGCTCAGCGTTAAGCCCGTACTTGTTTGCCCTAGTTATGGATGAGATTACAAGACATATCCAGGATGAGGTGCCGTGGTGTATGCTATTTGCAGATGACATTGTTTTAGTGGATGAGACGAGAGAAGGAGTGAATGCTAAACTTGAATTGTGGCGGAAAACATTAGAGACAAAAGGGTTTAGGCTAAGTCGATGCAAAACGGAATATACGGAATGCAAGTTTAGTCAAAGTAGGACACCTGGTAACATAGAAGTAAGTTTGGGCACACAAAAGATAGTAGAAAAAGAAAACTTTAGGTACCTTGGATCTATGGTGCAACAGGATGGAGGGATTGATACTGATGTAAGTCACAGGATTCAAGCCGGGTGGACCAAATGGAGGAGTGCTTCGGGGGTCTTGTGTGATCGGAAAGTCCCCCTCAAGGTTAAAGGAAAGTATTATAAGGTGGCGGTATGGCCAGCGCTGTTATATGGATCAGAGTGTTGGGCAGTAAAGCATAATCATGTCAAGAAGATGGAAGTTGCGGAGATGAGAATGCTAAAATGGATGTGCAGGATCACAAGGAGAGATAGGATTAGGAATGAGGAGATTAGGGGCATAGTAGGAATAGTACCGATTGGAGATAAAATGAGAGAAAATCGACTGAGATGGTTCGGCCATGTTAGAAGGCGTCCAACAGAGGCACCTGTTAAAAGGTGTGAAAGCATGGAGTTTGCCAAGAGTAGGAGAGGGAGAGGGAGACCCAAGAGAAGTTGGAAAGAAACTATTAAACATGATCTTGCCTACATGGATCTAACGGAGGACATGGCCCTAAACAGATTTGATTGGCGTCGTCAAATCCATATAGCCGACCCCACCTAGTGGGAAAAGGCTTGGTTTGGTTTGGTTTGGTAAGGCTTGACGATTGGTGAATACACCCGCCAATTTTGAGAGTTACATGAGATGCAAATTGGAGGAAGATGAGATACATGATTTAGCTCGTTATGTCCAAGGCTTGAGACCAGATATCTTGGAAAATATGAATCATTGCAAAACCTGTCAAGAGGCATTCTTAGAAGCCATCCGTGTTGAGCGCGTGCTTAGAAGGTCTCGCAGGCAACAATGTCGACAAAGAGCTCATCTTGTGGAAAGACTTTTTGCAGGAGAAGAAAATCCCACAATTGTCATTCGCAGACTCCTCAATACAAATGAAAAGGAAGAAGAAGAATGGAGACATGCTCAGAAATTCCACACAGATAAGAGTCGAAGATAAATCTGCTAATTTGATTATTGACAATGGTAGTGCAATAATTTTTTTCGCACAAAAGGTCATTGACAAACTTCATTGGCCAACTGAGAAGCTTCCTAAGCCCTACCAAGTCACTTGGACTAATGGTCATGTCATCCCCATCACTCATAGATGTTTGGTATCGTTCAAAATGGGCCATTATGAAGACAAAACTTGGTGTGATGTGATCCATATGAATATTGCTCGTATTATTTTCGGACGTCCATGGCTTTTTGATTGAAATGTGCACCATGATAAAGAAGCGAATACATATATCATTTTGTGGAATGGAAAAGGAGTTTTTCTCGTTCCAATGAATTCGACAACCCCGTCTTCGTCTACATCATCACCTTCCACAAAAAAGCCACAAAAAGAGCAAACAGTTGAAGCTGAAGTCATGATTGTGCCACAAGTGAAGCCAGAAGACATCAAGGACGACATCAAAGAGCAAATTCATGGCAAAGATGATTTCGTGAATCGTGAGTACAAACAATATTGATCAAGGCAATGTCAATCAAGAGCTGCAAAAGGTTAAAGATGAACAAGGAGAAACAAACATCGAATACTCTGATCAAGTTAGTGAGAAGATTGAACATCCGGTGGTTCCAATTGTCATACCACTTCTAAAAAAAACTAATTAGGCCATTAGAAATAAAGTCCGTTGTTCCAGTAGTTTCACAAGCAGATCAAGTAATTGAAGTTCCTCACATTGACTTCATTTTTGGCGATCACCGCTGGATAGTCAATGTTCATGCTCCGTCGGTACAAAGGTAGCAACTGAAGCTTCTAATGGAAAGAGCACACATCCGAACTCAATATAGACATCATCAGAAGCAAAACCTCCCATCTACCTCTCAATGGAATAAAGGACTGCATCATACTTCCAAGCCATGTCATGAGAATGCAGATCAAAAAAAGAAACAGAAGTTTGTGCGATTGATTTTCGACCCAGGAGACAATTTTCAGAATTTGTGGTCGAATTCTCTCCCTTTTTATCAGGCTATCAAATCGCTGGAGTCGAGTTTTTTCCAAACGGGGGAGAATTGATGCAGGCCAGACAATTGGTCGGCCAACCCATTGGGTCTAGTCCATAGGCCCAAAGAAACATCCATTTAGTTAGGAAATATTATTTAGTAGTTTGGTTTGTTTATGATTAATATTAGTTAGTTTCCTTTTTATTTTAGATATGATTCATATATTAGAAAATATAGTTGCTTAGGGATCAAGCCAACTCCTTTATAAAAGGATTTTAGGCCTCATTGTAATAGACATGCTTATTATCAATTAATCTTTTGAGTTATGAGAGTTTTCTCTTCAATTATGGTGTTTTCTCCTCTTGTGAGGTTGCCCTAGTGGCTGGAATGCATCTTGGATTCGATCAATCCTTCAGGAGATTGATCTATTGTTCGATCACAGATCTTGGCTGCGTCAATCGGCTCAATGGGATTATGTTTCCCATGGCAGATCTCACAAACACTTCATTCCTTTCTTAATTCAAAACTCAACAGTATTCCCTATTGCTTGTTAAGGTTTCTACCCCCTTAATTATAACGAGAACATTATTTGGATAGATATGGGAAACTCAATCACCTCTTGTAAACAAGCATTGCAATCGCAATGTGAGGTCGACAATAGAACATCCGCTATTTGCTCCTTGACTGGTTGTCTTATTTTTCCTCACGCAAGACTGTGTCTTCTTCTAGTTCTCAAGAAAAGGCTTTCTCTTGGGTTTTCTCTTTCTCTCAAAAGACTAGAAAGGAGATAAGAGTAATGCAATAGAAGGGGTCTTCACGGATATATATATATATCAATCTAGCGGTCCTTCCCCCATAGGAGTGTCATGCATGTCCCAGTATCCAACTAGGAAACATGCGTCCCTCCCCTCTTTTGCTATGAAGTTGGCCCACACCCCTAGGTGGGGTCCCACTATACTATTTATCATGTATTCATAGCCGCTATGACACCAAAAGGGTCCCACTACTTAAATCTTAATTTATCTTAAACAATTGGTCGCACAATTAAAGTTAACTAACTGATAAACAAAAACTAAGGTCCACAGTGACTTATTAATTGAACTACGCCACCTTGGGCCCCATAAGGTCCATGATATTACAGTGGCTAATTTCATTCTGAGGCACTCTATTTTTCTCCCAAAATTCTGTCTTCTGTTGCTTGTTAGAAACCAACCCCAGATCAGTCCAATCTACCATGGTTGAAAAAATCATCCAGACCTGCTGATCAGTAACAAAAAATCATGAAGAGAAAAACCTTTAAAAGGACTTGAGAAGCATCCCAACTTCTCCCCACTTGGGGAACCAACCTGTACGGGTCTCCAATGTCCTTAGCTGACAGTACAACTGTTGATCTCATCGGATGGTTTACTTGCACAACCCTGTCCATCAACTGATGACCAGTCTCCCCAGGCTTTGATACCAACTTGAGTTGGTACAGGTGCAGGAAGAAGAAAAGAAAGGGGAGAGAGAGAGAGAGATTGAAAAGAAATGGTGCATACCTTCCGATCCACAGTAACACAAACTTTTATATTAAAGTAGACCAATAGAGTAACATTATTTTCTATAAATTTCATTTTACCCTGATTGCCCCCTTACAATAAACCAAGATAGTGAAATACTATTTTTTTATAAGGTTTGATTTCGAATATACATTCAAGATCAAACGTAACTTTTCAGTCGTCTTTAAAAAAAAAAAAAAAACCCTCAACTTTTGATTGTTCACATCATTCTTATGTATTAATTAATTAATTTTGGTCTCAGATGTGGATTGATCAGTATCCAACAAGACGATATGGGAGATCTATTGCAGCAATCAGAGAAGCCTGGAATATATTACATAGCACTTTGTATAATTGCACTGATGGTTCTTATGTAAGTTGTATAATTTTTTTGAAGTTTAGACTGGAAGTGGTGCATACAATATCTGTCATTATTTTCTTACTCAGGACAAAATATCTATCTTTGCTATTCGTCATTAATACAGACAGGCTTAACAAGGAATTGGCGTAACTCGATTAGATCTACTGCTGCATTGCTGGAAACTAACAAATCAACTTAAGCAGTAGACATTTACCTTGAACTAATTAAATTCACTACTGTTTAAACTGCTTATTTTCGTGCAGATTCATTTATCATGTATCCTAAAAGCAATGTGAAACTATTTAAAGCACTGGAGTCGTGGTCATTGATGCAACCTGCACTTGTAAAGGATGTGAACTACCAAGAGAACAGTAACTTATCATACTACAACACTTGTCGACTCCAATCACCACTGGCCATCAGTCAGTAGCAAATGAACAGGAAAAAGGACAGTGTGTTGCCCTGGAACCCGGACATCCATGCTTTGCAGTACATATGACTAATAAACATAAGATAACACATGAGGTCAAATACAAGAATAATGCGGCAGAAACATTTCTCTTTGATTCTTATAATACCAAAGTGAGGTTCATATATCAATTAAACCATGAAAGTTCAATATACCAAAATTCAACTATAAAGTAAGACATTTCAACTCAACATCAGTAACATTCAACTAATCTCAAAGGGAACATAAAAAGGTCTAAAGTTCTAAGTTTTTGGTAGTCTCATGAGGTGAATTCTGGGAACTTGGTCTCATCCTCATAAGATTTCCAAAGCTCTCACTCGTGTCTCCTACGTCGAAATCTGCAAACAATTAAATAACACCAGTCAAAGCTAGTACTAACCTACATGAGGAGCATTTTGGAATTACGGAAGGTCGACATGATGTAAATTTAGCGTAAAATAGAATACAAATAATGAATTTTGTCACTTTGAGGAGATGCAATACACAATACGCATAGAAAGAGAGAGAAAGAGAAAGAGAAGTTGCTGAAAATCGTGTACCCCTTAGGGTTACATCCTTCTCATTATATAAGGGTGGATTACCCTATTATTAGAATCCTATTACAAAACAAGTTTCTAAGTTATAGCTACCTTTCTAATTACAACTCAAGTTCCTAAGTTATAGTTGACTTTCTAATTACAACTCAAGTTCCTAAGTTATAGTTAACTTTCTAATTACAACTCAAGTTCCTAAGTTATAGCTAACATAATAATTCACGTTCCTAGATTGACAAATTTCAGGTGTTATCTCGAAATACAATAATTGTCGGTAAAAGATGACAAGTGCGGGCTTAACGCTGAGCCTTGGTGTAGAGATTGATACTGATGTAAGTCACAGGATTCAGGCCGGGTGGACCAAATGGAGGAGTGCTTCGGGGGTCTTGTGTGATCGGAAAGTCCCCCTCAAGGTTAAGGGAAAGTATTATAAGGTGGCGCTACGACCAGCGTTGTTATATGGATCAGAGTGTTGGGCAGTAAAGCATAATCATGTCAAGAAGATGGAAGTTGCGGAGATGAGAATGCTAAGATGGATGTGCGGGATCACAAGGAGAGATAGGATTAGGAATGAGGAGATTAGGGGCAAAGTAGGAATAGCACCGATTGGAGATAAAATGAGAGAAAATCGACTGAGATGGTTCGGCCATGTTAGAAGGCGTCCAACGGAGGCACCTGTTAAAAGGTGTGAAAGCATGGAGATTGCCAGGAGTAGGAGAGGGAGAGGGAGACCCAAGAGAAGTTGGAAAGAAACTATTAAACATGACCTTTCCTACATGGATCTAACGGAGGACATGGCCCTAAACAGATTTGATTGGCGTCGTCAAATCCATATAGCCGACCCCACCTAGTGGGAAAAGGCTTGGTTTGGTTTAAAAGATGACAAGTGAGTGAGTTTTCATAAAAAGACAACTCTGCACCTAGGTCTCCATTTTGTGCAGTTGAAACCTACACCATTTCTTCAAGTAAAGTTCTCCATCTGGTACCAGCATTACTTGACAAAACAATGTATATCAAAGCGTCCTGACAGCCCGCACGTGGACAGAAGCATGCCAAATGACCATATGTGGACAGAAACACATCCCCATGGATTCAAACATGATGCGAACCCCAAGTGTAGGGAAGTCATCATGTAGTAATACTCGGTGAGTCCGAGGTCGATCCACATGGATGGAAGTAGCAACACGCTTGATCTAGCTTAATTGAACTCTAATTTTAGCCTAATTAAAATCAATGCAATCAATTGGGTTATTGAATAAAATTAATTACAATGATTACACCCAATAAAAAGAAATTCATGATCTAAAAATCTTAAACTAGAAAAGAATGCTGCAACAAAAGAATACAAATTAGAACAGGCAATTTAAAATAAAAAAATCAGAAATAAATAGAATTAAAACAACAATAAGAGGATCCAGAATCCACTTTCCTTCTAATGATTGGAAGTAGGAATAGCTTCAGATCTCTTTTTCCAAAATAAGTCGTCAATATATTTTAGAAAAAGAACAAAACAAGTTTATTTTAAACAACTAACTTCTAGAATGATTATTAAACCCACGGTGACACTTTCGATCTTTTGCACAAATCCACATTGATTCTAAGCATGCTATATATCTAGAAGCAAAAATGAAGCATCAAAGAATATGTGAAATTAGGCATTTATCACCAAAATCATTCATTTCCTCAGAAAAATAAAGCTAGCTATGCGTAAGACCAATTAGGCAAAAATTAAGCATCAAAGAATATGTTAAATTTCCAAACAAATTTGTTTTTGACCCTATCTATGCATAAGACCAATAGAATTATAGAAAGTACACCCATTTCCCCAGAAAAACAAAGCTAGCCTTCCATAGGTTCGATCTGCATCCTCTTGAAAAATTCCGCATTACTGATCTTTGCGAATCTTGAAGAAGAGGTCAAGGAAGATCGTGTTAGGAGGGTGGAATGGTGGTGGATGGGCCCAAAGAGGTGGTTGGCCAATGGTAATTGGCCCCTTGGGTGAGTAACAATGAGAGAGAGAAAGATAGAGAGAGAGAGAGGGTGGGGCGTGTGGGAGTGCCTTAGATATCTAAGAGAGGGAGCTTAGGAATATGGGACGTCCAACATATGGATCTTTTTATGGTGTTGCAACACTTGACGGGTTTAGGAAAGTTATCTAGCTTGGGTTCCAAGTTTGAGAAGGATTAGGAGAGTGGAGGAAAAAAAAGAGGGGAAAATTTAGGGATTTAGAAAGTTTTTCCATGTTTGGCTTCTTATTGCACAACACTCTAAATTGCCTCCAACCTTTGCTTCTTTGGAAACTTGCACCATGGACCCCATCTCTAATTAGAATTTCATCAAAGGAGAGGTGAATTTGAGTTTTTGCAACAAAAGGTGGCCCCATGGGGCGTGCAAGCTTGGTGGTGGACCCCACTTAGAAGTCCAAGCCTGGATTCCGTTCCTTCTATTCTTTCTTCTTCTTTCCTTCCTTGGTATGGTCTCTTTGCTTTTCTCCCAAGTCTTCTATTTCTTGCCAAAAGTGGAGTCTTCTTTGAAATTTGAATTTCCTAGAAAATAGGAAATTATTTGCATCAATGGGTAGTGGGCCCCACCCTTGGTCGTACGGACCTTCCTTGGGATTCACGCCAAGGGGGTGGGTCCCATAGTGTGTATTTTCCTCATTCATTCTTTTATTTCTCTCTTGCTCCTCTTGAATTTTCTCTTCCCATGCGGACCCTGAATTTCTAAATTTCTGAAAAAAAAGTGAAAATAGTTAAAAAGTGATGTAGAAAACTATCATGCTATGCATCGAACCCATATGTACACATTTGAAAATGCAAATGCACTATTTGACTCAGATTTTTATTTATGATCCAACGGTGCAAGGAAAATACATAACTTTATGGGTAAATTGAAAGTTAATCAAGAGGATAATCCAATAATCCAAAAGGAATAATTTCGATAAAACATGCATTTCCTAAGATTTAAACCAATTTTCACATGAAATCATCTTTGTGCACCTTGATGCATGATTTTATGAAATTCAAACAATTTTCCCCTAAATAAGTCCAAATTCTGTCAAATACAAGGTGGCTCAGGCCCACTTGTAAAGGATGACTCAGGTTCAAGACCAATATGGTGGTATCCAATCTCGTTGGAGTTGGTCTAACATTTGCACAGCTTTCTTCCTTCTTTAATTAGATTGTAATTAGATTTAGTTAAAGATTCTTTCATTAATAGTAGATTGTAATTACATTAGCTGATTTGTAGCCTTTGACAAGGCAATTGTATTCTATATAGTGGGAGAGAATCTCCAATGAAAGAAAAATTGACAATTCAAAATCTCTTCTACATGCTACGAATGTTATGGTATCAGAGCATTTGATCTCTCTTCTGATTGATCAATACTCTCCTAGTTCTTCACTTAGGCTTCTCTCTCGAATCTTGGTGATGTAACAGTCATCAGGACCTTGCTTTGACTGTTTGCGCATTTCTAAACAAGAGTTCTCGTCAGAATCTTGAAGCTTGTCAATTGTGGCCCACCTCCAATCATCACAACTACATTAGGAGATAAACCTACCTGGATCGACTGATTATTCTGAAATTTCTGAACATTATTTCTGAATTTTTCTGGCTCAGCAAAGTCTTCTGGATCTGGAGAGTAGTGTCGTCGGCAGTTTGGAGCAAGTCTTCTGGGGCCCACCTCTGATCATCACAGCAACATCAAGAAAGCATTCTTACTTGGTCGACTACTCATCCGAGATTTATTGGACATTTTTCCAGAATTTTTTTCTCATCGGAGGTAGGATTTCTGATCGATTTAGTGGTTTATTGTTGTGGTGCACTAGTTTTCATCAATTGATCACTAAATCCTGGATCTGTAACCGATTGAAGTAAAACTTGGTCTGCCTAAAAGGGAAAAGCGATTTCCAGACATCCATCAGATCTGATGTTTCATCAGGTCATCAATTGGGCCCCAGTTTTCCCATCAGAACCTGAAAACAGGGTCGACTGACCTTTTTTTTTTTGTGGAAAAAAGGTCGACAGAAATCAGACCTACTGCTCTTTGGAGACACAATCTTCTGTTTCAGAAGCACACAGATTAGGGATCTGTAATCTTGGCATCAACCAGATCAGTGATATGTGTTTATTGGAAGCAAATGGTCTTCTGTCACGATATGATCACCAGTGGCCCACCTGCGATCATCATGACATCTTCAGGAAATTCTACAGCACTGGTTGACTATCTCTACTGATAATTTTGGTGATTTTTTCAACATTTTTTCGGGATCAGAGGTAGGCTTTTGGACCCCACTTGTGATTTTCCAGTTTTATCAAATCAATTTGATCACAGCCGTGCAAAATCTTGGATTGTGGATGGATTTTAGTGAAACTTGTATTGCTGGAAAGACATTTTGATACTGCTTGCACCTTATTGACCTGATTCTCCATCTAATCAAACAGTGGGCCCCACGCAGGGAATCAACAGCCATTTTTAGGGTCGCCTGGACCATTTTTTCTGTGATTTTTGTTCACAGACCTCTGTCTGTTGTTTCTGCACTGTTGCACATAGCTTTTGTTTTCTACTTCTCTTTGTTTGGTTCTAAATGGAGAAGTCTGAAGTTAAATTGATTCGATTTGATGGTAAAAACTACCAGCATGGGCTTTTCAATTTCAATTATATCTTAAGGCCTAGGAATTATGGGGATTTGTTTCTGGTTCTGATCCAAAGCCTACAGAGGATCATAAAAAGATCTCTACTTGGAATACAAAAGATGCAAAAATTAAAACATGGATTCTTGGGGCTGTGGAACCTCATCTAATTCTGAACCTCAAACTCTATACGACCTCCAAGGAGATGTGGGGTTACTTGCTAACAGTTTATCATCAAGATAATTCAACACGACAATTTCAACTTGAGTGTGAAATTGCAGAATACAATCAAGGCACCTTGTCCATTCAGGACTGTTATTCTGGTTTCCGCAATGTATGGAGTGAATACGATGGGATTAAAAATGCTTCTGTTCCGAACAATGTTCTTAAAACTATACAAGAGCTTCAAGCCTCAAGTCACATGGACCAATTTTTGATGAAATTGCATCCTGAATATGAGACTGTAACATCGTCTCTGTTGAGCCGAAGCCCATTACCATCTTTGGATGTTTGTTTGAATTAGCTTATGCGAAAAGAACAACATACTCACACAAAAGCCCATATGGAACAACAGCACACTGCGACTCATCCTGTTGCATACTCTGCTAAAGGGAACGCTCAGTCTCTTCAGACCTCATAGTCTTCTCCGACTCCTCAGACTCGGGATATGAGCAAAGTCCAATGCTACTCTTGCAAAAAATATGGACACCTTGCAACTAAATTTAACCAGAAATTCTGTAATTACTGCAAGAATAAAGGACACATCATTACTGAATGTCGCCGCCGTCCACAAACTCGGACTCTCAATGCCTATGCTGCCAAGATGGATTATTCTACTGTTAATGCTGCGTCCACATCTGTCTTCACGGCATGGTTCTTCTTCCCCTGCTCTCACTCCCGAACTAGTTCAACAAATGATCGTCAATGCATTTTCTGCACTTGGCATCACAGGTAAATCTAAAACACCTTCTTCCATTTGGTATCTTGATTCCGGAGCATCGAATCACCTGACTCATTCCAGTGCACAACTCTTTAGCTTGACAAAATATACTGGCAATACTCATGTTCAAACCGCCGATGGCGGACATCTTCCTATCACTGCCATTGGAGATATTTCCAGTATCTTGCCCTTAAAGAATGTTTATCACTATCCCAATTTAATTTCAAACCTTCTTTCAGTTGGACAACTCATTGAAAACAACTGTAATGTTTCCTTTTCTTCCTCTGGTTGTGTTGTGCAGGACCAGATGTAAGGGAGGGAGATCGCGAGGGGGCCTAAACATGGACGCCTGTTTTCTCTTGATCTATCTTCTCCAATTAGGAATTATTCAGCAAATGATTTTTGTTTTTCTGCTCACAATAATTGTCAATTATGGCATAGTAGGCTTGGACATCCTAATTTTAAAACCACGTCTCACATGGTTAATTCTGGATTGTTAAACCCAATAGGCTTTTCTAAGTTTGTTTCTTTTGATTGTGCTACATGTAAGATGGGCAAAAGTAAAACTCTTCCTTTTTCTGTCTCTACCTCCAATAGCATTCAATGTTTTGATTTAGTTCATAGTGATGTTTGGGGTATTGCTTCTCATTTGTCTCATGCTCATTATAAATATTTTGTGACATTTATTGATGATTATAGTAGATTCACATGGGTCTAATTTCTACATTCTAAAGCTGATGTCTTTAATGTTTTCAAGATGTTTTTAGCATATGTTGAGAATCAATTTTCCACTTGCATTAAAATTTTACGTTCTTATTTAGGGGGTGAATATGTGTCTACAGAGTTTCAAACTTTTTTACAACAAAAAGGAATAATTTCTCAAAAATCTTGTCCTTATACCCTTCAGCAAAATGGGGTCGCTTAAAGGAAAAATAGACATCTCCTTGATATTACTTGATCTCTTCTTATTGAATCCTTTGTTCCTACACATTTTTGGACGGAAGCTCTTAGCACTGCTGCCCACCTTATTAATCGATTATCCTCTTTTTCTTTACAAAATGAGTGTCCTTTTTATCGATTATACAAAACTACACCGTCTTATGATGATCTACATGTTTTTGGATCGGCGTGTTTTGTCCATTTACCTCCTTTTGAGCGTAACAAACTTACTGTACAATCTGCAAAATGCGCATTTCTAGGATATGCTAGTCATCAAAAGGGGTTTCTTTGTTATGATCCTCACATACGGCGCATTCGTACCTCCCGTAATGTTGTTTTTTTCGAAAATCAATATTTTTTCCAACAACATCTTGATTTTGTAGAGTCATCATCTGTTGTTTCCTTCCCTGGTTTTTCGGACAAAACACCATTTGTGAAATTTGATCCTAATTTCGTTTATCAAAGGCGGAGTAAAGTTGCGACCACACAGAGCCCCCCTAACGATTCCCCAACTACATCTAGTCCAACTGGAGACCCTCCCTTACGCCGTTCATCTCGGATTTCAGTACCTCCAACTCGTTATGGATTTACCCACACTTCTTTGATGGCCACCATGTCTTCTACTTCTATTCCAAACTCATATTCCTAGGCTGTGCAGCATGAGTGTTGGAATAACGCTATGCAAGATGAATTGGATGCTCTTGCGCAAAATCATGCATGGGATGATGTTCCGTGTCCTTCTGTTAAGCCAATAGGTTGCAAGTGGATCTATTCTATCAAGCTTAAACCTGATGGGACTCTGGCTAGGTATAAGGCCCGTCTTGTCGCTCTGAGTAATCGGCAGGAATATGGTATTGATTATGAAGAGACTTTTGCTCCTATAGCAAAAATGACAATTGTTAGGACTATTCTTGCCATTGCAGCATCCCAATCCTAGCCTCTATACCAGATGGATGTCAAGAATGCCTTTCTTCATGGTGATCTTAAAGAAGATGTCTATATGCGCCTTCCTCAGGGGGTTTCATCTATCATAACGGGTGCTGTTGCCAAACTACGGCGTTCTCTTTATGGCCTCAAACAAGCCCCCCGGGCATGGTTTGAAAAGTTCCAACATGCTCTTAGCCACTTAGGGTTCCATCCTAGCCCATATGATCCATCCATGTTCCTTCATCATGCTTCTGCGGGGATTACTATTCTTCTTGTTTATGTGAATGACATCATCATTACCGGTACCGATGCGGATATGATTCAACAACTTTAGGCCTCTCTTCATGAATCTTTCCACATGAAAGATCTTGGTCCTCTAAACTATTTTTTAGGTCTTGAAGTTCATCAATCTGCAAAAGGCATCGTACTCCATCAACATAAATATGTTGTTGAATTAATTGAAATGGCTGGACTTCAAGGTTTTTCTCCAGTCGATACTCCAGTAGAAGTCAATGTTAAACTTCAGCAAGACAATGGGGTTCCTCTCTCTGATCTTACCCTCTATCGTCGCCTCGTTGGCAGCTTGATCTACTTGACGATAACTCGTCCTGATATTTCTTATGCAGTCAATTTTAGTCAGTCAATTCATGACTGATCCTAGACATATTCATTTGGCTGCCGTCCGACGCATTATTAAATATCTAATTCGGACACCAACCCGTGGATTATTTTATCCGGCCAACAACTCCCTTACACTCAAAGCATACTCAGATGCTGATTGGGCTGGTTGTCCGGACACTCGTCGCTCTACCACATGATGGTGCATTTATCTGGGTGATAGCTTGATTTCGTGGAAATGTAAGAAACAAGATAAGGTCTCCAAATCTTCCACCGAAGCTGAGTATCGTGCCATGTCTGCTGCTTGTTCAAAAATTCTCTGGCTTCGCGGGTTGCTTTCCGATCTCGGATTTCCTGCTGATAATGCCACACCACTCTATGCAGACAATACTAGTGCAATTCGTATTACTGTCAATCCAGTTTTCCACGAACGCACTAAACACATAGAGATTGATTGCCATTTTATACGCGACGAATACAAGCGTGTTGTGATTAGCCTTCCTCACATCTCTTCTGATCTTCAAAATGCTGATATCCTCACAAAGGGACTTCCGCGACCTCGCCTTCAGTTCTCGGTTAGCAAATTGATGCTTGTGGATTCCCCAGCATCAATTTGAGGGGGGGGGGGGGTGTCAAATACAAGGTGGCTCAGGCCCACTCGTAAAGGTCAACTCAAGTTCAGGCCCAATATGGTGTTATCCAATCTCGTTTTTGGTCTAACATTTGCACAGCTTTCTTCCTTCTTTAATTAGATTGTAATTAGATTTAGTTAAAGATTCTTTCATTAATAGTAGATTGTAATTAGATTAACTGATTTGTAGCCTTTGACAAGGCATCTGTATTCTATATAATGGGAGACCTCCAATCAAAGAAAAATTGGCAATTCAAAATCTCTTCTACATGCTACGAATGTTAAATTCTACATGAAATGATGACAATAATATGCAATTCTGTGGACTAATCAAAAAACATGACCCCGGCTCCGATACCATGTTGATAACAAGAAACATCAAAGCTTGTGTTGTTACCGAATGACAGAACTGTCAATCAAGCCCAACTATGCAAGCCCAGTTAGGCCCTATTTTAGTTAGCCATAATTAGTCTAGTCATAACACATATACTTTCTATATTAGGTAGCTATAATTTTGGATCTGAGATTGTATTAAGATACTGTAAATAGGGCAATCAACCCTTATATAATGAGAAGGCAGTGACCCCTATAGGATACGACATTCATCCTCATATTCCATATTCTCCACGGTTTCATCCAAAAGACGAGTACAATGTATATCGAAGGGTCCTAACATAGTATCAGAACCGAGGTATATGGTAAAGTTAGGACTTACAAACATGCTAGATTCACCGTCAGACACCTCTAGACCACTAAGCATGAGACGAAGAGGACAACATGGTCATCTCTGCTACATCCATTTTGTGGATGTGTTACTTCTTCATTGGCCAGCATTTTGCTCCATAGTTGATAGTTGGCCTAATTGTTGTCCTGTAAAATTTGCCCTTCAATCTTATTTGCATTCGTCTGTCACAAAGCACTCCAGAAGCAAGTCTCCACTTCAACCATCCTTTTTTTTATCCTATGTTCGACATCTTCATCAATCTCCCCATCCTTTCTAATTATAAAGCCAAGGTAGCGGAAATAATCACTTTGTGATATCTCATGGTCTTCAATTCTCACAGTAGTTTCAGCCCTTCCTATATGTGCACTAAAGTTACAATCCATATATTCCGTCTTTGTACAACTTATTTTAAAACCTTTGGATTCTAAAGCCTCCCGCCTTCACTCAAGTTTTGCATTCTCACCATCTCTTGATTCATCTACCAACACAATATCGTCTGCAAATAACATGCACCAAGGTACCTCTTCTTGTATATGAGCGGTTAATTCATCCATAATTAGTGCAAAGAGATAAGGAGTTAGGGTTGACCCCGGATGCAAACCTATTGTCACTGGGAACTCCCCTGTCTCTCCACAAGAAGTTCTCACACTCGTTATTGCTCCTTCATACATGTATTTAATAATTTCAATATAACCTCTTGGAACATTCCTTTTATTTAAAACTTGCGAAATTAAATCTCTAGGTACCGTACCATATGCTTTTTTCTGGATCGATGAAGACCATATGCAGATTTTTCCTCTTCCCTCAGTATTTTTCCATTAATTGCTTAAGTGAGAAAATAGCTTCCATTATTGACCTCCCTCGCATAAAACCAAATTGATTTTCAGATATGTTAGTCTTTTTTCTAAATCTTTGCTCCATTACTCTCTCCATATCTTCATTGTATGACTCATAAGTTTCATCCCACGATAGTTAGTACAGTTTTGTATCTCTCTTGTTCTTATATATAGGTACTACGAGTACAAGACTTCGTCTCCATTAATCCGGCATGTTCTTTATCATTAATATCTTGTTGAAGAGTCTGGTTAACGAAATCTCCCTAACTTCTCCTAAGCATTTCCAAGCCTCGATTGGGATCAAGGATGAAAATAGCGGTAGCGGCGGGCGTAGTGGCCCGCCGCCAAAACACTACGAAGCGGGGGATACGTAGCGAAGCGGGGGATACGTAGCGGTGCGATTTGAAATAATCGCCCAAAAAATCTGAAAAAATTCCAGAAAATCCAGAAATTTGTAAAATGAAAGAATATGTGGTTCTTTTGCAAAAGTAAGTAAGAAAAGGGGGCGTAGCGGTGCCCTCAATATATGAAGTCCTGTATCGCTGTATAAATAGAAAATAATAGTAATTATTAGTTTTTTCACATGTATTCATGTTTCTTAGTCATACTAACTTAGAAAGTAATGGAAATCTCATAAAAAAAAGTAGAACATGAAATAAAGGCATAACTGCATAAGACTTAAGAGTTAGGTCATTGCTTAATTACTCATTACTCATTAGTGAACATTGAACAATCAAAATATCAAATATCAATACTTCAACATTCAAGGTTCAAATTCAATCAAGTGAATGAACTATGAAGTGATCAACATTCATCAATCGACATTCAACACCAATTTAGAAATGACAGAGTAGAGAGTTAGTGAAGGAAGTAGGAATACCATGGCACCACCAAAAGGATCGTCTACCAAGATTTAAGGCACTGTTATCCTCATCCCCATCTGTGTTATCATTTGTATTCGCATCATATTGCATTTGATATTGATAAATATTGGGATCCACAAATCCAAAGAAGGTGGTAGCGACATGGCCCGCATCATCATAACTTGGAGGAGGTGGAGGTGGATATCTATTATATTGTGTTTCACAGTAGTCACCATATGAGTAGTTACCCTGAAACAGAAGACTGTTCATCTCCTTGTTACAGTTGACCATATGGAAAATACCGCGAGGGTCCTTGTCCACTGTAACTAGGGTTTCATGAATCAGTCCATGATGCTACTTGTTATCCTCCAACACCTCCACCCATATTTCCTTGTTCATTACTACTACCTCCAGGAGCATGTGGGGCAGGTGGTGAGACTCTCCGACGCCGTTGATAACCACGATTTCCTTCCATTCTTTCCGGAAAGTCTTGTACCTCCTCTACAGGAATGACATCTTCCTGATCATGTTGGTAGTATTCACTAGTAGCACCTGTCCCACTAGTGTCTCTTGCTCCATCTCCTCCACCATGGCTACTCGAAGAGACGGTGGTACTCGTCCTCTCAGAAGATGACACAACATAAGCAGGACCAGCAGGTTCTTTCCCTCTAGATTGTGGGTTCGGCTGTGCACTTGTGCATTCTCCTCCAAGTGGGGCACCCTCTGCCTCATCCATTTCTTCATCAAGCAAATCTCTAACCTCCTCCTGAAAGCACGGATCTGAATCTAGCAATGGATCCTCTATCTCGGCTATCCATGGGAGCAAGGGATAGTCCGCTCTGAATATGTGATCCAAACTAATAGGACAATAGCTCGGACTATCCCTTGCCTTCCTTTCTCTCGTTCTGTTTCTCAACTTTAAATTGTAATGACAATACACAAGCTTGTTGAGTTTTTGCATGGTAAGCCGATTCCTGGACTTTGTGTGGATCAAGGAGAAAGTGCTCCAATTCCTTTCACAGTTTGATGAAGTTTTACCTTGACTGAGGATGCAAACAACCGTTTTCCTTAGATATGGAGTATCCTCTCCAAAATTCATCCACCAATCAGCTGAAATTCAAAATAAATAAATAAAATTAGATATTCCTCAAGTCCTTCTGATCAATTGAGAGATAAATAACAAAAGACTATTAGGTTGGGTGATTGGGTCTTTTGTTATCATACCAGGTGGCATTTTTCCAATCGCCTTTTGTGTGATTGGGTCAGCAAAGCCTCCCCTCCTTTATGTGTATGTAGATATCTACAATGTGAAAATTAGGAATAAATCATACATGTGTATGTAGATATCTACATGCTAACCTATCTCTTGCAACCTTCATTGCCCCTTTCATAACACTTGATATATTTGGTTGTTTAGCTCCCTCTTTTCTATGTGCTAGAGGATCAACAAAGGGAGCCGCCCTTCTGGTAGAAATAACTTCTACATCAACATCCCGTTCCCGGGTGCTAATTGCCCTACGCATTGCCCCCGTAATGCCCTTGCCCTTGCCCTTGCCCCTGCTTGGCACAGCAGATGAGCCCCCTGCATCATAATATTTGCTTCCAGCAAATGCACGACGTTCATGTTCTTCTTGGTGACTCATGATGGACTCTCGGCGTGCAATCTCCATTTGTGCATCTTCCTGATCAAAACCTTCATCCCCAAACACATCATAACGGGCAGCATCAACATCTTGCTGCCTCTTTTCTTTTATCTCAACTTTTCTAGCTTTGTTTTGGCCAACCAAAGCTTTCATTTGTTCCCTGACTTCCCTTGGTACTTCGGTACAGCCAGCGACATTGCCAGAAATGTGACCCAAGTGATGCTTGAATCTTGTAATGCCCCCATTGGTCACTTTCCCACAAAACTTGCATTTGATTTTCAACCTATTATTCTCAATTGACTCACCAAAGCTCCATGCAGGATGGATATCACGAGGCATTTTAAGGTATCAATTGGCAAACACAAATACACAATAGAAGACTGAATACCTATAAATATGAACAAGTAGTATGTTAAAAATTAAAACAACAAAAAAACATGTTAGAGGAAACATATATCTAATGCTAGGAATCATTCTCTTCACATTTAATTGTATTTCATTACTCAAAGTACATTTTTTTTCAAAAATTTCAAAAATCCGAAAATAAAAAAATAAAATAAAATTAAAAAAGACAAATATATGTTGGATTGTTCTATGCCAAACATAGATATAACATTTAGGGGACTTATTCAAAACATTATAATGGGTAATAAATTAGTTAAGGCATTTTTTCCTTCAAAAAATCAATAAATCCATAAATAAAAAAGAACAAAGAAAGGGAAAGACAAAGAAATGTTGGATTGATCTATGCCAAACATATTCAAAACATTTAGGATCATTTTTCAATACATTTGATTGACATTCCATTATTAAAAACATTTTTTTTCCAAAAAATAACAAAAATCCGAAAAAAAATTAAATAAAAGAAAAAAAAAACAAGCAATATATGTTGGAGTGATCTTTGGGAACCGTAGATCTAAAATCTAGGAGCCCTTTTCAAGACATTTGATTGGTATTCAATTACTAATTTTTTTTTTTTTTCAAAAATAAAAAAATCCGAAAATAATAAAATGAAAAAATTTGAAAACAAGCAATATATGTTGGAATGATCTATGGGAAACATAGATCTAACAATATGAAGCTATTTTCAAGTTGTTTCATGAGTTTTCCATAATTATTCATGTTTTTTTTTAAATAACGTAAATCCGAAAATAAAAATAACAATATATAAAAAAAAATCAAATATGCAATTATGCAGACAAGATCAAAAGGAAGCATGGATCTACAATAAAACAAGACAATGATGCCATTATGTTTACAAAAAATTTTTTTTTTTACAAAAATAAAAAAATCCGAAAATAATAAAAGGAAAAAATTTGAAAACAAGCAATATATGTTGGAATGATCTATGGGAAACATAGATCTAACAATATGAAGCTATTTTCAAGTTGTTTCATGAGTTTTCCATAATTATTCCTGCTTTTTTTTTAAATAACATAAATCCGAAAATAAAAATAACAATATATAAAAAAAAAACAAAAGATATGCGTGCAAGATCAAAAGGAAGCATGGATCTACAATAAAACAAGACAATGATGCCATTATATTGTGATTCATGGTAGTTAGAGAATGATAATCTCAAAAAGTTGATAAAAAATCACATACCTAAATGAAGATTCTTGTTTAGAATCTTTAGATTCCTTAAAATAGTTGAGTGTCTTGATTTGGGGGACACAAATCTTGAAAAAATGGAGTTAGTGACTACTTGGGACCACAAGAAGAAAGTGACATTGAAGTGAGTGAAGAAGATGTCAATCCAGATCCAAGATTTTGGACGGCCGAGATGAAAACTTATTGAAAAGATGAATATTCACAAAAAATGGTAGAAAGCCTACCTCTGATGATTAATAAATCATGAGAAAATCAGCATAAATCTCAGAACCTCCAGTCGACCAAGATGGTGGTCTTCCGCTGATGTGTTGGTGATGATCTCGGGTGGGCCATGTCTGATCTGAAATGATCAGGGATGATCCGGCTGGAGAAAATGCTCACAGATGATCATATACTGGCTTCCAATGATTTGGAAGATGATATAGAAGAAGATCAGAGATCACAGATTATAGATCTAGCTCTGATACCATAACAGTTTGAGAGATGAAATACTGAACATAAAGAATAAAGAGAGAGAGATATGCTGAATGTCGTGTCCTCTTAGGATCGACTGTTGTATATTTATAAGGGCCAATTCCCTAATTACAATCCTAATTATAATCAATCACAATCAATTACATATCAATTACAGATCCTAACATTAAGTAACTTTGACTAATCATAATCAATTACAAATGGGCCTGGACATGGGCCAAAATGGATGGGCCTGGATTGACAGAAGAGAGGTGGAAGAAACATGAAAAGAGGGTTAAAAACCCTAGATCGTCAAAAGGGGGGGTTTTATACCCCCCACGGTACGTGGCGGCTGCTACGGACCGCTACGCATGCGACGGCCGGTAGCGTAGCGGCCGCATTTTTTATCCATGATCGGGATATCATCTAGACCCGTAGCCTTTCCTGTCTTCATTTGTTTTAATGCTTTCCTCACTTTCACCAACCTAATTCTATGAAAAAAGGTATGCTTTGCTAATTAAGTATTATCTTTTGTTCTTATGTCTCCTATATAGTCTTTATTTAAAAGTATGCTAAAATATTGCCTCCACCTTTTTTTGATATCGTTGCCCTTTAGTAGAACCTTTTCGTCATTGCTCTTAATAGATTTTACATGATCTAAGTCCCTACTTTTCATTTCTTTTATCTTTGCAAGCTTAAAAGTATCATTCTCTTGTTCCCACTCTATTATATAGGTCATCATATGCTTTGCACTTTGTATTGTTAAACAGGCCCAAGGCCCATGAAAGGATCCAATCTAGCACAAGAATATATCACACGTGGTTTGATTTGAGTCAATATATAATGCAGCCATATATATTCTATTAATGATTTGGTTTCCTAACTTAGAATAGCAATTGATGTAATTAGTTAGTTTCTTAACTTAGAGCCTTGATTAAGGCATGTAATACCTATATATAGTCATACGATCTCCAAAGGAGACACAAGGAATAATACAGTCTGAGTATTATCATCTTTCAAGTTTTGTGATAATTGATTTGTCATGATATAAGGGCAGAGTTCTAGCTTTCAGTCTTAGAAATCATCAAGGAGATTAATCAGAGAGAAATCACTCTCTCGTGAAGACAAAAACAGATCGAGTTTTTTTTTCAAAGATCGACAGCCATTCAGGATCTGCGATAGCCTCAGATCTACTATGGTCCACCTGTTATCATCACAGCATCTTCCACAATCACTCCAATCAAGGTCGCCTGAGCCTTCTGAGTTTTTTAATGATTTTTTCAGAATTTTATGACACTACCAGATAGTCCTTCTGATCATTCTCGTGTCGCTTCAAAATATTACACAAGTTTTCCTCAAGACCATCCAGAATCTTAGATATTCAGCGGAATAGGTTCCTCGAGACTTGAGCAAAACACAATGCTACAGTTGTCAAGAATTTGGGCATCTTGCAAGATAATGCAAATAAAAGGTCTGCCAAGTTGAAGATGAAGGTGAGGTACCTGAGAGACCAATGGCAGAGAGGGCATTGACAATCATTTGTTGAACCGATTAAGGAATGAGAAAGGATGAGGGCCCAGGCTGTGAGGGTGCAGATGTAGGAGCAGGCATAATCGAAGAAGCAACATAAGCATGTGGAGTCTGAGACTGTGGAGTCTTATACTGCGGAGTCTGATACTGTATAGTTTGATACCGTGGTGATGGACGTTGTGGGTGGCGGCGACATTCAGAGATGATATGTCCCGACTTTTTACAGAAACGTCCTCTGATTTTCAACAGTTTTTGCAAAACAAAGGCATTATTTCTCAAACAACCTGTCCTTATAATGCACAACGGAATGGAGTCGCTGAAAGGAAAAATAGACATCTCATTGATGTCACTCGTTCCCTTTTTCTCGAATCATCGGTTCCTACCTGTTTTTGGGTTGAGGCACTGGCTACGGCAGCTCATCTTATAAATCGTATTCCATCAACCTCTATTGAAAATCAGAACCCATATTACCAATTGTACAGGATATCTCCATCCTATGATGATCTTCATGTTTTTGGCTAAGTTTGCTTTGTGCACTTGCCTCCTTCTGAGAGGACCAAACTAACCGCACAATCAACTCAGTGTGTTTTTAGGTTATGCGCCCTTCTAGAAAGGGTTCCTTTGTTATGATCCTCACATTCGTCGCTTGCGTACCTCTAGGAATGTCGTTTTTTTTTTTAACGGTATTTTTAAAAAAAACACCTTGATCCTCCGAACTCCTATTCTCAGGCTATGCAGCACCAATGTTGGAACAATTCTATGCAAGAAGAATTGGATGCTCTAGAGCAAAATCATAGGTGGGATATTGTCCCGTCTCCTGTGGGTGTCAAACCTATTGGCTGTATGTGGATTTTTTCTCTCAAGTTAAAATCAGATGGCACTTTAGATCGATATAAGGCGCGCATTGTCGCTCTTGTAAATCGGTAGGAATATGGCATTGATTATGATGAAACTTTTTCTCCCGTCGCCAAGATGACCACCGTACGCATAATTCTTGCTATTGCTGCATCTCAATCCTGGCCTCTATATCAAATGGATGTCAAAAATGTGTTTCTTCATGGTGATCTCGAAGAAGACGTTTATATGCGTCTACCTCAGGGGTCCTCATCCAGGAAGGGTATGGTTGCCAAACTTTGTTGCTCCCTCTATGGTCTGAAACAAGCCCCTCGCGCATGGTTTGAGAAATTTCAAGATGCTCTTCTCCGCTTGGATTTTCATCCGAGCCAGTATGATCCTTCTTTGTTTTTACATCATACCCCGTTCGAGATTACAGTGCTAATGTTGTCTATGTTGATGACATAGTCATGACTGGTCCTAATGCAAACATGATCCAGGAAGTCCAAGCTTCTCTTAATGAGACATTTCACATGAAGGGTCTCAGCCCCTTAAACTATTTCCTCTGTCTTGAAGTTCATCAATCGACTTAAGGTATAGTTCTAAATCAGCACAAATACACTATTGATCTCATTGACTTGGCTGGCCTCACCGCTTGTGCTCCAGTTGATACACCGGCCGAACTGAATGTCAAACTCAGTCAAGAGGAGGGTGACCTTCTTCCAGATCCTACCGTATATCATCAGTTAGTTGGTAGCTTAATCTACCTCACGATCACTCATCCTGATATCTACTATGCGGTCAACCTAATGAGTCAGTTGATGACTGCTCCTCGTCACCTCCATATGGCTGTTGTTCGCCGCATCATTCTGTACCTTATTCGCACACCGACACGCGGGTTGTTTTTTCCATCAGACAATCCTATATCTCTCCAAGCTTATTCAGATGCTGATTGGGCCGGTTGTCCGGATACTCGCAGATCGACAACTGGATGGTGCATGTTTTTTGGTAATAGTCTGATTTCCTGGAAATGCAAGAAACATGAAAAAGTCTCAAATTCATCTACCGAAGCTGAGTACCGAGCCATGTCTGCTGCGTGCTCCAAAATGCTTTGGCTACGCCGTCTACTTTCTGAATTAGGTTCCCAGCAGACAGTGCTACCCCACTCTATGCTGATAATACAAGTGCAATTCGGATTGCTGAAATCCGATTTTTCATGAACGTACTAAACACATCGAGGTTGATTGCCACTTCATTCGTGATGAATTTAAGAGTGATGTCATTAACCTTCTGCATATTTTACAACTGAGCTTCAAATTGCTGATATTCTTACTAAAGGTCTTCCACGACCGCGCTATCAGTTCTTGGTTGGCAAATTAATGCTTGTTGATTCTCCCGCATCAATTTGAGGGTGGGTGTTAAACAGGCCCAGGGCCCATGAAAGGATCCAGTCCAGCACAAGAATATATCACACGTGGTTTGATTTGAGTCAATATATAATGCAATTGTATATATTCTATTAATGATTTGGTTTCCTAACTTAGAATAGCAATTGATGTAATTAGTTAGTTTCTTAGCTTAGAGCCTTGATTAAGGCATTTAATACCTATATATTGTCATACGATCTCCAAAGGAGACACAAGGAATAATACAGTCTGAGTAGTATCATCTTTCAAGTTCCGTGATCGTAGATTTGTCATGTATCACTTACTAATTTCATAGCTTTTTTCTTTGCCTTCTTTTACTCATATTTTTCCATATTCCTAGTACTCTAACAAACTTTGTAAAGTCCCTTTTCCCGAACAGCTTCCTGAACCTCTACACTCCACCACCATGTTTCTTTATTATCGTGTCTCTTCCCTTTCGGCTTTTCAAGCACCTCTTTAGCAACCTTTCTAATACAGTTAGTCATTTGATTCTACATCATTGTAGTTTCTCCTTCAAAATCTCATTCTCCCTCATCAATCACTTTATCGTTACATTCTATTGTTATTTCTCCTTTCAAATCCCTCCACCTTGTTTTAGGGCACATTTTATTTAGTGCCCCTCTATTTTTACTTCTAATGCAAATATCTAAAACTACTAGCCTATGTTGTGTGGTCAAACTCTCTCCTAGAATAACCTTAAAATCTTTACAATTCAATCGGTTATGTTTTCTAACTAGAAAAAAAGTCTATCTGGCTCCTACTAGTTCCACTTTTATAAGTAATTAAATGCTTCTCTCTTATTAAAGCAATTGTTTGCTATTATGAGGTCAAATGCTGATGCAAAGTCCAAGATAGTGTCTCCTAGCTCGTTCTTTTATCCAAATCCTTGTCCTCCGTGCACTCTCATAGCCTCTATTATCCTTTCCTACATTCCCGTTTAAGTCCCCTCCTAGTAAAACTTTTGCACTAGTTGGAATTTCTAGTAGTAAACCATCGATCTCCTCCCAAAATTTGCTCTTGACACTTTCATCTAATCCTGCTTGGGGAGCATATGCACTAATGATATGAATTATGCCTTCATCTAACACTAGTTTAATTGCTATAATTATTTCGCCCAATCTCTTTACCCCTACAATTTTCTCTTTTAAATCCTTATCTACTGCTATACTCACTCCATTTCTTGTGTTGTTCCCTCCTGCATAAAAAAAATTTATAAGCATCGGCGAGGACCATGGCTTTATTCCCTTTCCACTTTGTCTCCTACAGACAGGCTACACTAACTTTTCTTCTTTTCATTACCTCAACTAACTCCATTCTCTTGCCTGTCAAGGTTCCTATATTCCAAGTAGCAAGTCGAATCTTCCTCTTCTGATGCTGCTAGACTAACTTGTTTAACCGCACTTGTCCAGAATGGTGCAGTAGCCCTTGCGCACTTTTCACTACAGCCGGGCAACACTGCAATGCGTCGCTTAAAGCGGGAAACGCCCTAGCATGATCTTGGAATATTGCAATTTCAGAATTCATGTTTGGGTTGTGACAATTTTATGTTGACTTTCAACCCACCTAACGCAACCCTCCTCCTTTACCCGGGCTTGGGACTGGCAGTTTAAAAACTAGCGGAGTTATTTCTTTGTAAACATGATGTTAATAATTTACTTCTGAAATTCACATTAAAGGAAAAGAGGAATTTTTTTGTAGAAAGATGTTATTTGTTTATATCAGATAAGTAACCAATGATACCAGTGATTGGGGTTTTTCATTTGAGCCTATTGATGGAATCAACAATCTCATGTGTTGTAGTTATTTGTTTCGGTTAAAAATTTTGCTTCCATGTAAATTTTTTGTTTTTTAATCAGTACCTTTGGTATTCTTTAACAGGATAAAAACAGGGATGTTATAGTAGCTTTTCCAGATGTTGATCCGGCCTTCATTCCAATATCAAAAGCATCCACGATTGGAAAACATCATGACTTTAATGGAAACATATTAAGAAGAGCTTCATTAAATGAGATATCCAACTCCTTTGATCGACCACATCTTTGGTATTCTACTTCTAAGGTCATACATGCATTGGAGCTCTTCTTGGCAAGCAAGAATGGACTATCAGAAAGTAATACATTTAGGTCAGTGCAATTTGGTCGTTTATATTCACTTGCTCTGTCTAATATGTTTAGATTCTCTTGCATTGATAAATAGCTTAACAAGATCAACTTTACTGTGATGTTATCTCGTATATTATTTGTAATCCATTCTGCATCATCCTTTATTAACAACGCAGAAAAAGGAAGTTTATTTTAGAATTCAGTGTTCTTTTTTCATTACCATACTGTATTTTGGTCCTTCATTTTATGATTTTTCTATATTTTAAGTTCCTTAAAATACACTTAGTTTGGCATTAGAGGAATTTACCACATAGGACCCCGTAGGACCTCATACCACTTTTGAGGTTCCAAAAACACCGTATGTATGGAGAAGGTCCTCAAGGTGCCGGTTTTTTTTTTTTTTTTTTTTTTGTCATTTAGCGGCTTGTCGATATCGACCATTTTTATGGTTGATATCGACCATTCTGCGGGAACCTAAATAGAAATCAGGTTTTTCATGATAGAGAAGAGGGGAGTTTTATGGTCGATATCGACCATTCTGCGGGAACCCAAATAAAAATTGGGTTTTTTCAGGATGGAGGGGAGGGGAGGGGGTGGAGGAGGAGGGAGGAGAGGGGGAGGGTGGTGTTGCATAGGGGTGGTGTTTCATCAACTGCATCATTTGAAAAGAAATCCCCAAAACCTATTTATCAATAGATTCCTCCTCTCCACGATCTGAGGACCCGTTTGCAGGACTCCAAAACCTTCTCCCTCGTCCCTCGTCGCGGGCACCGCCTCCCCAAGCCCGCGAGGGGATGGATGGCGATCACTTCGGATGATCTATATGATGCTTTTTGCTGATAACGACTTTGGTTATGTAGTCTACACTTGTGATGATGATGAATGTGGTGAATTTGATGACTGCACTTACGACGATGAAAGATGTTTTATATGAAAATTATTTTGCCGATTTTGACTCAGATTAGGTCATTTTGGAATGTGGGGTGTTCTTGTCTGGATGATGTTGATCTATCTGGTTTTGATTTTCTGTAGTTAGTGATCACATGAAACTAGGTTGTTTTGGGTATCTTTTCCATGTCACTGTTACTGTGGATTTTCTTTCTCCAGATGAGTGCCATTTTGCTTTTGTTAAGCAAGTGAACTGTGAAATCCCCAAAACCTATTTATCATTGGGTTTCTTTTCAAATGATGCAGTTGATGAAACACCACCCCCATGCAACACCAGCCTCCCCCTCTCCTCCCTCCTCCCTCCTCCTCCTCCTCCTCTCTTCTCCATCCTGAAAAACCCAATTTTTATTTGGGTTCCCGCAGAATGGTCGATATGGACCGTAAAACTCCCCTCTTCTCCATCCCGAAAAACCCAATTTTTATTTGGGTTCTCGACCATTCGCTAAACGACAAAAAAAAAAAAAAAAAAAAAAAAAAAAAAAGGCACCTTGAGAATCTTATCCATACATACGGTTTTTTTGGGACCTCAAAAGTGGTATGAGGTCCTATGGGGTCCTATGCGGTAAATTCCTCTAAAAAATTTCTCAACTATAAAGTTCTTTCGTGGAAGTTTCATGTACATATATGGAGAATTTTCTGTTGAGTCAACTCTTAACCAAGAATCATATATGGACTTCCTTTGATCTCTTCTTTCCTCACACTCACAAACCCACATCCCCAAACACAAACGCCCCCCTCTGAACCAAGAAAATAAAAGAAAGCTCTCCCTTTGTATGTGAATTGCCACCAAACCCAATTTTGATGCACATCCAAATTGTTATAACTGTTGGATTTAACATTCAGATTTTTTTTTTTACCATTGATATTAAATGTTGATAGGTTCCCCACTCCCCCGGCCAAAATCCTATTGACAACAACCTACTCCTCGCATGTGTGGACACCGCACGAGAACATACACACGACACACTCCATGGGAGAATATATGGTGCCAAAGCATAATACAACCCTCTCGACTCAAAACATTATACCTCCCATTTTGATACCATTTTGACAACCACAACTTACTCTAAAAGCTTAAGCTGATAGAGAATGGTGTAACAATGTATATCAAAAGGCACAACACACCCCACCACCCCTATACAAGAATAGGCTTTCCCATCCCCCTCCCCCTCCCCCTCCTCTCCTCATAGGTAGACCCCATTAGGTTCTCATATGTGAAGCTTCAAAGCAATATGCTTAGAGAGAGAGAGAGAGAGAGAGAGAGAGAGAGTTTTCAGGAATGGTTGTGCTTGTGGGGCCCACTTGCAAAGGCAGTTGTTGGGGATATTTGAGATCTTGAAAGGTCTTCCTATGACTTGGTGGAACATTCATTACAAGTGCAAGAATAGTCTCGAGCTCACAAGCTTGCCTCTTTTAAGGGGATTGGCCAATCGTCCATCACCTCATACACGCAAGTCTAATTAATCCAAAGTACAATATCATGATTCCAATCTAATAATATGTGGAGGCAAAAGAACAATTTTCCTTATAGGATTAGCTATCTAATTGAGTCTTTCATTAGTTTCATAGTTTTATTAGGAGTCCTGGATTCTAGGGTTTGTTTTCCTACATATAAGACAGTAGGAGTTAGTTTTTGAATATTAGTAAAACTGTCCTTTGTGGATAGGTTTCCCTTTGAGGTTGTCCCTCTTTATGAGTCTTTTAAAGGCATTTTTCCGCTGTTCAGCACTTTTGAACCAAACCTTTTTAGGGTTTGCATCGAGATATGATTTTGCTCAAAGATCATCTCAATTAAATCAACTATTTATTTAGGAAGTGACTATAGTTCAGATTAGTGTGAAATTAGTGTGGAGACACTTAATTTTGCACGTAGAGACGGGCCAAATAATCGCAAGCATTCTTAGGGTTAAGCAAATTTGGCCAGTTGAAAGCGCAATGGTGGGATCTGCGAAGTTTGCCTGCCACAAATTAATTTTCCAAACGTCTGATTCCCATTCTTCTTCCTTACTAGGTTCTGTGGGTTTCTCCACTTTGGCGGAAACATATTTCCAAAGCTTCTTTTGTTTCAAAATATTGGTCATGTGGTGAGCCCAATAGGCCTAGTCGGTCCTAACCAACCTAATAGAAATAACTTGGGCATTATTAGAGGTCATGTCACGACCCAAATTCCGGGGCCTTGTCGAATTTCCGAATCGTGATAACTTGCAACATTTACCATACATTCATCAAATAATTTCCACAAGGAATCAGGCATTTAGATCAAACTATAATTTCAATTAACTTTATAAAAGTCAAATGACATCCATAATCACTAAATAAGAAAAATTCCATATTCTTGCTCAAAACAAAGATGTCCAAAACTTTTAAATAAAATTCCCTAAACAAGGGCTAATCCCCTTATCAACTAATTTAACTTTTCTCGTTCTCTCCTGTCAGCCACGCATGCCGAAATCTACGTGCTAAACATCGTTCTGCTCTGTCCCACCCGCAGCGTGATTACCTGAAGGAGCTACACAACATCAGTATTACTGGTGAATGAATTTTCCTAATTACCAACATAGCATTGAAAACAATATCACATAACATACAATTCTATTTTAACAAGTCAAACGTAATGAAGAATTCATCCAATCACATACTCGTGCCCCATGCACATTACCATGCCACCAAGGCTTATCGTATACATGTATACCGGTCACCATGACCCTGTCTCATCAGACACATCCACCAAGGACCAGCCATTATAACGGCCACCATGGCCATAAGCCATCAATCATCCGGACCCTAAGTCCAACATCCCAAATCTGGGACCCAGTGCACAACATCTCATAATCACATAGCAACTAGAATTCATTATTAATAATTTTCACAAACAGCAGTGTGGACCCAACCCATGCATAATTTACTGGTTGCTACCCCACAACTAATCATGATTGGTATTGATTGGCATAGGGGTGGCCCACACACAACACCAATTAATCATAGTCTATATATCATCACAGTTCTTATAATTCATCGCAGTCCATACAATTAAAACCACACAGAACCTGAATTACTTTGGATAAAAGGGTACGATTGTAATTACATATCAAATCTAAGGCTATCTCCCAAATCACAGAACCCATCAAGCCATGTGTATACACACAATACACTGGCAGCAAGTGTCTCACGCCTGAAGGCACCTAATTACAATATCCAGTGGGTCCCACTTGGCAAATCCAAGATCAGTCCTCAAGTTCATGATCGCCCAAGGGTAAACCCTCAGCCCATTGGATCTGACCCATCATCAGATCATATCCTGGGGCCCACAAGTCAGAACTAAGTTCTGATCATTTATGCACTAAGTCACTCCTGGGTTTCTTTGAAACTATTGGACAGTGGGTCCCACTGTTCCCAAACCACAGATGTCCTTGATCTTTATGGTCGCCCAGGGTTCCCCCACAAGATGGCTGGAGTTGATTTCCAATCATTTGGCCGGATGGGTCCCAAAAGGGCCTGACGACAAGAGACTACAATTCCTGTAACAGTCGCCTATGTTACATCATAGCAATTGGATGAGGGCCCAGATGGGGCCCACTCCTCATGGGTCCAGGTTCTCTTGGGTCGACCATGGGTCTCCCTCTAGATCCATGGTCCAGATTCCCCATCTAGTGGGCCATGGGGTCCCACAACCCTCCAACATCAATACAACCCACCGACGACAAGTCTCTGTTCCGGCTGATTTTGTGCCTGTTTGACAGATGCTCAAAGATTTGCACCCCATATTGACTGTATCATTCTAATCACCATTCGGACATGATTCCTTGACCCAAAATAGATCTTTTATGTCTACTCAATGAATACAAAAATCATTGTATACCTAACAATACAGAATATTCGAATCACATCCCATCATCAATCATCTTGATTAATCAACCAGTTAATTAGGAAGATCCACTCACCTCCGATACGTGATCGTTGCGTTCGCGATGTGAGGACGCGCATAGGACATCCGTCGATTGCTCCTTCATTGGTTGCCTTCTTCTCCTAGATTCCAACCCAACATGACCTTCCTCTCAGATTTTCTCTCTAAAGGAAGAAAGGAACTATTGACTGCTACTACTAGGGTCGATGGTTGTTTAAATATACAAGGATGTACAAGAGTCCTAGTCTTTCTCTTATATTTCTAATTAGAGTTGCTATACAACTCCTCTTTCCAAGAACCATACACGTGATACACCTTCTAATTCAATAATAAGTAATCAGCTTAAGGCCCAACCTGGGCCAAACAAATCCTGGGGCCCAGGTAACTCTGGATATTTGGTCCTCCAAATTTAAAACATACCTTTGGCGAAAAGATGCGGGTACTGCTTTCGGACTTCATCCTCGTTCTCCCAAGTAGCTTCCTTTTGATCGTGATGCTTCCATACTACCTTGACTAGTCGGACCGTTCGCCTCCGCAACACCCTTTCCTTGGCGTCTAAAATTGCAATGGGTCTCTCCTCATAGGATAAATCTGACTGTAAGTCCATTGGCTCAAGCTCTAACACATGAGATGGGTCTGGCTCGTACTTCTTCAACATTGATACATGAAACACCTTATGAACTCCAGCTAACTGTGGTGGTAGTTCCAATTCGTAAGCGTTCCCGTCACTCATGCGCCCGTAATCTTGAATGGTCCAATGTATCGCGGGCTCAGCTTCCCTTTTTTGCCAAATCACATCACTCCCCTTGTCGGTGAAACTTTTAGGAATACCGAGTCACCCACCGCAAATTCTATTCTCTCTGACGTTTGTCTGCATGACTCTTCTGGCGACTCTGAGCAGTCTTTAAACTGTCCCTGATCTTCTTAATATTTTTCGTAGAAGTTTGTACCCACTCAGGGCCTAATATCCGTCTGTCGCCCACTTCCTTGCTCATGGGAGCCCCCTTGATAGTCAACGGACTCTAGGGTTTGTACCCATGGAATGGATTGGACCGTTGGATCAAAGGTCAAATTTTATTTTTAATATAAAGTTATTAAAATTGTGGGCCATGGATCAAGGGTTTAAAATAGTGGCCGCTGTGCTATTTTGAGAATAGCGCTACGGTCTAAAACGTAGTAGAGCCGAGCAATTTTAACTTAAAATACTATTTTTTCTATTTCTCCTCCTCAATAGCCTATCCTAAAATTGTCTCTACATTTATATGCTTCCAAATCACTAAAAAAAAAAACACAATACTGGTTGCTGCACAATATTTGAATAATTTTTACCACTTATAAAATTCACACTGCTCTGCCGCTATGTAACGTTTTGGCCACTTGCCACTATGCCCGCTGCAACCACTAGTTTGAACCTTGATTAAGGGGTTAGAGGAATGAGATTGACCCCATTTTTTATATCTAAGTCCATGTGTGGATCTTTCCATCCCACCCATGTGCCATGATCTGTAGGGCCCCAAGTTGTCCCTTGTAGCCAATGTGCACGGTCTTACTATGCACACCGTATGCGCAAGAATATTGCCCTATAATATATGTAGTTATGTACATATACATATAAATATATATATATAGAGAGAGAGAAAGAGAGAGAAAAGGGGAGAGTCATTTTCTAGAGTTGTTATACTGATCCTAGCTTAGGATTGGTCCTGTCATGGGGCCAACCTGGAAGCATGATAATGATGGGGTTTATACGTTTACAAGGTCTCAACTCTCAATATCACCCCAACTATGTGAAAAAAATATGAATTACATCCAATCAAGAGAAGTCTTGGTCTAAGCAGTAAGCACTTCAAATATGTCCATCACCCGTGAAAATGTGCAAAGCGAAAATGTTTTCAATGCTCTGATAAAATTTATGTTTGCTGCAACCATTTATCCTTAATGAAAAGTAAAAAAAAAAAAAAAAGATTTGGCTTTCTATGATTCTACGAAATAACCTTTTTGATGGAATTGGACTTAGTTTCTTGAGGATCTTTTTTCCCACAACACTGCACGAGTGTGCCTTGTATTTTTATTTAAAATTTATCTTTCTAACAAACAATTGCACACCTATGCTACCCAATTCCCTTTCCAATGAACTAGGATGGATCCCTATTGAGGTTTTGCCCATGTGGTAGCCTTTAGCCATGAATAACCTTACCTTGCAATGAAAGTTGATATAATTCCCCATAGGTATTTGTACACTATTTACGTGCTAAAATGCCCAATTGTGCAATATCACATACCATGTTTTTGTAGTTTTGCAATTTCTTTTTAATTTATGTGGCATCACACAAAACTTCCTCACTTATTGAATTAGAAAAGGATTAAGCATATGCGACATCACACAATTTATAATTCTATAAGAGAAATATCTTTAACTTTCATTACCTACAGGCAAAACCCCTTCCCTATATATATAGATGGGGAATTGAACAAACAATTGAGCTATAGCCTATAAATGGATGGGCTGTTTAAACCCATTAAACTAAAAAGTTAAAAATATATCCGAGACGATAATTGCGTGGAGGGGAATGAGGATGCTCTCATTCTACATTCGTCAGCTGTCAGGTTCATTTTGGTGGGCCCAACAGGTCACAACCCAAAACCCGAATTTCATGGAAGTCTGAATTTGTTAGCACGAATGTAATTTCAGCAATGTAATAGGTCAAGTTTATTCACAGCAGAATATATCGCAGCAGAATTTATATATTCCCACATACTTTTTTTAACATCAAGCATCACATGATAAAAAAAAAAAAAAAAAAAAAGATATTAATAAATCCTAATTTATTAATTCAATCCAAAACTGTTTAACAAAACTAAAGGGTAACAATATTTTCCGGATTGTCTCTAAATTGAAAAAAGTTATGCAAGCTTTGATTCAGTGGCGAAAAGAGCAGCACCATATTAATGCTCAAATTACTGATGCTAGACATTCTCTTGATGATATCCAAAGGAAAATGACTTGGATCCTAGTAATGTTTATCTTCAGATTGCTAAAAAGGAAGCTAAACATGCTCTAGATTTACTGTTGCATGCCGAGGAGAATATGATTAAACAAAATTGCCAAGATCAATCCGTAAATCTAGGGGATAGTAATACTAGGTACCAATAAAAAAAATAATAATACCAGGTATTTTTTTATGGGCTAATAAAGAAAAGTGCCAATAGTAATCAGGGTTATCCTTTGTCCCCTTTTTATTCACTATTGTTATGAGTTTTTTTCTTCAATGCTTTCTTCTTATGCAGACTCAATGCTTATCCTTACCCCATATCATCTAGGTGGTGTCTCTATCTCCCACTATTTGTAAATGATGTTATTGTCTTCAGTAAGAGCTCCTCTCTTGCAACATGAAATCTTAAGAAATTCCTGGATGATATCAAATGGTTTTCTGAACTTTTAGTTAATTGGTCAAAGAGCTCTATATTTTTTGCCAATATTTCCTCCTTTCTCAATATTGGGGAAGATAGCTTTCCTTATCGATACTTGGGTATGCATCTCTCTTCAAAGAAGCTTAGTTTTTGGGATTACCAGCCACTATTAGATAAATTTCAGGGCAAACTTTTGGGTTGGAAATTTCGCTATTGATCATATGCAGGACAGGTGGAGCTTATTTGTTTTACATTTACTACTTTGCACCTTTTTTTGGGCAACGGCTTTTCTTTTGCCAAGTTCGGTCCTTAATGCTATTGAGTGTTACATTAGGGACTTTTTTTTTTTTTTTAAATGCATGGACTCCACTCTACCTTCATCTGGTTGCATGGGATTCCATTTGTAAGCCTTTGTCTATGGGAGGGCTTGATATCAAATTTGTGGTGGGGCTCAATGAGGCTTCTCTTCTACTTCAAGTGTGGAATGAGGCGAAAGGAAGGGTCAGTTGTTGGAAGTTATGGGTGAAGGCCAAGTATCTAATCAGATTCATATACCTGCTGAAGGGCCCTTTATTTGCCATTTGATTGGGAATGGTAAAGCTTGTCATTCTCATAATTCCTAACCACAAGAATGAAACGAGAGAAATAGAAATTTGACTGTATTATTTTCGTGTGTCTTCTCTTAGAGAACGACCACCATTATATAGGAAATACATGCCTTAATCAAGGCTTTTACAAAGGAAACTAGCTAAATTACATCAATCACTAATCTAATAAAGGAAAGCAATCAATCACTAAATTATATACAGCATTGACCAAATCAAATCCCAAATCCACGTGAGATGTATTTTGCTGGACTGGATTGATTGATGGGCCTTGGATCCCTTAATGGGTCGTGGGCCAAACTTAACAACCCCCCCCCCCCCCTCAAATTGATGCGGGAGAATCAACAAGCATCAATGTGCCAACCAAGAATTGATGGCGTGGTCTAGGAAGACCTTTAGTAAGAATGTCAGCAAGTTGAAGCACAGTGGAGACATTGGGAAGGCTGATGACATCGCGCTTAAACTCATCACGTATGAAGTGACAATCAACCTCGATATGTTTAGCATGTTCATGAAAAATTTCAGTAATCTGAATTGCACTTGTATTATCTGCATAGAGGGGTGTAGCTCCTTCTGCAGGAAATCCAATGTCAGATAGCAGACCTCGAAGCCAAAGTATTTTGGAGCATGCAGCAGACATAGCTCGGTACTCAGCCTCGGTAGAAGATTTGGAAACTTTGTCATGTTTCTTGCATTTCCAGGAAATCAAAATATCACCCAAGAACATGCACCATCTTGTGGTTGATCTAACGAGTATCCGAACAACCAGCCCAATCAGCATCTGAATAAGCTCTGAGAGAAAGAGGATTGTCTGATGGAAAAATCAATCTGCGAGTCGGTGTGCGAATAAGATACCGAATGATGCGACGAACAGCAGCCAGATGAAGATGACGAGGAGTAGTCATGAATTGACTCATGAGATTGACCGCAAATGAGATATCAGGATGCGTGATCGTGAGGTAGATCAAGTTACCCACTAACTGGCGATATGCGGTAGGATCCGGAAGGTCACCCTCCTCTTTACTGAGTTTAACATTCAGTTCGATCGGCGTATCAACTGGAACTAAAGAAGTAAGCCCAGCTAAGTCAATAAGTTCAACTGTATATTTGTGTTGATTGAGAACTATACCTTTAGGCGATTGATGAACTTCAAGACCAAGGAAATAGTGTAAGGGGCCTAGATCCTTCATTTGAAATGTCTGATGAAGAAAAGCTTGGAGTGCATGAATCATTTTTGCATTAGGACCAGTAATGACAATGTCATCAACGTAGACCAGAAGGACAGTAATCCCATACGGAGCATGATGTAAGAACATGGAAGGATCATACTGGCTGGGATGAAAATCCAAGCGCAGAAAAGCATCCTGAGATTTTTCAAACCATGCGCGAGGAGCTTGCTTCAGACCATAGAGGGAGCGACGGAGCTTAGCAACCATACCCTTCCCAGATGAGGACCCCGGAGGCAGACGCATATAAACATCTTCTTTGAGATCACCATGAAGAAATGCATTTTTTACATCCATTTGATAGAGAGGCCAAGACTGAGATGCAGCAACAACAAGAATTATGCGTACAGTGGTCATCTTGGCGACGGGAGCAAAGGTTTCATCATAATCAATGCCATATTCCTGCCGATTTCCGAGAGCAACAAGGCTCACCTTATATCGATCTAGAGTGCCATCTGATTTTAACTTTAGAGAAAAAATCCATTTGCACCCAATTGGTTTTACACCCACAGGAGAGGAGACAATATCCCACGTATGATTTTTCTCCAAAGCATCCAATTCATCTTGCATAGCCTGGTTCCAACATTTGTCCTGCATAGCCTGAGAATAGGATTGGGGAATGGAAGAAGAGGACAAAGTGGCCATTAAAGAAGTGTGGGAGAACCAATAGCGATCGGGTGGTACCTAAATGCGAGAGGAGCGACGCAAGGAATGATGTCCAGATGGATCAAAAGCCGGAGGTGGACCGGATGCTAGAGGAAGATCAGGAGGGGGATCCCTGGGAGGCGCGTATTTGTTCCGTCTGTGATACACAAAGTTAGGATTAAAGCGAACAACTGAAGTGTTGTTCGAAAAACCAGGTAAAGACAGCAAGGATGAGGAGTCAGGAGGTTCAATGTTTTTTTGAAAAAAATACTGATGTTAAAAAAAAATGACATTTCTAGAAGTCCACAAGCGACGAATGTGAGGATCGTAGCAGAGGAACCCTTTCTGGAAGGGCGCATAGCCTAAAAACACACATTGAGCAGATTGTGCGGTTAGTTTGGTTCTCTCAGAAGGAGGCAAGTGCACAAAGCAAACAGATCCGAAAACATGAAGATCATTATAAGATGGAGAGGTCTGGTACAATCGGTAATATGGGCTCTGATTTTGAAGAGAGGTTGAAGGCAGACGATTGATAAGATGAGCTGCCGTAGCTAGTGTCTCAACCCAAAAACGGGTAGGAACTGATGATTCAAGAAGAAGAGAACGAGTGACATTAAGCAAATGCCTATTTTTCCTTTTAGCGACTCTATTCTGCTATGGAGTATAAGGACAAGTTCTTTGAGAAATAATGCCTTTGTTTTGCAAAAATTTTTGAAAATCAGAAGATACATATTCCCCACCCAAATCAGATCGCAAGATTTCGATGCAGGTGGAAAATTGATTCTCAACATAAGCTAAAAAATTTTTAAAAACTGTGAAAACATCACATTTGGAATGCAGAAAGTAAACCCATGTGAACCAACTGAAATCATCAATAAAAGTCACAAAATATTTGTAGTGAGCATGAGAAAGAGCTGGAGCAATTCCCCATACATCGCTATGAATCAAATCAAAACATCGAGTGCTGTGTGAATTGGAAATAGGAAAAGGAAGAATTTTGCTTTTTCCCATTTTACAAGTAGCACAATCAAAAGATACACAAGAAGATAAGCCAATAGATTTATTTAATAAATCAGAATTCAACATAAGGGACAAAGCCTTGGAATTAGGGTGTCAGAGTTTTTGATGCCACAATTGGCAATTGTCTCTAATAGAAAGACAAAACATATCATTGGCAGCTCTAGTCCTAGAAAGATTAGAAAAATCCATCGGAAACAAGCGTCCACACTTAGGTCCCCTCGCGATCTCTTTCCCGGACATCTGATCCTGTACAACACAACCAGAAGAAGAAAAAGAGATGTTACAATTATTTTCAACAAGTTGCCCGACTGACAATAGGTTTGAAGTTAAATTTGGACAAAGGAAAATATTTTTCAATGGGATTGGACCAGGGATGTCCCCGAAGGCAGTAATGGGAACAGTGCCTCCACTAGCAGTTTGGATTTGAAGATTACCATTGTAGTTTGTCACATTGGAGAGAGGGTTATTGAAATATGTCATACGATTAGATGCCCCGGAATCAAGAAACCAAGTAGAAGAGGGTGGCAAGGTACCTGAGAGACCGAAAGCAGAAAGGGCATTGACAATCATTTGCTGTACCAATTCAGGAGTTAGAGAAGATGAGGACCCAGACGGTGAGGGTGCAGATGTAAAAGCAGGCATATCTGAAGAAACAGCATAATCATACGGAGTCTGAGACTGTGGAGGTTGATACTGCGGAGCCTGATACTGTGGAGCCGGATGCTGGGGAGTCTGTTGCGGTGGAGTCTGGCGTTGTGACAGGCGGCGACATTCAGAAATGAGATTTCCCGACTTTTTACAATAACTACAAACTTTCTGTTTGCATTGAGATGCAAGATGTCCAGATTTTTTACAACTGTAGCATTGTGTTTTGCTTAACTCTCGAGGCGGAGGCTGAGAAGCCTTAGTGGCTGAAAACGCGATGGAATAGGTCTCAGCCTTTTGTTGAGCTATATGGGCTGAGGTTGAAATGCGTTGTTCCTCGCGTAAGAGTTCATTCAGGCAGACATTCAAGGAAGGTAAAGGCGTCCGATTCATCAAGGCCGGTCGGACACTTTCATACTCAGGGCGTAATTTCATCAAAAACTGATCCCGGTGACTAGAGGCCTGAAGATCGCGAATCAATATCAGAACATCGGCAGCCACATCTGCATACTTAAACTATCATATTCCGACCATAGGGTTCGGAATCCTGACCAGTAGTCTTGGATTGACAAGTTCCCTTGTGCATATTCAGCAATCGCACATTCAAGGTGGAATTGACGTGCTGAGTTATCTTGATGGTACACCTGCTTCAGATATCCCCACATGTCTTTAGAGGTGGGGTAAGGTTTGAGGTTCATTATCAAATTTTGTTCGACGGAACCCAGTATCCATGTTTTAATTTTTGCATCTTTAGTAAGCCAGGCGGATATCTTCTTCTCATCTTCCGTGGGTTTAGGGTCAAATCCAGAAATATAGCCCCACAATTCCTTAGCCTCAAGGTAAATTTGGAACTGAAATGACCAGGCGGGGTAATATTTTCCCGTGAACCGGATTAAGGTAACCTCAGATTTTTCCATCGTCAATTGAGATTGGCCAAAACTTAGAGAAACAGTGAACAAGCAGCAAAAAACATCCAGTAACAGTAACAGTGAAGAGAATAAGCCTTAAAGAAGATAACACACTATGCTGTATGCAGGGGCAAAGATCCGATCAATCAGTAAGAGAAATCAACACAACATAGGAAAAAAATCCCAAAAAATGCCCTATGCGACCAGGAATTTTGCAGCTGATCTTCTACGTGGGTCCCACTGATGGATCTAGACAATGATCAGATCACTTTTCTGAGGAAGCACAGTAATTTGGCTTCTACTGAAAAAAGAATGAACTAATTCCCCCGCAGATCCAAGATTTTGGACGGTCTAGATGGAAACAGTTTAATAAAACTGGAAAATCTCGAGAATGAGCAAATCACCAACCTGAAGGTGTTGAAAAATTCTGAAAAAATCTCCAATATTCTTAGGAAAACCAGGCGACCATGTCTGTAAAGATTGCTGAAGAGGATGTGATGATCAGAGGTGGGCCACCATGAAGATTTCACTGCCGTGGTGTCTGGATTCTGTGAAACAGTTCTCTGATCTGTCGTTCTTCAATAGAGATGGATTTCTCTATATCCTGATTGCCTTGATGATATGCAAGATCAAAAAACAAGGTTTTCTTGAACATAGCTCTGATACCATGTCATTCTCATAATTCCTAACCGCAAGAATGAAACGAGAGAAATAGAAATTTGACTGTATTATTTTCGTGTGTCTTCTTTTAGAGAACGACCACCATTATATAGGAAATGCCTTAATCAAGGCTTTTACAAAGGAAACTAGCTAAATTACATCAATCACTAATCTAATAAAGGAAAGCAATCAATCATTAAATTATATACAGCATTGACCAAATCAAATCCCAAATCCATGTGAGATGTATTTTGCTGGACTGGATTGATTGATGGGCCTTGGATCCCTTAATGGGTCGTGGGCCAAACTTAACAATGCTACTCAGATTTGGAGTGATCTGTGGTTGAATGTTGGCATGCTTAAAGATATTCACGTCCCGAAACCCAAGACCCTTCAAATTCTGAATCGTGACTAATAAGCATCATACACAATGCATAAGTTAAATCAATAATCACATAAAGATTCAGGCCTTTACCTACTTAATCATTTATTAAAGAGTCATCATCATCATCATCATTAAAGCGTTATCCCAACTATGTTTGGGTCGCTACATGAATTATGTTTCTACATTTCGATCTATCCCGAGCCAAATCCATAGGGTCAAGGGGCCGGGATGGTTTGATACTATATGTTTTGCCCTAACCTAGGCCACAATGAGATATTTACATCCCTTGCCCTTCAATTACAGTCATGCATCTAGGTTGGCGTTTACCCACATATAATGGGTAAGGTCGTACAAGTGGGGTTTCCTCCATGTGATTTGATACTCAGCAATGACATGCAATCGGGTGCCTCTACCTATATAACTCACCATGATGTTTGCATTTATGTATACTATTGTGACAATAATGGAACAATAGATAAAAGTTCTTTTATTAGCCTACTCTATATAAATCTAAGCTTGATTTTCATTTGCATCTCCATAGTCCTCACCCACTTAGACAAAAGTAGCACTGAAACAAAGCTATCGTGATAAAAATATTTTTTCTGCCCTGGCATTTTACATTTTTTTTACTTTGTTCTTTGAGTATCTTTAATGCCTACTTCAATATGCTATTTTTGGGGATGTAATAGGTACGATCTCATTGACCTTACGAGGCAAGCTTTGGCAAAATATGCAAATGAAGTATTCTTGAAGGTCGTAGAAGCCTATCAGTTGAATGATATCGATGGAGCCACTTCCTACAGTCAACACTTCCTTGACCTTGTCAAAGATATGGACATACTTCTTGGTTGCCATGAGGGATTTCTTCTTGGACCGTGGCTAGAAAGTGCAAAGCAACTAGCAGAAGACCAAGAACAAGAGAAGCAGGCAAGAGTCCTTTCACATGCATGTTTGTTATTATTACTAATTATGACCCTACAAAGTTGTTATATTTGCCTTGTACAGTATGAATGGAATGCAAGAACCCAAATAACAATGTGGTTCGACAACACTGAGGTTGAAGCTAGTTTACTTCGCGATTATGGTATGTTTAGTAGCATATAGTTTCTCAATCTTGCGCATTTAGTCTTGCTTACTTTTTGTGAAAGTGCACTTAACATCCCATACCATTGAGCAAATCTGTACAGAAAGTTACATAACTTATCAAATCTGATAGTTTACCACAAAAGCTGCGATCCACCTGTACAGATTTGCTTTGCGGACCATAGTTCTGTTTGTATGAGGACATTGATTATATGGTTAGTACCTGATTATTTATAGTAGTCCTATTCGTAGGGAAAATTTTCCCATGCACACAGTGCTCATGTGTACTACACATCTGGACCATCCAAAGGCAGGACCCACCTCTGAATTTCATACACTCTGTCCAGATGTGCAGTGCCCATGCGCACTGTGTGCTGGTGAATATTTTCCCTATGCATAGATATCTTAATACATGATTAAGGTATTAGACTTATATATATATATAAATATATGTGCGGCCCACTTATTTGAATTTAAATACTGATGACATAACTAATAAAAGGAGTTTTAAACTGTTTTCAGTCATCCTTGCTAGTGATATGGAGGTCGATGTAATTTTCAATTTGAAGTGGACTGCATGTAATCATAATTTTTCAATGAAGGTTATCAATTTAATTCTAGGGCTTTGTGTGAACCTCAGTGTGGTACATTAAAAATGAGAACAGAGGTTTCTCTGTCCAAAGTCTTAGTAAGAGAAAAATCTACTTAGAAATATCTAATTTCTAATGACCAATAATAGTTTCAGTTGTGTGAGTATTTTTCTTGGTATTCTATTAGCTAACAAGTACTGGAGCGGACTTCTACAAGATTATTATGGCCCCCGAGCAGCTATTTATTTTAGATATTTGCTGGAGAGTATGGAGGAGGGGAAAGGTTTTCCATTGAAAGACTGGAGGAGGGAATGGATCGTGCTCACAAATAAATGGCAGAACAGTAGGCTGGTATTTCCAGTGAAACCTGCAGGTGATCCTTTGAACACTTCGCAGTTTCTATATGATAAATACTTGCGAAATCTTAAACTGATCCTTTGAACACTTCGCAGTTTCTATATGATAAATCCTTGCGAAATCTTAAACTATGACTCAAACAAAATCATAATGTCCTCCATAGTTGTCTATTTTCCTTATCAACAATGGTGTTGTAGTACTTAAGACTCAAAAGCCAGGATCTTATGCTCTTTATTACTTAATTAGTGAGCAATATATGTCACTTTGAGAACAGAAACTTCTTTGTTGGAAAATGTATGCTTCCATCCTTTCCTCTGAAGCATTATTCCAGATGAGGAACGGGCGTATATTTTTTATTTCCGGATGAGGAACTGGCGTATATTTTTTATTTTTTAGCGTATATTTTTTATTTCCTGATGAGGAACTGGCGTATATTTTATTATTATTATTATACTACTATTGCAATTGGTGAAGCAATACAGTGTTAACTTTTCATTCACCACGCATGTCATTTGAGAACAATTTGCAAACACCGGCAGACTGAGCATAGGAAAATCAAGGTTTGAGATCATTCTTAGAACAGAGCATTTATCCAAAAAACCAAGTGCCTGGAGATGTAACTTGGGCCTGGCCTAACCCAAACCCAGCTTATCTTTCCTGACCAATGCCCAACTTTGTGTAAGTATTTTTTTAGTTTTTTTACTGTAATTCAGAACCAATTTTCAGGTCATGTCAGGTTCCTGTTGAATATATACACAATAAAAAAAAAAAAAAAAAATGGGGTTCAGGAGGTTGGTCAAAAACCTGAGTCAGCCCACCAAAGTTGAATCCCTTGGGGTTGTTTACTAAGTTTTGCTGACTTAAGTTTTTATCAGTTAAAACTCTGTTGTCTCGGCTTTGGGCTCGAACAGATCGAGGTGACAACTCCTGGGTCTTTTGATTGCTTTGCTATGTAGAGTTTTGGACTTTTTTGACTGGTCTGTTCTTAAAACTGAGTGCAGCTTTAGAGATTGTTGTGCTCCTATATGTATGATTGTTGGGAATAGCAAAAAAGTCAATGCACAAAATCGTTTTCCTTTTTCTTTTCTTCAATTGTTTCTTTTGGAATGAAACTGGTCAAACGCAGTTTGGACACTTTGGAACTTGATTGCTAGGGATGTAAATGGATTCCTGGTTCTCTGATTACCCGGAGGTTCCTACCCATTAATAACCGGGTTTGGGTCCTTATTTTAGTCCCGATGAGTAAGTCGGTCCGAGGATGGGTCCTTTTCTGGACCAGTAACCTAAACGGGCCCGGTTCCACCTTTGTTCCAACCCTTGGACCCGAGACCCGACATATTACCTCAATTTTTTAGAATTTCTCCTAGAAGCTACTTTTTTTCTTTCCAAATCATTCCCTGGCCAAACTTGGACCTAGACCTGTCCCATATCTGGAATTGGTTCAGGTTCTAGTTCCATCTTTTCATTAATAGTTCCGGTTCTAAAACCAATAAATTGGTTCCAAACTAGTTCTAGTTCCGGTTCCGGTTCCATCTTCTCATTAACGGTTCCAATCCGGGTCTACCCAACCCATTTACATCCCTAGTGGTTTCCTACTGGGTTTCACTTAAATTTGTATTCATGCAATTCGTAACGGCATAGAACAAATGCCCTGTTTGGAAAGTGGTTGCCCTGCACTTTTATTACTTGTAATTGTAAATATAATCATCTGTAATCTGTTCTGTCAAAGAACGGGATAATTATGACTTACATGTAACTCATGTTATCTAAATCTACAACAATTATTTATACATGGAATGAGTTACTTACATTCTGTCTCAAGTTACCGAACTTATGTAATGTATCCTTGTTTTTTGTCAAACCAATTTGGTTTTCTCCATTGTGAATGCACTCACTTGGCCGACAAATTTAATTACCTGAAACTCATTTCACCTCTAATTGGTTTTGGAAAACATCAAACAACTTTCACTTGCAGATAATTTACATAATACAAATGCGTTAACCCTCATTTATGTGTAAATTGAGTAATATTAATACTGAATTCAGTTCTCAAATATTCAAGCAGGCCCTAAGCCCCTGCTCTCAAATTTCTCTGGTTATCTATGAAGGAGAAAAAATCTTGAATTACAGGTAAATCAAGTTATCCAACCTCATGAACCTTCATTTGCTGGGATTCGTGGGCCCACATGCCATTCAGAATTCGTGGGCCCACATGACATAAACAGAAGGACGTTGGTCATTTCTCTCTTTGGCAATTTTCAAGTGAGAAATAACTTTATTACTAAAGTTATAAATCCCCATTTTATTGGAACACTTATCCTAATAGGGGAATGGGGAAATTATTTTTTAAACAGCTTTCAATTGTCTCATCCGTTGCCTTAAAGTCACGTGTTAGAAATCATGTGGCCTGCATGCCTAAATCCTGCATCAAATTAAGCAATTGGCTAGAGCAACGGCTAAGATTGAAATGAATATATGATTCTCCGATTATCTAGAAGTTTCGATTTATAAAAACCCAAGTTTGAGACTTGTTTTATGCTCCAATTCATAAATGGCTCCAGTTCAAGACTCAATTTGGGTTCCAATTGATAATAAACAAGTCCAATTTTGGATCCATACCAGTTCCAACATATAAACCATAGACTGGGCCTATTTGCCCATACCTTTCTCATATCTCAAATGCTCTATTTGAAGCTCCTATCAATTAGAATACAAAAACTATACTTATTTTGTTGTTCCATTGTCGTGCAAGTGTTGAAAATGGATTGCCCTGGTTGTAGCTCAGCTAGTTAGGAAGATAGCGTTGCATGTATGGGTGCTTTAGTTCAAATTTCTAGTAAAGCAAAAAAAAAAAAAAAAAACAGAGTTAGATACGAGTCCTTAATGTTGCAAACTGTAGCTCAAATTCAACTTTAGTTCGAGTTTTTAATATTTAATCCTTAAGACTTGATGTAGTATTGAAGGCTGAATGATATTCCCATTTTAAGTATAAAATAAAAAAACAACACAAGTTTTGAAACTGGATACAAGTCCTTATATCGCAACTAGATTCGAATAAGCAAACAAGTTCTGAGCTCTAACTGGATTTGGATCTAAAACCGTCATTTAAAAAAAGGATCTGGTTCAAGGTCCAACATGGTTTCAGCCTAGACCGATCCGTTTGCATCCCTAGACACAACTGAGTCATGGTTGCATTGTGATGAAATCTCACAAAATATGATCTTTCATCTCGTAAGATGAATGGCCAGGCACGCTTCCATGAATCATGTGCACTCAATATAATTCCAAATCTATCAAGGAACTGTGAATCCATACAATCGTCTCCATGACCATTCCCACGTAGGCAATAAATTCAACCTCTATGGTTGATCAATATGGCTTGACTCTTGTTTTTTTACTAGACCAAGAAATGGTTCTCCCGCACAGTAAGTACTCACGAAGAAAAAAAATAAATTTCTTGTTACATAGGTAAGAAAAGGAAAGCAAACAAAAATTATTCGAAGAGAATACAATTTATTTTCTGACGAGGAACCCGCCGACCCCCTTACGGATGATCATTGGTAAAACTCTAGATACACAACACCACCCACTAAAAAATGCATTTTTACTAATTAATGCTCACTATATCTCTTTTCCGATACAAGAAAAAACAATAAATACATTTTAAACACTGTAACATCGATTGTTTGGATTGTCATGATGCTCTGACCCCTCTGAGCGTTCCTTCAATGGCCTTGTGGTATTTGGATTTATCAACGGATTGGTGTCACATTTTGTAAAAAATAGGAAAGGAGGGTGGCAGTAGAAGAAAAAGACTTTCACTGGGGCCACTGGCCGCTGCTAGAAGTCCCGACTGACCTCATACATTGCCATGGGTAAATGATTTTGTGGGAGTTTTAGCAGGGGCTATTGGCCGTGAAATGACAAAAATAACTTTTAGCGGGGGTTATTGGCCGCGGTAAAATTATAAAGGGCTGCCACTAAAGAATTGTAAAAAAATGATAATTTTTTTAGCAGCGGCTTCCGTTAAAAATATTTTAAAAAAGCCAACTGCATTTCCTGTATATTAACCTTTTTAAATCAATGTGACCGAAGTCAACATTATAACAATTTAAATTATAGACTTTGTTCATTATATAACCAAAATATTGCAAATCATTATCATAATGCAACACTGTTTTTCTACTAAAAAAGTTACAACACTGTTTTATCTGTTGCCTCTGTATCTCTTTTAAATATGCACAACCATCTTTTTTTTTTTTACTTCATCTTCAATGTCTCCACTTGATGAGACAGCGACTGTCACTAACCGCCTGAGATATCACGCATACAAATGCTTGAAGAAGCAGATAAGCAAATGATGAGAAATCTAGTCCAATTCCTATACAGTGTGTGGTTTAAGTATAAGCAATGTGGGCCCAACATGAGCTAAATATGATGATCAGCTGCCATCAACATGATAACGATGGCAGGCTAACTTATATGAACAATTCCTACTACGTACTAATACTAATAACAACAGCTACATTTCAAACTAGAAAAACCAACTCCAATCACTCCATTTATTCAACACTTAACCACAACAAAAACGATCAACACTAATACACTATATAGATATAAAAGAATATTATGGGAACATTACTTTATTATAAAATGGCAAAGAGGTGAATCAGAACTTTTATCATTGTGAATGCCGTCCCACTTTTGGACCAGTATGTTATGGGAACATATTTTCTTGACTAATATAGGCAGCATGCATCATTGTTTTTTGAGTTTGGACCAGTGTGTCACCACTGCAACAATATTTGCCAGAGTTCTTTAAATGGTAGTTTTTTTTCCAACAAATGTAAAACAAACAATTTTGTCAAAGTTCAGTACCTATCATACACTCACTTATGTTACTTTCATCAAACAACCCATTGCTCAAATAACATTATCGCATGCAACTTTTCATCCACCAACCGAATATGAACAAACATATTTTTAGCCAACACCAACCATCACCACCTGTAACTTCTCATCTACCACAATTCAAACACAACCCAATGCCCACTCTCCTCCATCTCTCTATCTCCAATAAGATCTGAGTAATACATCTTAAAATCACGCTAGATCATAAACCAAAAGGCAGTAAAAACCAAAAGGCAGTAAAATGCATGGAAATCATTATAAAGACTCTTACTAAGTACTGTTGAGTGCCCAATACCTTTCATGATTGCATGAGCAAGTTCTTAAATTTCTTTAGCTAATCATTCCTACTAAAACCTCAAGCTATTAGTAGAGGCAGCGGAAATACTTTTCAATATTAATTCCCCTCGGGTGGAGCCCACTTCTTAATACTCCCCCTCAGGTGGAACTCAGACGGCGCACTTTTGGCGATATTGAGGAGTGGGCTCCACCCGAAGGGGAATATTGTAAAGAATTTCCGTTGCCTCTACTAACGCCTCGAGGTTTTGGTAGCTATGGTAGCTATGGCTATAGCTATGTCATTGATTATTCTCTTCGACTCGTCGTTGTCTTAATCTTTATCATCTTGGCACTGAGCTCGGTTAACATTTCTATCTCCTTCTTTGATATAGTCCTTCAAGTGCCCGTCCTTGACGAGCTTTTCAAGATGCGACTTGAGGGACATGTAATCTTCAGTTTTGTGCCCATTTTGCTTGTGATAGGCACAGTATTTGCTCTGATCGCGGGTGGAAGGATTACCCATCATCGGTTGCGGCCACTTGAAGTACGGTTGCATCTTGATCTTGCCGAGGAGCCTATAGATTGGCCCCTTAAAGATCGTGTTGATAGCTTTGTACGTGGTGACGGCTGGCTGACCTTCCCGAGCTCGGTGAGCCTACTTGAACTTCTTGCCGCCTCCCAAGGTGGGGAATGAGACCGCTGCCGAACTCGTGGAAGCCCGATTTCGATCTACCTCCTCCCTTCGAGACGACTTCTTTTCTTTCTTGGAAGCTCGGTCTTCGTGAGGGAAGCCGAAGTTCTCTCGAGCTCGGGTTCATCTTCCTCTTGGTCAACGTACTGGTTTACCCTGGCCATTAATGCTTTCATCGTGACCATGAGGTACTGGACCAATTCTCTTCGAAGCTCATTGCCCGGCAGTAGAGCCTATTTGAAAGATTTGATCGCCACCTCTTCAGAGGAGTCTTTGACCTGGCTGTAAACCGTCCTAAACCTCTTGGCGAACTGAGTGATATTCTCGGCCGCCTCATTCTGAGAGCCATTACATCCTCGTCTGTTTTGGGGATGATTTTGTGTGCTTGGAACTTCTCCATGAAGGAGTTTCGGAGCTGCCGCCAGCTCGAAACTAACTCTTCTAGAAGTGCACAGAACCACCTCAGGGGAAGGTCCCCCAGACTTGAGGAGAAAACTCTACAGTTTAGGTGGCCCTCATCTCCCCAAACCGACATCTTCTAAGTAAAGTGCCGGAGATGCGCTGCTCGGTCAGAGGTCCCATCGTATAAGATAAACCTCGGGACGCTGAATCTCCCAGGGAGAGCAAAGTCTGATTTCCTGAGAGAAAGGAGATGCACTGAGATCGTCAGAGCCGTAAGTATTCAACCGGTCTCTGCCGAAACCGATCACCTCCTTGTTCTTCTAGAATGTCTGCTTGATTTGCGGATCAAGCCATTCCCTCAGGTAATCACCGTCTTCTGGTATCTAACTCGACCTCCTCTTCGAGTGACTGCTGCTCGAACCCTAATGGTGAGCTCGGTCGTGCCTTTTATTATTCAGGATTTGACTCAAATCCTGGTTAGCTGAGAGCGCTTGTTTGCCTTCAGAGGGTTGAGTCGTGGTCTTCGTCTTCTTTTGGAGTTGCTGTTGGAGTTGACGAATCAACTTGTCCTTCTCTTGGATAACGAGGTTTTGGGCGCCGCTATCTTCGAGAAGACACCATCGTCGTCGCCATCAGTGGGAAGAAGGTGTTATCTCCTCCTTTGAAGATGAACCCCACTGAGGGTGAACACTTCCCACGCCTTATGCGCCTGACCTCCTCTGGTGAGGCTCCAGAGGCAACTTCAGTGGGAATACTGGTGTAAATCCCGGTGGGAGCACCGGTGGCAGTGGTAATTTTTTTGAAGATTCTCCGCCCTTCTTAGCTCTTGGAGGCATGGTGTTTGGCAAGATTTTTGAATCTTTTCCCCACAGACAGCGGCAATTGTAAGTGCCTAAATTACGGACTTGATTAAATGGGATTAGGATGGATAGTAAGCCTCTTTGAAGGTGGAGAGATGTCTGGAACCTGAAAGGGAAGAATAATAGTAGTCAAAGACACTGGTTGTAGTCAGCGCAAGGCTCTCCGATGCCTAAGTCAGTTTAACAACTCAATAGTAGGATGGAGAATTAGAGAGAAAGAGTAAGGGCAAGTGTTATATTGTCTATCTCTGTGCCACACCTGAAATTCTCTATTTAAAGGAGAAGAAGGCTGACCTGGGATGGTGGGCCTCATGATTTGAACCTGGTACTTGAGAAGAACAGTCCCATCGGCTCACATCCCATTAAATGATTGTCTTATCGGGCCACCTTTCATTAAATGGTAGTCCTATCGGGCAACCTTTCATTAAATGGCAGTCCTATCAGGCCTTACCCTGTTGACTTCTTGGCCCAGTCCCATCGGGCCTAGCTCAAAGCCATACCCTGATGTGAACGTAGCCGCTGGATGCCATTTTGTCAGGGATCAGGGATGGCAGGTGTTAGACCCCGACCCAGACCAACTCGATTAGTACTAATTAAGTGAGTGTTTAGCCTTAAGTGAGTTTTAGTATTAGTTGGGTTAGAATATGACTAGATTTAGTCTTGGTTTAGTTTTGGGAATTTTGAGATCGTTTAATATTGTCAATCACACTTAGGGACGCCCCGAGTGCACGTGTGAAACGGGTGTTCGTTCTAGTTTTGTGATTTTGATCGTGGTTTTCATGTCATTTGAATGATTTTATTATTTATGACAACTTTGGTTTTTAGCCAGTAAATGTTTGAGGCCCAGAAACTCAAGTTTTGGCCCTAAAGGGTAAATATGACTTTTCATGCATAATTTGGGCACAATTTTTGAAATCTCAAAACCATGTCAAAATTATACTTTTTGGAAACTAGATATTTCGAGGATCATTTTATATTTCTTCGTCGATCTCATCCGAGGTCCGCAAGACCATGTTTTAATCACTTCAAATTTCAGCTGCTAGGGACCCACTTCTCAAATCATATAAAAGATTGTTAGACCCTAGGTTGTTTGCAATTTGATGTCTAGCATATGCATCATATTCATCTCATCACATAGTTTCACATTTCACAAGTTTCATCATGAAAATCACTCTTTTGAATTAACCCTGTTTTTGTTTCATTTAAAACTCTTTATGGTTGATTTAAATCTTGATTTTAAATGTGTTTTCTTGTTGAAACATTTTACAAAAACACCTTACTATTCTGAGTTCTCAATTGATTTCAAAGTTATATTTTTTTCAAAAGCTTCAGAACTACAGAATTTCAAACTGACCAAACTGTTGGTCAGGTTGTCGGTCCACTGTCGGCTAACCGACACTGCATTTGAAGCTGACCGAAAGCATTTCGGTTGGAAAACCAGAGAGCTATTTTTAGGACTAATTTGAACTGTCGGTCAAGCACCCGGTCAGCTCTCGGCTAACCGAACATGTTCGGTCAACCGACATACATATTTTGGTCAGCAAATTTTTAAAATTATGACCGTTGGAATGAGACCATTTGAATTTCGGCTAGTCGAACTATGCATGTCGGCTAACCGACAGGTATCCGTTGGGCTACTTTTTCTATAAAAACAAGTTCATTCCAAAATATTTTTTGATGATCAAAGAGGCCATTTTTGAGGTTGAAGAGCCTAAGCAAAGGGAATGAACTAAAGAAGCCTATATTGCTCATTGGAAAGCTAAAGCTTGATTTTATGAAGTTAAAACTCTAGTAAGCTTTACTTTCCTTTTCATATGTTATATGCTTTATTTAAAATCTTTGGAAAATGATTATTAGCATATTAACTATGGTGTGTTGAATCCATTACTCATTTAATCTTTGATTTAAGTCATTGGATTCATCACCTTGTTTTCAAACTAAGTTGATTTAAAGTTTCATTAATCATGCCTTGTCTAAATCTTTGATTTCTCTTAGTGCATGTTTAGTTAGTTGGTTGAGTTCTCTTTGTTGTTTTCAAATCTATTTAGAACCTTGGTTAAACCTTTGTTTTTGAAAACAACACATCAATTGCTTCACATGTTTTCGTTTAATTAGTTATATACAACTTTAGAGTCTTTTATTTTCAAATCATTATCAAGTTCATATCTTTACATATGATTAGCATTCTTCTTCAATCAAATCCTTGTGTGCCTTAACTTTCAAATGCTTCTAGCATACATTGATTAAGTCTTCATTTTAAACTTGATTGAAGTATTCACACACACACTTTATGAGCATTCATCTTTGCATTTCATAGTGTTTTGTGTGAGTTAGATTTTCACTTTTATATCCTCCTATGTTAGAGGCTTTATAATTGAACTTAATGTATTTCTCTTCTAGTGTTTAGACACTTCATTGAGAAAGAAAAATCTATTAATTGTAAAGGTTATTGCTTAGCCTAAGAAAAGCAAAGTGTAAGAAAAATCTATTAATTGTAAAGGTTATTGCTTAGCCTAAGAAAAGCAAAGTGTAAAGGTTATTGCTTAGCCTAGAAAAGCATCTAGATAGGTTGTTGTTTAGCATCGAAAAACATCATTGTAAAGGTTATTGCTTAGCCTATTGAAAAGCATAGATAGTGGAAATCTGGTGGGGTGTTGGATCACAAGCCGGTAGTGGATGTAGGCATTGAGGCCGAACCACTATAAATCATTGTGCAGTGGTGAATGTCTTGTGATGATTGTTTTATTAGCTTCCGCATATTGCTTGTTTATCATCACTAGTGGTTAGTTAATTTAAAGAAAATTAAAATTGGTCACTAAAGTGTACCTCACCCTATTCACCCCCCCCCCCCCCCCTCTAGGGTAAGGATCCCGGACTTTCAAAGCTCTCTTATTCTCTCTCCTCCATTATTTTAAAATCCTGCAACTATTCTTGACCTAGAGCTAGGAGGAGAAACTCCATCTTCTCCAACCTTGTTTCCCTTGAATGATCTAGCTAAAAGACTCCATTCTCAAATCCAAGACCATCAATCTCTTCCTTTCTTCTCAAGCTTCAGTTGGGCATGTTTTTAGGACAAATCCCTGCAACTATTCATCTTCTTATAGCTCTCCACTCCTTGTTTTACAAGCTACAGTTTAGAGCTTCATTTCTTCTCTTCCATGGAGTTTATTTAGCTCACAAAGAGCTAAATTTTTTTTTTCATATTATCAAACCCATTTTCGAAATGGGGACTTGTGTTGACCAAAATGTGATTTTTTGTATGTTATATTTTGGGGCTTTTGTGTAGATTTCGTGGATCTCTTCTTTGATTGGATTTTTGTGAAGTTTTGCTTGGCATTTGGACTAAGGCAAGTAATCTTTGTAGGATTTTCATACATTGCAATGTGGGTTTCACTATTTCCTTTAAAAGCATGATTTTAATGCTTAATCTTAAAATGTATGTTATGTTTTGTTAGTTTTATAGACTCAATCTAGTAGATCATATAATAAATTGATTAATTTTTTTATTTATCCGTATATTCATGCTTTCCCTTCATGAGATGAATTGTGATTTATTATATACTTGCACATAACAAATACGAATGACATGATGGTTCATGAGATGAACCGGAGTCCACAAGTATATTAGATGTAACACATGTGTATGGATGAGATCCAATATGGGAGACATGTGTGACAAATCTTATACTTAAATATTGTAAAACCCCGACCCCCAATTTCTCTGTTTAGTATTGTTTTAATCGTGGTTTAGCTTTTTAAACGAGATTTGAGTTGGTTTGACTTTGTCTTTGAGTTTGACTAGATTTTTCATAGCCTTGGAGATTTTGAGAACCGTTGACCTTGGTTTGACCCGGTCCATATGATTTGCATTTTTGTGAGAAATTATTTTTATTTTGAAAAATTATAATTTTTACTCCTTTTGACTCATTTTATGAAGTTTAACAACTTTCATGTTTTGACCATTTTGATTCGATGATCAGAAAATACGTTTTTTCAAGAAAAAGTGCAAAAATTGACCTTTCACACTAAATCTGTACTTGAATTTCAAAATTTTCAGAATTTGGGGAAAATTGACCTTTTGGAAAGTAAATATTTCGTTGATCGATTTTGTCTTCTTCGTCAATCTCATTCGGGACCCACAAATGTTAGTTTCGGCCTTTGTAAGATTGGGGCTCATGGGGGCCAGCCCACTTATACCCTTTATAAAACCACCATGGGGCTCTTCTTCTTCCCCATTCTTTCATTTTCCTGCAACAAGAGTGGGAATAGGGTTTTCTCCCAGCACTTTCTCTCTCCTCTTGGAAACCCCTCATCTTGAGTGCTAAATGGAGGATTGATCTCCCAATCTTCTTCTCCTCTCTCTTGGCTTTCCAAAGACACCATTTTAGAGAGATTTGAGCTAGGAGAGACCACTTTTCCAAGCTCTTCTTTCTTGTTTGAGCTTCAAAAAGGTTAGCAATGGATTTCTTTTTTCAAATCTTGGTTTTTCAAACCATTTGGAGTATTTATCTTATATATGCAAAGGCTTCCTTTAAGATTTGCAATGGATTGATTTTCTAGGGCTTCTTCTTGAGCTATTTTGGGGGTTTTGTGATTTTGGTAGCTTGAGACCTTGGAGAGACCTTCTTGGGTGTTTTGTTTCTCACCTTAACCAAGGCAAGTGAATATTCTAGCTAATTTGACAAATGTGTCCAATATGAATGATTTTTATGTTAGCTTCATTCTATGATTTGTTCATTTATAGATTTGTTACCTTGAAAAGTCTAAGCAATGGTTTATATTTGATTGTCTTAAGTGATTGCTTTACAACAATCTAAATCTTCATTCTCCAATTGATCATCTTTGGTTTCACTCTTTATGTCTCAGAATTTCTCTGTCTTTTTGGTTGAAGAAAGATTTGTTTATGTGTTGATTCTTTGGAAATGATGGAAGAAGTTAGTGTTTTAATGATTTGATGGAGTTAGGAGAGGCCTAAATCATGAGAAAAGAATTGATGGAAGAGTTAGAAGGAGAAAAGAATTGAGAAAAGGAGCCAAAGAGTGCATTTCTGCACTCAAAAATCGGACCCAGCAGAACTGGGCCGCTCGAGCGAGCCCATGGTCGGCTCGAGCATACCTTGGCCCAGTCCTGGGTCCTCTTGTGAACCTGTTTTGGGCCTGTTTGTAGCATCTTTTTCAGGCATGTTTAAGGTCTATTCTAGCCTTTTTTTCTCTCGCGTTTTGAGGCCCATTTAGTTCCTAATAGTGTGGAGAAGTCCATGAATGATTTGGGTAAATTGTGATACTTGAGAAATTGTGAAATGGAAATGAGAACAATGAGAGAATGAGCATATGTGAAATTACCCGGGAATCTTTCAAGTCTCGATGCGCACTTTATCATTTTAAATGTTGCAGATTTTCATTGGCATCAAACATATTCTTTTATTAATCAATGTTTAAAGGTTAAGTGTGTATTGAGATGGTTCCTTGGTAAGTCATTAAGTCATTCTACACTATTCCATTCCATTCCAAGTCAGAGAATGTATTTGTACTATTCGGTAAACTAATTTGAATAGCATCGGTGATTCGACATAGAATCATGTGGTTTTCCATGTTCGAAAGGATTGATCATAGGATTTTTATACAAATTACTTTGATGTGTATTTGAGTGGTTTACCATGGAAATTCGTATGTTTTCTTCAAATCGATTTGGAAAGAGATTTGAGTGGTTCGCCACATCCAGAAATACATCGATAAGACTATTATTTTGAAAAGACTATTATTTTGAAAATAAAACCTCGAGGCAAGATGGGGCCAGAGCTTTGTAGTGCGAGCCCATGAGCCAAAGAGACTATTATTTCGAGAATAAAACCTCGAGGCAAGACGGGGCCAGAGCTTTGTACTGTGAGCCCATGAGCCAAAGGGATTATTATGGTTTGAGTTGTATCGGTTCGGGTTTTGAAAACTAAAGGCACCACTAGGCTTAGGTCACCTTGTCGGGCTGATCACCCGGCTTGGGATCTTTAATCTGTCTGCCAGCTGCAGCTTGGATCTTGTCTGTACCAACCATGGCAACGGTTTTGATCTGCCGGTCCCACTTGTATGTGGCTACGGTTCTGATTCTGTTTCCGGTCCCACGTGTAGTGGCTACGATTCTGTCTGCTCTTGTTACTTCGGTAATAGGAGAATATAGCTATGTGTGGTTTGCCAATGTTTTATCCGTTTGTTATTTTATTTTATGATTCTTGTTTGTTTATGCTCATTATAATCTTTGAATTCATTAATGTTTAAGAAATCGATCTTTTATCGTATTGTCTCTATTATTCAGGATTTTAAATGTATTTCCAATCATAAAATGTGTTACGTAGGTTGTTATCTTTTTAGGATAATTATGCTTCAGAGACCGTGCATTTATTCGCTTTGATATTTATGTTCGGTCTTTCAATCGTTTTATCATGGTTTATTACTATTATTGTTTAGACTCTTTAAAGGAGATTATAATGATTCCATCAGATTTTATAAATGCCCATTTCCATATTACTTGTTTATTTGCTTGCCAGACCGTCGTGTCTGACCCTGTTTATTTGGTGCCATATTTCTCTCCCATTGCTTTTTAGGTGTTCGATCGGAGGAGGCAGTTGAGCCGCCGGTCTGACGTGAGAGGCTGCCCATTGATATCATCTAGATGTCAAGTTTGGCACCAGAGTTCGTATCTAAGTATTGGGGGTAGTATTTCTATTTAGTTGGATATTATTTTTGTATGGCTTTGTTAGCCTTTTTCATGGGAGTTGTAATTAAGACACTTGTGTTTTGTAACTTTAACATATGTGGGAAAGAAAATATCGTGTTACTGCCAACTCAGTATTCTATGATTTATGATTTGTACCAGTCTGCTTATGTGATGGCTTTATGATATTGTTGAGTGCGACACGGAATTCGATGGCCACGGACTCCGGGTCGCAACGGCATGAATAGCTTCCGCGAAAATATGTTCTGATCTTGATGGAATTTTATTATCATCATTCACGCGGATCTTGGGAAATATAGCAAAAAGTTTTAATTTATTCCAAAATTTCGCATTCCGAGTTCAGATCACTGCAGGGCCCGGTTTCGGGGTGTGACAAATATCTTCACAACCAATGATGAGACTGGACATCTCATACTGACAAGGTTGCAGTACTTTGGTTACTATGAGATAGTATGATTTGTCTCGATTATCGAAATGAAAGATTTTGGATCATAGTACTGGTACATTGGATGTATTGAAGGACCATGAGAAGCACCTTATAAACACTGTCTTTACTTTAAGTTTTGCTCTCATAATTCCTTAGCAGTAAGCTCTCAATCCTGGGACATTAATAAACTCAAGTTTTTATCTATTCATTTGCTTTGAATCACCAATGAGTGAGGCCAACTGTAGGTCAACACCTCGGTGATTTGGGTACGTGGTAGTAAAGCTGTGGGAACATTCAATAGTCAAGATGGAATCTATCTCTAATATCCCCTTGTACCAATTAATAGATTTATCATTGGTAAGTGCACACCCATTCTGATTAAGAGTTAATTGGAAAGGTACCTACAATCATTATAATTAATTGGGGCTCAAGGATAATAAGATATGGATCTAAGTTTGGAAGATAGGTCCAATTGATCCATGGATGGGGCCTATTTGTGGTAATGTGGAAATTTAGGGTCTTCTATGTAATATTCCTAAGAATGGAGTTCAATTGCATTTATATAGTGGAGTTATTTGCAATTAACTATGGGCCTGGATTTCACATGAGATGTGGGGTCGCGAGTCCCAATTGGAGCCAGCTTTCTAAGGAATCCTTAGTGGTCCCCACGCTAGCCCAACTATTAAGATACTAATTCTAGTTAAACTCTAAAAGGAAAGTTACTATTTCTATTTGAAGTGAGACTTCTAATAGTGGTAATAGTGAAGTTACTAATTTTAGTAGAAGTGAGGCTTCCATTTTAATTTGAAAGGAATTCAAAAGTTACTAATCATATTTGAAGTGAGACTTCTAATTATGATATAGTAAGTTACTAATTGTTAGAGAAGAAAGACTTCTATTTCAATTAGAAAGAAGAGAAAGTTACTAATTCTTATGGAAGTAAGACTTCAAATATTAATTAGTAAGTGGAGGTTTGCTTTTGTGCTATAAAAGGAGATGAGTAGCCTTGGATGTCCACCTTCTCATTCCTATAAGTGTTGCATGCCCAACCCTTGGAAGTCCACCCTTATTTTGTGCAAGAGTTGCACAAGCACTTCCTCTCTTCCCTCTTCTAGTTCTCCTTTTAGTTCCTAGTAGTTTTTTCTCTTGGAGTTCCCACCATCTTCTTGAAAAGAGAGAATCTGATACGGGTCATAGCATGGAAGATCAAGAGGTCTTGGAGATCCCTATTTGGTAAGTGAAAGAGTTTCATCATCAAAGAAAGACGCAACTTCTCCATTAGAGCACAACTGAGCTCCAAATGTATAATCTACTTCCTTGTATATTGTAGATTTATTTGTTGCTTGTTAATTGCTATTTATATCTTCTAGATAGAGTTATTTACTGATCTTGATGGCTGAGATTGAAGATACGCATCTTAGATTGGTTTTTGTTGCCTTCTGGATTGATGATCCCTACATCAAGTGGGTCAAAAGTTTTTGAAACCTATCATAGAGGCCCACCTATTTCCAATAATGTTTATGCTCTTTAAAATCATTAGCTTCAGTTTCACTAATTATATTGATGTTGATGATTTTTCCAAGCTCCTAGAATCTTGTTTTCGATTTGCAAGCATGTGTGATTTAATGTATGGAATGAGTTTGGTGTTTTCAATGAAATGAATAGTTTTGGATGGAATGGCTTAGAAATGTTCAAATTTTATCCCTTGGAAAGCATGGTGGCTTGGGGAGTGCAGGTGGTTCAGAAATGGGAATGAAGAAGGGAATAAAAATGTTAAAATCTGACTTGAAACACACTATCCGTGCATTATCGGTCAGGCGTCGGTCAGCTGTCGGCTGACCGAACTGCCAAGTTCGGTAAACTGACAGCCAACCGAAATCCTGTCGGTTCGATTTCCAGAGAGTTGCACTCGTGTCTGGGCTTTTCGGTCAGCTATCGGCTAACCGAACCCAGATTGTCGGCTAGTCGACAACCAACCGAGTCCCTTGTCGGTCACTTTTCTCGAGAGCTGTAATTTCTGGGCTGAGATCTGTCGGTCAGCCTTCAATCAGGTGTCGGTTAGCCGACATCCCTATCTCGGCTAACCGACAGGTGACCGAGAAGTTAACCAAAACCCCATATATTTTCTATTTTCGAAGAATTTCTTTAGAATGAAAACTAGTTTATGTTTATAGCTTTTTACTTGATTTTATGCAATTGAAATTTTAAAATGCCTTACTAACTTCGAGGGCACCAATTAGTTTTACCTTTCCGGCATTTAGATTTCAATTACATAAAGATCAATGAATAGTCTTAACATATGCTTGATGAATCTTGCTTTCAAACTTCAATTTTTATACAAGAATTATCATCGTACTTTTGACTTGAATTTTCAAGTATAAGTGTGTTTTGAAGAACTACTTTTAGAATGAAAGGGGATCACTTCTTAAGCTTGTTATACATATGTTTATGTCATTTTGCTAGTCGTGCCTTGCTTAGTTTTGACAAGTGATTTCCCTTGATTTTCGATAAGTTTGATAAGCATTTCATCTTGTTTTGTGCATTCATGATTCTAAGTAAATACCAATGAGCTTGGACTGCCCATTCAGTCTGATCCACTGTCTGGGGGTCCTTAAAAATGTGGATTGTCTGCAGACTAGTCGTGTATTATATTACACATCTTGATTGTTCCTGGTTCCGAGGCCGGCCTCCTCGTTTACCTTGTGTAACGTGGGATCATGTTTTGCTTAGCGTGTCTTGTCGTGCGTGCTTGCTCTTATCATTGGACCAAAGGCAAGTGGATGAAACGATTCTCATGTGTTTTATCATGTTTTCTGCAAAAATCTTGATTTGTCTTCATTAATGGTTTTAATGATTTATCATGTTTGATGGTTTAGTCTTATTGATTTTGAATGATGATTTGATGAGATAATGAGGTCAAGGAATAGCCCAATTATTCGTGAAGATATGTATGGAAGAAAGGGAAAGGAAGGAAATGGATAGGAGTTGGACAAGAGAAGAATTCAACCAAATGGGTTGAGATTCGTTACAGGACCGATCGATCGCCCATCAGGTCCGATCGATCGGACTGTAAATAACTGAGAGGGTTTCCAGGACCGATCGATCGCCCATCAGGTCCGATCGATCGGACTGTAAATAACTGAGAGGGTTTCCAGGACCGATCGATCGGCCAAGGAGCCCGATCGATCGGACTGAAATGAGATGAACTGTAAAATAAGAGAATTGTGGGACTAATTTCCAGATTCATTCCAAGCCCATACTCAAGTCCAATTTAGCTCTATCCCTTATCTCCTTATTTGAAGGCATTGAACCTATAATGATGCATTTAAACCCATGAATGAATTGGGTAAATTGCAAAGGGTTGTAGTGGGGAGGTATTATTTGGAGCACATTGTTATTTAGGGACTTGTAAGGCATTGCGTGAAGTCCGGAGGAAGGGGAAACTCATCATGGAGGTTCTATGAGATTTTCTAGATTGACCAATGTGTATAAGGACCCGGAATGTCCTTAACTCTTAAAGAGTACCAAAATTACATCATGATTGACATACGGGACCCTATTCGCACTGATTCAATTCTAGAAACCCCATTGTTAGCCTGTAAAGGTATGGAAAACTATTTGTATTCGATTTTCAACCGAACTCCTATTTTAGGATTTCAACCCATATGATACGACTAGACTATTTCAAGAGTACTAGAAGAGATGTGCTTAGCTTTTGCTAACCGGTATATGTCAACTTGAGGTGAATGTGTATTTTGTGCATCTTGGCACCCCGTTTCTTACTGTGCATGTGATTTGATTTATCGTATTTGACCTATGAGTCGGCACCACTGAGCTTGGACGACCTCGTCGGTTTGATCCACCGACTTGGGGTTCCTTCCCCTCCTGATAGTCAGCTGCAGTCTGGAATGTGCAGAGTTTTTACCCGGTTCGCTACCGTGGTCCCGCAGAGTATATATATATGTATATTATAGTATTTATCATTGTCCCTCCTCACTTTGTGTGACTGAGGTCAATGATCCTGTTAGGGTATGCGCTCTCTTCACTCCGGTGAGAGAGGATATAGCTTTGTGTGGGTTGCCATCTTGACAGTTCCTTATCCTTGGTACCTCTAGTATTTTATATCGTTCATGTTGTTGTTTAATAAATGATGCATAATCTCTTATGAAATTCATTATTTATACGCAGGTTTTCTTAACTCTTGCATAGTATCATTGTTTTATTATTGTTATATCTTTTCACCCACTTGCCAGACCGTCGTGTCTGATCCATTTATTTTGGTACTCAGGTCCCGAGCTTATTGCCGTTGAGGAGGAGCCGGAGGAGGCGGTCGGTGAACCGCAGCGAGTGATTGAGTGGCAAGCCGATGATGTCATGTAGACATTCGGCCTTGCCTTGAGAACGATACACTTGGGAACTTATGATATCTTTATTTTAGGTTTCATTTGGTTGTACGGTCTTTGTTGACCGTATTTTGGGGGCATTAATCAACTGATATTTTGTAAATATACTTAACTTTACTTTTGGGGAAATATGCTTATGATCATTGCTCATCCTGATATCTTGTCATATTAACCATAAATCAGTCTTGTTTATGGGGTTGAATGGTATTAGTATGGTTTGCTACACGCTTCCGCAATCTTGAAAATATGTTTGATATGGTTATATGTGAGATGATGTGTAAAGATTGTTGGAATTTGAGATGACTTGAGAAGCTTTATGAAGAATTGAAGTGATTAGTATCTCAAGCATTGTTTTGAGTTGGAATTATTGTCAACACAATGTCACAAGCATGATGATAATAGGTTGGTGTTGATAGAGCTTAAAAGAGAAATCAGAGTTGAAACAGTTCAGGAATTCAGAATTCCTGAAGCAGAGTGTGCGGTCGACCGGGCACCCCATGCGGTCGACCGAGCAAGAGAAACCTGCAGAAAAAGTTTCAGGTAGCTCCCAGTTATTTTCGTGACACAGTGTGTCGTCGGTCGACCGGGACCCCAGGATGTCGACCGAGCACGATAGTTGTCTGCTTCCAGACTGTGTATGATGTCGACCGAGCAAGGCAGGATGTCGACCGAGCACGGAAACCAGAGTTGCGCAGAAACAGAAGTCTTGCACGAAAATTCAGGATTCTCATCTATTTCGTTTGGGACTCTTTCTAAACGAATTGTAGCCTATTTTGAACACTCTTAAGGGTTACCATAACCTATATAAAGGCATGTTTGGTTCGTTTTTAAAGAGATACAAGAGAAAAGGAAGAGAAGAGAAAAGAGAAGAAAAGAGAGAGAGTTTTGGAGAGAAGAGAGTGCTGTTGCTGTGTGCAATCTTGTTACAAATTTCTACAGCAAGTGTGGACGAGGATGTGCTCTTGAAGATGGTGTTTCGTCCATAAGATAAGTGTCTCTCTGTTTATGCCTTAATTTCAATTTGTAAGGGATTGAGAGAGGGAGATTGTAGAGGGGAAGGGCTGTAGAAAAAGGTTTCTACTTTTATTCTGTAGAACATCAAGTTGGTACTTGGTGTCTGGGGTTTGGTGATCTTATCTGTTGGTGCAGATAAATTGTAAAGGGAGTCGGTGCTTCCTAGATAGTTGGTGCTATCTGAAACTCAAGGGAGTAGGTGCTTCCTAGATAGTTGGTGCTATCTGAAACTAAGGGTTGGTGCTCTTTGTCGTTGGTGCGACTAAATAGATTCAGATCTGTTCCGGATTGGTGTTCGGACAGTCTTTGAACCGTGGACGTAGCCTTTCGGTGAACCACGTTAAATCTGGTGTCCTTGTGTGATTTGATTTGCTTTTGTTGTTAAATTGGACCTGTTTTTAAAGAATCACTGATTCACCCCCCCCCCCCCTCTCAGTGATCGCGATATCTAACAATTGGTATCAGAGTGTAAGGTTCCCTTGAAAAGCTTAACACGCTAAGGGTGATCTCTTGTCAAATCACATGGCAACCAATACAGGGAATAAGAAAGCACCTTTGTTTGATGGTTCTAATTACTCCTTCTGGAAGATCAGAATGCAGGCTTTCATTAAGTCACTTGGCTATGATGTCTGGGAGACTGTCAGAGTCGGTTACAATATTGCCATTGTACCCAATGATGCTGCAACGAAGAAGTTAGCAGACAACGACTCTAAGGCGCAGAATGCACTCTTTAGTGGCCTTGTGGACAGCGAGCTGGTCAAAGTAATTGCATGCAAAACAGCCAAGGAAATATGGGACAAGTTGAAAAGCATTCATGAAGGAGATGAGAAGATCAAAGAAGCAAAATTGCAAACCCATCGCTCTCAATTTGAATCTCTTCGCATGGAGGAAAGCGAGAATGTTGACTCATATTTGCAACGAGTGAATGAAGTCACGAATGACATTCGTGGACTAGGGGAGGAGATTAAAGAACCAGTCATCGTCAAAAAGGTTCTAAGATCTCTTCTTCCCCGGTTTGATTCAAAAGTCTCAGCCATAGAAGAAGCCAAGGATCTGAATGAATTTTCCATGGATGAGTTGCATGGTTCACTCACTGCCTATGAGATGCGCATAGGTAAGACGTCTTCATCTGATAGAGAAGCGGCCTTCAAAGTTCAAAAAAAGGGAAAAGAGACTGCTGGTCATGATTCTGATACTGATGATGATGAGCTTGAGGCTCAATTTGTTAGAAAGCTGAAGAAAGGAAGCAATGGAAAGTACAAAGGGAAGCTACCCTTTAAATGCTTCAATTGTGGCGGTGTTGGTCACTTTGCTGCGAAGTGTCCGCTGAAAGAAAATAATGATGATGACTCTTATGTTGATAAGAGTAAGTGGAAGAAAAATTTCAGAAAGAGGGGCAAAGTAAAAAGCTTCATCAGTCAATATAATGACAGCACGTCTGAAACTTCAGACGATGATGAATCAGCCGAGGCAACTGAAGCTCTCTTCATGGTTACCGTTGAAGAAGAAGAGGAGCAAGAGCCGGAAGAGGAAGAGGAGGCTGAGGTCAATCTCGAAGAAGAACTCATTGCCGCACTTGAGGAGCTTAGCATGGAACGAAAAACAAGTAAGAAAAATCTGAAACTTCTTCATGAATCTGAAAGTTCAATTATTGCTTTGAAAACTCAAGTTGAAGAATATAAAAGAATGGTGGAAGTCCTTCAAAATCAAATAAGTATCAAAAAGGAAGAGGCTATGAAACTTGAAACTGAAATCGCTAGAGCAAAGGCTGAAAACTTGGAAAATAGCCGAAAACTCAAAGCACTCCAAGCAATTGAAGGGACAATGAAACTCAATGAAATTCTGAAAGTTCAAAAGCCCTTCCACAATAAATTTGGTATTGGATTTGAAACCGGAGAGTCCTCTAAAGCTGCATCTTCTTTGTTTATGAAACAAAGTGCCATACCTCTCAAGGCTACAAAGCATCAAATTCAGCCTAGTATTGAGATGTTCAATAAGAAAAGGTTTGTGAAGTTTAACCAGCCACCTAAGAAAGGAAGAATGTTCAGATTCTATGGTTATTGCTATCATTGCAATAGATATGGACATAAAAGAGCTGATTGCAAATTCTATGTTAGAAACAGCCCGTTTGTGACTAGGAACCCTTTTTCAATCCTAAACAGCCACAAAATTGAGTGCTATATGTGTCATAATTATGAACACTTGGCTAGGGATTGTAGGTTGCCTATAGCTAACCAATTTCAGGTTGAAAAGAAACCCAAGTTAGTTAAGGCATGGAGGGCAAAGAAAAGGGAAGGTAATTCCAAGGAATCTCTCATTGTGCAAACGGCATTCAATGCACAAAAGAAGACAGCACCATGGGTCCTTAATAGTGGTTGTTCAAGCCATATGACAGGTGATAAGGAAAAATTCGTCAAATTACAGCACTATGAAGGCGGATCAGCGAAGTTTGGTAACAATGATGGTGCCAAAATCTGCGGAAAAGGTGTTGTTCAGCTAAAAGCAAACAAGATCAGATCAGACGAGGTCTTATATGTGTCTGGACTAAGACACAACTTGCTTAGTGTGAGCCAGATCTGTGACAAAGGCCACGAAGTTGTCTTCACTAAGAATGGTTTTGCTATCAAGAAGTGTAGCGACGGCAAAACAGTGGCTACTGGATCTAGGACTGCTGGAAATCTCTATACATTGTCAGATGGAGCTGAAAAGACTTGCTTGATGAGTCGGACAGAGGAAAGTTGGTTGTGGCACAAACGCCTTGGGCATCTAAACTTTGATAACATGTCAAAGATTTGCAATTCAAAGGCTGTCAGAGGTATGTCTACAGTTGAAAAGCCTTCCAACCCCATTTGCGATTCTTGTCAAAAGGGAAAGCAAACGAGGGTAATGTTCAAGTCAAAGGAGCATCATTCAAAGAAACCTCTTGAGCTAGTGCACACTGATCTCTGTGGACCGACGCGAACTCAAAGCACCAATGGAGATAAGTATTTTATGTTATGCATTGATGATTATACTCGTATGACATGGGTATTGTTTCTTAAGCATAAACATCAAGCACTTGATCGTTTTAAAGTGTTTAAAGCACAGGTTGAAAATATGCTTGGAAAACGTATCAAGATTTTAAGGTCTGATCGAGGCGGTGAATTCACATCTGAAGAGTTCACTAACTATTGTGAGCACCATGGCATTCAAAGACAGTATTCAGCCCCTAGAACTCCACAGCAAAATGGAGTTATGGAACGGAAAAATCGCACCGTTCAAGAGATGGCTCGTACAATGCTAACTGAGAGCAAGCTAGCTGACAAATACTGGAAGGAGGCAATCCATACGGCTGTATACATTCAGAATCGATGCTTGATCAGGCCACATGAAGACAAAACTCCTTATGAGCTATGGTTTGGGAGAAAAGCAACAGTCAAGCACTTCAGAGTCTTCGGTAGCAAGTGTTACATCAAGCGTCTTGAACAAAATCCGGGCAAATTTGATGAAAGAGCTGATGAAGATATATTTCTGGGTTATTCCTCATCTAGTAAGGCTTACAGATGTCTTAACAAAAGGACCAGAAAAATTATAGAAAGTGCCGATGTTAGAATTGATGAAAACCATGAATCAAAGAATGGAACTCATTATGACAGTCCAGTTTATGAGGACTCAAGTGAGATTGATGATGAAGTGGCTAAACCTAATGATTCTGAGAAATCAAAGGATGACTCAGAGGATGCTACATCTAGAAAGAAAAGCACTTGGGTAGAGCAACACCCTAAGGATCAAATCATTGGAGATCCTGAGGTCGGTGTTAAAACAAGACAAAGTGTAGTTAGCAATTACTCACTTGTGTCCACCATTGAACCCAAGACTGTGGCTGAAGCCAGTCTTGATGAAAGTTGGTTGAAAGCTATGCATGAGGAGTTGGAGCAAATTGAGAAAAACTCCACATGGGAACTAGTCTCTAGACCTACCGATAAGAATGTTATTGGTACTAAATGGGTCTTTCGGAATAAGCTGAATGAAGATGGTCAGGTCATACGAAACAAAGCAAGGTTGGTTTGTAAAGGCTATGCTCAAGTTGAAGGCATAGATTTTGAAGAAACCTTTGCACTGGTGGCTCGTCTGGAAGCCATTCGTATGTTTCTTGCATTGGCAGCATACAAAACCTTCAAGGTATTTCAGATGGATGTAAAGTCAGCCTTCTTGAATGGATTACTTGAAGAAGAGGTCTACATTGAGCAACCTGATGGTTTTCTCATTAGCAAAAATTCAGACCTAGTGTGCAAGTTGAAAAAGGCTCTTTATGGGCTGAAACAAGCGCCAAGGGCGTGGTATGCAAGGCTGGACCTATATCTCCGCAAGATCGGTTTTGGAAAAGGACTGGTTGATTGCAATCTTTATGTCAAAACAGAGTTGAGCAAACAGCTGGTTGTCATTGTTTATGTCCATGACATAATCTTTGGTGGCAATGATGAAGAAATGTGCAGGAATTTCGCTGAAGAGATGAAGAAAGAATTTGAGATGTCAATGCTTGGAGAACTAAAGTTCTTCCTTGGTTTACAAGTTCAGCAGCTGAAACATGGTATCTTCATATCACAGATGAAATACATCAAGGAAATGCTGAAGCGATTTAACATGGAAGACAGCAAGCCAGTGAGCACACCAATGACAACGAACACAAAGCTAAGCAAAGATGATAAGGGTTCGTCCGTTGATCACACCACTTATCGTTCTATGATAGGAAGCTTGCTTTATTTGACTGCTACAAGACCGGATCTTCTGCAAGCAGTATGTATGGTGGCTCGATTTCAAGCATCACCAACTGAGACGCACCTCACAGCAGTAAAAAGGATATTTCGATATCTGAAAGGTACCATGGAGCTTGGCATTTGGTATCCTAAAGGCAAATCCTTTACTCTTGTTGCATACTCTGACGCCGATTGGGCTGGATGTATAGATGATCGCAAGAGTACAAGCGGTGGTGCATTCTATCTCGGTGACAGGTTGGTGGCATGGCACAGTAAGAAACAAGATTCAGTATCCCTTTCTACAGCGGAAGCGGAATATATTGCAGCGGCAACTTGTTGTACGCAAGTGTTATGGATGCGGCAAATGCTCTCTGATCTAGGAGTTCCGACAACGGATCCTACGCCGATCCTCTGTGACAACACAAGTGCAATTCACATCTCCAAGAATCCTGTTCAACATTCTAGAACGAAGCATATAGCAATTCGTTATCACTTTCTCAAGGAAAAGGTTGCAGATGGTGAGGTAAAGTTGGAATATGTCCCAACTACTGAGCAAGTTGCTGATATCTTCACAAAACCTCTGCCAAAAGAAGTCTTCGAGTATCTCCGAAAAAAATTAGGAGTTACTCACTCTCCTAATCCTTAGGAGATGGGCTTGAAAGGGGGAGCAAAATATTCCTTGAATATCCTATTCGCTCCTTCGTTGGTCCCTTTGGACTTGTTGTCAAAGGGGGAGAAAGACTTAAGCTAGGAGAAAGCTATGTTAGAAGAAGTTATGCTATGATAACTTTGGGGAGATTGGTATCAAGAGTGTTAGAGATCTTGATTCTATTTTTTTAAAGACAGGGGGAGACTATGGTTCTGAAGAAGCTTCATGAAGATTAACTAGTTTAATGTGTTCTAAGTGTTGAAGTTCCAAAAGTGTTGCCAACAATTCCAAAGGGGGAGATTGTTGGAATTTGAGATGACTTGAGAAGCTTTATGAAGAATTGAAGTGATTAGTATCTCAAGCATTGTTTTGAGTTGGAATTATTGTCAACACAATGTCACAAGCATGATGATAATAGGTTGGTGTTGATAGAGCTTAAAAGAGAAATCAGAGTTGAAACAGTTCAGGAATTCAGAATTCCTGAAGCAGAGTGTGCGGTCGACCGGGCACCCCATGCGGTCGACCGAGCAAGAGAAACCTGCAGAAAAAGTTTCAGGTAGCTCCCAGTTATTTTCGTGACACAGTGTGTCGTCAGTCGACCGGGACCCCAGGATGTCGACCGAGCACGATAGTTGTCTGCTTCCAGACTGTGTATGATGTCGACCGAGCAAGGCAGGATGTCGACCGAGCACGGAAACCAGAGTTGCGCAGAAACAGAAGTCTTGCACGAAAATTCAGGATTCTCATCTATTTCGTTTGGGACTCTTTCTAAACGAATTGTAGCCTATTTTGAACACTCTTAAGGGTTACCATAACCTATATAAAGGCATGTTTGGTTCGTTTTTAAAGAGATACAAGAGAAAAAGAAGAGAAGAGAAAAGAGAAGAAAAGAGAGAGAGTTTTGGAGAGAAGAGAGTGTTGTTGCTGTGTGCAATCTTGTTACAAATTTCTACAGCAAGTGTGGACGAGGATGTGCTCTTGAAGATGGTGTTTCGTCCATAAGATAAGTGTCTCTCTGTTTATGCCTTAATTTCAATTTGTAAGGGATTGAGAGAGAGAGATTGTAGAGGGGAAGGGCTGTAGAAAAAGGTTTCTACTTTTATTCTGTAGAACATCAAGTTGGTACTTGGTGTCTGGGGTTTGGTGATCCTATCTGTTGGTGCAGATAAATTGTAAAGGGAGTCGGTGCTTCCTAGATAGTTGGTGCTATCTGAAACTCAAGGGAGTAGGTGCTTCCTAGATAGTTGGTGCTATCTGAAACTAAGGGTTGGCGCTCTTTGTCGTTGGTGCGACTAAATAGATTCAGATCTGTTCCGGATTGGTGTTCGGACAGTCTTTGAACCGTGGACGTAGCCTTTCGGTGAACCACGTTAAATCTGGTGTCCTTGTGTGATTTGATTTGCTTTTGTTGTTAAATTGGACCTGTTTTTAAAGAATCACTGATTCACCCCCCCCCCTCTCAGTGATCGCGATATCTAACAAAGATAATCCTCACCGCGGAACCCTGTGGGAAATCACGTGCACGGACAAATGTTCTTTTAATTCCGTGTGCGGTTTAGCCAAAGAGATGCACGTGGCGCGGCATCACCCCCACCCGTGTCCCGATCCCGGACTCGGCCTCTCTTTCCCCCTAGTCCCGGTCCGGGGTCGCGACAGGACTGGTATCAGAGCGGGACATGTTTCAGGCAATTAAAAGAAACTAGAAATCTTAAGTACGTGGCGAGGATCCGTTAGATAGAATCGTGTGAGCAATGTGTGACCACCCTGTACTTGATTTATATGTGCTAACAATTTGTTTTGCAGCGTTATGCCACCTCGCAAAAGAACTGCAAACAGTAATCACGTTGCCAGTAACAGTGAGAATACAGGGCCTATTGGAGAGGAACCACAAGACAACAACATGCAGAACCAATTCCAACAGATGATGCAGGCTATGATAGACCAACAACGCCAGGCCAATGAGAATCAGGCTAAGCTCCAAGCACAAGCATATGAGACACAGACCAGATTGCAAGAACATATGCTTAAGAAAGACGAGGATCATGCTAGGGAGATAGCTCAAATGCAGGCACAGTTGTTGGGGATATTGGAGAGGAGACCGGAACCAATCCCAGTTGCACCACCTGGTCCAGTGAATATTAGAGGGAATGATCCTAATGTGTTATATGAGTGGTTCAGGAAGAGAGGACCGAAAGAATTTTTGGGGACTGAGGATCCAATGGCAGCAGATGATTGGCTTGAGCACACCGAAAACATATTTGAGATCTTCATATGTACGGGTGTAGAACGAGTACAGCTTGCAGCCTCTATGTTCACGGGCATAGCAGATATATGGTGGAAGACCATCAAGGCAGAATACAGGACAATGGCTGATGCAGAAGCTTGGGCTAGCTTCAAGAGACAGTTTGGAGAGAAATATGTACCTACACATGTCAAGAGGCAAAAGGCAGTAGAATTTCAGCAACTTGTGCAAGGAAACATGACAGTCCTCGAATACCTCACCAAATTTGAGAGATTGTCAAGGTATGCACCGGAGTTAGTAGACACAGAGGAGAAGAAAATAACCAAGTTCCTTGAGGGACTTCACCCGATTATTGAGAGGGATGCTACCGGGGTTGTACCACCCGTTACCTTTGAAGAAGCTGTCAAGAGAGCATACAAATTTGAGAACTTCCACAACAAGATCGTCAAGAACCAAGGAAAGGGTCAAGGCCAGCAGCAGAACTATCAACAAAGAAACAATCAGAACAAGAGGCCAAGACAAGAGCAGAATGCACAGAATCAAGGAGTTTGTATCCATTGTGGAAAATATCATGGGAATGCCCAATGTCGTTCTATCACAGGGGCATGTTTTAGATGTGGTTCATTGGACCACCAGATGAGGGATTGTCCAAGGCCTGATAGACATGATAGGCAGCAGCAAGGAGCACAGCGTCAGGCCCCACCTCAGAATGCATTAGTGGTTCAGAATCAAGCAAGACCACTACAACAACAGGCACCTCAACAACAGTTTAGGCCACAGCAACAACAGCAACAACCGGCCCGTCAGCAAGGGCAGAATCAGAATCAGAATCAGCGCCCTCAGAATCATAACAGAAATGCACAACAAGGTAGGCAACAGCAAGGACAAAACAGGCCACCACAAAGGGCACAACTCTATGCTGTCAATAGAGCTGATGCAGAGGCTGAAGGCAATGTAGTGGAAGGTACACTTCTCATCTGTGGTTTTGATGCTAAGGTTTTGTTTGACCCTGGCTCTACTCACTCATTCCTATCTCCAAAATTTGCTAAGTTGATTGATATGCATGCTAGAGAATTGAGTTTCATTCTGACTGTGACTACCCCTTTAGGTAAGGAAGTTGTTTGTAGAACTTTTTACCCTAGTTGTCCAGTCATGATAGGAGAAGTAGTATTACCGGCAGATCTCATTTTATTAGAAATGCAGGATTTTGATGTCATCCTAGGGATGGATTGGTTAGCAGGATACCATGCTACGATGGATTGTTTTCATAAAACCCTAACTTTTAAGTTAGAGGAGACCCAAGCAGGGGTGTTGTTTCAGGGAGAGAGGAGTAATTCTGGTACAGGATTTATTTCAGCGTTGAAGGCTGATAGACTTCTAAAAAGTGGTTGTGAGGGTTATTTGGCATTTATCACTGAGGATAAACGGTCCCTAGGGGTGGAGGAGATCCCAATTGTTTGTGAGTTTCCGGATGTTTTCCCGGAGGAGATACCAGGATTGCCACCCATTAGAGAGATAGACTTCACTATTGAGTTGTTACCGGGGACTGCTCCGATATCTATCGCACCTTACAGAATGGCCCCGGCAGAATTGGGAGAGTTGAAGATGCAATTGCAAGAACTTTTGGACAAAGGTTTCGTGAGACCTAGTGTGTCACCGTGGGGAGCACCAGTTTTGTTTGTGAAGAAGAAGGATGGTTCCATGAGAATGTGTATTGACTATAGAAGATTGAACCAAGTGACCATCAAAAACAAATATCCATTGCCAAGGATAGATGAATTGTTTGATCAGTTGCAAGGAGCTGCTTACTTTTCGAAGATTGATTTGAGGTCAGGCTACCATCAGTTGAGAGTTAGAGATTCAGATGTATCAAAAACAGCCTTTCGGACAAGATATGGACACTATGAGTTTCTGGTGATGCCATTTGGTTTGACTAATGCACCGGCAGTTTTCATGGCATTGATGAACAAAATATTTGCGGAGTATTTGGATCAGTTTACAGTGGTTTTTATTGATGATATTTTGGTGTATTCTAAGACCAAAGGAGAGCATGAAGAACATTTGAGGATAGCACTCCAGCTCTTGAGGGAGAATCAGTTGTTTGCAAAACTTAGTAAGTGTGAATTTTGGTTGGACCAAGTCACATTTTTGGGTCATATCATCTCCAAAGAAGGATTATCAGTGGACCCGTCCAAGATTGAGGCAGTCATGAATTGGGATAAACCGAAGAATGCATCAGAAATCAGGAGTTTTCTTGGATTGGCAGGGTATTATCGGAGGTTTGTGCAGGGATTTTCGTCGATTGCGTCACCTTTGACGAAGTTGACAAGGAAGAATGCACCATATGTTTGGATGGACAAGTGTGAGGCTAGTTTCCAAGAGCTGAAGAAGAGATTGACTACAGCTCCAGTCCTTACTTTGCCATCTGGGAGCGGCGGTTTTACCATTTTTACCGATGCTTCCAATGTTGGACTTGGATGCGTGTTAATGCAAAATGGGAAGGTAGTTGCATATGGATCCCGGCAGTTGAAGGATCATGAGAAGAACTATGCAACACATGATCTCGAGTTGGCCGCATTTGTTTTAGCTTTGAATATGTGGAGACACTACCTCTATGGAGAGAAGTTTGAAGTTCACTCCGATCACCGTAGTCTACAGTACTTGTTTTCTCAGAAGGAGTTAAACATGAGGCAGAGGAAATGGATAGAATATATCAAGGATTACGATTTTCCAATCAAGTATCACCCGGGGAAAGCGAATGTAGTTGCAGATGCCTTGAGCAGAAAGTCAGTGAGCATGGCGAGTCTTCGGGGAACTTATGTTGTACAACAGTTAGAGGAGATGAGAGTAGATTTTCAGCCACTAAGAGAGGGTGTCATGTTAGCAAACATGTCAGTGTCAGAACCTTCGTTCATTCAGAAGATCAAAGAGAATCAGTTACAAGACCCAGAGTTGGCTAAGATTTCAGAACATATAGCAGAACGCCCGGATTTTCGTGTTGTAGATGGAGTTTTGTATTACCGAGACCGTCTGTGTGTGCCTAACTTGGAGGACTTGAGGAATGATATCATGTCTGAGGCTCACAATACCAAGTATTCCATACATCCGGGCAGTACGAAGATGTACCAGAATTTGAAGGGCAGATTTTGGTGGAATAACATGAAGAGAGAGGTAGCAGCTTTCGTCTCTAGATGTATGACATGTCAGTTGATCAAGGCGGAACACCAGAAGCCTCCAGGGTTACTACGGCCACTAAAAATTCCGGAATGGAAATGGGAGCACATTACCATGGACTTCATATCGGGTTTACCGAAGACTAGTAAGGGCAATGATGCTATTTGGGTCATAGTGGACCGTCTCACCAAGTCAGCTCATTTCCTACCGATGAAGACTGGGAAGAAAATGCATATGTTACCTTTGGCACAGTTGTTTGTCACAGAGATTGTCAGTCGTCATGGACAGCCAGTTTCCATCACATCCGATAGAGACAGCAGATTTTGTCTCAAGAGTCTATGGGTACGAAGTTACAGTTCAGCACAGCCTATCACCCACAGACCGATGGTCAGTCAGAAAGGACAATTCAGACCCTTGAGGATATGCTTCGAGCTTGTGTGCTAGATTTCAAGACTCAGTGGGATGAAGCATTACCGTTATGTGAGTTCGCTTACAACAACAGTTTTCACTCGAGTATCGGTATGGCACCTTTTGAGGCTTTGTATGGCAGAAGGTGTAGAACACCTGTTTGTTGGGAAGAGGTTGGTACTCGCAGTTTCCATGGACCGACCATTGTTAGTGAGACAAGCGACAAGGTCAAGTTGATCCAAGAACGTCTGAAAGTGGCTCAGAGTAGACAGAAGAGTTATGCAGACTCTCACAGAAGGGATTTACAGTTCAAAGAAGGAGATAAGGTTTTCTTGAAAGTGTCACCCACTCGTGGAACTTTGAGGTTTGGACAGAAGGGCAAATTGTCTAGGAGATACATTGGACCGTACGACATTGTGAGTAGGATTGGTGATGTGGCTTACCGGTTAGCCTTACCACCCGAACTCTCCGGCGTACACAATGTTTTTCATGTGTCTATGTTGAAGAAGTACGTTCCCGACAGACTACACATACTCCGTTATGAGCCGTTAGAAATTCGAGAAGATGCGACCTATGTTGAGAAGCCTAAGCAAATCATTGACACCAAGGAACAAGAATTGAGAACTCAGACTATTCAGTGGGTCAAGGTACTTTGGGAGAATCATGGACCGGAAGAAGCAACATGGGAATTACGGGATCAAGTTCAGAAGAAGTACCCACATCTCCTACCGGAGGTGAGTTTTAATTTCCATTTGGAGGACCAAATGTCCTAAGGGGTGGAGGATGTAAGACCCCGACCCGAGAGACCTCGTTTAGAGTTAATTAAGTTGTGTTTTAGTTTAGTGTGTTTAGTGGTCTTTGGACTAGTTGGGGATTAGAATAGCTTTTATAATAGCTTTGGGGAATTTGGAGAGCCTTTTTATTTGTGGGACCCTTTGGGGGTTCTTGTTACGAATTGTGTGAGATTGGGGGTTTACCGATGATTTCCAAGAATCGTGTTTTGACCCCATTGGACTTATCTTGTTAATCCCTACAACTTTCATGTTGACATCGTTTCCATTCAAGGACCTTAAACCCGATTTTTCACTAATTGAGGGCAAAATGGTCTTTTTACCCAAAGTCTGGACACCGATTTAAATGTCACCAAAATGTGCAAAATATATACTTTTTGGAAACTAGAAATTTTGCCAAGCAACTTTGTCTTCTTCGTCGAATTCGCTTGAAGCCCCGAAAATCATGTTTTGAGCCCGAGAAGTCTTTTAAGTTGTGGGCCCCACTCCCACTTACTATATATAGAAAGCTTCTTCTTCATTTTTCCCATTTCTGGCAAAAACCCTAGAGGAGAAGAGAAATCCCAGCCCTAAGGGTTTTCCCTTACCTTTTCTTGCTTCTTCATCTTCAATCCCCCACTAAGCTAGTGCTAATGGAAAATTAGTTGCTATAATCTTCTTCCTCATCTCAAGGCCTTCATCTTGACACCATTTTTGAAGAAAATCACCCACTCCAAGACTTCCTTTGGACAACACCTTGCTTTTTGAAGAACTTCCTTGTAAGTAATCTTCCTAATAGTTTTATAATCTTGTTTGTTTAGCCCTAGGGAAACTCCATTTCAATTATTGGAAAATTCCGTCTTGTTTTAATTGGATTTTGATAATCTAGGGTTTGGATTTGGGGGTTTTGTGTATAGGTGTTTGATTATGGGCTTAAGAGGTGATTAGAGCTCAAATTGATTTGCATTGGACCCAAGGCAAGTGGATGAAACGATTCTCATGTGTTTTATCATGTTTTCTGCAAAAATCTTGATTTGTCTTCATTAATGGTTTTAATGATTTATCATGTTTGATGGTTTAGTCTTATTGATTTTGAATGATGATTTGATGAGATAATGAGGTCAAGGAATAGCCCAATTATTCGTGAAGATATGTATGGAAGAAAGGGAAAGAAAGGAAATGGATAGGAGTTGGACAAGAGAAGAATTCAACCAAATGGGTTGAGATTCGTTACAGGACCGATCGATCGCCCATCATGTCCGATCGATCGGACTGTAAATAACTGAGAGGGTTTCCAGGACCGATCGATCGCCCATCAGGTCCGATCGATCGGACTGTAAATAACTGAGAGGGTTTCCAGGACCGATCGATCGGCCAAGGAGCCCGATCGATCGAACTGAAATGAGATGAACTGTAAAATAAGAGAATTGTGGGACTAATTTCCAGACTCATTCCAAGCCCATACTCAAGTCCAATTTAGCTCTATCCCTTATCTCCTTATTTGAAGGCATTGAACCTATAATGATGCATTTAAACCCATGAATGAATTGGGTAAATTGCAAAGGGTTGTAGTGGGGAGGTATTATTTGGAGCCCATTGTTATTTAGGGACTTGTAAGGCATTGCGTGAAGTCCGGAGGAAGGGGAAACTCATCATGGAGGTTCTATGAGATTTTCTAGATTGACCAATGTGTATAAGGACCCGGAATGTCCTTAACTCTTAAAGAGTACCAAAATTACATCATGATTGACATACGGGACCCTATTCGCACTGATTCAATTCTAGAAACCCCATTGTTAGCCTGTAAAGGTATGGAAAACTATTTGTATTCGATTTTCAACCGAACTCCTATTTTGGGATTTCAACCCATATGATACGACTAGACTATTTCAAGAGTACTAGAAGAGATGTGCTTAGCTTTTGCTAACCGGTATATGTCAACTTGAGGTGAATGTGTATTTTGTGCATCTTGGCACCCCGTTTCTTACTGTGCATGTGATTTGATTTATCGTATTTGACCTATGAGTCGGCACCACTGAGCTTGGACGACCTCGTCGGTTTGATCCACCAACTTGGGGTTCCTTCCCCTCCTGATAGTCAGCTGCAGTCTGGAATGTGCAGAGTTTTTACCCGGTTCGCTACCGTGGTCCCGCAGAGTATATATATATGTATATTATAGTATTTATCATTGTCCCTCCTCACCTTGTGTGACTGAGGTCAATGATCCTGTTAGGGTATGCGCTCTCTTCACTCCGGTGAGAGAGGATATAGCTTTGTGTGGGTTGCCATCTTGACAGTTCCTTATCCTTGGTACCTCTACTGTTTTATATCGTTCATGTTGTTGTTTAATAAATGATGCATAATCTCTTATGAAATTCATTATTTATACGCAGGTTTTCTTAACTCTTGCATAGTATCATTGTTTTATTATTGTTATATCTTTTCACCCACTTGCCAGACCGTCGTGTCTGATCCATTTATTTTGGTACTCAGGTCCCGAGCTTATTGCCGTTGAGGAGGAGCCGGAGGAGGCGGTCGGTGAACCGCAGTGAGTGATTGAGTGGCAAGCCGATGATGTCATGTAGACATTCGGCCTTGCCTTGAGAACGATACACTTGGGAACTTATGATATCTTTATTTTAGGTTTCATTTGGTTGTACGGTCTTTGTTGACCGTATTTTGGGGGCATTAATCAACTGATATTTTGTAAATATACTTATGATCATTGCTCATCCTGATATCTTGTCATATTAACCATAAATCAGTCTTGTTTATGGGGTTGAATGGTATTAGTATGGTTTGCTACACGCTTCCGCAATCTTGAAAATATGTTTGATATGGTTATATGTGAGATGATGTGTAAAGATAATCCTCACCGCGGAACCCTGTGGGAAATCACGTGCACGGACAAATGTTCTTTTAATTCCGTGTGCGGTTTAGCCAAAGAGATGCACGTGGCGCGGCATCACCCCCACCCGTGTCCCGATCCCGGACTCGGCCTCTCTTTCCCCCTAGTCCCGGTCCGGGGTCGCGACAATAAGTAATCCCAAATCTCTTTAAAACAGGCCCATAGCTGGCCTTAAACCGAGCCCAAAACAGTCTACTCATTTAGTCCAAAACAGTCCTTTAAACATGGCCCAAACAGCCCTTAAAAACAGCCCAAAACTAAACTTGAATGGCCCACAAAGCATATCTTAAAACAACCCTTAAAAACTAACTTTGAATGGCCCACAAGACAGATTTTAAAACAGCCCAAGACTAAACCTTTAATGGCCCATAAAACAGGTTTTAAATCAGTCCAATATCAGGCCCTAAGATGACCCAATATCAGATCTTGAAATGGCTCAAAAACTGACTTGAATGGCCGAAGAAACAGTTTTAAAACAGCCCAAAACGGACCTTAAAACAGGCCCACGAAACAGGTCTCCAAACTCGGACCTGCACCAGACCCCAGGCAGAGCTGGGCCTCGCTCGAGCGACCCAAGGTCCGCTCGAGCGAAGCCCAGACAGAACCTGGGTCGCTCGAGCGGACTGGGCTCTGTCCAGTCCGACTCGCTGGCTTCTTTCTCTCATTTTTCCCATTTTTTTTGAGATCTTTTTCATTCCCAATCTTTCATATAAATTCCCCAGATCATTTGGGCCCTTCCTTGACCTTCCAAACTCATCAAATCACCATTCATTATTAACCCAATTAACCAAACAATCACTTTTTTAAAATCAAAGTTTTTCCCCATTTCTTTGAACACCAACTCTTAACACAAAGAAATCAAATTTTCTACATGACCAAGATGAAAGCAAACTTCTAATACATTGTAAGACCATAACATAAATGGAAATCCATATAACATTGATCCATTCAATCAAAGTAAATCCATAAATCAAAAGGATTAAATCATAAGAAGAAAAAGCCATGAAATGAAACCAAATGAGATGAATCATCATATTAATTGTGAAATTCACTTGCGTCAAGCCACAATGAAAGCTAAGATGCTCTTCAAACCATGCTCTAGGGTCTCAAGCTCCCAAAATCACAAAACCCCCAAAATAGCTCATGAATAAACCCTAGAAAACAAATCCATTTTCAAATCTCCATGAAAACCCATTGCATAAAAGAGGAAAATACTCCAAATGGGTTGAAAAACAAGGATCTCAAGAAAGAAATGACATTGCAAACCTTGAAAAGCCCAAACGAAGAAGAGAAGTGTCACGCCCCGAGCCCGAGATCTCACACATCCCGAGGCGCGACACACGCCCGCGTGGAAATTCGAGTCAAACTCGTTGACTCTAGGTCCCCACGTACGGAATTTACCCACAGGATATCACGTGTGAGGTTTATATTTCTCAATATGCCTGTACAATTTGTCAAATAGATATCCAATTAACATACCACAATCATCAAGATATAGAGCATAAGAGTCCATGAGCATAGATTTAAAAGTTCAAGTTCAAGTGATAGAAAGAGAAGAAGTAAGTTAATTGAGTTTACAATCCAAAAGCTAAACAAGTTTATAAGTTTCTACAAAATATGTGGCAATCCTAGCCATGGTCAGTGGGTCATTTAAACGTCCATTTCTCATCGAGTGGATGTCTAGAAGACATCATCAGGAGTCCACTCTGCTACGTTGTGTGGAGGTTCCTCTTCCTCAAGGATCTCCGGGGCAATGGCGTCGACATATTCACCTGTAACGCCAAGTGTAGCACCATTAGACTAAGCTAAGCAAGACAAACATATACAGTCCATATAACATGTATCAAATGACTAGTCAGACAGGTATAAATCATAAGAGATGAAGGAATAATCACTAGGCATATCAGTGCATGAATTTAGCATGAGACATACGAGTCATAGATAACAGATAAATATTAACAAACTAGTTGGCACAACCACATAAGCTATGTTCTCTCAAGTTAATCATATAACATGAAATAAAATGAGAGCAGAATATCAGGACAGGACAGGGCGGTGCTACTAGGAGACAGAGGTACCCAGAATTCTCCATCGTAGACCTAGGGTGCCGGTAAACCCTCAGAATATATTCCCATCTGCAGAGGGCCAGAAATTTACTAAACCCACACTTAGCCGGGTCCGACTTAGATAGGGTCGAAGCTAAGTGGTGCCGACTCATAGAGTACAATATACAAACAACAGAGCAGGTGCAGGACAGTGTAAATCAGATACAGGACATATACAGGACAAGACATATAAATAACAAATCGGGACTTACTGAAATATGCTGAACAAATACAGGAATAAATGTAACACAACAGATGTGTAACAGAAAATACACAACTAAACAGAAGTATGATCAAGTCATACTAGAATACTGGAAACGGAATGCAATGCATGTACATACAGATCATATACGGAGTCAAGACGAAAATCAAGCCAAACCTACGGTCTTGGGAACACATGTGGTCTTCACCGTCCAACTCAGGGTAGTATTAAGAGTTTGACATTATCGGGCTACGAGGACCCCTTGGCGTTACATAATTTGGATGTCGAATCCCTTAATAGAACACATTTGGCACGGTTACAATCCGAAGAACACAATGCCCCTGTTGTGGGTACGGGTGCTCAATCCATATCCACAATTAAACAAACCCAGTGGTCATGATAAAAGTTCAGGGTGCACATACTACAAGTCCATCTATCAGGCCAATCAACTAGATCAAGCTACGGTTCAACGTCCGGCTCATGGAGACGTCCATTTGTCACAATTATATAGAATCCAACATATAATCTTTTCCGAGGCTCAAATCAAATAAAATCACTTTTTGTTGGGTTCTACACATCATGAGCTTTCCAACGGTATGTAGATCTCCAAAAACGGACTTACGGTTAAAAAGTTATGGTCGTTGGAAAATCTGCATACTGCAAGTATCAGGTTCGCTTGAGCGACCAGATGTTCGCTCGAGCGGACCCGAGACAGAGAGCTGTTCGCTCGAGCGGACCAAAGTTCGCTCGAGCGAACTCTCCCAGAGAGCTCTTCGCTCGAGCGTGCACTCACGCTCGCTCGAGCGAACTGTCAAATCCTGGGTTCCGAAAATCTGAAACTTCTTGATTTCTCCCAAGCCATTCAAGGCATTCCATCAGGTTTTAAAACACTACCAATAGGTATCTTTGAGCTTCCAAAATGCTCATCAAAACCATCAATAAACCATATTACATTAACAAGAAGAAATCATCCACAAAATCCATTTTTGAGCAAGAAAAGGGTCTCTAAGCAAGATTGATCATATTCAAGAGACAAACAAGGAAGCATGCATATCAATGTACATATTTAACTTGCCTTGGTGCTTTGAGCTAACTCTCACACTCCAAATCTCTTCTAATCAGGAATCCCCAAAATGCAAGCTCAAATGCCCTAAAATGGTGAAAAACGAAATGGAAGAAATGAATGAGGAAGAAGATGATGCATGCACGAATTTAGGACATTCTTCCACTTAATATGAAGCAAGAGAAAGGAAATGGAAGATGAGACTTACCAATGGAGGAAATGAAGCACTTTTAGAGAGAATGGAAGCTTGGAGAAGATGAATAGGAAGATGAAGATGTCTCCACCAAGACTTCACATGCAAGGATCCTTGGATTGTTGCTTGAGATGAGGAAGAAAGAAATGAAGAAGAAGAGTAGAGGAAGAGAACTCTCAGCTGGACATGAAGAAGGGAAAAGAGTAGCTGAAATGGGTTTTAACCCAACTTTTCTCCTGCACTGCATGCAAGTCCACAAAATGGACTGAAATTTCAAGAAAGGGCTTGGGCTGATTAAGTGGGCTGGGAATGGGCCTAAATGGATCCGAATTTGATGGGTCAAGGCATGAAAGTTGAGGCCCATGAAATGCTCTATGCAATGCATTAAAAACCCAGAAATTTCTAAGTACACACAAAAACCCAAAACACTCCAAAAGTCATAATCTACCTAGTAAATGGTCAAACCCCACTAATTCTACCTAATCAAGTCCAATCACAATCAAAACATCCATTAAGCAATAATCTAAATTAATTAACTCTAAAACGAGATTAAGGCGGGTCGGGGTGTTACAAGAAGCTTGGATGAGAGGTCGCTCCTTGCTCAAAATCCTTGCAAATGGGTTCTTTGGAAAGCCAATAGAGAGGAGAAGAAGATGGGAAGATCAAATCTCCCTTTAGCATCCAAGAAGAAAGGTTTCCAAGAGGAGAGAGAAAGGGGCTGGGAGAAGAAACCTAGACTCCCCTTTGTTGCAGGAAAAGAAGAAGAATGGGAGAGAAGAGAAACCCATTGGCTTCTTATGAAGGATAATGGGCTGGGCCCCATGGGCCCCAACTTACAAGGGTCAAATCTATCATTTGCGGGTCCCAAATGAAAACGACGAAGAAGACAAAAACGATCAGCGAAATATATACTTTCCAAAAAGTATATTTTCCCCAATTTCTGAAATTTTCGAAATTCATGGACAGATTTAGTGTGAAAGGTCAGTTTTGCCCTTTTTCTCGAAAAACGCATTTTCTGATCATCAAATCAAAATGGTCAAAACATGAAAGTTGTTAAACTTCATAAAATGAGTCAAAATACACCAAATCCAGAATTTTTAGAAATCAAAAGAAATTTCTCATAAAAATACATATCATGAGGACCGGGTTAAACTATAGTCAAAGGTCTTCAAAATCTCCAAGGTTATGGAAAAATCCAGTCAAACTCAAAAACAAGGTCAAACTAAATCAAATCTCACTTAACAAGTTAAACCACGATTAAAATAATACTAAATAAAAGAACTGGGGGTCGGGATCTTACAATATGAAAGTAGAATTTTTAGTTATTCCATTGCAGAATGAAGCGTCAACATCAGCTTCCTCTCCGACCGTATCCCAGCGTATGTTACATAGTAAAGACAGCTCTAGCATCTTCGCCATTGATACCATAAAGAACATGGTCAGTTTGATCTTGAATGTGATTCAATGTTTTGATATTGATGATTGATTTAGATTTATATATAAGATTTTTTTAATAAATTCTCCTCTTTAAAATAAGCATGCCTCCCAATTGAATTTGACAATCAATTTGTTCCTATTTATATTTAAATTTACTTTCAATTAGCCTATCTTTCCATCCAATATCCATGCGCTATTAATGGAAAGGGATAATGGTATATGGGGTTCTCCAAAAGATGATGACTAATTCTGAATTTTATATATAATTATTTTAAATAGAGTTTGTTTATGTACTCGATGTTTAGTTTTAACTTAAATTGAGTTTTCGCACTATGAATTAAAGGCTCGCGTTGGACGCAGGCCTTGAAGCACTAGTTATACATATTAAAATACCAGCCCCCTTCGTAGGAGAGCGACGCGTGGCTCATTCTCTTATACATTCACAATGACATGTGGCATACCCTCTTATAGAGAATCCTTAATTATCTTCATCCTGCCTCCATCAAATCTTAAACTTGACTTGACCAATCAATATATATCCCTTTTATCTCTTAAAATCAGATCTCCGGTTTCTCTTTATGTTAGGATATCTTTATATCAATCTCTACGATCCTTTCAAAAAATTTGCACGTGAGGTTTTTTTTTATAGTCATCTTTTATATATTCACCTTGGATTTTCATTTTTAACCATTTTTTTGCAAGAATTCATAAAAACTTGTATTGCTTTTTTGGTCTCCTCTGTTCAGCTTTTCTCTTTCAGTTTTTTGTTTGGCCTTTTGGCCAAGTTTGGGATGGCTTTTTTTTTTATAAGCCTCCTTGTTTTGTTTTTCCCTGTAATTTGGGGGCTTTATGCCCATTTCCCTCTTTTCTCTCAATACAAATTTATCTTCAAGCAAAAAAAAAGAAGGTGAGGACAGTCTCAAGAGAGCAGGTGAAGCTGTTGCGGGATGCAGTACATGATGTGAGTACAATAAAATGTAACTTGAAAGCCCAATCCTAAATTAGACCATATGTAATGTGTACCGGGTGATGCACCTACTACTGGAAACGACTCTTTTGACATGCACACATGCTCCAAGTCACTTAACAATTTTAATGGCCCAAGGGATACAACTTGGTCCAGGGCAGTTTGGTTTTTGTGTGGGGGTATTTTCTAAGATACCGAGATTACATTAGCTTCGGTAATGGTACCAGCTAATCATGTCTCAACCTCGGCCATGCGCACCTCGGTAACAGTACCAGGCCGCAACCGAGATCAAGGTCATCCCCAACTTCGGTCATTCCTGACCTCGGCACCGTGTCCTGGCCACGGTCACGCATCTCGGCAATAGTGCCAGAAAGCTAGCAAGACAGACACTGACAGCCAAACCGCTATGGAATCTCAACCACGTCATGGGACGTGTGATAAGACAAGGGCATGCGCAAGTGGGATTGATGAGCCATCCCTGCTGTCGAGACCCTGGACCGAGATTAGAAGATTCAAGACCCGGGCCCGCGACGTAGAGTTGTGTTACCACAGGTTCCCGCGGTGAGGATCCCAAGACATGGGGGTTTAACTCACATGTACAAATATGCGGAAGCGTGTAGTAAGAACATATTCAATCATGATATAAACATTTTAACAAATCTTATGAGTACGGTGACATCGAGACTTAATATCAGAAAAAGAAATTATAATATGGCATTCCCATCATAGTTAAAGTTTTCAAGATAACAAGGTGAGTTAAGTTAAATACATCCCAAAAAAAGAGGCCAACAATGGCCAATACACATCCAAAGGTACAATCCAAATTCCCAAAATGAAGTGAATGAATCTCATATGCCCACCCGACGTCTAATTGACGTTGTCGGGTTGCCACTCGCAAGCTGGGGGTGGCTCAATTGCCTCATCCGGACACTCCTCCTCAAGGGCAAAGCCTCCTGCACCTGGGCACCAAAATGACAAGCATCAAACACGACGGTCTAGCAAGAAATCAATTTAGGCATAAACAAGAAAACAATATTAAAACAATTTAATAAAGTCGAAATAGTTCAAGATCAAGATATGCAATTCAAATTTACAAAACTAGCATGAATACTTATAATTGTTAGGAATTTTGTGTATTGCAATTTGATGGATGCATATCATTTTAATCATCATTTGATTTCTCACACTTGCATTATTTTAGAAAACATTGAAATCTTATTTTATCCATGCATTGTGTTTAAAATATGGTAAAACTCATGTTTTATGCATGAATTGGTTTTAATTTTGGATGCAATTGATTTTGTTAAAAGGAATTTCAAAATTCAAGCTTAGCCTAAGTTTTAAAGTTTCAAATGATTTGTGGCTTTTTATGATTCATGATTTTAAAAATACTTAGATTGATTTAAATCATGTTTCAAGCTTGATTTAATGGCCCCAACAAGTCCCACATCAAAAATCTTTGAAAATTGCAAAAGTATGCAAAATGGGAAAAGTGACCCAGGGCCCAGTGTACCCGGTCGACCGGGTACACATCCCGGTCGACCGCGTACACTGCGGGTCGACTGGGCAGAGAGCCGTTTGGCTCTCCAACGGTCATTTTTCTGACCGTTTGGATGGGGTCGACCGGGCCTGTCATGGGGTCGACCGGGGACACGCAGAAACTCTGTTTTCTGTGTATAAAATGGCTTCATTCCCTTTGAAAAGGGTTGGAACTTTTGAGGAAACTTGGAGCCTTCTTGGAGGTGTTTGAAGAGAAGATAAAGGGGATGAACCAAGGGGATTAAGAAGGTCATTAAGGAAGCTAAAGCTTGGATCATGAAGTTAAATCTCCAAGTAAGCTTTGCTTAATTAAATCATATGTTTCATGCTTGGTTTTAAATCTTTGGTAAATGTTTTTAGCATGATAACTATGATGAAATGAATTCATTACTTCCATTCAATCTTTGATATTAAGTTGTAATGAATTCTTTTCTTTGATTCAAACTTAGTTTAGTTTTAAACTTTGTTAAACATGTTATGGTTAAAACTTTGATTTCTTTATAACATGTTAATTTAACTTGTTTGAATCATCATTGTTGTTTTCAATCTTTTTAAAACCTTTGTTAAATCTTGTTTTTGAAAACAACACTACAAATGCATCACATGTTTAAGCCAAATTAATTTCATACAACTTGTGAGCCTTTATGTTTTAAATCATCAACAAGTTAGTATTTGTTCATGTGATTTGCATTTAAACTTCAATCAATTCTTTCTATGTGCTTTAATCTTTGAATTGCTTTGAGCATATATTCATTGGACTTTACTTTTTAGACTTGATTGAAGTTGTCACACACACACCTCATTAGCATACATCTTTGCACTCATTAGTGTGTTGTGTGAGTTTAGTTTTCACTTTCAAATTAGCCTATTAAAGAGGCATTGTAATTGTGCTTCAATTGTAATCTCTTAGAGTGTTCTTTGGAAGACACTTTCTTTGAGAAATCATTTCTTTGTAAGGTTATTGCTTAGCCATTAAAAGCATATTGATAGGTTGTTGTTTAGCCTAGAAAAACATCATTGTAAGGTTATTGCTAAGCCTTGGAAAGCATACATTGTAGAGGTTATTGCTTAGCCTTTTGAAAAGCATAATAGTGGAAATCCGGTGGGGTGTGAGGAACACAAGCCGGTAGTGGATGTAGGCACGTTGGCCGAACCACTATAAATATTGTGTTGTGGTGATTGCTTTTGTGGTGATTGTTTTGTTTAGCTTCCGCATTATGTATGTTAATCATCACATGTGACTAGTTATTGTAAAGAAATTAAAATTGGTCATAATTAGTCATTAAGTGTAGCTCACCCTATTCACCCCCCCTCTAGGGTTAGGATCCCCAGGACTTTCAATTGGTATCAGAGCCTCGTGCTCTATATTAGGATCAAGTGTTTGGAACTCTTGATTAGGTGTAAAAACCTAGAGTAAAAACCCTAGTGTTGTACCTCCATGAAAATCATAAGAATGGATTCCACTAGTTTAGACTTTGTAGATTCTTGTGTAGATTCCTCTAGACCCCTCCTTCTTCCATCTATTGGAGATTCTAACATTAAAATGAATGAATCTAAATCTAAATTAAAAGAAGAGGAATATGATGAAAATGAAGCTTATGAGGAATTGTACACATGGTCCTTTGAGCTTTCTAAGAAGAATAAAAGATTAAAAGAAGAATCTAAAAGGCTAAACCAAGAATTAGTCTCTTCAAAAGATGAACTTAGAGAAAAAGAAGAATTAATAAATTGTACAGAATCTAAGTTCATGATCTCTTTGCATAACCTATATAATGCTCAAGATGAATTAAAAGATTTAAAGATAGGTTATGACAATCTTAATAAGGAAAATTCTAAACTAAGAGATCAATTACAAAGGCAAGACAAAGACTTTAACAATCTTGAATCTAAGTCAAGTATCTCTAAGGAAAATTTATCTAATGCTCAAATTGAACTAAATAAAACAAAGATAAATTGTGATGAGCTTAAGAAAGAAAATTTAAGTCTAAGAGATACTTTAAAAAGACAAGATGAGAACATTATCCATTTAAGATCCAAGTTGACAATTTCAATGGAAAACTTGTCAAATGCTCAAAATAATTTAAAACACCTTAGAACTTGGATCTAATGTTGTTAATGAACTTGAAATGAAGTTAAAACTTGCCAATGAAGAGCTAATCAAATTTAAGGGAATTGAACAAGAACTAACTAAAGTTAAAAATGAGAATTCAACCCTTAAAACCAAAGTCACTCAACTTGAAACATACAAACAAAAGTATGAGTGCAAATTTACCCAAAGTGAAGAAAGATTGGAAAAGTTATTTAAATTGGGTAAATCAAAAGGAGATAGGACGGGTCTTGGATTTGATAGGAATACCTCATATGACCCTAAATTCACCAACACTTTTGTGAAAGGTGAGTCCTCATTCTCTAGCACTCACACTTCTTTGCCCATGTCTAAATGTAATTATTGTGGCATTGAAGGACATTTTAGGTTTGAGTGCAAACAAAGAAGAAGCAATGTGTCTAAATCCATATTTGAACCAAAGAAAGGTAAATCAAATTCTATGATGGATAAGACACCAAAAACCAAGGAGAACTCCATGAAGCTTAAACAAGTAAAATCAATTAAGAAGGAGTCTCCTAAAATAGATTCTAAAAAGATTAAACAAGTTAAATCAAGTTTAAAAGAATCTATAAATAAAAAGGTTCTCAACCTACCTCCCTTAACTCAACAAATGAAAGAACTTTTGAATAAAGTTGCAAAGTTAAATTTAAAATTCAAAAGTCAAATTAAGGGAGGAGTTAAGAAGAAAAGAAAAATGAATTCATCCCCTAAGAAGAAAACTCACCAACCCCAAAAGACTAATCACCAATCTAAGCTAAATTTAGTCAAATCTAAATATCAAGGTGATAAGTCTAAGTTAAAAATTTATCAAATCAAATCTCCCATAGTTGGTGAGACATTTAAGATGGACCTCAAAGACCAACCCTCCCAAGACCTTAGGTGGATTCCAAAAGTTATGTACTTAGTCAAACCTTAAGGCCTTGGACCTCATTGACCAACCTATTCTTTATAGTTAAATCCTTTTGTTGGTCATGATTGCATTTGCATTTATGTTCTTTCATTAGTTACATTACTTTAAATGCAATGTTTATTTGTAATCAATTGATTTTGTTTTCATGCACCATACTAGTTACATATCATGGTTTTCAAAATCTTTTGATTATAATTTCTCATGTTAGATTTGCTTTTTGCTCTCATATAGTTATATCTTTTGTAATGCATTTCTACATGTTCAATTGATTATGATTTCAAAAGCTTTCATAGATAGACCTTTCATAATCGATTGATGTTGCAAAATCATTTGTTTGCATGTCTTAGTAAGATTTGTTTTGAAAAACAAATGATTTGAAACAATTTAGTTTTTCCATAGATTTCTAAGTTATATTTTCATATGGAAAATTATTGTTTTGAAAAACCAACTTGTATATGCTTCAAATAAGTTATATCTTTTAAAATACAAGTTAAAAAAAAAAAAAAAGTTTTATCTTCATTTTCATACTCATTTTGTCCATTGTTGGATTTTGTTTATGATTTGAAGATTGTTTGAATGGAATTGCTTTAAAATATTTTTAGTTATAAACATCAAAGCATGTTCCTTGTTTTCATTTCCTCATGCATTTAGTTATCTTAACTTAAATGGAAATGAATGTTGTCATAGGCAATTTGCATCTTTTAGTTACATTCTTTTTATATGCAAATGTCTATTAGTTCCTTGTTTGGTTGTGCTTGATTTTAGTTTTATTTGAAGACACCATTCTAGGACTCTAAAATCCATCTTTTGTGCTTTCTAGTCATTATATTTGAAATGGATGGTTATGATGTTGATTCATGTGTATCTTTCTTATTGTTGTCATCCTAATACATGTTTCAACTTCATAGTAGTGTTCTTAATCATATGAACCTCTTTGAAATCCATTTCTTGTATTTCATAGTTATATCTATTGTGTGTTGGATTTCTTAGATGATTGAATTCATATGATTAGACACTTTTGTAAATTGCATAGTCTTCTAAGTTATATCTTTTATGCAATTTCTCTTGTTCATCTCTATGTTCATTAGTCATATCATTAAAAGTGATGAATAATCATTTTATGATGCTTGTTGGAATTTTGTGTTTGTCACATTCCATTAGCATCATAATCTTCATGATTGCCACCTCTCATGCTCATATAGGTAAATCACGTGACCACCATGTTTATGTGTTCATAATCTTGGTTGGTTAATGGTTGAGGTAGGCTTCATGATTGAACTTCATTTCATTCATCTTGTGCATGATAGTTATATTTAATGAATGTATGAAATGATTTCAAAACCTTCATAGCATATGATTTTCATAGTTATATTGATTGATGCTATGTTTAGTATATCCCAATGACCTTGCCCTTTACTTTGGTAATTTGATCATATTGAACTTTATAGTCAAATATTATTATCAATTGAATCTAAACCTTCACTTGAAGTTAACCCTCAATTGGTTAAACCATCTTCTTCTTGTACCTATTAGTTAAATCCTTGTCAAAAGTTTGACAAAAGAAGAGTATGGATTGAGGGGGAGTAAATCTTCATAGGAAGTATTAGTTTTGATCAAATTCACCCTTATTGGCTCTTGATACCCTTATAGCTTATTACCCATGCATGATGACCTGTTATGTACTTCATTTTCGATTTCCTTTGTTAACAGGTGCTACTAAAAGGTATTTTCCTTGTTTCATGTGTGTAGGTACCCCTCCTCAATTGATACCTTTGCAATTTAATGGCAAAGGGGGAGAAAGTTCTCAAGCTTAATGGCAAAAGGGGAGAAAGAATTAAGGGGGAGAAAATGCTAAAGGTGGAGAGAATGCACATCTTGCCAAAAGAAGAGTGCATGGTCAAAAGGGAGAAATGAAGAGAAGAAAGCTTGGGAGCTAAAGAAGTTGCTTGGCCAAAGAAAGGAAGATGGAAAGAAAGCTTGAAGAATGATCAAGCTCCAAGCATCAAGAAGAATGAAGAATGAAGCTAGAGCCCAAGCTAAATGAAGAAGCATCCAAAGAGATTTCAAGAATTGTCCAGCCAAGGAGGAGCTGAAGACTGTGTGTGAACTCTTAGTGTTGAGCAAGGTTTGCCAACATATTGAAGGTTTGCCATCAAATTGCAAAGGGGGAGATTGTTAGGTTTTTGTTTATTGCAATTTGATGGATGCATCATTCATTTTATTCATCATTTGAATTCACACACATGCATTGATTTAGAAAATCTTGAAATCTTGATTTACACATGCATTGTTTTAAACCTTGTAAATCATATGTTTCATGCATGTTTTGGTTTTCATCTTGGATGCATTTTATTTGAAAAAGGATTTTTACAAATCAAGCTAGCCAATGATTTAAAGTTTCAAATGATTTTTGGCTTTTTATGTTTCATGTTTTTAAGCCGCTTAGAATGATTTAAAACATGATTCCAAGCTTGATTTATTGGCCCAAAAAATCCCCAAGGAAAAATACTTTAAAATATGCAAAATAAGCATTTTTGGGGGAAATGGTCCAGGGGACCCGGTCGACCCGCAGTGTGGCCGGTCGACCGAGCCCATGGACCCGGTCGACCGAGCCCACTGCGGGTCGACCGGGAAAGAGCCAACGGCTCTTTTTTCAAACGGTCAGTTTTATGACCGTTGGAGGCCAGGTCGACCGGGGCTTTTATGGGGTCGACCGGGCACTCGCAGAACTCAACTTTTTGAGTATAAAAAGGGGTTCATTCCCATTTAAAGTGAGTGGAACTTTGAGCAACTTTCAAGCCTTCATTGAGGTGTTTGGAGACAAAGAAAAGGGGATGAACCAAGAGAGACCAAAGGGTCTATAGGAAAGCTAAAGCTTGGAAATCATGAAGTTAAATCTCTAAGTAAGTTTTAGTTTTCTTAATCATATGTTTCATGCTTTGCTTAAATTATTGGTAAATGATTTTTAGCATGTTAACTATGATGTATTGAATTCATTACCTTCATTCTATCTTTGATTTATGTTGTGATGAATTCTTTACTTTGATTCAATCCAAGTTTGTTTTAAAATACTTTATAAAACATGTTATGTTGAAACCTTTGATTTGTTTTATAAATATGTTTCATTAACTTGTTTGAATCATCTTTTGTTGTTTTCATTCATTTGATCTTTAGTTAAACTTTCATTTTGAAAACAACATTGCATATGCATCACATGTTTAAGATAAATTAATTTCATACAACTTGTGTCATTTTGATTTTCATAAATCATTAACAAGTTTGCATTTTATACATGTGATTTGCATTACACTTCAATCAAATCTTTTTATGTGCATTAAACTTTTAAATGCTTTTAGCATATATTGATTGAGCTTAATTTTAAACTTGATTGAAGTCTTCACACACACACATCATGAGCATACATCTTTGCATTTCATAGAGTGTTGTGTGAGTTAGTTTTTCAATTTCATATCCGCCTATTTAGAGGCAATTTATTTGAGCTTAATTGTAATCTCTTTGAGTGTTTTGTAAAAACACTTTCTTTGAGAGAAATCAATTGATTGTAAGGTTATTGCTTAGCCATATAAAAGCATAGTGTAAGGGTTGTTGTTTAGCCTAGAAAAACATCATTGTAAGGTTATTGCTAAGCCTTGGAAAGCATACATTGTAAGAGGTTATTGCTAAGCCTTGGAAAGCATCTTGTAAGAGGTTATTGCTTAGCCTATTGGAAAAGCATATTAGTGGAAATCCGGTGGGGTGTGAGGAACACAAGCCGGTAGTGGATGTAGGCACGTTGGCCGAACCACTATAAATATTGTGTTGTGGTGCATGCTCTTGTGATGATTATATGTATTTAGCTTCCGCATTGTGCTTGTTATCATCACTAGTGACTAGTTAGTTTATAGAAAATTAAAATTGGTCATAGTTAGTCACTATTAGTAGCTCACCCTATTCACCCCCCCTCTAGGGTTAGGATCCCAAGGACTTTCAATAATATCATGAAAAGATAAATCCACAAAGAGCTCATCCTTTCATTACCATAATAATGATAAGAGCAAGCACACACGACAAGACACGCTAAGCAAAACACGATCCCACATTACACAAGGTAAACAGGGAGGCCGGCCTCGGAACCGAGAACACGCATGATGTGTAATATAATACATGACTAGTCTGCAGACAGTCCACATGTTTAAGGACCCCCGGACAGTGGATCAGACTGAAGGGACAGTCCAAGCCCAGTGGTATTTACTTAGAATCATGAATGCACAAAACACGACGAAATGCTTATTAAATTTATCAAAAATCAAGGGAAATCGCTTGTCAAAACTAAACAAGGCATAAACATATGCATAACAAGCTTAAGAAGTGATCCCCTTTCATTCTAAAAGTAGTTCTTCAAAACACACTTATACTTGAAAATTCAAGTCAAAAGTACGATGATAATTCTTGTATAAAAATTGAAGTTCAAAAGCAAGATTCATTAAGCATATGTTAAGACTATTCATTGATCTTTATGTAATTGAAATCTAAATGCCGAAAAGGTAAAACTAATTGGTGTCACCAAAGTTGATAAGGCATTTTAAAATTTCAATTATATAAAATCAAGTTAAAAGCCTATAAACATAAACTAGTTTTCATTCTAAAGAAATTCTTCGAAAATAAAAATATATGGGATTTCGGTCATCTTCTCGGTCACCTGTCGATTAGCTGAGATGGGGATGTCGGCTAACCGACACCTGACCGAAGGCTGACCGACAAATCTCAACCCAGAAACTGCAGCTATCAAGAAAAGCGACTGACAAGGGACTCAGTTGGTTGTCGGCTAGCCGACAATCAGGGTTCAGTTAGCCGCCAGCTGACCGAAAAGCCCAGACGTGAGTGCAGCTCTCTGGAAATCAAACCGACAAGATTTCGGCTGGCTGTCAGTTGACCGAACTGCGATGCCTGATCGACAATGCACGAATAATGCGTTTCAAGTCAGATTTTAACATTTTTATTCCCTTCTTCATTCCCATTTCTGAACCACTTGCACTCCCCAAGCCACCATGCTTTCCAACGGATCAAATTTGAACATTTCTAAGCCATTCCATCCAAAACTAAATCATTCATTTCATTGAAAACACCAAACTCATTCTATACATTAAATCACACATGCTTGCAAATCGAAAACAAGAATCTAGGAGCTTGGAAAAATCATCAACATCAATATAATTAGTGAAACTGATGCTAATGATTTTAAAGAGCATAAACATAACATACATTTTGAGATTAAGCATTAAAATCATGCTTTTAAAGGAAATAGTGAAACCCACATTGCAAAGTATGAAAATCCTACAAAGATTACTTGCCTTTGTCCAAATGCCTTAGTAAAACTTCACAAAAATCCAATCAAAGAAGAGATCCACGAAATCTACACAAAAGCCCCAAAATAGAAGATACAAAAATCATATTTGGTCAACACAAATCCCCATTTCAAAAATGGGTCTGAAAGTATGAAAAACAAGCTCTTTGTGAGCTAAATAAACTCCATGGAAGAGAAGAAATGGAGCTCTAACATGTAGCTTGTCAAACAAGGAGTAGAGAGCTAGAAGAAGATGAATAGTTGCAGGGATTTGTCCAAAAAACATGCCCAACTGAAGCTTGAGAAGAGAGGAAGAGATTGATGGTCTTGGATTTGAGAATGAAGTCTTCTAGCTAGATCATTCAAGGGAAACAAGGTTGGAGAAGATGGAGTTTCTCCTCCCAGCTCTAGGTCAAGAATAGTTGCAAGATTTTAGAATAATGGAGGGGAGAGAATAAGAGAGCTTTTATATGATTTGAGAAGTGGGTCCCTAGCAGCTGAAATTTGAAGTGATTAAAACATGGTCTTGCGGACTCCGGATGAGATCGACGAAGAAGGATAAAATGATCCTCGAAATATCTAGTTTCCAAAAAGTATAATTTTGATATGGTTTTGTGATTTCGAGAATTATGCACAGATTATGCATGAAAAGTCATATTTACCCTTTTGGGCCAAAACTTGAGTTTCTGGGCCTCAAACATTTACGAGCTAAAAACGAAAGTTGTCATAAATAATAAAATCACTCAAATGACATAAAAATCACGATCAAAATCACAAAACTAGAACGATCACCCATTTCACACGTGCACTCGCGGCGTCCCTAAGTGTGACCGACTAATATTAAACGATCTCAAAATTCCCAAAACTAAACCCAGACTAAATCTAATCATATTCTAACCCAACTAATACTAAAACTCACTTAAGGCTAAACACTCACGTAATTAGTACTAATCGAGTTGGTCTGGGTCGGGGTCTAACATCCTCCACCCCTTAGGATATTTGGTCCTCCAAATAAAAACAAGTTTACCTCTGGCAATAAATGTGGATATTTTCTCTGAACTTGATCTCTTAATTCCCATGTTGCTTCTTCTGGCTCGTGATTTTCCCAAAGTACCATGACCTAATGGATAGTCTGGTTTCTCAACTCATGTACTTTAGTGTCAATGATCCTGATTGGCTTCTCTACATACGATGCATCTTCTCGAATCTCTAAAGGATAAAGTGGAATTGTATGAGAAGGACTATGAACATGCTTCTTGAGCATGGAGACGTGAAATACGTTATGCACCCCGGAGAGTTCCGGCGTAACGGAAGTCTATAGGCAACGTTTTCAATTTTGCTTAAAATCTCATACGGCCTAATAAATCTGCTTGATAATTTGCCTTTCTTTCCAAACCTCAGAGTCCCTCTAACCGGTGAAACCTTCAAAAACACTTTTTCACCCACATTAAACTGTAATTCTCTTCTACGAGTGTCAGCATAACTCTTCTGTCTGCTTCGAGCAATCTTTAATATGTCCTGAATCAATTTGACCTTATCACTTGTTTCTCCAACTATTGTCGGTCCATGGAAGCTACGAACACCGACTTCTTCCCAACAAACCGGAGTACTGCATCTTCTGCCATAGAGTGCCTCGAAAGGTGCCATTCCAATGCTAGAATGGTAGCTATTGTTATATGTGAACTCACAAAGCGGTAGGTACTCATCCCATTGAACCTTGAAATCTAACCACAGGCACGTAACATTTCTTCAAGAGTCTGTGTTGTTCGCTTTGATTGACCATCTGTCTACGGATGATACGCTGTGCTGAACTGAAGTTTGGTACCCATAGACTCAAGAAGAGTTCTCCAAAATCTCAAAACAAATCTGCTGTCTTTGTCTGAAGTGATGGAGAAGGGTTGACCATGTTTACTGACAATCTCATTGATGAACAAACTTACAAGTGGTGCCATATGCATCATATTCCCTGTCTTCATCGGAATGAAATGAGCAGACTTCATAAGATGGTCTACCATAACCCATATAGCATTGTTTCCTCTCTTGGTGTTAGGCAAACCGGAGACGAAATCCATAGTGATGTGCTCCCATTTCCACTTCGGGATCTCCAAAGGCTATAGCAAACCTGGAGGCTTCTGATGTTATGCTTTGATCATCTGGTAAGTCAAGCATTGTGACACAAAAGCTGCTATCTCTCACTTCATGTTATTCCACCAAAATCTGTTCTTTAAGTTATGGTACATTTTCGCGCTACCGGGATGCATAGAGTACTTTGTGCTATGAGCTTCAGTCATTATTTCATTCTTCAAATCATCCACATTTGGTACACACAACCGGTCACAAAAACACAATATTCCATCTAAAATCCTGAAATCTGGACGTTCTGCAATCTGTTCCACAATCTTGGCCAAGTCTGGGTCTTGCAACTGACTGTCTTTGATCTTCTGGATAAAAGTAGGCTTAGACACTGTCATATGTGCTTACATCACACCCTTCCTCAAAGGTTGCACTTCTACTCCAAGTTCTTCAAACTGCTGGTAAACACTAACTCCTCTCAAACTAGCCATAACCGTTGATTTTCTGCTCAATGCATCAGCTACCACATTAACCTTGCCGGGTTATACTTGATCGGGAAGTCATAATCTTTTATATATTTCATCCACCGTCTCCGCCTCATATTCAATTCTTTCTGTGAGAATAAATACTGTAAACTTCGGTGGTCAGAATGGACTTCTAATTTCTCCCCGTAGAGATAATGTCTCAACATCTTCAAAGCAAGAATTACTGCTGCCAACTCTAAGACATGCGCTGCCTAGTTCTTTTCATGATCTTTCAACTGTCTCGAGCCATACATAATCACTTTGCCATCTTGCATCAGTACACAGCCTAATCCCACATTTGATGCATTCGTGAAAATAACAAATCCATCGCTACCCGATGGTAATGTGAGGATTGGAGCTGTGGTTAATCTTTTCTTCAACTCTTGGAAACTTTTTTCACATTGATCGGTCCAAACAAATGGTACACTCTTCCGGGTTAACTTCGTCAATGGTACTGCAATGGACGAAAACCTTGGACAAATCTTAGGTAGTAGCCTGCTAACCCCAAGAAACTTCTGATTTCTATCACACCGCTGGGTCTTTTCCATTTGACAACTGCCTCAATCTTGGTTGGATCAACCGCTAACCTTTCTCTTGAAATGATGTGGCCTAGAAATGCAACTTGCTCTAGCCAGAATTCACATTAGTTCAACTTTGCATAGAGCTGATTGTCCTTCAAAAGCTGTAATGACATTCTCAAGTGTTCTTCATGCTCCTCCTTACTCTTAGAATACATGAGAACATCATCGATAAAAACTACCGTAGAGTGATCCAAGTACTGTGCAAACATTCATAAGAGCTGTAAAGACTACGGGTGCATTTGTCAAGCCAAATGGCATCACTAAGAACTCGTAATGCCCATATCTTGTCCGAAAAGCTATTTTTGACACGTCAGACTCTCTAACCCGCAACTAATGATATCCTGACCTCAAGTCTATCTTGGAAAAATAGGCTGCTCTCTGCAATTGATCAAACAACTCGTCTATCCTTGGCAAAGGGTACTTGTTCTTAACGGTCACGTGGTTCAATCTTCTGTAGTCGATGCACATTCTAAGGCTTCCATCCTTCTTTTCACAAATAACACTGGCGCTCCCCAAAGTGAAACACTTGGCCTAATGAAGCCTTTGCTTAACAAATCTTGCAACTGAAGTTTCAATTCACCTAACTCTGTTGGAGTCATCCTGTAAGGTGCAATAGATATTGGTGTTGTCCCTGGAAGGAGCTCAATAGTGAACTCAACTTCTCTAATTGGTGGTAAACCTGGGATTTCTTCAGGAAAAACATCCAGAAATTCACACACAACGGGGATATCTTCCACCCCTTGAAACTGTTTATCCTCCGTGATAAACGCTATGAATGCTTCACAACCACTGTTTAATAATCTGTTAGCTTTCAAAGCTGAAATACAACTGGTTTGTGTTTTCTTTTTGTTGCCCTGAAACATCAAATCTGTTTGTGGTCCTTGCAATCTGAAGGTAATGGTCTTGCCAAAACAATCCATGGTAGCATGATTGGTCTCTAACCAATCCATGCCTAAGATGATATCAAAATCATGCATGTCTAAAACAATAAGGTTGGCTAGTAGACTGACATCTCCTAACAAAATGAACAGCTAGGGTAATAGGTTCTACAAACAACCTGTTTACCTACTGGTGTGGTGACAGTCAAATTATAACCCAATTCTGCATGTGGTGCATCAATTTTCTTTGCAAACATGAGAGAAAGAAAGGAGTGTGTGGATCTTGGATCAAATAAAATCTGTGCTTTTACTCCACGAATAAGAAGTTTACCTTCTATGACGTCTCCTGCAACTTTTGCATCTGTACGGTTGAGTTGATACATGCGTGCATGTTGGTTTGGCCTGTTCTGTCCTTCATTCTGCCTGCCTTGGACATTTCTGTTTTGTGGCGAACGAGCATTTTGGTTCTGTACTTGTTGTCTAGCTTGTTGTTGTTGCTATGGTGGCCTAGCTTGATTTTGAACTGGTGCTTGGTTTTGTGGGGCTGCTTGCCTCTGCTGTTGATATCTGTTGCCTTGGTTCTGAAGTTGTGAGCAGTCCTTGATAGCATGATTCATTGCCCCGCACTTAAAGCAAACACCTGTGGCCTTACGACATTCCTGAGTTGGATGGCTTTTGCCACAATGATCACACCCTTGCCTTGGTGGATTTTGGTCTTGCCTTGGTTTCTTGCCGTTATGTTGTCTCTGATTTTGCTATTGGTGTAGTTACTTTCTATCCTGAATTATCTCATTGTTGAAGTTTTCAAATTTGTAAGCTCTTTTTACCGCTTTAGCAAAGGTGGTTGGCGGTACTACTCCTGTAGCATCTCTTTTGATTATAGGATTCAATCCTTCCAAGAATTTGTCAATCTTCTTTTGCTCAGTATCAACCGGCTCCCTAGCATATCTTGCAAGCCTCTCAAATTTCGTAACATATTCCAAGACAATCATACTCCCTTGTTTGAGTTGTTGGAACCCTACAGCTTTCTGTCTCTTGATATGTGAAGGGACATATTTATCAGTAAACTCTGTCTTGAAAGCTGCCCAAGCACCCTCATCTGGTATAGTCTGATACGGTTCTTTAACTGTCTGCCACCAAGAGTCTGCAAGCCCATAGAATAAAGAAGCTGTAAGGTTCACTCTCTGTCTGCCCGTATAAGTAAAAACATCGAAGATCTTTTATGTGTTTGTCAACCAGTCATCTGCACTCAATGGGTCTTCTTGGCCTGAAAACTCCTTGGGTCCCCTCTTCTTGAATCTCTCAAAGAGAATGTTAGGGTCATCAACCCTATTGTTGACTACTATAGGCTGTGCAGGTTGAGTTTGGGGTCTATTATGTAAAACATCTAACAATTGTCTCTGTACTTGTGCCATCTCTTCATCTTTTTTGGCCATTTGCTCTTGGAATCTGGCCTGATTTTTATTAGCTTGTCTCTGTTGGTCCAACATAGCTTGCATCAGTGTTTGAAACTGTGTAGCTGTAGGTGTATTTTCCGGATCTATGTCATTCAGTTGACTACTAGAAGCATTGTTTGTTGGTGTTTTTATTGGAGCCATGATGCTGCAAAATAAATTGTTAGTACATAAAATAAATATGGCTTGACTGGTCATCTAGGTCCAAACTAAATGAAATAACTAACTCACGAATCCTCGCCACGTCCCTAAGATTTCTAGTTTCTTTTAAGTGCCTGAAACAAGTCCCGCTCTGATACCAGTCTTGTCGCGACCCCGGACCGAGATTAGAAGATTCAAGATCAGGGCCCACGACATAGAGTTGTGTTACCACAAGTTCCCGCGGTGAGGATCCCAAGACATGGGGATTTAACTCACATGTACAAATATGCGGAAGCGTGTAGCAAGAACATATGCAATCATGATATAAACATTTTAACAAATCTCATGAGTATGGTGTCATCGAGACGTAATATCAGAAAGAGAAATCATAATATGGCATTCCCATCATAGTTAAAGTTTTCAAGATAACAAGGTGGGTTAACTTAAATACATCCCAAAAAAAAGAGGCCAACAATGGCCAATACACATCCAAAGGCTCAATCTAAATTCCCAAAATGAAGTGAACGAATCTCATACGCCCACCCGATGTTTAATTGACATCGTCGGGTTGCCACTCGGGAGCTGGGGGTGGCTCAGTAGCCTCCTCCGGACACTCCTCCTCAAGGGCAAAACCTCCTGCACCTGGGCACCAAAATGACAATCATGAAAACGATGGTCTGGCAAGAAATCAATTTAGGCATAAATAAGAAAACAATATTAAAACAATTTAATAGAGTTGAATCAGTTTAAGATCAAGATATGCAATTCAAATTTACGAAACTAGCATGAATACTTATAATATCATGAAAAGATAAATCCACAAAGAGCTCATCCTTTCTCTACCATAATAATGCAAATCAATTTGAGCTCTAATCACCTCTTAAGCCCACAATCAAACACCTATACACAAAACCCCCAAATCCAAACCCTAGATTATCAAAATCCAATTAAAACAAGACGGAATTTTCCAATAATTGAAATGGAGTTTCCCTAGGGCTAAACAAACAAGATTATAAAACTATTAGGAAGATTACTTATAAGGAAGTTCTTTAAAAAGCAAGGTGTTGTCCAAAGGAAGTCTTGGAGTGGGTGATTTTCTTCAAAAATGGTGTCAAGATGAAGGCCTTTAGATGAGGAAGAAGATTATAGCAACTAATTTTCCATTAGCACTAGCTTAGTGGGGGATTGAAGATGAAGAAGCAAGAAAAGGTAAGGGAAAACCCTTAGGGCTGGGATTTCTCTTCTCCTCTAGGGTTTTTGCCAAAAATGGGAAAAATGAAGAAGAAGCTTTCTATATATAGTAAGTGGGAGTGGGGCCCACAACTTAAAAGACTTCTCGGGCTCAAAACATGATTTTCGGGGCTTCAAGCGAATTCGACGAAGAAGACAAAGTTGCTCGGCAAAATTTCTAGTTTCCAAAAAGTATATATTTTGCACATTTTGGTGACATTTAAATCGGTGTCCAGACTTTGGGTAAAAAGACCATTTTGCCCTCAATTAGTGAAAAATCGGGTTTAAGGTCCTTGAATGGAAACGATGTCAACATGAAAGTTGTAGGGATTAACAAGATAAGTCCAATGGGGTCAAAACACGATTCTTGGAAATCATCGGTAAACCCCCAATCTCACACAATTCGTAACAAGAACCCCCAAAGGGTCCCACAAATAAAAAGGCTCTCCAAATTCCCCAAAGCTATTATAAAAGCTATTCTAATCCCCAACTAGTCCAAAGACCACTAAACACACTAAACTAAAACACAACTTAATTAACTCTAAACGAGGTCTCTCGGGTCGGGGTCTTACACTTATAATACTTGGAAAATTTGTGAAATGGGAATGGGAAAAATGAGAGAATGAGCATATGTGGGATTATCCGGGAATCGTTCGAGCCTCAATGTGCACTTTATCATTTAAATGTTGTGGATTTTCATTGGCATCAAACATATTCTCTTAATAATCAATGTTTAAAGGTTAAATGTGCATTGAGATGGTTCCTTGGTAAGTCATTCTACACAATTCCATTCCATTTCAAGTTAGAGAATGTATTTGTATTTGTGTTTGTATTCTTTGGTAAACTAATTTGAATAGCATCGGTGATTTGTTGTAAAATCATGGGGTTTTCCATATTCGAATGGATTGATCGTATGATTTTATACAAATCATTTTGATGTGTATTTGAGCGGCTTACCATGGATATTCGTATGCTTTCTCCGAATCGATTTGAAAGGAGATTGGAGTGGTTCGCCACATTCGGGATTTCTTCGATGAGACTATTATTTTGATAAGACTAGTATTTTGAAAATAAAACCTCGAGGCAAGACGGGGCCAGAGCTTTGTAGTGTGAGCCCCTGAGCCAAGGGGATTATCATTATGGTTAGATTTATATCGGTTCGAGTTTTGAAAACTAAAGGCACCACTAGGCTTAGGTCACCTTGTCGGGCTGATCACCCGGCTTGGGATCTTTAATTTGTCCGCCAGCTGCAGCTTGGATTCTGTCTGTACCGACCATGGCAACGGTTTCTATCTGCCGGTCCCATTTGTATGGCTACGGTTCTGATTTGATCTGCCGGTCCCATTTGTATGGCTACGGTTCTGATTCTATTTCCCGTCCCACGTGTAGTGGCTACGGTTCTGTCTGCTCTTGTTACTTCGGTAATAGGAGAATATAGCTATGTGTGGTTGCCAATGTTTTATCTGTTTTATGATTCTTATTTGTTTATACCCATTATATTCTTGGAGTTTGCTAATGTTTATGATATCGATCTTTCATCGTATTGTTACCATTATTTGGGATTTGAAATGTATTTCCAACTATTAAATGTTTTATACGGGCTACTATCTTTTCGAGATGTTCGTACTTCTGAGACTGTTCGTCTTTCGATCATTTTATCATGGTTTGTTGCTATTATGGTTTAGACTCTTTAATCGGTTTAACAATGATTCCATAAGGTTTTATGTATGTCCTTTTGTTTCATATTACTTGTTTATTTGCTTGCCAGACCGTCGTGTCTGACCCTGTTTATTTGGTGCCAGTTTCTTCTCTTTCTATTTTTAGGTGTTTGATCGGAGGAGGCGGTGGGACCGCCGGTCTGACGTGAGAGGCTGCCCATTGATATCATCTAGATGTCAAGTTTGGCACCGGAGCTCGTAAAATCACTCGGGGTAGTATGTCACTTAGTGGTTTATTTGTATGGCTTTGTTAGCCTTTTTCATTGGGTTTGTAATTAAGACACTTGTTAATTGTAATTTGAATATGTGGGAAATAATAGTTTTGTTACTACCAGCTCAGTGTCCTTTAGATTATGATTTATGCCAGTCTGCTCATTTGATGGCTTTATGATATTGGTTGCGTGCGACACGGAACCCGATGGCCACGGATTCCGAGTCGTAACACCATGCTTAGCTTCCGCGAAAATATACTCTGATCGTGATGGAATTTGTCTATCCTCATTCACGCGGATCTTGGGAAATATAGCAAAAGTTTCAAATTATCCCAAAATTTCGCATCCCGAGGTCGGATCACTGCAGGACCCGGTCTCGAGGTGTGACAGATTGGTATCAGAGCTGGTTAGTTTCTAGGAAATAAAATACTCTAGAAACATTAAGACGTGTGGTGAGGATTCGTTAGATTGTGTCGATTTGTTTTCTCGTGTCATTGTTTCTTTGAATTTGAGTCGGCTTTTCTTTCAGTTCGGGAGACTTTGCTTATCTTTTCTTTTAGTTCTTGTTGTTGGGAAATCTGGATGACCATATTTCCTCCTTAGTGGTGGAGAATTTGAAGTCTCCATACTCTTGTTCGGTGTCTTTTATCTGTGCTTGCGTCAGAGACTGAGAACCCTATAGACTTAGTATGTTGTTTTCGGAGAACATCAGCAGACTTTCAGCCTTCAGCATCTTCATTGTGGTTAATGAGAGAAGACATGTGCATTTGCCCGTCAAAGTAGGACTTGACCAGTATTTGAGGATCCCCTTTCAGCTAATCGAAGATCATCGTGCAGCGTACCAAGGTAAGTAAATGTGGATTTTGGGTGAACTCAGACTATCTTTCCAAGATGAAGGACTGTAAGAGGTATATTAGCTATTGACTTTACGAAGAGAGGCGTATCAGCTATTGATTTTATGAAGGGAGAAGTGACTCTTAGTTAGTAAGACTAGAAGTTAGTACGAGATACTCAGGGATTTCTCGGATTCGATGAGCCTTGTCATGGTTTTGGTTGAGAATTTCTGTAACTTGTAGCTTAGCCAGTGTAGTTTTCAGAGGCAATACCAAGTGGATGGTTCGTTGTGGTCAAGATAATTTTTGGCAGCAGTGGAAATGTTGGGAATTTTACCGATTCACAGGGTATTTGATTGGACAACATGCAGATGCAAGGGAATACCTCAGTTGTTTGGATGTCCCTTTTCTTGGTGAGAATGATTTTCATGATGTTTTCATCTTTGTTATGTTTTCCTTAATGTCTATGATTTATCCGTGTAGTGTTTAAACAATGGATTTATGTTTCTTCTTTAAGGCTTATTTTTGAAATAAACTACGTCATTATACTCTTTTCATGAGTCACATGATTTTGTTTTCATAAGGTTTTGTGTTTCGAATTTTTGTTTAATCTTCTTAAGATATTATTTTACAATGACCTTAGAATTTCACTCTTGTTTTAATTTTCTTAAATATTGACATCTACATTTCAAAACCTTGACGATTTCAAAATTTTGTATATGTTTGGTTGGGAATGGATTTCAATAAAATTTAATGTATGGTCATACTACATGAATTTGATTTATTTTTGAAAATCCTAATTTGAGATTGTTGAGTATTTCAAGGATTTGTTGGGTTATGAAAACATGATTTTCAAAACGAATAATGTTGTTTCATGTTGAAACTTTGATAAACTTTATTTATTAAACTTTACTTGACAATCTGGAGGTTCGGTTTCTACTATGTTTTAAAATGATGAAATTCAACTAAGTAATTGTTTTAGTCATCATGTTTAAAATTTTAAGATTTGTTTTGCATCGAATGGAGGAGTTGTATTAGTTTATGGTTGGAGTTTGGAGGTGTATGAATTGAAGGGTTGATGGATGTCAGGAGGTGTACTGGTTCAGTTGGAGACAAAGTTGGATTTATGAGAGAGTAAATATCATTCGAGACTTGGATTGAAAGTTTCAACTTATCAAGGAATGATGTCGGCTTGGCAGATTTATTTTGTGGATGACACAGTATCAAGTAGAAGATCAAGAACAACAAACAGATGGAATTAGATGTGAGCAGGAATTCTGCGTACAGCACGGAAAGATTAGAATTCGGAGTTGTGAATACAAATTGGGTTCTAAGATCGGTTATGCTCGTCCGAAGTAAAAGACTTGAAGAGTGAAATCTGAAGAGAAAAGCTATGCGAAGTTTCGACACAGAACAGCTCAGCAGGTTATGGCAGTTTAACATTTGGAGTACAGTAGCGTGACATCTGGGTTGTAGCAGACCAAGTCAGTGATAGGAGACCTGTAGAATTTGGAGATTTTGATTTCAGAACGAAGAAGGATTGATGATATACTTGGAGGCCAGAAGATGATGATGCATTCGAGGAACATAGTAAGAGCAAACATATGGAATTTCAGAATTTTGCGAAATGAAGATTATTTCAGAGAAAACATGTCTACGATCACATCTTCGTACAAGCATCAGGAGCACCGTGTACAGCTTTGAAGGACTCAAGGCACAGAATTCCAAGTGATAGAAAGAGGCGGAACTTACTGTTTCTTGAACCGACAGTGACTGATGAGATAAGAAAAAGAAATGATCCAGTACAGGAACGACAGATGACACCAAGGATGATTAGAAGAATTGTTGAACACCAGTTTAGTCAGAGAAGTATGTTTTCAAGCAGATATGTGGAATAGTGTGAAGCCTTCAACCGAATCAGAGTGTTGTTGACCGTGCATCTCACTATCAGGTTTGATCAGAGGATCTCTCAGTTGCCGAGGTTCAGCGTAGGGTGTCAGTGTTTTCTTTTGTCGTTTGGGTTTTTTATTTTGATTTGATTTAGACCATTTGGAGGACCAAATGGGTTCTAAGGGGGGGAGGATGTAAGATCCCGACCCCCAGTTCTTTTATTTAGTATTGTTTTAATCGTGGTTTAACTTTTTAAGTGAGATTTGATTTAGTTTGACCTTGTTTTTGAGTTTGACTGGATTTTTCCATAACCTTGGAGATTTTGAAGACCTTTTGACTATAGTTTGACCCGGTCCTCATGATATGTATTTTTATGAGAAATTTCTTTTGATTTCTAAAAAATCTGGATTTGGTGTATTTTGACTCATTTTATGAAGTTTAACAACTTTCATGTTTTGACCATTTTGATTTGATGATCAGAAAATGCGTTTTTCGAGAAAAAGGGCAAAACTGACCTTTCACACTAAATCTGTCCATGAATTTCGAAAATTTCAGAAATTGGGGAAAATATACTTTTTGGAAAGTAGATATTTCGCTGATCGTTTTTGTCTTCTTCATCGTTTTCATTCGGGACCCGCAAATGATAGATTTGACCCTTGTAAGTTGGGGCCCATGGGGCCTAGCCCATTATCCTTCATAAGAAGCCAATGGGTTTCTCTTCTCTCCCATTCTTCTTCTTTTCCTGCAACAAAGGGGAGTCTAGGGTTCTTCTCCCAGCCCCTTTCTCTCTCCTCTTGGAAACCTTTCTTCTTGGATGCTAAAGGGAGATTTGATCTTCCCATCTTCTTCTCCTCTCTATTGGCTTTCCAAAGAACCCATTTGCAAGGATTTTGAGCAAGGAGAGACCTCTCATCCAAGCTTCTCTTCTTCGTTTGGGCTTTTCAAGGTTTGCAATGTCATTTCTTTCTTGAGATCCTTGTTTTTCAACCCATTTGGAGTATTTTCCTCTTTTATGCAATGGGTTTTCATGGAGATTTGAAAATGGATTTGTTTTCTAGGGTTTATTCATGAGCTATTTTGGGGGTTTTGTGATTTTGGAAGCTTGAGACCCTAGAGCATGGTTTGAAGAGCATCTTAGCTTTCATTGTGGCTTGAGGCAAGTGAATTTCACAATTAATATGATGATTCATCTCATTTGGTTTCATTTCATGGCTTTTTCTTCTTATGATTTAATCCTTTTGATTTATGGATTTACTTTGATTGAATGGATCAATGTTATATGGATTTCCATTTATGTTATGGTCTTACAATGTATTAGAAGTTTGCTTTCATCTTGGTCATGTAGAAAATTTGATTTCTTTGTGTTAAGAGTTGGTGTTCAAAGAAATGGGGAAAACTTTGATTTTAAAAAAGTGATTGTTTGGTTAATTGGGTTGATAATGAATGGTGATTTGATGAGTTTGGAAGGTCAAGGAAGGGCCCAAATGATCTGGGGAATTTGTATGAAAGATTGGGAATGAAAAAGATCTCAAAAAAAATGGAAAAAAGGAGAGAAAGAAGCCAGCGAGCCGGACTGGACAGAGCCCAGTCCGCTCGAGCGACCCAGGTTCTGTCTGGGCTTCGCTCGAGCGGACCTTGGGTCGCTCGAGCGAGGCCCAGCTCTGCCTGGGGTCTGGTGCAGGTCCGAGTTTGGAGACCTGTTTCGTGGGCCTGTTTTAAGGTCCGTTTTGGGCTGTTTTAAAACTGTTTCTTGGGCCATTCAAGTCAGTTTTTGAGCCATTTCAAGATCTGATATTGGGTCATCTTAGGGCCTGATATTGGACTGATTTAAAACCTGTTTTATGGGCCATTAAAGGTTTAGTCTTGGGCTGTTTTAAAATCTGTCTTGTGGGCCATTCAAAGTTAGTTTTTAAGGGCTGTTTTAAGATATGCTTTGTGGGCCATTCAAGTTTAGTTTTGGGCTGTTTTTAAGGGCTGTTTGGGCCATGTTTAAAGGACTGTTTTGGACTAAATGAGTAGACTGTTTTGGGCTCGGTTTAAGGCCAGCTATGGGCCTGTTTTAAAGAGATTTGGGATTACTTATAATACTTGGAAAATTTGTGAAATGGGAATGGGAACAATGAGAGAATGAGCGTATGTGGGATTATCCGGGAATCGTTCGAGCCTCAATGCGCACTTTATCATTTAAATGTTGTGGATTTTCATTGGCATCAAACATATTCTCTTAATAATCAATGTTTAAAGGTTAAATGTGCATTGAGATGGTTCCTTGGTAAGTCATTAAGTCATTCTACACAATTCCATTCCATTTCAAGTTAGAGAATGTATTTGTATTTGTGTTTGTATTCTTTGGTAAACTAATTTGAATAGCATCGGTGATTTGTTGTAAAATCATGGGGTTTTCCATATTCGAATGGATTGATCGTATGATTTTATACAAATCATTTTGATGTGTATTTGAGCGGCTTACTATGGATATTCGTATGCTTTCTCCGAATCGATTTGAAAGGAGATTGGAGTGGTTCGCCACATTCGGGATTTCTTCGATGAGACTATTATTTTGATAAGACTAGTATTTTGAAAATAAAACCTCGAGGCAAGACGGGGCCAGAGCTTTGTAGTGTGAGCCCCTGAGCCAAGGGGATTATCATTATGGTTAGATTTATATTGGTTCGAGTTTTGAAAACTAAAGGCACCACTAGGCTTAGGTCACCTTGTCGGGCTGATCACCCGGCTTGGGATCTTTAATTTGTCCGCCAGCTGCAGCTTGGATTCTGTCTGTACCGACCATGGCAACGGTTTCTATCTGCCGGTCCCATTTGTATGGCTACGGTTCTGATTTGATCTGCCGGTCCCATTTGTATGGCTACGGTTTTGATTCTATTTATCGTCCCACGTGTAGTGGCTACGGTTCTGTCTGCTCTTGTTACTTCGGTAATAGGAGAATATAGCTATGTGTGGTTGCCAATGTTTTATCTGTTTTATGATTCTTATTTGTTTATACCCATTATATTCTTGGAGTTTGCTAATGTTTATGATATCGATCTTTCATCGTATTGTTACCATTATTTGGGATTTGAAATGTATTTCCAACTATTAAATGTTTTATGCGGGCTACTATCTTTTCGAGATGTTCGTACTTCTGAGACTGTTCTTTTACTTGCTTTGATATTTAAGTTTGGTCTTTCGATCATTTTATCATGGTTTATTGCTATTATGGTTTAGACTCTTTAATCGGTTTAACAATGATTCCATAAGGTTTTATGTATGTCCTTTTGTTTCATATTACTTGTTTATTTGCTTGCCAGACCGTCGTGTCTGACCCTGTTTATTTGGTGCCAGTTTCTTCTCTTTCTGTTTTTAGGTGTTTGATCGGAGGAGGCGGTGGGACCGCCGGTCTGACGTGAGAGGCTGCCCATTGATATCATCTAGATGTCAAGTTTGGCACCGGAGCTCGTAAAATCACTCGGGGTAGTATGTCACTTAGTGGTTTATTTGTATGGCTTTGTTAGCCTTTTTCATTGGGTTTGTAATTAAGACACTTGTTAATTGTAATTTGAATATGTGGGAAATAATAGTTTTGTTACTACCAGCTCAGTGTCCTTTAGATTATGATTTATGCCAGTCTGCTCATTTGATGGCTTTATGATATTGGTTGCGTGCGACACGGAACCCGATGGCCACGGATTCCGAGTCGTAACACCATGCTTAGCTTCCGCGAAAATATACTCTGATCGTGATGGAATTTGTCTATCCTCATTCACGCGGATCTTGGGAAATATAGCAAAAGTTTCAAATTATCCCAAAATTTCGCATCCCGAGGTCGGATCACTGCAGGGCCCGGTCTCGAGGTGTGACACATATACCATGCATGGATGTTAAATAAATCTTATAAGATTGAGAAAAAGAAAGTAAAATGGAGAGCAGAAAAAAATACAAAAAATTGAAAGAAAATATTTTAATGATTAAGTAAATTGAATGAGTACATCAAGAATATATAAAGAAAAACATTTACTAAAACATAAGAAAGCTTCTTAATTACATATAGAACATATAAATTACCATATATTGTTTTTTTTTTTTTGTCAGCTGAAGTCATAATTGCAATTCTCCACTTGTTAATCTTGATAAGCAAACAACGATCTGAATCATCAAACATATAAAATTGCACATTTTGGAAAATTAATAAGGGTTAGCAAAAATGATAAAATCTCAGGACAATTTAAACAAATATAAATGATGAGAAAAAATTAAAAATGATAATTTATAAACAAATAAAAATGGAAAGAAATAAACTTCTCCAAATGATCCATTTAATAGATGAATTCAATTTTTTTTTTTTTTTTGTATTCCTTCCAAACTAACCCAAAGACTATACAAAATGACTAACTTTATTACTATGACTCACCAACCTAATCTGAACTTCCATGTTACATCGACTTCATTATTATGACCCACCAACCTAACCTGAACTTCGATGTTACATCGATAATAGTGTTTACATTTTCAATCATATTAATATAGTGGCAAGCATTAGATATTTGGATCCGGGTCTTGACATGTTTAAATATAATTGGAGCCTATAAAAACCAACCCATTTGTAGGCAAAATAGAAACGAAAAGAACAATACTGACATGAAACCTGTCTACAAACTGAAGATGATCTTATCTACATTTACAAAAGAACGGGCAATGGAATGTAGACATATAGCAATTGTTGCAATGAAAAGGGTGACTCTAGATTTGACAACTGAATGCCTGAGTCATCACCAAGATAAAGAACCAATTGTTGCAAACAATGAACTTTTATGCTTCATATAGCATAAAATAATTTCAGAATTGATATAATATAACTCATATTTAAAGCAGATAGCATCAATCATACTGTATCAATGAAAAGATAAACACACATTCGTTTCACTGTAAAAAAAATAAAATTTGCACTGAATTTCAAAATTCCACTTCTTTAATCATTGTCACATTGTTTGATGTCAGAAGTAGAAAATAAAATTAAATGTTGGGAGCAAAACCTTGTCATTCTTCTCTTTTTCGAGAGTTGATATTCACTTTTTTCTGCATCTGTTTAATGACAAATTCCCATAGAACGACTTTAACAATTATTAATAAACTAAGTCTATTTAATAAAATCTGCAGGCGATCAATCCAACCCAATTAGTCACCTTTCTAAGAATTTATATATCATATTTTTCACTGCTACCAATACGATCAATTAGATATAAACATCTCTTAAAATAAGTTTTAAACAATTAGAAATATGATTAAAAAATAAATCTAAAAGGAACATACAAAGTTTGAAATCCATTCAATAATGTAAGAAACAAAAAAAAAAGGCTAAACCAGATATAGAAAAGTAATGTTATACCAACTACATACCTGATGACGCTTGATATGGGGTAGATCCAAACGATGTCTCAATACACCAATAAAAAATCATTGTAAGAAGATCTTTAGTGATAGAGAAAATAATTTTAAAAAAAGTTGCAATCAATTTTTATCATATGTATCTTCAACTGAGGTTTCTTTAAAAAATTTAAGGTAAGTGCCCATGCACAACCAAGCCCACCTCAGCGTGATCCAAGCCGATTGTCTCTAAATGTGTTAAATTCAAATTTATATATATAACCATTCAAAAATTAAAAATCAATCGTGGGTCACATCAAAAAGAACTCTTACATTTCTTTTATGCACTTGAGATATCATATCCCTCCTCGTTATCGCATGATTCAAATTTAGCTTACAAATTAATACAAACATAAGAAGAATTGATGAAATAATAATTTTTTGCTATTATTTCAATTTTTTTATAGTGCATGGGATCTGGAGTGCGATTCCATCGAGGGTGACCAAGTCGCCCTCCGAATCATATTTTTATAGCTTCATACACATATTAAAGAGGGAAATAGTTTCTCATTGTTAAAAATAAAATAAAATAATGTAACCAATTTTGAGCCCAACTGGATGCACATCAATTGTCATAAAAATTGATGGATAAGGATACATATGGATTAGGATTAGGCCTCAAAGATGGTCCGATCAAATTTTATATTCCTTGCTAGGAGACCTTAAAGTTGTAATTTATAACCCTTAGATCAAATGCATTTTCTGTGATCAGAGTCAAAATGCAGAATAGTAAGATGAATCCCAATTTGGGGTAAGTAAAAAAACATGAATCATATATGTATGCGAGGGTTTGGATTCAGCAACAGGAACCACATTAAAGCCTCCTTTTAAAAGTTAACAAATCAACCTTGTGTGGGGAGATTTTCAAAGCTCCAGGATTACGCTAATCACAGCCATCAAATGGGACTAAGCATTCTCACGTGCCTCACGTGCCATCCGCGTGCCATCCACGTGGCACCAGACTCACCTCGGCTACCAAGACAAAGGCCTCAGCCGAAGTCAGATAGGTCCGGGCCGCTAGCACCGAGCTCGGCTACCCGGGTGCCCACCTCGGTTGAAAGCTCGATCTCGGCCAAAGGAGCCAGGACGAAAGCCGAAGCAAGAGAGAATCTCCACTCATGCCCTTCGCCCCCCACGTCATCGGACACGTGGAGGAACAGGGGCACGAGCCAGTGAGACAAATGCGACATCCAGCCGTCCACAATCTTCGCCAGATCACTGACAAGGCGGCATCCAGCGGCTGAAGCCAAATCAGGGCAAGGCCCGATGGTGGATCCGATGGTACCTCTACCGCCAAAGGCGTCCAACACGATCTGGCCCAACATGACGCGCATTTAATGCGATGTGGGCTGATCCGACTGGCATTAAATGCAAAGTGGGCTGGAATGGACCACATTTATTACTTTGTGGGCTGATGATGACTTCCCTATCAAGTCATGGGACCCACACCAAAATATCATCTATTTCATTTGGATAAGTCCTCTAAGGCACCCCGATTATTGTGGGTCATATTTTTCTGCACCTACAATTGGCGCCGTCTGTGGGGAAGTACTATCCCAACCTTCCCAACCTTTTTAATCTTCCCAAAAACCATGCCTCCGAAAGCTAAGAAGGGCGGAGAGTCCCTGAGAGCAAGACTCGAGCGTCCGGGCCCGTCGACGGACGTCCCTCCTCAGGGACGGTCCGGAGCGGAGCATGGCGCGTCTGCAGGCAAGGAGCGCGTAGGCTTTCGACCATTCGTCGAGATTCCCTTCCGAGAGGGAGTCGAGACCTCGTGCTCTGACGATGAAGTCGCGCCTCCCCAACGGGACGAGCGTCGACGTGAGCGCCCTCTGAAAGGTAAAGCTTTGGCGGTGGAGGAGCCACGCCGTGTGCAACCCCCTGATGCTGGAGGAGACATCGCAGCTCAAAACGCTCTCCTCCAGGAGCAGGAGCGAATAATCCGCCAGCTCCAGCAGCAACTGAGAGCGGTGCAAAATGCCTCTCTAAGGCAGCCCTCAGAGCCCTAAGGTGAGAAGAGAGCTGTCCAGAGCAAGGTAGTCCAACCCTCCCGAAAAGATCTAAGAGCCTTTTTGGATCAGAAGCGCAGCCATGCCCACAACGAGGGCTCGAGCAACACCCATAGCCATCGTGGCCGCGGCGGACGAGCTCATGACCACCATAGCCGAGGCCATTCGAAGCGAAAGCCAAGAGCGCTGACGCCAGAGAAGGATGACGAGCAGGAGCGGCTCGACAAGCGCATCAAGCTGGCTCTTCAGCACAACCTGGAGATGCGGGACCAGCAAGAAATCTGTGGCCCCACCGATCTGGGGGCCTCTCCCTTCACGCGGGACATCGAGAGAACTCCCTTGCCCAAGAAGTTCTCAGTCCCGCGGTTCGTCCCCTATGACGGATTGTCTGACCCATCCGCTCACCTCCGTCACTTCTCCCAAAAGATGTCCATCTGTGGGAACAAGGGCCACCTCAACTGCAAGATCTTCTCCTCCAGTTTGAGCGACCTCCCTCTGAAGTGGTTCTGCGCTCTACCAGAGAAGTCTATTTCGAGTTGGAGAGAACTCCAGCTCTCTTTCATGAAGAAGTTCCAAGCCTACAGCGTCGTCCCCAAGACCGATGCTGATATCCTCGCTCTAAAGATGAAGCAGGGCGAGACCCTCACCCAGTTCGCCCAGCAGTTCTGGGCAATTTACAGCCAGATCGAGGATACCAGAGAAGAAGTGGCAATTTTTGCCTTCCGGAATGCCCTGTTGCCAGGGCACGAGCTACGGAAAGATTTAGCTGGAGATCCCGCTCCCTCCATGCCGGCCTTGATGTCCCGGATAAAGCGCTATATCGCCCGGGAGGGGGACGAAATCCGGGTTCGGGAGGAGGAAGGCTGGGAAGACGCAGGCCCAGAACCCAAGGAAAGGAGCAGCCAGCCCCAGCAGCGGGGTAAGAAGCCATACCAGAGGCAAGAGCCAAAGCAAGCTTGGGTCTCCAGTTCGGCGAAAGCTACAGCGTCCAGGTCCGGGGGCAGCAGGAGTGCCAGACCTCCCCCCGACACCTACCAGGCTATGAACATCGTCTTCAAGGAGCCAATCCACCATGTTATGAACAAGATAAAGACCTAGCCATTCTTCAAGTGGCCTCGTCCCTTGCTAGGCGATCCCTCCACCCGTGACCAAACCAAGTTCTGTGCCTACCATAAGGGTAACGGGCACAGGACCGAGGAATACAGAACTCTGAAGTTCCACTTGGAGAGGCTCGCCAAGGAAGGCCACCTTGCAGAGATCGTGAAGGCAGGAGACGTCGGCAACGGCAGCGGTAGCCGAGCTCATCAGAGCACAACTAGGGATCCAGACAGTGAAGACTCTGAAAAGATCATCAATAGGATCCACCTGGCGCCCTCAGCTCCCTCTCCCTCAGCTCGAGACAGCCCTCAGGCTCGTGCCAAAGCCAGGCGGGCCTCACACGGGAAGGAGGTGATGAGAGCCGAACTCGGGCCAGCGTCCAAGAAAGCGCGCCGCGATCGACCAGCCATCTCGTTCTCAGACAAAGATCTAGAGGGAATCTAACTTCCTCACAACGACCTCTACTCTTGACCATGAAGCTGAAGGACTTCACTGTGAAGAGGATCCTCGTCGACTCCGGCAGCTCTTCCGAGGTCCTCTACTATGAATGCTTCAAGAAGATGAAACTCTCGGAAACTGACCTCACGGAGGTCCGTGCGCCCTTGCTAGGGTTATCCGCCAAACCAGTCTACCCCAAGGGTAAAATCACCTTAGAAACCTGAGTGGGCGGAGCCTTCGTGACGGCCGACTTTCTGGTAGTGGACGCCCCTTCTCCCTACAATGTCATCTTGGGCAGAACGTGGCTCCACAAGCTGGAAGCAGTCCCCTCCTCCCTCCACCAGAAGCTGAAGTTCGTGCTCGAAGACAAGGAGGGCAAGATGGTCACAGTAGAAGGAGATCAGCAGCTAGCCAGGCAGTGCATGCTGGCCGTGGTCCCCGCAGAGAAGGAGCCAGAGCGCATCAACCTGGCAGAGTTTGAAAAGGGTCTAGATGAGATCGGCCGAGATCTGACAAGAAGAGTATAGAGGACCTAGCCGAAGTCAGGCTCGACTCAGCAGACCCGGATAGATTTTTCCTGATTGGCACGCAGCTGCCAGACGAAGAGAGAGCCGAGCTCTCAAGGCTTCTAATGCAGAACGTGGATGTCTTCGCCTGGACCCCGAGCGAAATGCCTGGGATCAACCCCGAGGTCATGTGCCACAAGCTGAATGTGGATCCCAGCCACAAGCCAGTGGTACAGAAAGCCCGCAGAATGGGGTTACAGCAGACAGACGCGGTAGTCGAAGAGGTCGACAAGTTGCCGGAGGCAGGCGTAATCCGGGAGGTCCAGTACCCGGTCTGGCTGGCCAATACGGTGGTGGTCAAGAAGAAGACTAGCAAATGGAGGGTGTGTGTGGACTTCACCGATCTCAACAGGGCCTGCCCTAAGGATAGTTTCCCCCTTCCAAAGATTGATCAGATGATCGACGCCACCACTGGCCATGACCGAATGAGCTTCCTCGACGCCTACAGATGCTACCATCAGATTCCGATGTATGAGCCAGACGAGGAGAAAACCGCATTCATAACCCCCCGCGGCACTTATTGCTACAAGGTGATGCCCTTCGGGCTGAAGAACGCGGGGGCAACATATCAGAGCCTCGTGATAAAGATGTTCCAGGCTCAGCTTGGCAAGACTGTGGAAGTCTACATTGACGACATGGTCGTCAAGTCCAAGCACTCCAGCGACCATCTGGCGGATCTGGCCCAAGTCTTCAGCATCCTTCGCACGTTTAAGCTCAAACTAAACGCTTCCAAGTGCGCCTTCGGCGTAGCTTCTGGCAAGTTCCTCGGAAGCTTGGTAACGCGGAGAGGAATAGAGGCCAACCCAGACCAGATTACTGCAATCTTGGGCATCCAGAGCCCATCTACTACAAAGGAGGTCCATAAGCTTACAGGCATGGCTGCAGCACTCAATCGCTTCATCAGCAGATCATCAGATAAGTGCCGGCCTTTCTTTCAGGTTCTGAGAAAAAACTTAAAATTCCAATGGACCCCTGAGTGCGACCAAGCATTGGCAGCACTCAAAACTTATTTGTCTTCACCACCCTTACTCTCTACCCCAACTCAAGGGGATATTTTGTATCTATATATTGCGGTCTCGGATCATGCGGTGAGCTCCGTCCTCATCAGAGAGGACGAAAGAGTACAAAAGCGAATTTACTATACAAGCAAGATCCTGCTTGATGCCGAGACCAGATACCTTTTATTGGAGAAGCTCGCACTGGCACTTGTCAGCGCCTCCCGCAAGCTCTCCCATTATTTCCAATCCCACACCATTGTGGTGATCACGGAGCATCCACTCCGTTCTATTTTCAAAAAAGCTGACTTTTCAGTGCGAATCTCCAAATGGGCAGTCGAACTGGGGCAGTATGACATTCAGTACCGTCCCCGGACTGCGATCAAAGCCCAGATTCTAGCAGACTTCATTGTAGAGTTCGTCTCGCCAAGCTCGGCTCCGACCCAGCCCGGCATGGAACTGGGGGGCATAGGGCATGAGCCTAAAGTCACCGAGGTCGAACAAGCTCCAGCCTCGCCATGGAAGGTCTTTGTTGACGGTTCGTCCACCTCCAAGAGAGCTGGCACCGGCATAGTCCTCCAATCGCCAGAGGGACTGGTCATAGAGCAAGCCTTGACCTTGGACTTCAAAGCAACAAACAATGAAGCAGAGTATGAAGCACTGATAGCAGGGCTGAACAGCGCCCAAATCCTCGGAGCCCAGCACCTGGTGATCTTCAGCGATTCGCAACTGGTAACTAGCCAGCTCGCTGGAGACTACCAGGCCAGGGACGACAGGATGGCGGCCTACTTAGCCCTCACGAAAAAACTACTCTCTTATTTCCAGACAGCCGAGGTCAGACAGATCTCCAGAGATACCAACACGCACGCTGATGCGCTTGCAAACCTGGCCTCCGCTGTCGAAGCAGGAAAGAAAAGGACTGTCGAGGTTGGATCGATATCAAGATCAAGCCTATAGCTCCACTCACCTCGGCAAGTCCTTTATGTTGATCTCGGCCCGAGCTGGATGGATCCAATCATCTCTTACTTGAGGGACGACCAGCTCCCCGAGGACAAGACTGAAGCCCACCGAATCAGACTCAAGGCAGCTCGATTATGGCTATCTCCCGAAGGCAAACTCTACAGAAAATCTTTCACGGGTCGCTACCTCTAATGCAACCATCCAAGCAAGGTGGACAACTTCCTGTATGAGATCCATGAAGGAATCTGTGGCAGTCACATCGGAGGTCGATCACTGGCCTACAGGGCTATAAGCCAAGGTTACTGGTGGCCCTACATGCATAAGGATGTGCAGGTATATGCCAGGAAATGCGAGAAATGCCAGAAGTTCTCCCACTCTCTTCATCAGCCAGCGCAAGACCTGAGTCCCCTCTCTAGTCCATGGCCCTTCGCTCAATGGGGGCTGGATATTGTGGGGCCTCTCCACCGAGCTCCAGGGAACAAGAGATGGCTGACAGTTGCTACAGATTACTTCACAAAGTGGATAGAAGCTAAGCCGCTGTCCTCCATCACTGATAGGGACTCCAGGAACTTCGTGTGGAAGAACATCATAACGAGATTCGGCATCCCCAGGACCCTGATTTCGAACAACGGGACTCAGTTCGACTCCAAATCCTTCAAAGACTTATGCCAAGAGCATGGCATCAGAAACCATTACTCCACTCCGGCGTAGCCACAGAGCAATGGCCAGGCCGAAATTTCTAACAAGATAATCCTGGACGGCCTGAAGAAGCAGTTAGACAAGGCAAAAGGCAGTGTATTGTGGGCGTACAGAACGACTCCAAGGCGCTCCACCTCGGCGACACCTTTTTCTCTGGCCTATGGGATGGAGGCGGTCATTCCCTTAGAAATTGGCCTCCCCACCCTGAGGACAGAGTTGGTCGACCAGTGCCGAAATGAGACAAACTTGGCAATGGAGCTAGATCTAGCAGACGAGCGTCGAGAAGCAGCAGCCCTACGATTGACTGACTATTAGCAGCGGCTAGCCAAAGGATACAATGAAAAAATTAGAGAGAGAAGTTTCTCCGTAGGAGAGCTGGTTCTGAAGAAGACCCTGCCAGCTGACAAAGATTCGAACGAAGGAAAGCTGGCCCCGAACTGGCATGGCCCATTCAGGGTGGTCTCACTGGCAGGACGATCCTCTTACAAGCTCGAAGACTTAGAAGGCAAGCCGTTGCCGAGACCGTGGAATGCATCCCACTTGAAGAAATTCTATTTTTAAAGATGTAACATGAGTCTCAGGATCAATGAAAGCAGCATTTGCCCTGTCATCAATCTGTGTCACCTCGCCTTGTCTGAGTTCGGCAGTTTTGGGTCCCTGACCCTGGAAGAGACTTCGGATTCATACATCCAGTCGCTTCCTAAATTTTGGGTCCCTGACCCTGGAAAAGGCTTCGGATTCATACATCCGGTCGTTTCCTAAAGTTTGGGTCCCTGACCCTGGAAAAGGCTTCGGATTCATACATCCGGTCGTTTCCTAAAGTTTGGGTCCTTGACCCTGGAAAAGGCTTCGGATTCATACATCCAGTCGTTTCCTAAAGTTTGGGTCCCTGACCCTGGAAAAGGCTTCGGATTCATACATCCGGTCGTTTCCTAAAGTTTGGGTCCCTGACCCTGGAAAAGGCTTCAGATTCATACATTCGGTCGTTTCCTAAAGTTTGGGTTCCTAACCCTGGAACAGGCTTTGGATTCATACATCCAGTCGCTTCCTAAATTCCGGGTTCACACACCCCTCGAGATCGTTCCCGAACTCAGGCTCGCGCAGCCAAGACCCTCGAGACTCTGGGTTCATTTCGGCAAATGACAGACCGTCTCGGCCAATGGCGGTCCATTTCGGCCAATGACAGTCTTCGAAAGAAAGAGCAGTGCAAGCACTGGAGTGCAGAAAAGCAGCACAAAATTGCAAAAACCACAAAACAGTATAAGAAAAGCACAAAAAAGAATGCAAAACTATAGAAGTACTGTACACAGGTCATGTGATCAGAGAACTTGTTCTTTTTATTTATTGTAATTGCTTCATTACAAGGATTACAGAAAAGAAAAAAAAGTACAGAAAGGAGGCTCGCAGTCCTTTAAAAAGAAAAAAGAAATGAAGACTGGGAGGCTCTAATCTTCACTGACTCTTCAGTCCGGTCTTCAGCGTCCTGAGCTCTTCAACGCCCTTTAGATTGTAAGCTTGAAGACTCTGAATCTCACTGAGCTCTACAATACCCTATGGTCAGTGAGACCAAAGTTTGCAAACAAGGGCCCCCTCAGCCCGAGGACCTCTTGATCCTGCCCGCCGCTCGGAGGTCTTGATATCCCACATGAAGATCTGCGGCATGATTCCACGCAGAGCCCTGTGGGATGAAAACAAGACCCCCACACGCGCGGGGCGCCACTAACCCACGACTGCAAAGATTCCAATGCAGCCGCGTCGGGGAGGGTTGGTCGTGGACCCGCGTTCAGAGAGCGCGTAGTCCACGAGGATCGTCTTCAGAGAGCGCGCAGACTACGACAGACTGTCATGGCGCAAGGGTTCCCCCCGGGTCAAATGTTCCTAATGTTCTACCAAGCATGACTGCCAGGCGTCCTGGTTATTTTTTCTCTCCCATGGCGAGCTTGCCACTCCTATTTATAGGGGAAGAAGGGCCCGTCTTCAAAGGGAATTATGAGGCGAGCTCTCCCACGCCCAACGTGAGATGCACGTCTTCCTACATGCTGACCAGCGGTTCCGATGGCGCCACGTGGAGCCATCCGCTCGTTTTCCTCATTGGCCATACCGCCACACTTACTGCTATTTATGGTCTTCAGAATACGGAGAATCAGCACAGATAACTACGAAGATCGTTCGGTACTCTCTCCAACTCAAGGCTCACACGTCACGTCACATTAAAAGCATTCAGCCGGACTCAGGCGCAAAAGAGCCGAACTCAAAAGAAAGGGAAAGAGAGAAAATAGAGCACAAATGCACGAGTAAAAGAGCCCTGTTTTTCATTAAAAGTGAAGGACATTACAGAGCTGAGCGTTGCATGCAAAAGATAGAAAGGAGAAATTACAAAAAGCAAAAGCAAGAGCAGGATATAGCTACTGTGGTTTCGGCGACTCCACCAGTATAATCACCGTCTCTGATGAACCAGTGGTCTCGGTTATGACAGCAGCCTTGTCTGATGCTTCACTAGCAGGAGGGGCAGAAGGAGCGTCGCCCTGAGGTGCGACTGGGGCATCACTGGCAGACGAAGCAGTTGGGGCACCATCAGAGACAGGATCAGCTGCAGGGGCATGGACTGGGGCACTCTCGCCCAAGGGTGCGGAGCTCGGCTTAGGGACCGGGTCGGCGTACTTCGGCAAGTTCAGGTAGACCGGGTGGTCCTCGGGAACCCCTGCACGCCTCAGTGCGGCCAAGCAACCTTCCTCGAACAGAATGGAGGTGATCTCCTCCACCTGCTTCTCATACTCCTCAGTGGCCTGGTCCACCCCCTTCTGAAAGGAAGATTGAGCCTCGGACAGTAGAGAAGCCCTGAGACCGGCATTCTCCTTCTGCAGCTCAGCATTCTCTTTCTTCAGGTTCTCGGTTTCGGCGCGCCCGGCCAGCACTTCACCGCGCTACCTCGTCGACTCAGCCGCCGTTTCGGACCTCGTTCTGGCCAGCTCCGACTCCAGCTCGGCAATCCTCTTGGTCTTCGTCCAGATATCACCCTTTTGCTGATGGGTCTTCGACGTAAGATCAGTGACGCTGACCAGAGCTACTTCCAGCTGTGCGGTCGCCTCGGCGCTACTCTTCTTCAGCTCCTCCAGCTCCTTCCTCAGCTTTTCCCTCTCAGACTCCAGCTAGGTGACCTTCGCGACGTTCTTGTCGCTCCTTTCCATCACCACAAGGAGCCTCTGCATGTTCTGTAAAATGAAAAGTGAGTCAGACGTAAGCAACCAAACTGAAGCACTTGAAGGAAGGCGTTGAAGATACTTACCAAGAGGCCAGCTTGGATCGCCGAGATCAGCAGACTTTCACTGTCATACTTCGCGTGCACTTCCATGTCACGCGGCAGGGCGCAAGCTTTTGCAAGGGCTCCAATGACATCGGAGTTCCCCAGCACCCGGTCCTCGACGTTTAAAGGTTTCCCGGGCTGCGTCTCCATCTTGGGTCTCCATGCCGCTGGGGCAGTTCGAGATCCGGAAGCCGATCCGGACCCTTGCCCTATCGAGACGGTGAGCTCGCGGGCCGCCCCACCAGTCACCTTACTAGCCGGCGCACTCTTCTCAGGCGGAGCCTTACCCCCGGGAGCTCGCGCAGGTGTCTTACCCTTCGGAGGCTGATCAGCCCCTGAGTCATTCTCGCCCGCCTTGGACCTCTTCCTGGGCGGGGACCCCTCCCTCGGGCGATCCGACGAGCGTCTCCACGCTCCCTCGCTCGGAGCGGTGGCAGGATCAGAAGTGACAGCAGCACCCCCCGAGCCACGCGGGTGCTGGCAGACGATGGTGTCGCAGAAGAAGAGGATCTTTGCCTGAACTTGGCCGCCAAATCCTTGCTACCGGGCACTCTTGAGCCTCCCTCCATTCCTTCCTCCTAGTCGGACGAATAGGCGTCTACTATCTCCCTTAGGTTCGGCGACCCCGAGATAGAAGAAGTGGATGCCTCAACGCCAGACGCAGCTCGGCTCGCGGCAGGGTCGATCAAAGGAACCCCAGCAGGCACGGCCAAGGTGACAGGAGGATGATCAGGCTGCGGCTCGTCCTCAGGAGCCGCTCCGATTCTCTTGTAGTGGCCGCAGTACCTCAGTGTATACCCCAGCAGCTTCCAGGCCGATCTGGTCTCGTGCCCTTTGTATCTCTCGACTTTCTTGTGGTTGTCAACTTTCTTCCTCCAGCCTTCGCTCGCAGCCCGGCGTCGCCTCGCGTGCAATTCTGCGCCACAAACAACAAAAGTATCAGCTCGGCAACATAAAGGTTGAGCAAAATAAACAGAGAAAAGAAGCTGTATTTACTTGGGACGGCCCCGAGGTGGCGAGGGACCATCAGTCTCCTGTCCTCACCAGCGCCGAATTCCCAGTCCCCCGACACACAGAAGAGGTCTTCCTCGGCGTTCTTACTGGAATCCTCCAAGGCAGGACGAAGCCTCTTCGGCGCTGCTTCACCCGGAGATAATAATTGTCTCCCCCAGCCTTGCAGATGTCATAGACTTCCTCGATGTCATGGACACCTAGGTTGGTCCCCAAGATCTCATTCAGTTTTGCCGGGCCCATAATGACTTTGAAGCCATTGGGCATCAGCTGGCACGGGGTAATCGACCAGACGCTAAGGCAAGCCCTAAGCAGGGGGTGCAGAGGAAATCTGACCCCGCCCTTAATCACGGAGATCAGAGGGAACGGCATCCAGTTACAGGACCAGCCGCGCGTGGCATAGTCGATAGGATCCGCCGGCCTAAGGCGAACTCCCTCCGGGATGTTGTAAGTAGCCCTAAACCTAGCTATGCCCTCGTCTGTATCTAACCGAAACCTAGGGGTGCCCATGTCTAAAAGAAGAAGATAGCGGAAAGAAACCCTAAAGGTGGAGGAACCCTAAAAAACCAGACAGGGGCATGATGTTACTTAGAGAAATAGGAGAGCGAGTCAAGAACAGATCTGGACGCGTCCTACGGTTGTCCTCGCCAGAGAGATCTCGAAGAGTAGAGCAGGAATCGAAGGCAAGGGCAAAGGAAATAAAAAAAAAGAAAGAAAGGAAATGACCCTATTTCTAGAAAGAAAACCCTCTTTAGGCGCCACTTTCGAATTCGAAGAGACGGATTTCGCGATCTGCGCCTGTTCCATCAATGAGACAGCGCAATCAGTGAAGAAGCTGCACGTGTAGCCGTCGGTTCGCTTCCCAGGACGGACAGGACGAAATATTTATTGCCTCAAAAAAGTTGAAGCGACATCAAGCAATGATCGTTGCATCTCCAGACGGGTTCTCTAGCTTCTGACCCCTAAAGGCTAGGACGCTTAAGAGGTCACAAGCTAGGGGGCAATTGTGTGGGGAGATTATCAAAGCTCCAGGATTACGCTAATCACAGCCATCAAATGGGACTAAGCATTCTCACGTGCCTTACGTGCCATCCGCGTGGCACCAGACTCACCTCGGCTACCAGGACAGAGGCCTCAGCCGAAGTCAGACATGTCCGGGCCGCTAGCGCCGAGCTCGGCTACCCAGGTGCCCACCTCGGCTGAAAGCTCGACCTCGGCCAAAGGAGCCGGGACGAAAGCCGAAGCAAGAGAGAATCTCCACTCACGCCCTTTGCCCCCCACGTCATCGGACACGTGGAGGAATAGGGGCACGAGCCAGTGAGACAGATGCGACATCCAGCCATCCACAATCTTCGCCAGATCACTGACAGGGCGGCATCCAACGGCTGAAGCCAAATCAGGGCAAGGCCCGAGGGTGGATCCGATGGTACCTCTACCGCCAAAGGCGTCCAACACGATCTGGCCCAACATGACGCGCATTTAATGCGATGTGGGCTGATCCGACTGGCATTAAATGCAAAGTGGGCTGGAATGGACCGCATTTATTACTTTGTGGGCTGATGATGACTTCCCTATCAAGTCATGGGACCCACACCAAAATATCATCCAAAGATATTGTCCAGTCGTCTATAAATAGAGCCTCATTTCATATGCAAGGTACGCAACCCATACTTGAGAGTCATTACTTTGCCTCTCTTCTTCCTCTCCTTCCTTTGTTCCAGTTCACTCGCTGACTTAGGCATCGGAGAGTCTTGCGCCGCTCAGGCCAGGGTCCTCTGACCGTTTGCTCTTCCCTTTCAGGCTTTCAGGCAGCGGATCATCTTCTTCATTTGGATAAGTCCTCTAAGGCACCCCGATTATTGTGGGTCATATTTTTCTGCACCTACAATTGTAAGGGATGGATTTTTTGGGCCCGCCCGAGTCGCGGTGGGACCCGGGCCCCCCACATGGCCTATTGTATACACTTTGGGAGACGGACTCCCTAATCATGCATTTGTCCCAGGGGTGAACTTCGGGTGATTTAAACCTTAATCATGCATCGCAGGGGCCTCCCCAGGATTCGAACCCGAGATCTCTCATTTAAGGTATAATCTGGGTGAAACATGGTACCACTTGAGCGAAGTGTATACAATAGGCCCTGTGGGGGGCCCGGGTCCCACCGCGACTCGGGCGGGCCCAAAAAATCCATCCCCTACAAACCTCTATATGTTTGTATGTGTGATACAATATAGATCCTCCTAACAAGCACTTTGAACTCCATTGCAAGTGATGGTGGCCTGGAATTCAGCATTCAGGAGAATGAAGTATTCACCAAACACAAAATTTCCTTAGAAAACAAATGAAATAAAAATATGAACCAAGAATATTAAATTAAACCTTCCAGCCATATAAAATCCACAACAACCTGCTTTAGTTTTTCGTTATTCTTCTCCAAGGTGAATCTCCAAATGATTGGCAGGGCTAATGTGGGAGGTCAGAGGTGGAGAAGGTGTAGGTGGTGGCAATAGTGGGCACTGCGCAGGGGCTGTGGCAGTGAGGCGAGGTGCTGCAATGAGGGTGTGTAGATCAGGGGGCTTGTTGCTACAGTGGGTTAGTGTATGCATTGAGGTGGTACAGTGGTGATGCGCAGGGCAGAAAGAGCGGGAGATGGAGATGTGCAAGGGAGGCTGAGCAAGGGGATGTGGTGGCGCTGTGAGGGAGGAGAAGTGTGAGGTGGCGGTCCAAGTGGGTGTGCAGTAGGTGGGTTGTGTGTAGGTGAGGGGTGTAGTGAGAGAAGAAAAGAGAGGGAGAGAAGAAGGGAAGGAAGAGGGAGGTGCTGGTGTGCAGGTGGGTGCACGGGTGTGGGATATAGTGCAGGTGAGATGGACAGAGATGGAGGTGTGCGCAGGGGAGGAGAAGAAGAAGAGAAGGAAAGAAGAAGAAAGAAAGAAAAAGAGAAAGAAAAAGAGATGGGTTCAGGGGGTGCGCAGGTTGAGAAAGAAGAAGATGGAGAAGAAGGGAAGAAAAGAGGAAAAAAAAGAGGTGATGGTGAGGTGTGTGCTGTTGGGCAGACGTGTGCGTGTGTGCAGGTGTGGGTTGCAGTGAGAGAAGAAAAAAAGAGGGAGAGAAGAAAGAAGAGGAAGGGAAGAAAGAAAAAAGAAAAGAAGAGGAATAGAGGGGTGATGATGCAGATGCAATTGGTGCGAGGAGAGGTGGAGGACCTACCTAGTTCCGGAGTCCGACGGCGAGAGGGAGACGCAATCCACGCGAGGAAGATGGAGAGGGTGATGGTGGCGGTTGGCACTGCCTTAGGAGGAGATGGTCGAAGAGAGGGATCTGCGCAGGGGAGCTGTGAGACGGAGATGATGAGACGTAGAGGGGGATGAGATCTGGAGAGAGATCGCCTGGGAGATGGAGGAGAGGGGTTCTGCACGTGTGATGGCTGCTGCGGGCTGTGAGTGATCGAGTGGGAAGAAGATGGATTGGGGGACGATGGGCTGCGGAGTGCTCTGCGCAGGTGAGATGGGGTAGGGGGTTGGCATGAGATGATGATGAAGAAGAGAGGATAATGGGTGAGAGGGAGAGGTTCGGGGAGTCTAGGATCTGCGCATCTGAGAGGAGATAGAGGTGGGTTGGGGTGGGGGGGGGGGGGGGGGGGAGACGGGGTTGAAGGGGGTTTGAGGGAGTCCAGAGATCTGGGACTCCTCTCTCCCTTATCCAGGTGATGAGCCATGCACTCTGGGCCAGGTCGTGGGTTAGATACAGGTTGGGTTCAGATTTGATGGGTTTGGTTTAGTTTTGAGGGATTTGGTTCAGGTCTGAGGACGGGTTTGGTGGGTTGAAGTCTGGGCATGGTTTGATGGATTGGATTGAGTCTGGACTTAGGAAGATTGATTCGGGCCAGAAGGTGGGCTGCAGTGGTGTTTTAATGATTACATTGCATAGGGATTGTCTGAACAAGTGAATCACAGCGTGGATGTCTTCGATAGCAACCTGCTCCCAACGGTACCACCCACGGATTGATTATTGTGCGCGGAAAGGGGGGGGGGGGGGGGGGGGTTGGTTCTCTCTAGCCCCTGATCTAGGCTAGGTTCTCTCTATCCCCTGACTCTAGGCCAATTTGGCCCAAACAAAAAAAAAAAAGTTATCATACAAGTAATTGCTCGTGCTTCCAGCTTTATTGGGCCCACATTTGATAGGTGCAACCCTATGATAATGTTATCATCCCATGATCCATCACAAGTCTAATTTTACATTGGTCGAATCTTCACATTCCAATGAATTGAATCTAAAAAAATTCTATAGTTGCGATGTCCTTTTAACTTTTAAGACAGTTAAATTAAGGCCTATGATAATCTAGTGGGCCTGATTTTTCCCTCTTGTCTATAGGGAGACCTTTGAGCCTGATATCCATAGAAACGGTCCGCCTGATTTTGATGAGAGCTAGATTTGGCAATAATCCTTCTCAAGAGTGGAGTCTTTGGATCCGTTCTCTGTCAGCCAGTAGGCTCCTCCGCCATGCCAGGCGTCCGTTTTAAAGCGAACTACGAACAAGTGGCCAGTTAATCAGATACAAAGTTGGCGTACGATACGTTAACTGCCCGCTTCCATTGCGCCAAAAAAAACCCAAAAGACAAATTCCATTTCTACCTTTACAATTCTTCCTTTCTTTCTCCACTCCTGTTGCTTTTTCTTTCCGTATACATTTCACATTGATGATTAAAGCCCTAAACACACCAAATAATACAGAGAGGAAACAAAATTGCGCGAATATTCAAAGGAATGCGTGTTGTTATTTCCATGGTATCTCGTCCCTCGTTCTCTCTCCCACCATGTGTTTGATTAAAAGTATTGAGTGAAATCGGAAAACAAAAGAAGAAGGATGCCGAGCATTGGGTGGGAAGAAAGGCCTCGGTTCAAACAGTGCTTCTCGCCATTGGCTTCTAAGGAAGATGGCCGTAGTTCCTCCTATTACAAGCTTCCTGAGCAGCTCATTAAGCTTTCTGTCCTCAAATTGGATGGTTCTAGCTTCGGTACCAATCCAGATTCCTTTCTTTTCTCAAACTTGTCTTCTGATTTTGTGTCCTCATTTCGCTGAGCTTGGCGTGTTCTTGTTCATTATTATATATATATATATATATATATTTTTCCTTCAGATATACAGATCTCTAGGTCTGCTACTATTGGGGAAGTGAAGCTGGCGGTGGAGGAGCTTTTTAGCCGGTCAACCAAGGAGGAGGGGGAAGGAGAGATTTCCTGGTATGTTGCATTGATTTGGGTGGTTTTGTTGTTGAATTGTGATTGGGGTTTCATGAGTTTTAGAATGTGAATGAGAATTGGGATGCTATTTGATTAATCTCCATTGTGTAAAAGCTTTCTAGGATGTTGGTTGGTGTCCACTTTCCCAATTAGATTCATGAGAGGTTGGGAATCCTGATATTTTGCATATGATGGTTCGATCCTACTCACTGCCGCCGAAGAAGAGGACTGAACCACATCTTCTGTACCAGGGTCCTTTTGTGTGATTATGTGTACAGCTCCATCATTGATGTGGAGCGCCCTGAATGTGGTCTCTCAAGCTCTCTACAGCTCCATCATTGATGTGGAGCGCCCTGAATTTCTTTGTCAAAAAAAAAATCTGAAATTTTTTTTGAAGTATCCACAATATTGGAAATTCTAGAATCTATGTTTTATGAGGAGTAAAATATTGGTACCAAAATATTTTGCATCATTGTTAAATTTTTAACAGTTAAAATTAGGGAAAATTTCAAAATGGGTCTCGAGTTTTGGGGGAGATTTCAAAACAGGACAAAATAACACACATTTCAAAATGGGACTTAAGTTTTCCAATATTCTTTCAAAATAGGACATCAGGCCAAAAGCCCCTGCCGCCCGGTAACTTTTCCTTTTATTTAAAGAAAATTCTAAGAATGCCCTTCCAATTTGTATCTGTGAAGATGACCGAGCAGGCCTCCCACACCGGAGACCACCTTCACCACCCTTCTTCATCATCTTCATCAAGCCCTCACCTAAGAGTTCTCCTAACCAAACACCAACACCCAACACCTTCTCTATGTTTAACTCACAGGACCCATCCATTCACTCATCACCACCAGAATGTTGCAACGGATACCATCACCGACCCACTACCATCTTCTGTCTATCCTCATCATCATCTTAACCAACCAAAAGCACGAACCGAGCCCATCATCATCTGTGATCCATCCAACCATGCATTTGAAGACACACCAACCCAATCCATTAACATCACCCATACGGCCCACCTTCCTATTCATCTTTCTTGAAATACCAAACAACACACTAACATCAACCATCTATCTATCTCCCATCCAAACTCTGCCCCACCCTTTTCCATCACATCACTACTCCCAAGGACTTAAACGGGACCCACTTTATACCAGCCACACAATCTCAATTGAAACAGAACCTGCACCAGCCCATCTTCTCATCACTTCAACGCACTTGCTAAACTTAAGCCCCACCAACTGAACCTTCTCTCTCGGGCGTCACCTTTACCCTATAAGCAACCACAAACCGAACACCTTCCTACTCTGTTCAAATCTTTCAACTCATGTTCTTCTGTTTGTTTGTACTATATGCTTATCTACAGGTGTGTCAATACTATTCACCCATAAACCTGTCTACCCACCTACATCTTCGCCTACCGCCCATCACCGACTTTTATCCCTAACAACTTGCATCAATTGTCCCCATCTTTCCTCATCAGCCCTTTGTTTCTTCTCGATCATCATCTTCATCGTTCCTCAACCATCTTCGCCATCTTCACAAACCATCTTTCAGGTCCCACTTTCTCAAACTCAACAATGAGCCTCACCAAGTCGTCCTAGCCACCTTCCCCTTACATGTAACCAAACTCACTACACAGTAGCCTAGGGCCTGATCCAAACGTAGCCACACCATTCCAAACCAAGCCATGCATCTTGATCCTCCTAACCAAACTCCATCTCTCACAATGCCCATCCATGTCATAACTTGCAGCAACCACCTCAGCTACCTTTAATCACCATCAAAGAAAAGAGAAGAAGGGGAAAGAGGGAGGGAAGAGAAGTACCTAGGAGTCACCTTGCAATCACTCGTGCTCGCCATTGACGAAGGAGAGCAAAGGTTGAACACTGGAGGAGAGAAGATGGACCGAACCCATCCTCTTTCTTTGTTCGTTGTAATTATAATTCTGGAAGGGCATTCTGGGGATTTTCTTAAAAAATAAAGGTTAAGTGGCCGGACGGTGGGATGTTTTAACCGGATGTCCTGCTTTGAAATAACATTGGAAAACTTAAGGCACATTTTGAAATGTGTTTTTTATTTTGTCCTATTTTGAAATGTCCAAAAAACTTACGCCCCATTTTGAAAATTTCCCTTAAAATTATGGCACATAATAAATTCTTCTCCCCACATAGAATTTTTTTCCTAAAGTACGCCTCCTCCCTCCTCCCCTTCCCCCTTCCACCCTCTCTCCCCTCCCCCTCCTTGCCGGCAAGGCCGGCCCCTCGCCCTCTCTTCTTCCCTCCTCTATTTTATCTCCCTCTCCCTCCCTCTCCCTTCCTCTTTTTCTCTCCCTCCCACCCTCGCACCGGTTCCCTCTCCCTCTCCCAGTCACCCCACACCCTCCCGCTACCCAGCCCACTTCCCCACCTTCCCTTTCCTCTTCTTCCTCTTTTTTTCTTCTTCTTCTTCCTCTCTCCCCTTTTGTTCTCTCTCTTCCTTGCTCCCTCTCTATTCTCTCTCTCCCTCCCTCCCTTCCTCCCTCTTCCTCTCCCTCCCACAGCGACATCTGGGCCACCCGATCGGATGGGGCTGCCGCCGAGGAAGGGAGAGAGGGAGGAGGATGGGAGGGAGAGAAAAGGAGGAAGGGAGAGGGAGAGAAAATAGAGGGGGAAGGGAGGAAGAGAGGGGGGTTGGGGGGGGGGGGGGGGAGGGGTACTTTAGGAACCTTTTGTTTTCCTTCTTTGTTGGGGAGAGTAATTTCTTGTGTGCAAATAGAAACTCCCTTCTAAAATAGAAAGTTACTAATCCTAATAAACAGTAAAATAAGAAACAATTCCATAATTAGACTTACGATAAAATAAGCATGCCCCAATAGCTTCTCAGCCAATTTGGGCCCGTTGGTTGAACCCAAAGTGCTGAGTTTGGTATCTAGTTCCATCATGTTGGCCCAGGGATTCTTTTGGACTTTCGTACTGCATCAACTCTCCCCGGCTTGGAAGAACTCGACTCCGGCAAGTCAAAAGCTTGATAACTATTTTAGAGATCTGGATTCAGGCACTGGAAGTTGGTACAATAATCCATGTAGCATCAGAGATAAGTTGGTTTTGCCAACGGACAAGGAACTTGTGAAAGCCTCCTTGACGAGTAGAAATAATTTGATCATCGAGAACATCAATGATTCTATCTGCCGGTGGAGGAACATGTGGTAGTATAATCGTTTGTTATTCAGAATCTTCCTCATTGTCATGCCCACGATAGAGTATGAGATTTGCAACATTGAATGTGGGACTGATGTCAAGATCTGAAGGTAACTTAGTATATGCATTGAAATTGAGCTTCTTCAACACTTTGAATGGACCTGTGTTTCTTGGATGCAACTTCTTGTTAGCTTCTGGTGGTAACCTTTCCGGATGAATACAGACCATAACCATGTCTCTTTCAGAAAACTCTAGGAAACGACGACGTTTGTCTGCATGAGCTTTGTAACTGTCATTGCTAGCGGCAATATGTCGACGAACTTCATCATGATGAAGTTATCTGCTTAAGCACTAGGGCACGCTTCAAGAGGCAATGAGACAAGATCAATAGGCAAGCGCGGTAGAACACCTGTGCCTGATTCAAATGGGGAGATGCCTGTGGAGCGATTGATTGAATTGTTGTAAGCAAATTCAGCCATGGGTACAACTTGATCCCATGTTGTGATATGATCACGTACAAGACATCGTAATGGTTGTCTAAGGCTTCTATTGACAACGTTGGTTTGTCCATCAGTTTGCGAATGGTAAGCAGTAAAGAAGTGAAACTTTGTCTTTGCTGTCATCCACCAAGTCTTCTAGAAGTAACTCATAAATTTGGTGTCACGATCTAAAACGATTGTCTTGGGGAGGCCATGAAGACGGACAACTTCCTTGAAGAATAATTGAGCTACATCGTAAGTATCCACTGTGTTGTTGCATGGAATAAAATGTGTCATTTTAGAAAAAAACGATCAACAACAACAAAGATGGAAGCAGCTTTCCGTACAGTCTTTCGAAGTCCTAACACAAAATCCATGCGGACCATGCTGATATCTTCCCACGATGCATTAGGAACAGGCAATGGCTGATATAACCCTATATTCTTCGTGTTACCTTTAGTCAGTTGACAAGTACAACATCTTTCACATATGCCGATAATATTAACTCATGCGCGACCAATAAAAGCGATCATACACGAGAGCAAATGTTTTGTCACATCCCAAGTGACCACTACAACCTCCTAAATGCAATTCACGAACAACATGTTCTCGAATAGACGTAGCAGGGAGGCAAAGTTTGGTACCTTTGAATAAGAAGCCATCATGTATGTGGAAATGAGGTTGCTTGTCCTTGTCACCATTAAGAAGATCCGAATAGATTGGACCAAAATCCTTGTCATCTGTATACTCCTGCTTTATTTTCTCAAAACTTGCTTCTGTGATTGCCATAGTAGTGAGGAGATGTTTCCGACGGATTAATGCATCAGCTACCATATTTTCTTTGCCGGCTTTGTAACGGATATTGAATTGAATTCCTAAAGGTAAGAGCTCCATTTAATTCGACGATCACTTACATGCTATTTTGATTGTAGATGTTTTAATGTCTCGTGATCGGAATATAAGACAAAGTCTTTGCCAACCAAGTAATGATGCCAATGTCACAACGCTTACACAATGGCGTAAAATTCCAGATCATATATAGAATATTTGCGCTTCGCATCGGGTCAAAATCTGGAAGTCGTAATACAGATCTTGCGTTTGATCTCTGCAAAAGCTCTTGTTGCACTTGTCCATTTAAATTCACCCTTTTTCATACAATCAGTGATGGGAGCCATAATACTGCTGAAATCTTGAATGAACGTTTTATAGAAAGAAAGTAACAAGTCCTTGAGAACTACAAACTTCGGTGAGACTTGCCGGAATAGGCCAATCGAGGATATAGCTTGAACCTTGGATCCATTTCAATACCCTTTGAAGAGACAACAAAGCCAAGGAAAACCACAAAATTGCTCAGAAAAGTACACATCTTCAAATTAACATAGAAGCGTTCCCGACGAAGAAGTTGAAATATGCTCTTCAAGTGATCATGATGCTCCTTTTTTGATTTGCTGTAAATCAAGATATCATCGAAATAGACAACAACAAACTTTCCAATAAAAGGTTTCTGCTATTGATTCATAACACGCATGAACATGCTTGGAGCATTAGTAAGACCGAAAGCCATGACCAACCATTCATAAAGACCATCTTTAGGTTTAAAGGTTGTTTTCCATTCATCACCCGGTCTAATTCTGATTTGATGATATCCACTGCGAAGATCAATCTTAGAAAAGACAGAAGCACTAGCCAGAATATCAGCATATCATTAAGTCTAGTGATAGGGAAGCGATACTTTACGGTGATTTTATTGATGGCAAGACTATCCACGCACATATGCCAGCTTCCATCCTTCTTTGGCGTAAGCAGAGCGGGTGCTGCACATGGACTAAGGTTTTCCCGAATATATCCCCAGTGTAAAAGATCAGCAACTTGTTTCTTAAGTTCAGCATGTTCGGACGGGCTCATCCGATAAACACGGAGATTAAGGAGAGATGCTCAAGGAGTTAAATCTATTGCATGCTGAATGTCTCGCATCGGTGGCAATTCATTTGGCAATTCTTCAGAAATTAAATCAGAAAAATCATTAAGCAATGGCTGTACATCTTGGGGAATTGATGGCTTTGAGTCTCCTTTTGAGTTGGTCACATGTTTGGTAACCAAAGCATACATCACACCTTACTCTTTACTTTCAACTCCAAAATTTCGCATGGTGAGGATGTGAGGATTTTGCAGAAGAGGTAGCTTGCTTTGTTGAGAATGGAGTCTCCATTTAAAAGTGTAGGTGTTATCTGCATGATCGGTGATGACCTTCAAGAGTTTTAGCCAAGGCCTACCAAATAAGTTGTGGGCAACATTCATCGGAATAACATCACACTTAACATTATCTTCATATGAGCCAAGCTTTAAGGGAACAATGCACTATCTGTTGACGAGAATAGAATAATCATCTACCCATGCAACTCTATAAGGCCTCGAGTGTTTCAATGTTGGCAATTGAAGTTTGTCAAGTGCTTTTTTGGATATTACATTCATAGCAATTCCACCATCAATGATGACTTTGCAAGCTCTTCCTTTACAAGTGAATCTTGTTTTGAAAATTGGAGCTTTGATTTTCATCGCCTTCCGCGGTACCATCTGCCACTAAAAGACGATGGTGAAGGATAAGCAATGAGCTTACCTCATCAGCTATTAATACCTCACGTGGTAATTCTGGCTTTGGTGGAAATTCAACTTCAGATTTTGCCATCTCAATTTCCTCATCATACCTTCATCATCATAAGGTTCACCTTCACAATGCAGAATTCTGTGTGGACATTCTTTAGCATAATGGCTTCACTGCTTGCAAGAATGACATACAATATCTCGCTTAGCTGCTATCCCGGTTCCTCGATCATTATTTTGATCTGTTTTCCATTTCTGATTGTGCTGAGGATTCTGTTGACCCTGTGGTGGAGCTTGTTGTTGCCTTTAAAACTGGTTCTGTGGTTGGTCTGGGGGTGGTCGAAGCCCTCACCGTGGGGCCTGATTGGAAGTAGAATCTGGACCCTTTTTATAAAAGGACTCCCCGGCTTGGTTGCCGAAGCATCACCCAGTTTGCTGATGCAACGCTTGCTCAACGCGTCGCCCAGTTTGCTGATGCAACGCTTGCTTAACGAAGCGCGCCTTGCTAGAGATTGCATCAATTGTGGTAAACTCAAATACTGCCAATATATCCTGTATTTCTGGGCGCAATCGTGCATGATAGTGGGTGACCATCATGCGATCATCTTCATTAGTTTTGCATTGAATACAAAGCTCATGGAACATATGAGTGTATTCATCTATGGTCATGGAGCCTTGTTGAAGATTGATAAACTATCTTTTGGATGAGTCAATGTAATCAGATGGCAAAAATTTGTCTTCCAATCTTTCTTTCATAACTTCCCGACGGGTGATATGGTCATCAATATTTTTCCACCAAATCATAGCAGAACCTTTTAGCTTCATCTTGACCAAAGTTACTCGTTGAGGATCTTTGATGTGATACCAAGTGAAATAATCCTCAATTGAAGTAAGCCAGTCAAGAAATGCTCGAGCATCACCTTGCCCAGAAAATTCAGCAACTACTAGTTTGATTTTCTTAGAGAGAACATCTTGGCGTGGGTCCTGTGGTATGTCTTCAGTGACCCTTGCATCAAAGAGACATTGAAGGAATTCTTAGACCGATTCACGGGCAATATTATCCAAGTGTCGTTGCTGAGGTTGTGGGACAGAAGTGTTGGAAGATTCACCATGAGGGTTCCAGGTGGCCTTATTGAGTTCATCTACTGTGTTTTGTAAGGGTTCGACCCACTCATATAGATCTCTTATGCAGTTGTCGTGTTGAATATTGGTGAATCTTCCGCAAAAAACTTGTCCAATGCGGGTGGCCATGGGTGAGAAAAGTATTTTTTTTTCAGAGCTAATGGGTTGGATTTGGGCTTGGGTTCAGGTTGGACCCAAATTGCAGGTTAGGCCTAGGCTGCCAAAGGACAGACACGTGGGAGGCTGTTTTGGCTTTGTATTGTAAGTCATGTAGAAAGAAAAATAAGAGGTTTTAGGCCTCTTACCTGCTCGACTTCGAGAAACGAGAGGAGTGGTTGGGCGATGGAGCAGAGGGCGATGGCTGCTGTTGGGTCGCTGCTGCTGCTGCTATGGATGACTGGGGACAAGCACTGGTGCCAGGTATTCTCTCAACTCCTTCAACCTCTCTGTTTTCTTTTTCTTTTTCTTTTTATTATTTTTTTTCCTGCTTGGGTTTGGGGTTGCCGACGAAGGTCGAAGTGGATGAAGTCTAGGAAGGCTGGGAGAAGGTCTCGGGATTTCGTAGGGTTTGGGTCTGGTTTTGGATGGGTATCGGTGAGGGGATTTGGCCAAAGGGCTGGATGGGGGTGATGGTGGAGGATGGATTAGGGATGGGTTGGTTTCGGTGGACTGGGAAGGGGTGTTGACGAGGTGGAGGCTGGGAAGCGGTAGGTGGGTTCTGTGAGTGGCTCGGAAGGAGGTGGGTGGTTTCGGTGGGATGGGAGATGGGGTTAGGGTTTTGGGTCTCGGGCTGGCTGAGATGGTGTTCAGTGGTGGGTTGTTAGGAAGTCCCACATCCCACATCGCCTAGGTAATAGGCTTGACATGTCTTAATATATCTGTATGGGCCTTCCACCTATCAGCTTAAGTTTTTGGGTTGGTATATGGTTTATTACATGATATCGGAGCGGGTTCTGATCCCGTTGTTCTTGTGTAGCCCACGTAACAGGCCTGTCCATGAAATCTGTTCTGCTTGCACGTGAGGGGGAGTGTTGGGAAGTCCCACATCCCACATCGCCTACGTAATAGGCTTGACATGCCTTAATATATCTGTTTGGGCCTTCCACCTATCAGCTTAAGCTTTTGGGTTGGTATATGGTTTATTACAAGGGTGATGCAGAGGGTAAGTAGGGTTCGGTTGGTTATTGAAGATGTGTGAGGGTTCTGTGCATAGTTATCAAATTCGTTTCGGTTTAGACGAAACTTCCGATTTATTTCGTTTCGAAGGGAAAACCGAGCCGAACATCCCAACCGAAGATGTGTGGTTGGGATTTTGTTCGATTTCGCCCAAATATTAGGGTTTCGGTCTAAAATTACTAATTTCAAACTAACAATGTTTGAAACCTCAATTTGGACAAACTTAGAGTTCGACGTCTTGGGATTTTGAAGAGACATAAATGATTGCAATGGGCGAGACACTCGTTTCACATACCTTTTGTAACGCCCCACCCTACACGCATGCATCATATTGTCCGCTTTGGCCCACGGGCCTCACAGTTTTCTTTCTGATGGGCCTCAACCCATCAAAAAGCCTCATGCTAAGTTAATACGGGGTTTGACTTATAAGCCCAGGGTAAGAAATTGGATATTTTCGATGCTAACGGAGACTCGCTGTTTGAAGACCGTGGTTGACACACTACACCCTGTGGTTAAGGGTGACCCCCCTACCAAGTTCTCACATTCTCCCCCACCGGAAATAGAGCCGTCCTCGGCTCTGATACAGCCCCGCCCAACTCAGCATTTCCATAACCTAATCTAACATATTGATCCCAAATCAAAACATACCACAACTTGGAATTTGGGTATTATGACAAGAAATCATTGCAACTCATACACACATGCTAAATTATAAATTGCAAATCTACTTGTCTCAACCAAGAAGAATATGGAAATGAGGGAAAACTCGAGGAGAAGCTTTCACGCATGCATGATATTGTCTGCTTTGGCCCACGGGCCTCATGGTTTTGTTTTTGATGGGCCTTAACCCATCAAAAGGCCTCATGCAAGGTAAGGGTGTGAGATCTACATATAATCCCATTCACTTTCCTCTCTATAGTCGATGTGGGACTCCGGGGCGTCACATTCCACGCCCCTTAGGGCTGCACGTCCCTGTGCAGTAGCCCGCCAGCCCTCTTGGCCCGCCCACATGGAAATCAACCCACTTGCACCAGACCACGGCAGGGGACCCACACTCGAACTAGTCGAGAGTCAGCTCTGATACCATTTGTAACGCCCCACCCTACACGCATGCATGATATTGTCCACTTTGGCCCACGGGCCTCACGGTTTTGTTTTTGATGGGCCTCAACCCATCAAAAGGCCTCATTCAAGGTAAGGGTGTGAGATCTACTTATAATCCCATTCACTTTCCTCTCTATAGTCGATGTGGAACTCCGGGCGTCACACCTTTCCTCAAGGAGGAATGAGTTTTGGCTGAAACCCCTCATTTCTTCTTTCTTGGCAGCATGTAACGCTTAAACTTTCAATCGATCTACAAATTCAACTCCAAAAAGCAATTATCAGCCATGAAATCTTCGCTTGGCCCATTTCCCTTGCTTTATTTTGAGAATCCTCCTTTGACGAATCACGAGCTCGAATCCCTGTCCTCGTTGAGACCTTTTTGATGAAGTTCCTCCCTCGCCGAACTTCCTTGCTGCTGTGAAAGCCAGATTCCCTTTCCCAATCTCGCGTCAGAGCTCCAAGTGCGCTCAAATCTCTTTGTGAATGCAACGCCATCTTCGATTTCTTCTTCTTTCTCGTTTTGTCTTTTATATAGGGGTAAGGATCGTGATGGGCTTTTTTCATACAAGGAGTCATGTGAGTTGTGACAAGTTCTCTTTGTTTTTTTGTTGCTAAAGTGGCAAGTTCTTTAAATAAAGGGATCGTGATGATCTCTAGAAGTGAGGCCCACTTATTAAGTTTTTGATGAGTTACGGAATTGAGTACTACCAATATTTCTTAATTATCAAGGTCCACTTAATAAAAATCAAAGCATTAGTGACGTTAATCATTTCCTACATAATTTGTTAATTATCATGGCACACCCTTAAATAAGTTGTGGGGGTAGTACTGACTATCTATTTTATGTTGTGCTATATGGAGGGGATGTATTTGATAAAAAAAAAATATATATATCTTTTTGGAAATTATATTTGTGATCTTAGTACATGATTTATATATATTACAAATTTTTTATATATTCTGAAATGAAATTCCGAATTGGAAAGAGGAAATACTGAATTACCCAAAATGTTTCAGTTTGGAGTCAAACTGAAATGGGACCCGAAACGAACTTGACAACTATGGTTCTGTGGGATGGAGAGCATTGACGTAAGGGAATTCCGGGAAGGACGAATGTCTCCCCGACGATCGGAATTTGGCTTTGATACGAAATTGGCGCAGCCCGGATCCGCGATTGAATCAATAGATCAATCTCCTGAAGGATTGATTGAATCCAAGATGGATTCCAGCCACTAGGGCACGAGCAGAACAATAAGACACTCCATGACTGACGATAAACTCAATCAACTTGATTAATTGGAATAAGCATGTCCTAATACAATTAAGGGCTTCTATATATATAATGTAATAAGAATTCTAAAATAGAAAGTTACTAATGCTAATAAACAATAAAACAAGAAAAAAGTTACTAATGCTAATAAACAATAAAACAAGAAACAATTCCCTAATTAGACTTAAAGATAAAATAAGCATGCCCTAGTAGCTTCTCAGCCAATTTGGGCCTGTGGGCTGAACCCAAAGGACTGGGTTTGATATTTGGGTCCATCATGTGGGCCCAGGGATTCTTTTGGATTTCCGTACTGCATCATTGGACCATAGTCCATGGGCCCTACTGTATAACCTTGATAATCAATGATAGCATCAACTATTGAGTCATTGAACCATAGTCCACAGGCTCTACTTGTACAAATTTGAATAATCCATATATCATTGACTCAGGAGGATATAAGATTTTATTTGGTCAAAATTCAGTCCTATAAGATTTGCCTAATTCATGATTTAAAGGCTTCAAAGTTTAATTGTCACTTAAGTCGTAAGTATGCATCAAGGCCAACCTACATTTGATCCAAACCCTCATGATTTAAGGGCCTTTTGTGATTATTCATAAGGCTCCTCAGTGTGTCCCACTCACGAAAAGTTTAAATCACCCAAATGGGCTTGGAAAAATTTAGCCCACTATTAGTTGTACTCATCATCAGATTAATCACTAATAAAAAATGTGAATTGGAAATTCAAAAGGCTCCACAATGGGGTCCAAATATTTTAAAAAAATCTATACCAATAAAATGAATGCCCTTCCATTTGGGATTTGTCCATATCTCACTTTGATAGAAGATTAGCCCGCCATTAGATTGATCTTGTATTCCTTTTGGAAGATTTTATTTCTTCTTTTTTGCATGATTAATCTTATACTGGGCCCAAAATATATTTGAGTGGATGTGGTTCCCATTGTTGTGTCAAATACAAGATGGCTCAAGCCCATCAGGCCCACTTGTAAGGGTTGACTCAAGTATAGGCACAAAATGGTGATATCCAATCACGTTGGATTTGGTCAATCTATTGTACAGTTTTCTTCCTTCTTTAAATATTCTTTCATTAGTATTAGATTGTAATTAGATTGATTAGCTGATTTGTACCCTTTGATAAGGCAATTGTACTCAATATAATGGGAGAGAATCTCCAAAGGAAATACACAATCTTACAATCCAAAGTTCTCTTGCCTGCATGCTACGAATGTTATGGTATCAGAGCTCTTGATTTCCAATCATTCAAGTAGTTAATCGAAGAAGAACCACTCTTTTCTCGTGAAGAAAAACAGATCCAGGATCTATTTCCAGAAATCGTTGTTCATTCAGGATCTGCTATAGCCTCAGATCTACTGTGGCCCACCTGTGATCATCAAGGCATCTTCAGCGACCATTCCAGCCAAGGTCATCTTCTTCTAGCTTTCCTCTTCGACCTTGTTGTCGAATCTTGGTGATATAACAGTTATAACACTCTGCTTGTGATTGTTCGTGCATGTTAGCATAGTGCTTCATCAACATCTTGACGTCTGATCACTGGTGGCCCACCTCTGATCAGCCCAAGTTCATCAAAGACATTCTATCTTGATCGACAGTTAATCAGAGACTTGTGGGCCTCTATATTGACTCAGCAGAGAACTCTGAGTATTATTTTAGGTTCTGAGAACCAATCTCGTCAGCCATCAGGGGCCCACCTCAGATCAACACAGTATCATCAGCAGACCATACCATCTTGGTCGACCACTCATCCTGGATTTCTTGGACAATTTTTCAGAATTTTTGGCTCATCAGAGGTAGGATTTCTGATTGATTTAGTAGTTTCTTGTTTTGGTGCATAAGTTTTCATCAAATGCATACAACATCATGGATTTGTAACTGTTTGGAGTGAATCTTGGCTTGCCTTGATGGAAAATAGGAGTTCTGGATATCCAACGGATCTGATTGATCATCAGATCATCTATTGGGCCCCACCTCCTCTCTTAGAGCACAAAAACAAGGTCGTCTGACCTATTTTTTGGTAGAAACAGGTCGACGGACCTGGGTTCTGGGTTCAGATCATTCCTAGACCACTAGAGATTCAATTTTTTTGTGCTTCGAGATATCCTGAATCAATTCCTGATTTGATCATCAATTTTTGCAATCACAAGTTGCTGGATATTTCTGTTAGCATTTTTTTGCTACTGCCATCTTACAAATGGAGAAGTCAGAAGTTAAATTGATTCGATTTAATGGTAAAAACTATCTAGCATGGGCTTTTCAATTTCAATTATATCTTGAGGCCAAGGAATTATGGGGATTTTTTTCTGGTTCGGATCCAAAGCCTACAAAGGATGAAAAAAAGATTTCTACTTGGAATACAAAAGATGCAAAAATTAAAACATGGATTCTTGGGGCTGTGGAACCTCATCTGATTCTGAACCTCAAGCCCTATACGACCTCCAAGGAGATGTGGGGTTACTTAATGACAGTTTATCATCAAGATAATTCTGCATGACAATTTCAACTTGAGTGTGAAATTGTAGAATATAGTCAAGGCACCTTGTCCATTCAAGACTACTATTCCGGTTTCCGCAATTTGTGGAGTGAATACGATGGGATTAAATATGCTTCTGTTCCTAACAATGTTCTTAAAGACCTTCAAGCCTCAAGTCATAGGGACCAATTTTTGATGAAATTGCGTCCTGAATATGAGACTGTAACATCGTCTCTGCTGAGCCGGAGCCCATTGAAATGATATGTAATGAGAGGAAGAAGAAGATACGAAAGTTGGAGAGAAACTGATACTCTAAATGGAGGATCGTCTGTCAATTTATATTATCATTATACCCTAATCAAGGGCTCTAAACAAGCTAATTAGTACAATCAAAATAATAAATGAATCAATCTCCTAATCTATGTAAGGAAGTAATACACAGAAATCAGCAACATAATTAAAGATGATCCCATACGTGGGATTTGATATACCGATGTGTACAAGCCCTTGATGGGCTGGGCTGGGCCTAGTGGGCCTAAGCCACATTATCTTCTACACTCCTCCTCAAATTGATGTGGTAATGCAGAAAACAGCAATTTGCGAGTGAGTTATGATGGCGCGGCTTAGGAAGTGCTTTGGTGAAGATATCTGCCAACTGGTCATGAGTAGAGACATGAGGCAAGGTTATCTTCTCAGTGACAACATGCTGACAGATGAAGTGACAATCAATCTCAATGTGCTTCGTCCGTTCATGAAATACTGGATTATTTGCAATTCTGGTAGCACTGGTATTGTCCCCATGAAGAGGTGTAGAATGACCAACAATGACACCGAATTCACATAGAAGACGGCGGAGCCAGATGATTTCAGCACTTACGGATGACATTGCCCGATATTCGGCCTCAGCGGAAGACTTGGACACAGTGGTTTGCTTCTTGCACTTCCACGAGATCAGAGAGTCGCCAAGAAACATACACCAGCCAGTTGTAGATCATCGAGAATCAGGGCAACTAGCCCAGTCGGCATCGGTATATGCTGATAAGCGCAGAGAAGTATCAGAAGGATAGAAGAGACCATGAGTAAGAGTGCCTCTAACATAGCGGAGGATGCGCAAAGCAGCAGCAAGGTGAGGTTTGTGAGGATTGCTCACAAATTGGCTAACTGTATGAACTGCATGAGAAATATCAGGTCTAGTCATTGTTAAGTATAGCAAACTACCAACTATCCGCCGGAAAATAGAGGGATCATCTAGGGGAAGGCCATCCTCTTCACTGAGTTTGCTGTTTAATTCCATCGGTGTATCAAAAGTGGGAGCATCATCAAGTCTTGCCGAGGCGATCAAATCGGTAGCATATTTACGCTAATGGACCCGAATGCCTGATTTGGTACGCGAAAATTCAAGCCCTAAAAAGTATGTGAGAGGACCAAGATCCTACATTCTGAAGTGGCGAGTGAGATGGTGCTTGAGATCCGTAATGCCGGAAATATCATTGCCACTGATGATCATATGATCAACATAGACTAAAAGGAATGTGTAACCCTTTGGTGTCCATCTAAGAAATAGTGAACTATCAGAATGACTCTGACGAAACCCAGCTTGAAGAATTGCTGCCCAGAATTTATCAAACCAAGCCCTGGGAGCCTGCTTAAGTCCATAAAGAGATTTTCGCAACTTGCAAACATGTTGAGGAGGACAAGCATATCCCGGAGGAGGTTTTAAGTAGACAGTCTCTTTCAAGTCGCCATGAAGAAAAGAATTTTTAACATCCATTTGCCATAGAGGCCAGTTGCGGGCGGCAGCGACACAAAGAAGAGTGCGAACGGTAATCATTTTAGCCACCGGTACAAATGTCTCCTCATAGTCAATGCCATACTACTGCTTGTAACCTTGCGCAACCAATCGGGCTTTGTAGCGATCAAGACTCCCATCAGAGTTAACCTTGACAGAGTATATCCATTTACTGCCAATCAAAGAGGTGCGTTCAGGAGTCGGTACCAAGTCCCATGTGTTGTTTGCTTCAAGAGCAAGCAACTCCTCAGTCATAGCATCCTGCCAGTATGCAATCTTCGAAGCCTGTGAATAAGAGGTGGGTATAGGAGCACTATCCAAGGAAGTGAAAAGAGCAGGAAAGCCATATCTATAAGGAGCAATAGAAGGACGATCAGAGCGTCGCAAAGGTATGACACTATCAATAGAGGAAGCATTAATACCTGAGGTTGCAGGAGGTGACACTGGGAGAGGATCTGGAGAAGGAGTCCCCACAGGAGGAACCGTGTTCCGCCGGACATAGACATTGGTAATAGGTGGTGGAGAAGTCGCAGGGAAGTGCGGCATATAAGACACAGCAACAGGGTGATTATCAAAACGCAAAGAAAAGAAAGGAATGTGTTCCAAGAAGATCACATTACGAGATATTCGCATTCGTTTCTCGGATTGATCATAACACAGAAATCCTTTGTGTTCAGTACTGTAGCTTAAAAAGATACATTTGACAGCCTGAGGAGACAACTTTGTGCGCTCTGTAGGTGGAAGATGAACAAAGCACAGGCAACCAAAAACTCGTAAGTGAGAATATGAAGGGGCATGACCAAAGAGAGTTTCATAAGGAGTAGTTTTTCATAGAACGGAGCTAGGATGACGATTGAGGAGATAAACAACAGTCTGTGTAGCATCACACCAAAAGGTGGGAGGAAATAACGATGCAATCGACAGAGTACGAACAGTTTCAAGAATATGTATGTTCTTTTTTTCCGCAATCTCATTTTGCTGAGGAGTATGCGGACAAGATTTTTGGTGAAGAATTCCTTTATCAGAAAGGAATGTAGAGAAGTCATGAGACATGTATTCTCCACCGGAATCTGATCTTAGAATTTTGATTGCTTTCTGAAATTGGGTTTGGACCATGTGATAAAATTTTTGAAAAATGGAGAAGACTTCAGATTTCATACGCATAAAGTAAATCCAAGTATAACGAGAATGGTCATCAATAAAAGTCACATAGTATTTGAATCCCGTCCTACTCAAGGTAGGAGCAATTCCCCAAACATCTGAATGAATGATGTCAAATGATGCCAAAGCGCGAGCATTATGAACAGGAAAAGGCAAGATGTGACTTTTACTTAAGCAACAAGTTTCACACTTAGATTGAGATAAAGAAGACATCATCGTATGATTAATAGTAGAATCCAAATAACCAAATTTAAACAAGGAAAACAAATATGCATTGTTCACATGACCAAGACGTTTATGCCAAACAGTCCACAATTTATTGAAAGTAGAAAAAGCAGCAAAGAAAGAATGATGTCCAATGTCCAGCAAGAACAGGCGCCCATGTTTACTCCCTGTCGCGATCACCTTCCCAGTGTGTCGCTCCTGTATTACACAACCAGAGGAAGAAAAGTGAACAAGATAGCCATCATCGATAAGTTGTCCTACAGAAAGAAGATTGGCTGATAATTTGGGAACAAAATAAACATTGGGAAGAGTGATGGACTGGCCAGAAACACTAGATAAAGTAATGGTACCAACTCCTGAAATGAGTAGTTGATCACCATTAGCATTGATTATTTTCTCTTTGCCAAGGTAAGGGTGAGAATCTGTAAAGCTATGTTCTACCGATGTCATGTGATTGGAGGCTCCTGAATCTAAAAATCATGTGGAAGAGATAATAGGAGAAGAAAGAGAGGCAGAGGAATGAAAAGCAGGAGATGCTATATGAGAATGAGTTTGATACCGACCACCAGAGATGCCCATAGACGCATATGCAGAAGTAACCGTGCTCATAACATCATACTTGTCCATTGCAGAAGAAAGTGGAAGAGGGTCAACAGAGAGCAGCAACACACCCAATCAGAAGTGGGTAAAGAAGAGAACAGCCTCAGATGTGCCTTTGATCCAGCACTGATCAGTCATTAATCCGTAACAAGAGCTTCCACAGCATATACCAGCAATCAGAATGATCAATAGAAGAAGACAACAGTAGAGAGCACAACAGTGCAATTTTGTTCCAAACAGAGCCAGACGAATTGGAAATTTGGACCTGGATCTGTGTGTGGGCCCCACAGGGCTAGCTAATCATAGATCAGGTTTGATCTCAATGGAAGAGGTTGCTGGTAGCCAGAGAGTGAGGAAGGTGCAAACAGAAGTGCACAGCAGCTGCAACAGAGCACAGGGAAGCCTGTCGTTAGTGGGTGAATCCACACGTGGGCCCCACAGGGTGATCGAATCACAGATCATGTTTGATCGCTATAAAATGGATCAAATGTACTCCCTTCAGGTCCAAATCTGATGAGATTTGGAAAAAGATCCACAAATCTGGACGGTGATGATGAAATCTGTTTGAGAAAACCGTCAGATGAAGAAGAGGTTGGAAACTACCTCAAAGGTGATGGAAAAATTCTTGAAAAATCACCATAATCCCCAGAAAAATGAGTCGACTAACATGGGTATAACTGTTGGTGATATTGTGATCATCGCTGGTGGGCTAGTAGTGAAGCAAAAGCAAAACCGGCAAAAACGTGAAGTTCATCAGTGTGTGTTAGTGAATCGATTTGCACGTGGACTCCATGAGAGGATCAGTCAGCAGATCAGAGGTAGGGGATGGAAGGACAAGATTTTTTCGCAACTCAGGGAAAAGTCCTACTCAAAACGGATCAAAATCCACAAATTTGAACGGCTACTATGGAAACTGCCGGACAAAAATGAAATATCACAAAATGAGGTGGATATCCTATTTTCGATGATCCAAAAATCTTGAAAAAATCTCCATAAATAAGAGAATAACCAGACGAACAATATAAACTGCTTCTGTTGCGATGATGATGATGATCAAATGTGGGCCACCTCTGATCAGGGATGATCAGACACTATCAGAGAGAAGTTTTCACTCCAGGAAGAAGAATGATCAATGATAGAGACAATAGAAGAGGGATTGATCATAACCATAGCTCTGATACCATGAAATGATATGTAATGAGAGGAAGAAGAAGATACGAAAGTTGGAGAGAAACTGATACTCCAAATGGAGGATCGTCTGTCAATTTATATTATCATTATACCCTAATCAAGGGCTCTAAACAAGCTAATTAGTACAATCAGAATAATAAATGAATCAATCTCCTAATATGAATCAATCTCCTAATCTATGTAAGGAATTAATACACAGAAATCAGCAACATAATTAAAGATGATCCCATACGTTGGATTTGATATACAGATGTGTACAAGCCCTTGATGGGCTGGGCTAGGCCTAGTGGGCCTAAGCCACATTATCTTCTACACCCATTACCATCTTTGGATGTTTGTTTGAATGAACTTCTGCGAGAAGAACAAGGTACTCACACAAAAGCCCATATGGAACAACAGCACATTGAGACTCATCCTGTTGCATACTCTGCTAAAGGGAATGCTCGGTCTCTTCAGACCTCATAGTCTTCTCCGACTCCTCAAACTCGGGATATGAGCAAAGTCCAATGCTACTCTTGCAAAAAATATGGACACCTCGCAACACAATGCAACTAGAAATTCTGTAATTACTGCAAGAAGAAGGGACACATCATTACTGAATGTCGCCGCCGTCCACAACCTCGGACTCCCAATGCCTATGCTGCCAAGATAGACTATTCTACTGCTGATGCTATGTCCACATCTGTGCCTTCACAGCCTGGTTCTTCTTCAACTGCTCTCACTCCAGAATTAGTTCAACAAATGATCGTCAATGCATTTTCTGCACTTGGCATCACAAGTAAATCTAAATCCCCTTCTTCCATTTGGTATCTTGATTCTGGAGCATCAAATCACCTGAGTCATTCCAGTGCACAACTTTCTAGCTTGACAAAATATACTGGCAATACACATGTTCAAACAGCCGATGGAGGACGTCTTCCTATCACTGCCGTTGGAGATATTTCTAGTATCTAGCCCTTAAAGAATGTTTATCACTGTCCCAATTTAATTTCAAACCTTCTTTCAGTTGGGTAACTCATTGAAAATAACTGTAATGTTTCATTTTCTTCCTCTGGTTGTGTTGTGTAGGACCAGATGTCCGGGAGGGAGATCGTGAGGGGGCCTAAACATGGACGTTTATTTGCTCTTGATCTATCTACTCTAATTAGGAATAATTCAGCAAATGATTTTTTTTTTCTGCTCAAAATAATTGTCAATTATGGCATAGTAGGCTTGGACATCCTAATTTTAAAACTATGTCTCACATGGTTAATTCTGGATTGTTGAACTCAATAGGCTTTTCTAAGTTTGTTTCTTTTGATTGTGCTACATGTAAGATGGGAAAAGGTAAGACTCTTCCTTTTTCTATCTCTAGTAAGACTCTTCCTTTTTCTGTCTCTACTTCTAATAGCATTCAGTGTTTTGATATTTGGGGTATTGCTCCTCATTTGTCTCATGCTCATTATAAATATTTTGTGACATTTATTGATGATTATAGTAGATTTACATGGGTCTACTTTCTGCATTCTAAAGCTGATGTCTTTAATGTTTTCAAGATGTTTTTAACGTATGTTGAGAATAAATTTTCCACTTGCATTAAAATTTTACGTTCTGATTCGGGAGGTGAATATGTTTCAACAGAGTTTCAAACTTTTTTACAACAAACCAAACCAAACCAAACCAAACCAAGCCTTTTCCCACTAGATGGGGTCGGCTATATGGATTTGACGACGCCAATCAAATCTGTTTAGGGCCATGTCCTCCGTTAGATCCATGTAGGCAAGATCATGTTAATAGTTTCTTTCCAACTTCTCTTGGTCCCTCTCCCTCTCCTACTCTTGGCAAACTCCATGCTTTCACACCTTTTAACAGGTGCCTCTGTTGGACGCCTTCTAACATGGCCGAACCATCTCAGTCGATTTTCATTTTATCTCCAATCGGTGCTATTCCTACTATGCCCCTAATCTCCTCATTCCTAATCATATCTCTCCTTGTGATCCCGCACATCCATCTTAGCATTCTCATCTCCGCAACTTCCATCTTCTTGACATGATTATGCTTTACTGCCCAACACTCTGATCCATATAACAACGCTGGCCGTACCGCCACCTTATAATACTTTCCTTTAACCTTGAGGGGGACTTTCCGATCACACAAGACCCCCGAAGCACTCCTCCATTTGGTCCACCCGGCTTGAATCCTGTGACTTACATCAGTATCAATCCCTCCATCCTGTTGCACCATAGATCCAAGGTACCTAAAGTTTTCTTTCTCTACTATCTTTTGTGTGCCCAAACTTACTTCTATGTTACCAGGTGTCCTACTTTGACTAAACTTGCATTCCATATATTCCGTTTTGCATCGACTTAGCCTAAACCCTTTTGTCTCTAATGTTTTCCGCCACAATTCAAGTTTAGCATTCACTCCTTCTCTCGTCTCATCCACTAAAACAATGTCATCTGCAAATAGCATACACCACGGCACCTCATCCTGGATATGTCTTGTAATCTCATCCATAACTAGGGCAAACAAGTACGGGCTTAACGCTGAGCCTTGGTGTAGACCAATCGTGATAGGAAACTCCTTAGTTTCGCCGCCAGTCGTCCTTATAGATGTCACGAATCTATCATACATATCCTTTATCGCCTCAATATAAGCGATACAAACTCTTTTCTTTTCCAGAACTTTCCAAAGAATCTCCCTAGGAACCCGGTCATAGGCCTTCTCCAAGTCAATGAACACCATATGTAAATCTCTATTACCTTCTCTATATTGTTCCATTAACCTCCTTAGGAGAAAGATAGCCTCCATGGTTGATCTCCTAGGCATGAAACCAAATTGATTCTCTGAAATATTTGTTGTTCTTCTTAGTCTTCTTTCAATAACTCTCTCCCATGATTTCATCGTATGGCTCATCAATTTAATCCCGCGGTAGTTCGCACAGTTCTGAATATCTCATTTGTTCTTGTATATGGGTATAAGAATACTTTTCCTCCATGCAGTAGGCATCTTCTTGCTCTTTAGCACTACATTAAAAAGCTTTGTCAACCAACTAATACCATCCTCCCCCAAGCACCTCCAGACCTCAATAGGGATACCATCTGGCCCAACCGCTTTCCCATTCTTCATTCTTTTCAATACTTCTTTAACTTCTTCCCTACTGATTCTCCTATAGAACATATGATTCGCTTCTTCTCTAGAAATGGTAAGCTGCCCCAATCGTATGTCACTACTATTGCTTTCGTTAAATAACTTGTAGAAGTAGCTCTTCCAACGCTCCTTTATCTCCTCTTCCTTTACTAATACATTTTCATCCTCATCCTTAATGCATTTAACTTGGTTTAAGTCCTTGGTCCGCCGATCTCTAGTTTTAGCAAGCTTGAATATCTCTCTTTCGCCTTCCTTAGTGTCAAGTCGCCTATATAGCTCCTCAAATGCCTTTGCCTTGGCCTCACTAACTGCCTTTTTGGTTTCTCTTTTTGCTTCTTTATACCTCTCCAAGTTCGCTTCAATTCGATCCTTTTGCCAAGTTTTAAAGCACTCTCTTTTAACTCTTATCTTGTCTTGGACAGCTTCGCTCCACCACCATGCCTCTTTCTGTACCGGAGCACCCCCTTTAGATTCTCCTAAGACTTCTTTCCCTACCCTCCTAATACACTTTGCTACCTTATCCCACATATTATTTGCACTCTCTTCTGTCGCCCAAACGTCTTCCTCTAGTACTCTTTCCCTTAAAGCTAGTTGCTTATCACCTTTCAGGTTCCACCATTTAGTCCTTGAGCATCTATACAACTTCTTTTTTCTAGTCCACCTTTGTAACTGCACATCTATGATCAACAACCTATGTTGGGAAGTCAAGCTCTCCCCCGGTATAACCTTACAATCTTTACAAGCTAAACGGTCTCTTTTCCTAGTTAAGAAGAAGTCAATTTGTGTCCTCGATGAGCCACTCTTATAAGTCACCAAATGCTCCTCTCTCTTTCTAAAAAATGTGTTAGTTACCATGAGATCATAAGCCACTGAAAACTCCAAGATATCCTTCCCTTCTTCATTTCTATTACCGTACCAATGTCCCCCGTGTACTCCTATGTATCCATCTACGTCACGTCCTACATGACCGTTCAAATCACCTCCTATGAAGACCATCTCTCCTTGGGGTATCTCTAGTAGCACTCCTTCCAAGTCTTCCCAAAACTTCTCCTTATGTCCATCTCCTAAGCCCACCTGGGGGGCATAAGCACTAATTACGTTCACTATCTCTTCTCTCAACACTAACTTAATTGCAATAATCCTATCTCCATAGCGCTTTACATTCACTACATCTTCCTTTAAGTCCTTGTTTACCACTATGCCGACCCCATTCCTCGATCTATTAAGTCCCGTATACCATAACTTATACCCGGTCCTCTCAATCTCTTTAGCTTTGTGTCCCACCCATCTTGTCTCTTGCAAGCAAGCAATTGCGATTCGTCTCCTTTCCATTGTATCCACCACTTCCATAAGTTTCCCAGTTAGGCTCCCAATGTTCCAAGTGCCCAATCTCGGCCTTCTATTTTGGACTAGCTTCCTTACCCCCCACACTCGCCCAATAAAGTGTGAGGACCCTTGCCTATTTAGCATTGCACCCGGGCGCCGATGCAGCGGTCCTTGCTCACTTATCACTGTACCCGGACCATACAGCGCGTCGCTAAGTAGGGGACGCCCCAACGAACTTTCATTAGGTCTCAAATCCATAAAAAAATCCGACTGAGTATTGTGCTGGCTGTCGGCTACCTAACGCACAACCCTCCTCCTTTGTCCGGGCTTGGGACCGGCTATGTCAAAGATACCCCAACATAGGCGGAGTTAAACTTTTTTACAACAAAAAGGAATAATTTCTCAAAAATCTTGTCCTTATACCCCTCAGCAAAATGGGGTCGCTGAAAGGAAAAATAGGCATCTCCTTGATTTTACTCGATCTCTTCTTATTGAATCCTCTGTTCCTACACGTTTTTGGACAGAAGCTCTCAGCACTGTTGTCCACCTTATAAATCGATTACCCTATTTTTCTTTAGAAAATGAGTCCTTTTTATCGATTATACAAAACTACACCGTCTTATGATGATCTACATGTTTTTGGATCGGTGTGTTTTGTTCATTTACCTCCTTCTGAGCGTAACAAACTAATTGCCCAATCTGCTAAATGCGCATTTCTAGGATATGCTAGTCATCAAAAGGGGTTTCTTTGTTATGATCCTCAAATACGGCGCATTCGTACCTCCCGTAATGTTGTCTTTTTCGAAAATCAATATTTTTTCCGGCAACATCTTGATTCTGTAGAGTCCTCATCTGTTGTTTCCTTCCCTGATTTTTCGGACAAAACACCATTTGTTAAATTTGATCCTAATTTCGTTTATCAAAGGCGGAGTAAAGCTGCAACCTCGCATAGTCCCCCTAATGATCCCCCAACTGCATCTGGTCCGACTGGAGACCCTCCCTTGCACCGTTCATCTCGGATTTCAGTGCCTCCAACTCGTTATGGATTTACCCACACTTCCTTGATGGCCACCATGTCTTCTACATCTATTCCGAACTCATTCTCAGGCTGTGCAACATGAGTGTTGGAATAATGCTATGCAGGATGAATTGGATGCTCTTGCGCAAAATCATACATGGGATGTGGTTCTGTGTCCTTCTGTTAAGCCAATAGGTTGCAAGTGGATCTATTCTATCAAGCTTAGACTTGATGAAACTCTGGATAGGTATAAGGCGCGTCTTGTCACTCTAGGTAATCGGCAGGAATATGGTATTGATTATGAGGAGACTTTTGCTCCTGTAGCAAAGATGACAACTGTTAGGACTATTCTTGCCATTGCAGCATCCCAATCTTGGCCTCTATACTGGATGGATGTCAAGAATGCATTTCTTCATGGTGATCTCAAAGAAGATGTCCATATGCGCCTTCCTCAGGGGGTTTCATCTATCATCACAGGTGCCGTTGCCAAACTACCGCGTTATCTTTATTGCCTCAAACAAGCCCCTCGGGCATGGTTTGAAAAGTTCCAACATGCTCTTAGCCACTTGGAGTTCCATCCTAGTCCATATGATCCATCCATGTTTCTTCATCATGCTTCTGCAGGGATTACTATTCTTCTTGTTTATGTGGATGACATCATCATTACTGGTACTGATGCAGCTATGATTCAACAACTTCAAGCCTCTCTTCATGAATCTGTCCACATGAAAGATCTTGGCCCTCTAAACTATTTTTAGGTCTTGAAGTTCATCAATTTGATAAAGGCATTGTCCTCCATCAACATAAATACGCTCTTGAATTAATTGAAATGGCTGGACTTCAAGGTTCTGCTCCAGTCGATACTCCAGTAGAAGTCAATATTAAACTTCAACAAGACATTGGGGATCATCTCTCTGATCCTACCCTCTATCGTCGCCTCGTTGGCAGCTTGGTCTACTTGACAATAACTCGTCCTGATATTTCTTATGCAGTCAATTTAGTCAGTCAATTCATGACTGATCCTAGACATCTTCATTTGCCTGCAGTCCGACATATTATTAAATACCTAATTCAGACACCAACCCGTGGATTATTTTATCCGGCCAACAACTCCCTTACACTCAAAGCATACTCAGATGCTGATTGGGCTGGTTATCCGGACACTCGTCGCTCTATCACAGGATGGTGCATGTATCTGGGTGATAGCTTGATTTCGTGGAAATGTAAGAAACAAGATAAGGTCTCAAAATCTTCCACCGAAGCTGAGTATCGTACCATGCCTGCTGCTTGTTCAGAAATTCTTTGGCTTTGGGGGTTGTTTTCGGATCTCGGATTTCCTGCTGATAGTGCCACACCACTCTATGCAAACAATACTAGTGCAATTCGTATTACTGTCAATCCAGTTTTCTACGAATGCACTAAACACATAGAGATTGATTGCCATTTTATACGCAACGAATACAAGCGTGATGTGATTAGCCTCCCTCACATCTCTTCTGATCTTCAAAATGCCGATATCCTCACAAAGGGACTTCCGCGACCTCGCCATCAGTTCTAGGTTAGCAAATTGATGCTCGTGGATTCCCCGTCATCTATTTGAGGGGGGGGGGGGGGGGGGGGGTGTCAAATACAAGATGGCTCAGGCCCACTTGTAAGGGTTGCTCAAGTTCAGGCACAAAATGGTGATATCCAATCACGTTGGATTTGGTCAATCTATTGTTCAGTTTTCTTCCCTTCTTTAAATATTCTTTCATTAGTATTAGATTGTAATTAGATTTGTTAGCTGATTTGTAGCCTTTGATAAGGCAACTATACTCAATATAATGGGAGAGAATCTCCAAAGGAAATACACAATTTTACAATCGAAAGTTCTCTTGACTGCATGCTACGAATGTTATGTTGATCCGATATAAGATAGGGGCTTTCTTTTTAGTTGTTCAGATTTTAATTGCTGGGTCAATTGTGGAGATATTCTATGTTGGTTGTTGACTGGAAAGCCGATTGCAATTGTAAATGCTGCATCAACAACAAAGAGCCAATTGTTTTGACCCCACTGTTTTGACACCACCACCAATTATATGTCCTTCTCCAGATCTTGAAGAATACAGTATGAAGGGAAAAACATGACACTACAATTGCCAGATCTGGCTAGGGTGCTAACTGAAACCAAGTTATGTGAAAATTGCGGCACATGTAAAACGGATAAAGATAAATTTGTAGCAACATCAATAGTGACCTTTCATCCACAACTCGAGTGTAATTTTCATCTGTAACACTAACACTACCATGGGAAGTGGTCTGTAAGACTTAACTCTGAATGCACACCTGTCATATGTTTAGCTGCTCCAAAATCAATTACCCAAGAGGGACTGGCTAAAGATGTAGATGTCATGTGTGCAGCAGAATTTATATGATGTGAGGACCTTGTGCATGTATCCATCCAACAAATGATGATGTAGCAATACCTTCTACTGCCTATTACTTGTGACGGAGTGTTGGAAAGTTCCTCACTAATGTTCATCTCATTCTTTCCCAGACTTGCATCATTGCCTCGTTTTTTTTTTTTTTTTTTTTTTTTCTGCTTCAGGAAAGTAGGCCGAGTTATTTTGATTAGGTCTGCTAACTAAATCCCAACAATTTTCTCTAGTATGCCAGTTCCTTCCGTGATAATACAGTGCAGCTCATCTTTTTCAGCCCTGTCTGTCCCTGTCCTTATCCTCCGCTTCTGCCACTGCGTCCATTGCTTCTACAACCTCCATTATCATTAGAAACAAGTACTAATTGATCATCCAAAATTGACGGCTGATTTGGTCCCAGCATTACCTTCGACTTTCTTCATCCTGAAGAACAGCAAGTACCATTCCAAGTAGTGGAAGAGGGTCTTAGCGTAAAATGCATGCCTGAACAGATTCATATTCTCGGTTAACATTTCCCAGAAGTTCGCATATATACTCTGATACAAAACTATATCTCTTCACATACCTCAAGACTAGCATAATAGTCTCCTAAGGACGTGTTTCCTTGTTTAAATTATGCCAAGTCCTTGGTCAATTGATATTATTGCATGATTCCTCTTATCTGCATAAGATTAAAAAGTTGTCCTGTAACTCTTTTGTTGTTTTGCATTAATAAAAGCTAGCTACAATTATACTTTCTATGGAGTTAAAGATCCAATTCATGACATATATATTATTATTAATCTAAATATTTTGGTCATCCATTGGCAGTTCAGTTATAGTACCATCTACATGTCCTAGCCATCTGGTCCCCGTCCTTCTAATTCCAATAGCCAATTGAGCAAAATAAGAGGACTCTTGATAATTCTTTCCAATAAAAGGATTGAAAAATAATTCATGCATTCGGGTTAACAGTCTTAATGAGCCACCGATAGAACTCTCTCCCCTTATCTTAGATTCCACAACAAATACTCAACTTGATTACTTTATGCCTTGAAGATAGAAAACAGTCCTCTAACACGACTTAAATAGCCCTTTAAAATTAATATGAATGAAACCTTGCCCACGTCAATCAAGAACAACAATTTGGATGCCTACACAAACATCTGATCAACAATCAAACTATTTTTCTCCAAAATTTTACAAATAAAACAACTTTTTAGCTCATAGAACTGGCCTTCATTGCTATACCATAAGTAAATCTAGCATTCTGTCAAAAACTGTTTGAAGAAAATCCAAGAAAAAAAAAAAAAAAACTATTTGTTGCATACCAGCTATACAGGGTGCTGGTTTCTGCAATTGGTTGCCAAGTTTAGCCTATAAACTGTTGAAGAAAAGTGCAAAAACAATTGAAGAAGTCGTTGCTGTTCTCGTTTGAGTCTATTACGAACAATAGGCTCTGATACCAAGTTAAATATTTAGGTTTGAATGATGAAATCTCTGAAAATAAGGAAGAATTGAAGAAGATAAGTGATTTTTAAGAAGAAAAAAGAGAGAAGAATTGAGGGAAAAGAAAGTGGTCATTCTTAATCAGTGACAGGGCCAGAATTTTCTATTAGGAGGGGCAAGTGATAGTTGACTAATAGCAACAAAGCTAAGATTTTTTTAGAGGGTACCAATAAAAATATTTTTTTATATGTATTGATGTTTAGCGTCCGCCTAGCGATTTTTACAACATTGACTATTGTACTCCATGGTGTTTTTCCTTGGCTTATTTATTTATTAAGTGCTAATATGAGATGAAAGGTGATTTCTTTTTTTTTTGGGTCCATCTATTTTTTGTTTTTCTAGGTATGGAAAAGAAATCAATTTGAGATCTGAACATTGATTTGAATATTGGAAAAGACGACTTCTTTTTGTGATGTTGATAATTCATTGCATATCAAAGATAATGAGTCTATGGGTTATGGTGGACCCCACTCACGAGCCGCACAAAATTCTCTCTGTCTAGATGATGGAAAAGAGAAAAAATGGAAGGCTCATATAATGAGAATCCAAAAATAAGGCAAGATGTCCAAATCTGTATCAAAATGTTGGGGAAGGAGAAGTCTCCAAAGTCTCCTTTGGAGACTTACTTTTCGAGAAAAGAGGAGATGGATGGAAATATTTACATTTGTATATTTGAGTGTAGTCTCTCTTTAAATCTTGGAAGAATGGTTTTTTAAATTTTGCAAGAAAACTTCAAAGACACAATTACCCTCGGCACCTTTTAAAATATCTCCTTTTAAGCAAATGAGGAGGGACAAAATTGTAAAGGATTTTTAAGTGATCTAAGTATGTATTTTTAGTATTATTTTAGCGTTCCCACTATTTTTTCTCAATTTTAGGTATTCTTTTATATATATTTTTTATTTTTCAATCACGTCTTTTCTAGAACTAAATATCGGAATTGATCGGAATGCCGAAACGTTGCACCACAGTGTTAAACCGGAATGGCGATCGGAGTAGAATCGACATCTATCACTTTAATAGGAGTTGAGCCGACTATCACTTTGATCACATTTAATGAGCTTGGAATAAATTATCACACTTAAAAAACACGTGAATAAAATAGTAACAATTGAATTAAGTATCCGGATTTTTTTATTTGACCTATACACTTCTAATAAAACCTACTTATGAAAAATGCAAACCACTAAAATAAATGCCCCTTCTTGAATATTGCCTTAATAATATTTACTCCAAGAAAAGTTTGACATATAATGAAGTGAAATTAAACTGTGTTTGAGGCCTAAAACTCATTGAATTGTAAGGAGAATTTATATAATTCCGAATAAGACAACAATACATGATGTCATGACTTAGGGGGGCCGATATTTTGATTTATTACTGTTACCAATGGAAAAAAACATTTTTTCCAGCATTTTATAATATTTTGGGTTTTTTGGATATTTTTTCAAAATTTTTTGGACCAAAAAAAAATCACACCGTTACGACCACGATGGACCAATAACTGTGACCGATACTGATTCTGTATCGGTTTTTTGGCCAGACCGAAACCACGACTTTGAACCATGTTCACAATCATCCCTACATAGAGAATAGGATAAGTAGACTTTAAATTATCCATAATTCTAATTCAAACCTAGTAATTCCAATTTATTAGGGGTTGTTTATTTGCACTCTACATATGTAAATGATGGACATGCATAACGGTGAAGCATGATCACGTTTGTTTGAGCTCATTTATGCATTTGAGGTGTAAATGAGTTGTGAAAACGAGGCGATTTTCAGCCTCTTATTTATATACCTGAGGAGGTGGTAATTGGTTACATATCTAAATTAGGAGAACCAATGGTACAAGTTGCAATATGAGTGTCCGCTCAAATGGGTTGCGGGTTTGAATCACTACAATCACTTTTTCTTGCACTTTTACGGGCCCCAAACTGGCTATCTTCTTTATTAGATTAGTAAACCCTAATACATTTAATTTCATATCTTAAATCTTCATGGAATTTGAGAAATTTGTGGAAAACAACCAAAAAATCCCATCCTATATATCTAATTTCAGCACTTTTGTCTTCTCCCAAGTCATGATCCAAACCGTTCAATATCCTCGTAATAGTGATAAGCATCAAGACAGTTTCAATCTCAAAGATTCAGCTATTTTGAGAAATTTGTGAAAAATGTCTAAAAATTCCAAAAACATCTAAAACCGTCCGTTGGATGTACTCATTTACATGTGAAAATGGTGATTTTGACAAAAATATTGATGTGTTTCAAACATGTAACATTTGCATATAAATCCTTTACATATTCAAAGCCCATTTCCCTATTGTATTCATTAAACACAAACTATTTAAACAAATCTTACTGTCTAACACCCTCCTGTAATCGCATGGTACTTTTAAGGATCACTTCTTGAAATTCGGCTTATAGACATTTAAGACATACTGCAAGGATCTTCAATCTTCTTGGAAATTAATTTTTGTAGCAAGCCTCATCAAAATCATATTTGTTTTGGAGATGTGGAAGATGGTGATGTGATCTTTAAGATACTAATTACTGCAAGTGCATGGCTATCTTGAAGCGATAGTGGCAAATACGGGTCAAACCAGCAAGGAACCTAATTTAAAAAAACTTTTGAAACAAGGAAACTAACTAATTAACAAGGAATCTGAATTTGGAATGAATTAAAAAAAAAAAAAATCAAACGACTAATTAGAAGATGAAAAATAACAATTAATGTCATTCGAGCAATAAGAATCCAGTAAGCATCCACCACTTTATTTTTCCAATTTTTACGTCAAATCAAAGACAAATCAAGGTTTTTTATTTGGATAATCTAACTTTAAAATCCCTTTTTATTTTTAAAATTCAAAATCCAAGACTTGCTTCACTTCATAAAAGAATAAAAATAACCTAAGCACTACTCATCAAAAGTAAGCATAAACTATCAAAAGATCTAGATCCTAAGCATGGCCTATCAAAGCTAAGCATGAATAGTCAAAAATTAATTTTTATTTTCAGAAATTAAGAATGGAAGCTCGCCTAGGACACCTAAACAAGTCTATTAATCAATTAAGCTCATAAACATCTGGAATCAAGCAACATATACTAAACAAATAAAGAAGCAATTACTTATCTTCATCCATAGCTCTCATCAATAAACTTAGCTAGCCATTGCAATGAACATCACTTGATCTTTCATTATAAACATCATTCTTTACAATCTTCTCCTTCAATTAATTACTTGGACAAGGCCCAAAGCTACCCAAAAAATAAAACTAATGGAAGAAGTGGGGAGAGAAGAGAAGAAAGGGAAGAGGAGAGAGGGGGAGTGTGGAACGTGTGGACTGGAGTGGAGTGGGGATGTGTTTGGACTGTAGAAGATAATGTGGCTTCGGCCCACTAGGCCCAGCCCAGCCCATCAAGGGCTTGTACACATCTGTATATCAAATCCCACATATGGGATCATCTTTAATTATGTTGCTGATTTCTGTGTATTACTTCCTTACATAGATTAGGAGATTGATTCATTTATTATTCTGATTGTACTAATTAGCTTGTTTGAAGCCTTGATTAGGGTATAATGATATATAAATTGACAGACGATCCTCCATTTGGAGTATCAGTTTCTCTCCAACTTTCGTTATCTTCTTCTTCCTCTCATTACATATCATTTCATGGTATCGGAGCTATGGTTATGATCAATCCCTCTTCTATTGTCTTCTATCATTGATCATTCTTCTTCCTGGAGTGAAAACTTCTCTCTAATAGTGTCTGATCATCCCTGATCAGAGGTGGCCCACCTTTGATCATCATCATCGCAGCAAAAGCAGCCTATATTGTTCGTCTGGTTATTCTCTTATTTATGGAGATTTTTTCAAGATTTTTGGATCATCAGAAGTAGGATATCCACCTCATTTTGTGATATTTCAGTTTTGTCCGGCAGTTTCCATCACAGCCGTTCAAATTTGCGGATTTGGATCCGTTTTGAGTAGGACTTTTCCCCTGAGTTGTGAAAATATCTTGTCCTTCCATCCCCTACATCTGATCTGCTGACTGATCCTCTCATGGAGTCCACGTGCAAATCGATTCACTAACGCACACTAACGAACTTCACATTTTTGCCGGTTTTGCTTTCTGCTTCACTGCTGGCCCACCAGCGATGATCACAATATCACCAACAATTATACCCATGTTGGTCGACTCATTTTTCTGGGAATTATGGTGATTTTTCAGGAATTTTTCCATCACCTTTGAGGTAGTTTCCAACCTCTTCTTTATCTGACGGTTTTCTCAGACAGATTTCATCATCACCGTCCAGATTTGTGGATCTTTTTCCAAATCTCATCAGATTTGGACCTGAAGGGAGTTCATTTGATCCACTTTACAGCGATCAAACCTGATCTGTGATTCGATCACCCTGTGGGGCCCACCTATGGATTCACCCACTGGCGACAGGGACGACAGGCTTCCCTGTGCTCTGTTGCTGCTGCTGTGCACTGCTGTTTGCACCTTCCTCACTCTCTGGCTACCAGCAACCTCTTCCATTGAGATCAAACCTGATCTGTGATTAGCTAGCCCTGTGGGGCCCACGCACAGATCCAGGTCCAAATTTCCAGTTCGTCCGGCTATGTTTGGAACAAAATTGCACTGTTGTGCTCTCTACTGTTGTCTTCTTCTATTGATCATTCTGATTGCTGGTATATGCTCTACTGATCATTCTGATTGCTGGTATATGCTGTGGAAGCTCTTGTTACGGATTAATGACTGATCAGTGCTGGATCAAAGGCACATCTGAGGCTATTCTCTTCTTTACCCACTTCTGATTGGGTGTGCTGCTGCTCTTTGTTGACCCTCTTTCACTTTCTTCTGCAATGGACAAGTATGATGTTATGAGCACGGTTACTTCTGCATATGCGTCTATGGGCATCTCTGGTGGTCGGTATCAAACTCATTCTCATATAGCATCTCCTGCTTTTCATTCCTCTGCCTCTCTTTCTTCTCCTATTACCTCTTCCACATGGTTTTTAGATTCAGGAGCCTCCAATCACATGACATCGGTAGAACATAGCTTTACAGATTCTCACCCTTACCTTGGCAAAGAGAAAATAATCAATGCTAATGGTGATCAACTACTCATTTCAGGAGTTGGTACCATTACTTTATCTAGTGTTTCTGGCCAGTCCATCACTCTTCCCAATGTTTATTTTGTTCCCAAATTATCAGCCAATCTTCTTTCTGTAGGACAACTTATCGATGATGGCTATTTTGTTCACTTTCTTCCTCTGGTTGTGTAATACAGGAGCGACACACTGGGAAGGTGATCGCGACGGGGAGTAAACATGGGTGCCTGTTCTTGCTGGACATTGGACATCATTCTTTCTTTGCTGCTTTTTCTACTTTCAATAAATTGTGGACTGTTTGGCATAAACGTCTTGGTCATGTGAACAATGCATATTTTCTTTCCTTGTTTAAATTTGGTTATTTGGATTATACTATTAATCATACGATGATGTCTTCTTTATCTCAATCTAAGTGTGAAACTTGTTGCTTAAGTAAAAGCACTGTTGCAAAAATCGGCCTAGGCGGCTGCCTAGGCGCTAGTCGGCGGTCACCGCTAGGCGGGGATTAATCGGACTAGGAGGGGATTAATTGGGCTAGGCGGGGATTAATCGGGACTTAATCCCTAGTCCATGCCCATCGCCTAGCGTTCGCCTAGCGATTTTTACAACATTGAGTAAAAGTCACATCTTGCCTTTTCCTGTTCATAATGCTCGTGCTTTGGCATCATTTGACATCATTCATTCAGATTTTTGGGGAATTGCTCCTACCTTGAGTAGGACGGGATTCAAATACTATGTGACTTTTATTGATGACAATTCTCGTTATACTTGGATTTACTTTATGCGTATGAAATCTGAAGTCTTCTCCATTTTTCAAAAATTTTATCACGTGGTCCAAACCCAATTTCAGAAAGCAATCAAAATTCTAAGATCAGATTCCAGTGGAGAATACATGTCTCATGACTTCTCTGCATTCCTTTCTGATAAAGGAATTCTTCACCAAAAATCTTGTCCGCATACTCCTCAGCAAAATGAGATTGCGGAAAGAAAGAACATACATATTCTTGAAACTGTTCGTACTTTGTCGATTGCATCTTTAGTTCCTCCCACCTTTTGGTGTGATGCTGCACAGACTGCTGTTTATCTCCTCAATCGTCATCCTAGCTCCGTTCTAGGAAAAACTACTCCTTATGAAACTCTCTTTGGTCATGCCCCTTCATATTCTCACTTACGAGTTTTTGGCTGCATGTGCTTTGTTCATCTTCCACCTACAGAGCGCACAAAGTTGTCTCCTCAGGCTGCCAAATGTATCTTTTTAGGCTACAGTACTGAACACAAGGGATTTCTGTGTTATAATCAATCCGAGAAACGCATGCGAATATCTCGTAATGTGATCTCCTTGGAACACATTCCTTTCTTTTCTTTGCATTTGGATAATCACCCTGTTGCTGTGTCTTATATGCCGCACTTCCCTGCGACTTCTCCACCACCTATTACCAATGTCTATGTCCGGCGGAACACGGTTCCTCCTGTGGGGACTCCTTCTCCAGATCCTCTCCCAGTGTCACCTCCTGCACCCTCAGGTATTAATGATTCCTCTACTGATAGTGTCATACCTTTGCGACGTTCTAATCGTCCTTCTATTGCTCCTGATAGTTATGGCTTTCCTGCTCTTTTCACTTCCTTGGATAGTGCTCCTATACCCACCTTTTATTCACAGGCTTCGAAGATTGCATACTGGCAGGATGCTATGACTGAGGAGTTGCTTGCTCTTGAAGCAAACAACACATGGGACTTGGTACTGACTCCTGAACGCACCTCTGTGATTGGCAGTAAATGGATATACTATGTCAAGGTTAACTCTGATGGGAGTCTTGATCGCTACAAAGCCCGATTGGTTGCGCAAGGTTACAAGCAGGAGTATGGCATAACTATGAGGAGACATTTGCACCAGTGGCTAAAATGACTACCGTTCGCACTCTTCTTTGTGTCGCTGCCGCCCGCAACTGGCCTCTATGGAAAATGGATGTTAAAAATGCTTTTCTTCATGGCGACTTGAAAGAGACTGTCTACTTAAAACCTCCTCCGGGACATGCTTGTCCTCCTCAAGATGTTTGCAAGTTGCGAAAATCTCTTTATGGACTTAAGCAGGCTCTCATGGCTTGGTTTGATAAATTTCGGGCAGCAATTCTTCAAGCTGGGTTTTGTCAGAGTCATTCTGATAGTTCACTATTTCTTAGATGGACACCGAAGGGTTACACATTCCTTTTAGTCTATGTTGATGATATGATCATCAGTGGCAATGATATTTCCGGCATTACAGATCTCAAGCACCATCTCACTCGCCACTTCAGAATGAAGGATCTTGGTCCTCTCACATACTTTTTGGGGCTTGAGTTTTCGCGTACCAAATCAGGCATTCGGGTCCATCAGCATAAATATGCTACCGATTTGATCGCCTCAGCAAGACTTAATGATGCTCCCACTTTTGATACACCGATGGAATTAAACAGCAAACTCAGTGCAGAGGATGGCCTTCCCCTGGATGATCCCTCTATTTTCCGGCGGATAGTTGGTAGTTTGCTCTACTTAACAATGACTAGACCTGATATTTCTCATGCAGTTCATATGGTTAGCCAATTTGTGAGCAATCCTCACAAACCTCACCTTGCTGCTGCTTTGCGCATCCTCCGCTATGTTAGAGGCATTCTTACTCATGGTCTCTTCTATCCTTCTGATACTTCTCTGCGCTTATCAGCATATGCCGATGCCGACTGGGCTGGTTGCCTTGATTCTCGGCGATCTACAACTGGCTGGTGTATGTTTCTTGGCGACTCTCTGATCTCGTGGAAGTGCAAGAAGCAAACCACTGTGTCCAAGTCTTCCGCTGAGGCCGAATATCGGGCAATGTCATCCGCAAGTGCTGAAATCATCTGGCTCCGCCGTCTTCTATGTGAATTCAGTGTCATTGTTGGTCATTCTACACCTCTTATTGGGGACAATACCAGTGCTACCAGAATTGCAAATAATCCAGTATTTCATGAACGGACGAAGCACATTGAGATTGATTGTCACTTCATCCGTCAGCATGTTGTCACTGAGAAGATAACCTTGCCTCATGTCTCTACTCATGACCAGTTGGCAGATATCTTCACCAAAGCACTTCCTAAGCCGCGCCATCATGAACTCACTCGCAAATTGCTGTTTTCTGCATTACCACATCAATTTGAGGGGGAGTGTAGAAGATAATGTGGCTTAGGCCCACTAGGCCCAGCCCAGCCCATCAAGGGCTTGTACACATCTGTATATCAAATCCCACGTATGGGATCATCTTTAATTATGTTGCTGATTTCTGTGTATTACTTCCTTACATAGATTAGGAGATTGATTCATTTATTATTCTGATTGTACTAATTAGCTTGTTTAGAGCCCTTGATTAGGGTATAATGATAATATAAATTGACAGACGATCCTCCATTTGGAGTATCAGTTTCTTTCCAACTTTTGTATCTTCTTCTTCCTCTCATTACATATCATTTCATGGACGTCCTGCCCCCTTTGCTCTTTATATACTAGTTGGTCCCCACCTTCTTAGCATGCAAGAATTTGATATTTAGGGACTTTCTTGCTTAATCTCCAGGCTAACAATTATTTTAGCAAGTTTGCAAAAGGATCTTTGACTTTTCAAATAATTTCATTGCTTGGTTACTTGGTGAGCTAGAACCTTCTATTTTTGAATTTCTCTTTGTTGCTTTGATTCTTCATACTAGGGCCCCACAAAAAATCTCCAACTCTGATTTTGGAATTGTTGCTCATGTGAATTAAGTGAACCCATCCTTGAGCGTGCAACAATTAGTGGGTCCTCCACATGGGACATCCAAGCTTGGCTTGAGAATTCTCCAAATCTGAATTTCGGGTTTTGTTTCAAACTTTGAACACATGATGAGTCCCACTTTGGACGTGTCTTGTTTTTAATGGACCCCACCTTGGCTGGTATGTCAACTAGGCCAATGGGCCTAGGTCAGTGGGCTCAGCCCATAAAGCTCAAAAGTCAAATCAAATCTCGTTTGTAAATTTATGTAATTGATTATGTGCCTTATTAGGAGATCTGATTAGATGTTAATTAGATTAGATTTGCTTTAATTCAGTTGATTACCTCAATCAATGTAATCTTTTATGTAAACTTTATCTCTATATATTAAAAGATCGTGACCCTCAAAGGGGATCATCGAATTCACAAAGTTATTCGTCTCTTCTTCCTTCCTCTGGCTTTGACATGGTATCAGAGCTCTGAGTGAAACTAAACTCTATACAGAGTTTTTGAGTGGATCTTCTTCATCTTCCAAGCATTGGAAGACATCATAGTGTCTGAGTAAATCTCCTTCATCTTCCAAGCGTTGGAAGTCGTCAGATCAAGGTGAGATCATACGTGGCCCACCCTAGATCCTCATCATCAAATCTGGAAATTGCAACCACTCTGGTCGCCTGAATATTCTGGTGTTTATGGACATTTTTTTGAGGATTTTTTGCATCTCAGAGGTAGGATTTCTATCCTTTCTTGTGAAATCCCAGTTTCTGCAGTATTGTTTCATCACAGCCATCCAAATTTCTAGATCTGGCTCCTTTTTGCAAGCAATCTAGTTTGTTGGATGCGAATTTTTATCCTTCATCAGCCTATGATGACTGATTGATCATTCAGTTCAGTTTTGCACTGCTGTACTCCATTCTAGCTGAAAAATTCAGGTCGCCTAACACCGTTTTTTTGAAAAATCTGGGTTGCTGCAGTTTTTTTTCAAATCTGATTGCTCAGTTGGATCACTTGGATCCATCATTGGTTGCTGTCTACTACAATCTGCTTGTGATCTGCTCCATCATATTTTTTGTGATCTGCTCACATCTGGTTAGCATTCCTTATCAGTTTGTTTTAAGAACAGTGAGATTTTGTTTGCACAGTTTGATAGATCTACTGTTTTACTGAAATGGAAAAGCATGAAATTAAATTGATCCAATTTAATGGAAAGAATTATACTTCCTGGTCCTATCAATTTCAAGTCTATCTTGAAGGAAAGGAAATGTGGGGACTTGTTTCAGGATGGGATCCACGACCTAAGGAAGATGAGAAAAAAATACTCTCTTGGAATACTAAGGTTGCCAAGATAAAAACCTGGATTCTCGGTTCCGTTGAACCACAATATATCTTGAACCTCAAACCGTACAAGACCTCCAAGGAGATGTGGGAATATCTGAAACAAGTGTATCACCAAGGGAACTCTGCCCGTCAATACCAACTTGAACTGGAGATTGCTCAGTATTCCCAAGGCACCTCTTCCATCCAGGATTATTAGACAGGATTTCTCAATTTATGGGTGGAATATGATGAAATCAAATATCTCAATGTATATGAGGCAGCCCTTTCTGAGATTCAAACATTACAGGCAACTTCTCATAGAGATCAGTTCCTCATGAAATTGAGATCTGAATATGAGATCGTTCGTTCCAATTTGATGAGCAGAGTTCCATCTCCATCTCTGAATGAGTGTCTTAATGAACTCTTGCGAGAGGAACAAAGTCAGCTCACCCAGCATGTTCTGAAGCAACAGTCCTAAGGAAACTCTCCTGATGTCGCATATGCTGCCACTGCCAGTTACACTCCTGGTGTCTCTCACGGTCCGGGAGGGATCATTTATCATACTACTTCTGCTGCTAAAAGACAAACCCCTGCAAGAGATCCCAGCAAAATCCAATGCTTTGGCTGTAAGAGTTATGGACACTATGCCTCACAGTGTAAGACCAAGTTTTGTAATTACTGCAAATCCAATGGTCATGTTTATCAATGAATGCAAAAGGCGGCCACAAAATCGCACTCCACGAGCATATCATGTCAACACTGCTGATGCTACTACTTCCAGTGATAGTCCTTCCGCACCGGTCATGCCTTCACCATCTCCTGCCTCCACTACTGCTCCTCAGATCACCCCTGAGCTTATTCAACAAATGATCATAAATGCCTTTTCTGCACTTGGCATTTCAGGTAACCAACAATCCTCTTCTTCCATATGGTTTATTGATTCTAGAGCTTCCAATCACATGACCTCCTCCACCACTCATCTCTTTAACCTGCAACCATACAATGGGAATTTGCAAGTCCATACTGCTGATGGTCAAAAGCTTCCTACTACAGCTACTGGTGATATCATTCATTCTTTACCTCTCACAAAAGTCTTTCTATCTCCTCATCTTACTACAAATCTTCTGTCCGTTGGACAACTGATTGATGATAATTGTAATGTTTCCTTTTCTCTCTCTGGTTGTGTTATGCAGGATCAAGTGTCGGGGATGGTGATCGCGAAGGGGCCTAAGTGTGGACGCCTGTTTCCTCTTGTGATGCCTTCCTCTCAGAATAAACAAATCTCTGCTTTTTCTTGTTTTTCTCCTCAAGATGTTTGGAGGCTCTAGCACAATAGATTAGGCCATCCTCATTCAAAATTGTTATCTTTGATGTTGAACACTGGTAGTATTAATGAAAATAAAACATCTTTTAGTCACATTTCTGATGAGTGTTCTGTTTGCGAACTTGGAAAAAGCAAAGTTCTTCCATTTTCTTCCAAATATACTATGGCTTCAAATTGCTTTGACATTATTCATAGTGACGTCTGGGGGATTACACCTGTAATTTCTCGTACACATTTCAAATATTTTGTCACATTTATTGATGATCATAGTAGATTCACATGGGTTTATTTCTTACACTCTAAATCTGAAGTCTTTGATACTTTCCAAAAATTTATGGCGTATGTTGAAAATCAGTTTTCTACTCGCATAAAAGTTCTCCGATCTGATTCCGGAGGGGAATATATGTCCCATCAGTTTCAAACTTATTTGCAAAAACACGGGATTTTATCACAGCGATCGTGCCCTTACACTCCTCAACAGAACGGAGTTGCAGAACGCAAAAGCAGACATCTCCTCGATACTGTTCGTTCTCTTCTCTTAGAATCATCAGTTCCCGCAAGATTTTGGCCCGAAGCGTTAGCCACTGCAGTTCACTTAATCAATCGCTTACCATCCTATCGCCTCACCAATCAAACACCATACTTTCGTCTCTTTCGTAAAGATCCTTCTTATACCCACCTGCGCATTTTTGGTTGTGTGTGTTTTGTTCATCTTCCTCCGACTGAACGTACTAAATTAACTGCTCAGTCCGCCAAATGTGCATTCCTTGGCTACGCATCTCACCAAAAGGGGTATATCTGCTATGATCCTGTGGTCAACCGTCTTCGCATCTCTCGAAATGTCACATTTTTCGAAAATCAAAGTTTTTTTTCTAACCATTCCTCGGATTTACCATCATTTTCTCATCTACCAGATTTTTCTGACCCAATATCTTCTCCACTCCTTGTCTATGAACGGCGTCGTTATAAGGATGTTCCACTACTGCCTCCCCCTCCGGATCCCTCACCGGCACCTGATCTTGACCACGCTTCATCACATGATGCTTCATCTCCACCTCAGCTTCGACGCTCTACCCGTCTCTCTAAGCCTCCAGAAAAATATGGGTTCACTCACACATCCTTGCTTGCTACTCTCTCCTCTATTGTTATTCCTTCTTCTTACTCACAGGCGGTGAAGCATGACTGTTGGCAAAAAGCTATGCACGAAGAATTAGCTGCACTGCAGGAGAATCATACCTGGGATATTGTTCCATGTCCCTCATCTGCAAAACCTATCGGCTGCAAATGGGTTTTTTCAGTCAAACTTAAGTCTGATGGCTCGTTGGATCGTTATAAAGCAACGTTAGTCGCACTGGGCAACCGACAGGAATATGGCATTGACTATGAAGAAACATTTGCTCCAGTTGCAAAAATGACAAAATCCGTACTGTTCTTACCATTGTTGCTTCTCACTCATGGCCTCTTTACCAATTTGACGTCAAGAATGCCTTTCTTCATGGTGATCTCAAGGAAGAAGTCTATATGCGACTTCCCCAAGGCATTACGGGTGTTTCGGCAGGAGACTGCGCGCGCTTAAGACGCTCTCTATATGGTCTTAAGCAAGCTCCGCGTGCTTGGTTTGAGAAATTTAGAGATGCTCTCCTTCATCTACAGTTCTCTCAAAATGCCTCTGATCCTTCTATGTTCCTTCATCGCTCCTCAAAAGGAATTACTGTCCTCTTGGTGTACGTGGATGATATCATCATATCTGGGACAGATTCTGGCATGATCACCCATCTACAGGCATCTTTACATGAATCTTTTCATATGAAAGACTTAGGCCCACTCATATATATTTTAGGCCTTGAGGTTCATCAGTCAGAAAAAGGTCTCATCCTCGATCAACATAAATATGCTATGGATCTTATTGAGACGGCTGGCCTTCAAAACTCCACTCCTGTAGATACACCTGTTGAGGCTAATCTACAACTCGCACACGATACGGGTGATCTTCTTCCTGATGCCACAATGTATCGCCGTTTAGTCGACAGCTTGATCTACTTGACTATCACTCGGCCTGATATCTCATATGCGGTGAATCTGGTTAGTCAGTTCATGACACAACCACGCCATCTCCATCTTGTTGCTGTTCGGCGCATTCTTCGCTATGTTCTTCATACACCATCTCGTGGCCTTTTCTTTCCTGTGGACAATTCGACTTCTCTCATTGCTTACTCAGATTCTGACTGGGCCGGTTGTCCTGATAGTCGACGGTCTACCACTGGTTGGTGCATGTTCTTAGGGGACTCGTTGATCTCCTGGAAGTGTAAGAAACAAGATAAAGTCTCCAAATCATCCACAGAAGCAGAATATCGGGCTATGTCGGCTGCCACATCTGAAATTGTCTGGCTTCGGGGTCTTCTTTATTAACTTGGATTTCCACAATCTGGCCCTAAACCTCTCTATGCGGACAATATCAGTGCCATACGGATTACTGAAAATCCTGTCTTCCATGAACGCACAAAGCATATTGAAGTGGCTTGTCATTACATACGTGATGAATTTGTGCGTGAAGCAATTACTCTTCCTCATGTTCCTACCAGACTTCAAATTGCAGATATATTTACCAAGGGACTTCCTCAGCCACGACACCAATTCTTAGTTGGCAAATTGATGCTCGTGGATTCACCAGCATCAATTTGAGGGGGGGGGGGGGGGGGGGGGGGGGGGGGTGGGGTCAACTAGGCCAATGGGCCTAGGTCAGTGGGCTCAGCCCATAAAGCTCAAAAGTCAAATCAAATCTCGTTTGTAAATTTATGTAATTGATTATGTGCCTTATTAGGAGATCTGATTAGATGTTAATTAGATTAGATTTCCTTTATTTATGTAATTGATTATGTGCCTTATTAGGATATCTGATTAGATGTTAATTAGATTAGATTTGCTTTAATTCAGTTGATTACCTCAATCAATGTAATCTTTTATGTAAACTTTATCTCTATCTATTAAAAGATCGTGACCCTCAAAGGGGATCATCGAATTCACAAAGTTATTCGTCTCTTCTTCCTTCCTCTGGCTTTGACATGGTAGGTGTGTGTAACGTCCCTTACTATCTTGGAAAGTCTTCAAAGTCTGATTTTCAGATTTGAGTTGCAATTTTGGATGAATGGTGGACCCCACATGGAGTACCTTGGATATGCCATTGCATGCGCGTGCAACATCTTGTTGCAATTTTTTTCCTTCTTCTTTCCTCTTTCTTTCTTCCCTCTTATAGTTTTCTTTCTCCCACGGGCTTCAAAAGCTGAATTTCCTACACAAAAAAATGAAATAAAATTAAAAGAATAATTTTGTGAGGAAAAGAATAATGCATTACATGGGACCCGATTCACATCGTAGGAACTGATATGAATACACTGATTTTTCACGTAGAATGCAAAGATGCAACGAAACTACATGAGTTTACGCGCGAATCAAAAGTTATAATCAGATAATCAAAAAGAACAAATTCATGAAAACCATGCAATTATGTGAAATTTGTCTGATTTTGACTTGAATTCGACCGTAAATGCCTAAATGCATGATTTTATGAAATTCAATGTAAATCCATGAAATTACCCTACATAAGTCCACAAAGTCACTAAAATAATACAACTAAACTACAGTTTCATGGACTTATCAGATGGCCATAGGAAAAGCAAAAGTAAGGCTTCTAGGAATGGCTGTTGATGGTATTTGGATTTACAAATGCATTGAGTATTTTATGTAGTAATGATCAGGATATTGTAGTTGTTCCTCAAAAAATTTGTAGGTGTCTGTGTCGATGACAATCTCATTTACAGCTAGACACTAGGAAGAGCATATTGAGAATCTAAGGCATGTCATGAGTAAGAATGCCTTGGATTTGAATAAAAGAGATGATTGTCACAACCCTGCCCAACTCAACATGATATATTCTCTTTACCAAAACCAAACCAAACCAAACCAAACCAAGCCTTTTCCCACTAGATGGGGTCGGCTATATGGATTTGACGACGCCAATCAAATCTGTTTAGGGCCATGTCCTCCATTAGATTAATGTAGGCAAGGTCATGTTTAATAGTTTCTTTCCAACTTCTCTTGGGTCTCCCTCTCCCTCTCCTACTCCTGGCAATCTCCATGCTTTCACACCTTTTAACAGGTGCCTCCCTTGGACGCCTTCTAACATGGCCGAACCATCTCAGTTGATTTTCTCTCATTTTTTCTCCAATCGGTGCTATTCCTACTTTGCCCCTAATCTCCTCATTCCTAATCCCATCTCTCCTTGTGATCCCGCACATCCATCTTAGCATTCTCATCTCCGCAACTTCCATCTTCTTGACATGATTATGTTTTACTGCCCAACACTCTGATCCATATAACAACGCTGGTTGTACCGCCACTTTATAATACTTTCCTTTAACCTTGAGGGGGACTTTCTGATCACACAAGACCCCTGAAGCACTCCTCCATTTGGTCCACCTGGCCTGAATCCTGTGACTTACATCAGTATCAATCCCTCCATCTTGTTGCACCATAGATCCAAGGTACCTAAAGTTTTCTTTCTCTACAATCTTTTGTGTGCCCAAACTTACTTCTATATTACCAGGTGTCCTACTTTGACTAAACTTGCATTCCATATATTCCGTTTTGCATTGACTTAGCCTAAACCCTTTTGTCTCTAATGTTTTCCGCCACAATTCTAGTTTAGCATTCACTCCTCTCGTCTCATCCACTAAAACAATGTCATCTGCAAATAGCATACACCACGGCACCTCATCCTGGATATGTCTTGTAATTTCATCCATAACTAGGGCAAACAAGTACGGGCTTAACGATGAGCCTTGGTGTAGACCAATTGTGATAAAAAAACTCCTTAGTTTCGCCGCCAGTCGTCCTTATAGATGTCACGACTCTATCATACATATCCTTTATCGCCTCAATATATGCGTACTCTTTTCTTTTCCAGAACTCTCCAAAGAATCTCCCTAGGAACCCGGTCATAGGCCTTCTCCAAGTCAATGAACACCACATGTAAATCTCTCTGACCTTCTCTATACTGTTCCATTAACCTCCTCAGGAGAAAGATAGCCTCCATGGTTGATCTCCCAGGCATGAAATCAAATTGATTCTCTGAAACGTTTGTTCTTCTTCTTAGTCTTCGCTCAATAACTCTCTCCCATAATTTCATCGTATGGCTCATCAATTTAATTCTGCGGTAGTTCGCACAGTTCTGAATATCTCCTTTGTTCTTGTATATGGGTATAAGAATACTTTTCCTCCATGCATTAGGCCTCTTCTTGCTCTTTAGCACTACATTAAAAAGCTTTGTCAACCAACTAATGCCATCCTCCCCCAAGCACCTCCAGACCTCAATAGGGATACCAACTGGCCCAACTGCTTTCCCATTCTTCATTCTTTTCAATACTTCTTTAACTTCTTCCCTACTGATTCTCCTATAGAACATATGATTCGCTTCTTCTCTAGAAATGGTAAGCTGCCCCAATTGTATGTCACTACTACTGCTTTCGTTAAATAAGTTGTAGAAGTAGCTCTTCCAACGCTCCTTTATCTCCTCTTCCTTTACTAATACATTTTCATCATCATCCTTAATGCATTTAACTTGGTTTAACTTGGTTTAACTTCATTCTCTTTACCAAAAGAAAAAAAAAAAAAAACAACATGATATTCTCTGCTTAGGCCCATGTGCACGCTCGAGGACTTCTTCAGTGGTCACCCATCTCGGTATTGCTCCACCTCGAGCACACTTAACTCCGGAGTTCTTATGAGATGTGGGGCTGCACGGTTTTAAAACGCATCATGTTTAATTAACATAGGGTTAGACTTATAAGCCCAAGGTCAGAATTTGGATATTTCTGATGTGGGACTTGGACTGTTGGACAAAGCCACACGTTGCTAATCAAAGCACTCCGTCCTTACCGCTGTGGATTCCCCTTGGCTCACATGATCACTTGAACTGGTCTTGCCTCAAGGGATTATTCAGGCGGATTAGGGTCTCACATGATGCTTTGAAGTTGGGTGCCCATCGGTCTGAAATGATATACCATTATATAATCCATGTATAGAGAGATTGCAACTATTGATTTCCCTTAATTAGGGATATTATGCTCTACTATAGCTATTATAGTTATCCACTACGATGAAGGCATATCTTCCTTGATTCATATAATGGTACACTATAAATACATTTTAATACATGTCTCTCATAGAATTGTATGGTAGTTTGAAGGACTACCTAATATATTTAATACCCTTCTCCCCACCACCACACCTCCACCCTCCAAATTGATCTGGGGAATCAATGAGCATCAATTTGTATATGAAGAATTGATGATGATCACATATTAATGCTTTGATGAAGATATCAGCATTTTGAAGTTTGGAGGAAACATGTAGGAGAGAGTTGGCCTATTCTTAGGGCTCTTTCTGTTTTTCCTGCTTTGCTGTCTTTTGCTGTCAGTACTTTTCTCTTGTACTGTTTGCCTTTTTTTTTTTAATGACAGCAGCCATTCAAAAAAGGAGGAAACATGTAGGAGAGCAATAATGTGTTGATCATTAGCATTGCGGCTAAAATGCCAATCCACTTTGATGTGTATGCTCCTGGAAAAGTGGATTGGCTACAATTCTTATGGTACTTGTGTTAGGAGAAGGTAATGCTGGTTCGAGGGAAGCTGAGTTCAAAGAGTAAACCCCGGAACCAAAGGATTTAGGAGCAAGATGAAGACATATCATGGTATTCAGTTTCAATGCAGGACCTGGAAACTTTTATCTTGTTTCATGCATTTTCATGAATCAATGAATCACCGAGATACATTCCCCGGCTGGTGGTAGACCGACATGTATTGGGGACATCCAGCCCCAACCAACATCAGAGTAAGCGGTGACTTGAAGAGGATTCCTAGATGGAAAGAATAACCCATGCCTAGAGGTGCCTAGATGATAGCAGATCATCCTCTATACTGCAATCATATGAAGATGACGAGGCTTGGTCACTATTTGATTGATGTATGGACAACATGAGAAATGTCTGATAAAAAAGGAGGTTGCCTTTATCTTGTCGATTTTTAACATTAACATCCAATGGAGTATCTACTAGAGTGGAATTATGCAATCAAGCAATGGCTAAGATCTTTGGTATACTTCTGCTGCTTAATAAAGAGGTCTTTCTCTGTGGAGTGAACTTCAGGTCCCAAAAAATTAGTGGCCCAAGGTCTTTTATATGAAAAGAGCTATGAGAGAGTGCTGCAATTGATGAATGGTGTTTGAATTTGTGGAAGTAATGATTATAGCATCGACATAAACAAGAAGAATAGTAAGGGCTGCAAAGGATCAATGAAAAAACAAAGAGGGATCATAATCACTGTGGCGAAACTGATGAAGGTTTTGGCAAAATTTCTCAAACTGAGTCTGAGGTGCCTATCTCATTCTGTAAGAGAATGACGTAGATGAGAAACATCTTAAGTTGCAGCAGTTTTTTTTTTTTTTTTGGAAAAGCATGAGTTGTAGCAGTTGGTACCCCTAGAGGAAGAAGTGTATTGGTTTGATCTTGACACAATGAATTCATTTGAGTCCGATGGGTATAACATGGGATGGACAGGGTACAATGTCCTAAGGCTGATTCTGGTGGAGTGAACCAAGTTCAAGTTCATTTTGCATTGCCTTCTGTCAAGATTCATGCTTCCTAGCTTGAAAATACACGTTAGGAATTAGAACAGTGGTCAAAGTGGTAAACAAGGATAAATAATCTGGGGGAAGAGAGATACAAGTAGGCCTGTGAAGGAGAGGGCTAGGATTTGGCTCAAGAGGTGGTACTTGATCCGGTTGCTATCCATGTTACTCTCTTGATGACCTCTTCTTGTGTTGTTAAGTCTATGTTTAAACTGTGTGACAAAAGGAGTATCAGTAAAGTCATGAAGAAAGGACACTTGAGAATTGAGATTGAGGAAGAGGGATGGTGTGCAATTGAAAAATACTTTCAATGAAAACAACGTTACGAGAAATGAGGATACGTTGTATGGAAGGATCATAGGAAAGAAAACCTTTTTGATAAGGGGAATATCCTTGAAATGCACATTTTATAGATTGGGCTGAAATCTTAGTACATTCATGGGGGGTAAGTATATGGGCATCCGAAAGTGTGAAGATGAGTATACCTTGAGTTTTTTCCATAGAGACAAAGTAAGGAGTTTAATGTTAAAATTTTGGGGAAGGAAAATGGTTGAAGAGATAGACAGCTATAGAGATGGCTTCAACCCAAAACTTGGACGAAATTAAAGACTTAAACGCATAAAGTGAAGACCACATCAAGAAGATGCTGATTTTTCCTCTTGGCCACCCCATTTGTTTTAGGTGTGGAAGGACATGGTCTTGGTGATATGATACCTTTGGTTCGAAGAAATTGTTGGAAAGTGTGAGAAATGTAGTCTCCCCAAGTTAGGTCAAAAATTTTGTAGGGTTTTTGGAAAATTGATTCTCAATGAAAGCCAAAAATCTTTTGAACGCATCAAAGATGTATAACTTAGTCTGCAAAAAATAAATCCATATGAAACAGCTAAAATCATCAATGAATATGACTATTTTATGAATGGGAAATGGTGTGTGCCATGCCCCATACATTTGTATGAATTAAGTCAAAGTAAGAAGCAATGATTTTATTATGGATTGGAAAAGGAATCACTTCAGTTTTATCCATTTAACAACTAGAACAGGCAACTGAAACATTGTTCAGTGAAAAATGAGTTGTATTCAATAATAAACAAGTCTAATGTGAACAATAATTTCTTATGATTAGGATGTTCTAACACCAATACCACAACTGTATATATTCTTTAAGGAAGAATTGCAAAATAAAGAAACCATAGGAGCACTTGTGAAGCTACCTATGGTATCGTCAACCTATTAATTCAAGGGTGTTTTCATCTTAAATTGCTTGTGCTAAAAAATGACTGGATTGGATGTGCATGAAAATCTTTCTTGAGGACTTGCACAATGGATGGATATACTATGCTCTCATTTTGCGGGATGTTGACAGCTGGCCATTTTTGTCTATAACCTATTCATGTTGGATTCTGCCTGGCACCAAAGATGGGCCTATGTTTAAATTACAATGCGGTTCAAGCTGTGCGTGCATTACTATCTATTAAGAATAACAAGAAGAGTCTAATTGAAACTATTTGGGGTTGTTTAGATCAATATGTAAATATGTCAAACATCTGAGGGCGGTTTGTAAATACAAAAATATATATATATATATCCCTCTAAAATCCAAAAAAGTCAAAGTCCAAGAAGCCACAAAAAACTTAAGTTTGGTCTCCATACACCCTCCGAAGAGAAAATGCCCTCCAAAATACTTTTATTGCTCTCCTTCTATATGACCGATAAGATTGCAAGGAAAGATGTCTTCTGCATTAATCTACCTCTTGCCGAACCCACTCCCTCCCAATCTAGAAAAAGATCTTTAAAGAGTTTGGAAAAACCCAACTATAATTGAACCGACGAGCAAGCCAGAGGGCACGAGAACCTTTGCATGAAACGAAGAGATGGTCCGCAAATTCAACATCCTCAAGGCACACAGGACAACCATTAACAATAATCATCTTGCGCCACTGAAGGTTATCCAACTTAAGGATGCAATTCATAGTAGCAACCCATCCAAAAACCCAAACCCTATATGGCTTTTTGAACTGTCCACCATTGATCTTCTGGAGAGCTCCAAGAAGAAAAAGGAAACAGTAGAAGAACCATCCGTCGACCCTTTCTGATCCCATATGTCCACCCCATTCTTTGGAATGAAAACACTCTCAAGAAGGGATAACAAAGCCATATACTCAAGTAACTCAACCTCTTCCACTTCCAAAACAAGTCTTCTAAAAGTAGGACCCCAAGATATTTGACTCCATTTATAGAAAATCAATTGCTCACCATTGCCTCTCCATCAGACGCACAATGGAAGAGAGAAGGAAAAAGGGAAGCAAGAGTAGTAGTAGTAGAGCCCATGCTAAAGCAGCATCTATATTCCAAGTTCGAAATAAAGGATCTTGGTGAATTGAGATATTTTCTTGGGATTGAATTTGCAAGATCAAAGATAAGGGTCGTGATATGCCAACGAAAATATACTCTTGATCTGTTGGAAGAAACTGGAAAGCTAGGAGCAAAGCCAGTAGATTCTCCAATAGAGCAGGATCACGGAATGAGTGGTGATAGTGGGGAGTTACTTAATGACATCAGACCACACCGAAGATTTGTTGGATGGTTATTGTACTTAACCATAACTCGTCCTGACATAGCCTATGTTATTGGCCTTGTTAGTCAATTTATGCATGTTGCGAGAATAGGACATTTAAATGCTGTCTATAGGATTTCAAAATATCTGAAGGAGTCACCGAGACGAGATCTTAAAATATCTTATGAAAGCCACCAAGACAAGGTATTTGTACTCTTAGACGTGGACATCTAATGGTGGAGGCATATATCATGCGGATTTGGCAAGTGCAAAGATAAGCAGAAGGTCTACAACCTGCTATTGCACTATAATAGGTGGAAATCTAGTTTCAAGGAAAAGTAAAAAACAGGCTGTAGTATCAGAATCCAGTTCGTAAGAAACTAAGCAATGGCACTTGGGACATGTGAATTGATGTGGATATGGATTTTACCATATGAGCTGGGTATTAATTATAAAGGACCCATGTTTTTTCATTCGGACAGCACTTCAGCATGGTAGATAGCTATAATAAGCCCAGTCTATCATGAACATAAAAAACACTTTGAAGTTGACATTCATTTTGTTAGAGAAAAGATTAAAAAAGTGCAGTATGTTCACACCGATGAGTAATTGGCCAATTTTCTTACCAAAGGTGTTTCAAGAGGAAAGTTGTCTACTTGTCTTATGCATTTCCAAGCTGGGCATAGCAGATATCTATGCTCCAGCTTGAGGGTGAGTGTTAAGAATAATAATAAGGGTCTGATTGAAATCATTTGGGGTTGTTTAGATCAATGTCTAAATATGTCAAATATCGGGGGTGTTTTGTAAATACAGAAAATATAGAAATCTATATAGTGGGGCTATCGCTCAACCCTATGTAAGAATCTTCGATACAATATTCAGTTTCTGAAATTCTTCCCAAGTTTTTCATGTGTTAATGGGTTTTATTGATTTCGATCACTAATTATGATTGATTTCGATCACTAATATGACACTATCAACGTTATATGCCCAACTACTTTTTGTTTTCCACTTCTGCGGTGGTCATCGTGATTTTTTTCTGTTTCACAAAAACTTCTTCATACAAATTGAAGATACCATTCCACTTTTGATATTTTTTGATGAATCTAGGATAGGGTTTCAATTGAAACTAATTAATGAATTAGGTGTTTTGGAAATCTATTTCTATTTTTATAATCTTGGCATTTGTGGTTAGAGATAATAGCGTGCATCTAATTTGTAAATGCAGGATTCATGTGTGGGGTCATTTCTGCTTATGCTATGATGGTCAGAAACTACTTAATGACAGAGAATCTGTTATAACCTTTGGAATTAAGGATGGTGATCAGGTATCTCAAAACTCATATGCAACTATAAACTGTTTTTATGGATGGTAACTTTTCTTCATTGTTTTTTTTTTTTTTTTTTTTTTTAATTGATTGATACTACATCAACCAGTTTTACATATCCTTGCGGTGCTTTATACCAAGACATGTCTTTCTGAATGTCTTAGCATCTAGGATTTTCAATTCTGCTTATTTTGATATATATAGCTTTGGCAACTTCTGTTCTTCCATATTTTCTATTCGTAAAATATATGCTGTCAAATGAATCGGTATTGTGATTCTGATAATTTCTATAGCCTGTCCTGTCGAGGAGCTTAACTGTTCAAGCTTAAGTGTTCATCCTTGGATATGTAACTGTTGTTGACTTACACCTAAAGAAGGCAATTATTTTGTTCTCTTATTCATTTCTGTTCATGTGGTTTCTTTTCTTTTCCTATTTATTTTTGCAAATTTAGGGAATAAGGACCAGAAGATTTTGGTGACATTGTCTCAAATTTAACTGAAATTATGCTCTACTAAAATTAGCTAAATTTACCGTTAAGTGACTGATTGCGTTTCTCAATATCATGCAAGTGACTCAGTCCATCCCTCTTAAGAAAATTTTCATTTGTGTATCTATCTTATTAGGACCAAGTTTAACTCTGCTAGTGTATATAGTGTTACAAAACTTGGATCATCATCATAATCATCATCATCAAAGCTCTGTCCCAACTATGTTTGGGCTGGTTACATGAATTCTGTTTCTCTATTCTGTTCTATCCTGAGCCAGATCCATGGATAGGTTGCACGTCGTTAGATCTATTGTTACTACTTTCATCCATGTTGACGTAGCCAAAGACCCGTGATCGAGTTGATAGATCAATCTCCCGAAGGATTGATCGAATCCAAGAGGATTCCAGCCACTAGGGCACAAGCATAACCATAACCATGGACAAAGTCACGTGAGCAACTATTAATTGATTGAAAATAAGCATAAGCATTACAGTAGGTATCCTCTGTATATATAGAGTAGCATTATTCCTAAATAAGCAATAAGGAAATATTTAATCCTAATCATCATATAATTTAGAAAGCAATCCTATTAAGCAATATTACTAATCTAGAAAATCATAAAACTTGAGGCACATGTGGACCCATCAGCTGGGTCCATCAAGGCTTGCGGGTCCTTGTCTTGGATAGGGACCGGACTGCATCACATGTCCTCTTCGGCCTATCACTTCCCCTTGGTGATATCCAAATCATCTCAAACGGGTTTCGCTTATTTTATAACTTATTAATGCTACACATAAATGCTCCTAAAAGCGCTCATTTTGTTGCCCTTCTTAGTTTTACCATACATCCACCTTAACATTCTCATCTCTGCGACACTCATTTTATGCATGAATTGTTTCTTAATAGGCCAATATTCTGCTCCATATGTCATAGCTGGTCTAATTGCTATCCTGTAAAATTTCCCTTTCAATCTTGTTGTATACGCCGATGTATATGTGCGCCAATATATGTGTTCATGTGTGTGTGTATAAGGCCCTGCTCCGATACAAGGTGTATGTACCATAATATGGTACATATTTATATAAAAAATAAAACTTCAAAATGATTAGTATTCTTCTATATCAAAATGATATGGGATTACCTGTATTAAACCAGACCGATTCAACTTTTATCCCTCACGGGGAGGGTTAGCTGAGGGTCGTGTTGGATTGGAGTGGGTGTGGGTCAGACAGGTATGGTTTTAACCAAACTGTTGCCAACCTGGACTCAAAAGTTTAGTATCTACACTGATGTAGGACTGTGTATCTATGGGTCCAATATCTGCCCCTAAACGAGGATCATTTTTTAGGTTTTCATGCAGAAATATATTATTTCTTTTTCTGAGATTGGTATTGTTAATGCTTGAGGATTCGCTTTGTTGAATCCTTCCTATTGTTCACATTACTTGGAGAGTGGATAAGGTAACAGAAACCACTCTGTCGATTTCCTTTATGGTTTATTATGTTCTTTCCAAAAGATGGGGCAAGTCTCAGGTCTGACTTAGTTTTCTCGAGTTGGTTTCCAGACAATAATGGACTGCTTACTGATTAGATGTGTTTTTCAGCATGAGTCGGGGAGTTTGTTAGAATAAGAATTTTCATATTTTGAAGAACTCATGGCAACCATAAGAAACCCTTCTGTGATTTAGGGCCATGATTATATTATTATCACCACTGACATTTCTGATTATATTGATTGTTATTGATATTATAATTTCCTGAGTTTTCTATATGGAATGGGGTTAAAACTGCAACTTATATTCCCGGTGAAGAGTTTTTTATTTTATTTTTTTTCCATATAGATAGTTCTCTTCCAATATACCATGCTGCAATATTTCACACTGCTGTTTCCACTCCATTGTATGTGCTTATGTGGCATGTGCACCAGATCTTAGAGAGGCATCTGAGGGGCCATCATATTGATCATTACAGCCAAAAACCAGTCCATTCCTCTGGTGTGCCCACATGAGCTTTAAGTAAACCAATCTTCTGTGAATTTTCTTTGCATGTTGTGGTCCATTCTTCTCTGCCGAAACGTGATCAATGGCATAAGGCTCTGATATGATGACGATGATTATGGCCCACCTTAACAGTCTAGTCTGATGTTTGCGCTGGAGCATACATAATTGAGGCCACCTTATATATAGGAGGTTTGCATTCGTCTGCCACCTGGGCACATGCAGTAATGTGGATAGAGAGACAGTTCCCACTCTAATAACTGAGGTTACCTTTAGGAGGCTTGCATGCGTGTGCCACCTGGGCACATTCAATAGCATGGATAGAGAAACAGTTCCGCATTCGTGCATTATTTAATTCATTAATACTAGATGAAGAATTTCTTCTTTACAATTTCTTATCACGCAGATTCTTTTCAAGAGGCACCTGTCTATGAACTACAATCCAGCAAGGAGGCCCACTAGAAATCACAAAAGAAGTCACAAACAGCACAAAATGTAAGGCCTCTTTCTGGCTATTGCAACTAACAGTACCTGCTATTGCAACTAACAGTACCTCCTGAGTTTATGTGTTTGCGTGCTTGCATGCACGCATGCGCGTTTTATAGCGAGGAATTCACATTCTGTTAATCCAGCAAGAATTCTTTGCAACATGATATTAAATTGCAAATTCAATGTCTGTAGGTCATCACCAGGACAAGATATTGATAAAGGAAAGCTGGACAGCAATAAGGATGATATTGAAGATGATAATGATGAGGACAAAAGCCATCATGGCAACAATGAGAATGCTATCATAAAAAATGCAGAATTCAAGTTGGCTCATTTCTTGAAGGGATGGCTCTCATTCTCCAGATTATGGTGTAGGAGAAGAATGAGATTAGAGGGCAGGACTCATCGTGCTATGAAGTTAGGCTGGATTTAATCGACAATTGCAACCAAGGAGATTGCTTTAGATTTTATTTTCAATCCTGTCAATGTGGAGTTGAGGGCAAATTAAGGTCAAAAACTCATGTACATAGGGGAGCATTCAGGCGCACGCTTCTTTTCTCAGGAGTGCGAGATCTAGGATTCCGAAGTCAAGTCTTTTGAGTCCTTTCTAGGGTGAGGCAAGCTTTGTGCTTTGTGCTTTGCTTTTGTTACTTTTTTTGTACACCTTCTTCCATGGGGCCTTGATTTCTCATTCATGACGTCAACGGACAAGCTTAGACAAATATATCTATATAATATGGCAGCTCAGGTTTTGAATCCTGGAATATTTTAGACCCTTGGATCTTATGTACATAAATCCAAAGGATATTTTGGACCCTTGGATTTAAGAGGGGAATGCAAAAGGGGGCAGCAAGATAGAGTTATTTACAGGTATTGCCATCCCTTTTTCATTTAAAAGAAAAGGGGCTAAAAGTTAGATAAATTTACACGTTTTTGCCATCCTCATCAAAAGCAAAAAGGGTCAGCAAGTTTGAGTTATTTACAGGTATTGCCATCCCTTCTTCATTTAAAAAAAAAAAACTACTTCATTGATGATGAGATGGGACCAAGATAAGAAGATGAGATGAGCAAATTGGGTGAAAGATTTCATGATTCAATTTTGTTAAGAATAAATGAATGAATGGAATTATATCATTTGGCAATCAATTGGATTTTTTTTTTTTTTTTGTGGAATCTATTTTATGGTTGGACTTGCTTTCGAGACGCATGGAACCTAGGTTCGGTCGGTCTGAGGCATACCCAGGTCCGGTGGCGCGTTGTGCCTTCAGGCACGGGAAATTTCTAGTATATAATATGGCAGCTCAGGTTTTGAATCCTGAGACATTTTAGACCCTTGAATCTATGTACATAAATCCAAGGGATATTTTGGACCCTTGGACTTAAGAGGGGAATGCAAAAGGGGCTGCAAGATAGAGTTATTTACAGGTATTGCCATCCCTTTTTCATTTAAAAGAAAATGGGCTAAAAGTTGGATAAATTTATAAGTTTTTGCCATTTTCATCAAAAGCAAAAAGGGTCAGCAAGTTTGAGTTATTTACAGGTATTGCCATCCCTTCTTCATTTAAAAAAAAATCACTACTTAATTTATGATGAGATGGGACCAAGATAAGAAGATGAGATGAGCAAATTAGGTGAAAGATTTCATAATTCAATTTTGTTAAGAATAAAAGAATAAATGAATAAATGGAATTATATCATTTGCCAATCAATTGGATTTTTTTTTTTTGGTGGAACCCATTTTATGGTTGGATTTGCTTTCGAGACGCATGGAACCTGGGTTCGGTCGGTCTGAGGCATATCCAGGTCCGGTGGCACGTCGTGCCTTCAGGCACGAGAAATTTCTAGTATACATATATAGGAGAGTATTCCTATGCATCTATCCCTTACCATAGGGTGAGGGACACTCCCTTTTTTGGGAAGTTTCAAGTATATAGGGAGTATTCCTATGTACTTGAAAAGTCACTTTTGTACTTGAAACTTCCCAAAAAGGGGAGTGTGGTGAGGGAAAGATGCACTTGAATGTTTCTCATATATATATATATATTCTGGAGCTTGTATGAAATGTGTCAACCCAGAAATTGACTGGAGCTGGAAGAAAAAGAGAAGGGTGGATGCCAACAGTTATGGTCATTGCAATGGCCGCAGGATTTGGACTTTCAGGTCTGTCTGCCCTTGGTTGTTAAGCCTGCTATTGGCCTTTTGCCTTTTTTTTTTTTTTCTTTCTTTTATCCCCCCCCCCCCCCCCCCCCCCCCCCCCCCCCCCCCATGGAGATGGGTCTTCTGAATGTAAACAATTCAGGGGGTCCTTTGGAAGTCTGCTGAAACTATCTCAGGTAAAAGGTGTATATACATTAGCTCTTTTATCTCCAAAATTGAACTATCACTTTGGTTTTCAAAGTTAAAATTGCCCATTAAAAACAATAAATCAAACCTAAAGCCTAGTCAGAGGCCCATTCTTATGATGTTTGTCGAACTACAGTTTACAACGGACAAGGCATTAAGGGAGTTAAAGTAGGGTCAGTGACAAATATATGCAATGGACCCTAATTTTTTTTCAGTTGATGGTAAATGGTTTCTCATGTTATGTCCCGTATGATAATAGATATATGTGAGGATGGTTTTCACTTTGGCACTATTCCCATTTTAATCTGATTTACATGTCTTTTCAACCACTACTTTCCGTAACTAATGAGATGAATTGTCCATTGTATTCGAACTTATTTTGGTTTGGAAGACAAAAAGAGCACCTCAAGCCAAAGCCTTAGGCGGACCACCTTATTCCCCTTCTTCCATTGGTTTATGTCATATGTAAGAGATGGGAGTGATTTACATTAGGGTTTGAAAAAAAAAATTCCTTAAACCCTGATTCGACGATTTAGTCTAGAAAATGATAGGATTGGCGAATTAGGTTGCTGTATTTTTTTTTTTACACAATTACTCCCCTTTAGACATCGTTATCTACATAACGATATTGTTACCTATAAAACTTTTAATTGAGAGTGTAATTGCCATTTTTTCTTTCAATTTAGAATATTTTTCAAGCGCGAGCATATATATATATATATATATCGTATTTATTTAGGTGAGAGAACTAGTTCTCACCTATTATATGAGAATTTTCAGTGGAGTCCAACTATGGGTCCCATTTGGAGATAGAACTGGGGTTTGGAAATATCTATATGAGACCACCCCAAATATTAAGTTTGACTCCAACCCCATGCCCCTAACCCCTTCATCAGTCGCCCACAAGTTTAATGGCTTCATATTCAAAAAATGTTTCAACCCCCGATCTAACAGTTCAGTTCATTCGGATTTGTGCCAATCCTTGGGATCAGTAACTATCAGGGGGTCTTTATTTATGCATGGTTTGGATGGGTTGCTAGGTCGGCCCCACCAATAGTTCTCATGGAAGTTGATCAAGGAATATTTGGAAATAAGACCTTTAAAAACGGGTAGTGATATGGTTACCTATAAAATGATGACCGAAACTATACTTGCCGCTTTTTTCTAATTCAAAATAATTTTCAAGCGTATAGCTGCTATCTTAGATTTGATAAATGAGGGCGTGGAAGTTTGATTAAAGAATCTGAAAGCAAGCGTTCAAAGAAAGAGGTAATGATATTTCCAGCTATGTGATTTTTTTTTTCTTCAGATCTTCATTCTTAAAAATTAGCAAAAAATTACATTTTACATGTTGAACTCTTAACACATTCTACAATCTGTTACACAAGACACCAGTTAGAACTTAGAACGAAAACCTCCAAATACATTCACTAGTCGAAAACTTTCAATTAACATTTTATAGGTAATAATATCGTCACCTAATGTTTGGCAATTAACTAGTTAAGTTAAAGTAAAGTGAATCCACACAAAAAATAACAATGGATCATATCAAAAATACACAATTTCAAAATTCCCTCGAATTTTTTAAAAAAATTTAAAAAAATCAACCTCCTTCCTCCACTAAAAGACAAAAAAAAACTCTAATTTTCTATAAAAAAAAAGTAAAAAAGATCACATACCAAATAACTAAAAATAAAACACCATCATAACACCTTATATTTTATTCTCTGTTGACTTGATGCTTCACCTCACCATACATCCAAACAGGCTCAGTTGTTTAATCAACTTCTACACCCTTATTTAGAAAATCAGATAGATATTGGCTTGAAAAATGTTTTGAATTGAAAACAGAAATGACAGTTATAGTCCTATAGTAACTACCGTCAATTTTGTGTTTTCATAGGCTAAAACATGGAATGAGGGTTTAAGGTTATATTATAATAAGCCCTTCTATTTTTGAAAAAAAAAAAATTGGCACAGCCCATGAATAAAGAAGAAAGGTTCTTGTTCCCACCGATCGACTGTCAATAACAAGTTTTTTTCAATGAACTCTTCATAACCAATAAGTTAGCGGGAAGTTTAAACCAAATAACGATTTTCCTGAACCCAAGGTATCAAAATGCTACACTTTTAGATCTAGGTATTGAAAATAAAAGAGGCCAATCAGAGTAAAAAAAATCACGTATTTTTATGGTCACTTGCATCTTTTCCTACTCTGAGAAGAGCTATACAGCCCGTAATTTTCAACGCTCAGACCATTGTCAAGTTTTTAGATCTTGGATACATAAGTTCCCCCTTTTAATTTAATTTTTCTACCATTCTTAATTTACTTCCAGTTATTCTTATGATTGTTTTTACAGAGATTCTTCTGATTTGGAAGTTTATAATTGCATCTTTCTATGTTTAGAAAGCACTTTCTATTTGTGTCCTTGAATAATGTAAGGCTGGGAAGTATCCATTGCATGCATTAGCATTAGGATTCATTGTTTGAACATGATTTGAGTTGCTGGAAATTAAAGGATTTTTAATTAATTGGCACCCGAAATTCGGACCTGATATGAACCGTATGGCTGAACATTGAAAAAACTGCATTAGTTTCAGCAGTTTTGGGTTGTTTTTCGTCCAAAAGTTCGTGATCAGAAACCCAGTCAAATGAAGGAATTATTTTATGAAAATTTGCAAACATGTAGTCTGGGAATAGTTCTTTGAGTCCGCAGAATTTCAGCTCAAGATACTATGGGGAAGAGATACAAACAGAGGCTCAAACAGGGGTATATGAGTGGACTATTCAGATTTACAGCAACATACATGCGCAACTAGGCCTCCTTCGAAGTCCATAACTTTACCGTTTTAAAAGCCTTTTCACTTCTGTATTTTTTTTTTTTTTTTTTTGAATCGTGCATCATCCAAGCTTCAATGTCAGCCATTAGATTTAGGTTTAGTTCATCCTAAGTCGGTCGTATAGTCTAGCAAAGTTGGGCATATGCACAGTTTTTTCGAGACTTAGTTTTGGTTTATTTATTTATTTATTTTTTTTCTGTTTTTACAGCTTTTATCATATTTGTAGAAACTTGTCTACGTTTGTATTGTTTGTGTTTAGGGCTGCATAAATCATTCGTATTTGCATTAGAATTGTTTTTGGTAATTAGAATTTAATTTAGGATATTTTATTTTAGTTTATCTTATATTAAATTGGTTGTTTTGATCTAGTTTGTTGTTTTTGCAGGTTCTAGTTAGCCTAGGGTTTCTAGATTAGATTTTTTTTTTGAATAGATTTATTTTAATTGTTGGAGATTTGTAATTGAACTTCAATTTCATATTTTTAGAAGTTTATTATTTTTTATAATTTGATTAGTTTCTACTTGGATTAGATTTAGTTTCTAAATTAGAATGGGTCAAAGTTGGAAAGTGCTTGAACCAATTGCTCCTTGTAGGTTTGACCCTGTAAATACCGTGATAAACTTCTGCGCACCCTTGCACTTGGGGGTGTCGGCCAGTCTTTTGTATGGGATTGGATGTCAAATGACAAGTATGTCCTTTATACTCAAATGAACTATAAATAGTTAATGGGCCATCAGGGGTTCGTTTGACGTCGAAAGATGACATCCTTAACAAAAGATCAACTAAATAACTTCATCCATCCAAGGAGCCCTATACTTTTGGGATTGCGACAAACCGTCAATTTTTCTAGAAATTAAAACTATGCCCTTACTTATCCCAAACTTGCCCTAAACACACTCAAGACCTCAAAACCCTTAAACTAACAAACAATGTAATTAATTAAAGAGAGCTACTAATGCCACAACCCAAGCTTCTCTTTCCACATCCGTTCTCGCTGCACGCCCACTTAAGTTAAAAGATTCTCAAAATTCCTCTCTACACACCCCATTGTTCCAAAAATACCCAAACCCCTCCACCCTCATTTTCTAAGATAACTCCCCTTCTCCCCCCTCTCCCCCTCATTCTCTCCCTCTCCCTCCCTCTCCCTCCCTCTCTCTCCCACCACCCTTTGCCTGACGCCCTCTCTTCCTCTCTCCCTGTAAGGTCCGTGACCTTATTGGGTCAATTGGGTCCAATAGTAGGCCCATTGACCCGTTTATTTAGTAATTATTTATTTAATTATATTTTAGATACTTAAGTGGGTTTAGATCATGAGCGAGTTACTTTTTGCATTAGGATAGTGTCTGCGAAGTTTCGTGCGATTCCGAGTTTGTTTGATCCTAGCGGGGGTAGTTTGCAATTTAAGGAAAATTGAGTGTTTTTCCGAAATATTCCAAACGCCGTGATTTTTGGTTTCAATGAAAAGGTTTCGTCGCAATGATCACTTTTGTCTCTTGACTCGTCCGATCCGGCGAACAGAAACCCTTCAAGTAGTCCATTCTTTCACCGGACCCACTTAAGGGGTAATTTAGTATTTTTCCCTTTATCTTCTTCTTAAACAAGGATTAGCCCTAATCCTTTTCATTCGTTCTCTGCAACGAAAGCAACAGCAGCCCCCATTTCTTCCACTTCCTTCTTAAGCCCAGAACTCTAACCCAGAAGATCATTCTAGAAGATCCGAATCGCCAATCTTCATCCTCTCTATCTCTTCTTTCTTCTGGTACCAATTTGGTAAGATTTCTCACAACCTTATAATTTCAATCTTATTCTCTTTGCTTAGATTATGTTTGATCTTAATCTTTTTCCTTTCTTTCTTCTCCTTTGCGTTCTAGATTTGCGTTTTATCGGATTAGATTGGGATTTCACAGTAGAAAGCTTCTCCTCAAGTTTTATCCATTTCAATCTTCTTCTTGGTTGAGGCAAATAACTATGGAAATTATGATTGAATATGAATGTATGGTTTTATTCATTATTCATGGTTAATTTGATTTATATGTTAAATTGGGTATCATGGGATGAATGGACATTAATTGACGGTTAATTGATGATGGGGTATGACTTGGTGGATGGAATGGATTGTGGTACGGAAGAGAGCATGGTGGCTCGATTTTGTGTAGGTTATAGCCACTAGAAGGGTTTAAAACAGAGTGGAGATGATCTGGAACGAATAGAACTAAAAAATTCAGCAAACAACAGTTTCTGCATACGAACGTTCGAACTCTTGAGCTCCCGGGAAATTGGCCTGGGACGAACGTTCGAACACTTCTCCCGAACGTTCGAACTCTTGGTAATTGATCGATTTTAGGCAGATTTTCCAACGGTTATAACTTTTGGTCCGTTCGTCGGAATTTCACGAGCTATATACCGTTGGAAAGCTCTTGGAACGTAAAATCCAATGGTTCTAGTTTCATCACGATTGGAGGTTGGGAAGTGATGTAAATACTTGGATTATTGATCCAGCTCATGTTATATTGGAAATGATACCGGTAACCTAGGTTTGGGCCTTAGATGTTGGAAACCATGAATTTCTCACTTGACCATTAATGATGATTGAAATTGAAGTATGTGGCTTGGTGTGCTTCGATAGGTTATCTAGGTATTTGTGTATTACGCGTGGCGTAACTGAATGCGTATGAAATTGAATCGACCGAGGCTTAACATGATTGTACACAAAGGAATTTCCTAAGAGCATCGTCGATCCAAATTTCACACGTACTCTGTTAGGACTTGTGGAGTACAGGAATGACACCACTTACCTAGGATTGGATTGTAATATCTCATTGACTTATGACTTGTATCCGTTGTTTATATTCCTTGTACACTCTCTTGGCATAAAATACTTAACTAATTATGAAACATAAATCCTTATAGGATTTAAGACTTATACCTGACTTAGAATGTACTTTAGGAATCTGTGTCATGTAATTAATAAACATGACTGGCTAGCAATGAAAGGGATTATCACGTGGTTTACTTGCCTTGTATTGTCTTGAGTGAGATAATCCCTATAATCATGTCTTGTACGTTGAGCTAGCCAGACTTGCTTGTCTTGTTTTCCGTGTCTCGACACCACTTTATTAGTATTTGCATATCATGGCCATCTACAGTTTGGGGTTTTATTGACGGATCAGTTACTCGGTCGTCGGGGTGGGCAGTCGACGTTGAATAGTTGGGAGCGGGCTAAGACCGTGCTGCTATTCTCAGGACTGGGAGCTAGGATCCCACTGGAGACGGACTTTGGTATCAGTAGTCTTCATTGGATTGTTACTGGTACCCCGGGAGGTGGCTTGGACATCCTTAGAGTCTCCCTCTTGATATTTGTATTGCATTGCATGGATGTGGTTATTGCTAGATGATTGCTAGGATTCTTGTTATTATTTTTATATATATATTACTCTTGCTTTATGCCTAGCCTCGCAACTTTTGTATTCCATGATTATTATACTTGTCATTACTCTATACGTGACGTATGTCATGTTTATTATGTTTTGCTTATCTATTGCTCAACATGTTGTTGACTCTGTTCTTTGGTGTACAGACACTCGAGGTGGTTGCTACTACTATGAGGAGCAGGCCGGTGAGGAGATCCCAGAGGATCTTCAACCGGCAGAGAAGGAACGAGAGTGGCATGCCGATGACGTAGAGTAGCGTCATCATTCCCAGCATGAGAGGGGCTTACATGGGATTCCACTAGATTATATTCTTTCATTTATTTCCCTCGTTGAACTTTTATTTCATTGACTTTAGTTTCTTTTAATGGCCTTGTTTATTGGGTTGGCCATTGTAAATAAATTAAATCTTTGGTTAGTTTTGTTTATTCATTCTTGCAACTTTAATATTTAATGAGAAGTTATTATTCATTGTTTGATATTCCATATGCCTAGAGTTGTATGAATTCCATAATTATTGTATGACTTGAGGCTTGAAATATAATATCCTCAAGCGGACTTACGATCCTTGGGCCTAAAGGACAAAATTTTAATTTTTCCTAAATCTCACTCCTCGGATCCGGTTTATTCTTTAATGGGGTTCGAGGGACGTGACACTCCCCTATCTCCCTCTTCCTCTTTTTCTCTCCCCATCCTACCGCCGTCCGCCCGCCACCCTCTCTCCCCCTCCCTATCTCTCCCTCTTTGATGGACCGCACGTCTGGCGCATTATTCTACTGATGTCGGCGGATGTGGGAGTCCATGGGGTACGACCCTTTCGTGACTGGTGGCAAAGCGGGTATCAATATTTTTTTGTCTGTGGGTGTGCCAAATTTTTTATTTTACTTGGAATTACAAGTAGTGATCCGGAGATCGACCTTCGCAATTAAAATGGAAATCAACTTCTTTCAAGTTTCCCATTGCACATATACTTAAGAAAAGAGACATTTTCTTGATTTGCCGTGAAAGGCGATGTTTTGGCATTTATAGCCGATTTTTGGCGTTTATAGCCGATTTTGGCGTTTATTTGCCGATTTACAATTCTTATCAATAATGAAAGACAAGAGTTGTGATTTTTGTCTCTTTTGGAAAAATACAAAATACAATGAAAAGCAAGAAAATGAGGATCTAACTTCTCAGGAGATTGTGGGGGACTCGTTCAGATTGACGGTAGTAAGCCATATGTGGACTTCGCCATCATCCATACAGATGAGAACAGAGGATGCTCTTTATTCGCTTGGCTTGGCTATAACATCAGATTTTTAGAGGACAAAGACCGAGAGAAGGTCCTATGTCCAATAAAAAGCTAAGTAGACGGGCTGAAAAGCCATGTCTAAGCCATTGGATGTAGAAGGAGAAGGCAAGGACCTTGGGGGGTGGTGCCCCCTAAGGGACTCTTGTCACCTTGTAGTGGTGGCCGGTGCAGAATTGTCGCAGAGTTTTCTCTCTTTCTTTCTCTGGATTTTCTGTTCTTTTTTCTGATCTGTGATCTATGGAAATGTTTTTCGATCTCTGTGATCTGTGGAAATGTTTTTCGGTCTCTGGAATGCTTTGGAGTGCTCTCCTATTTATAGGTTTTTACGTAGCCTTTTAGGAGGATTTATGAGCTTTAATTGTCATAAAGCTACATAAAGGGAGGAGTTACAAGATTTGTTTCTTTATTTTGTAACTCATTTTTCTTGGCTTCTGATTGGCCAGTGAAGATTGAGGGCATTTAGTCGCCTTTAATCACCATGATGGGAGGAGTTTCATGGTTTAAATGTCATGAATCAATTGACTTGTAACTCCTAGATGCTCGCTTCTAATTGGGCCGTCCAAAGAAATGAATTAATGACTGCAATAAAGCTAGTCAATTAATCGCATTAAGTGGTCGACGAGCAGTTGAAGAGTCGCAGGCCGTGCCGCGTCTTTTGGGATTCTTCTGGCGATGATCATTGATGGATCTTCATATAGATCGACATCGGATGACCACGTAACTTCAGGCATTGATTGTCGACAGCGGGTCGGTGCCATATGTCCTGTCGATTTCTCGATCGATCGGGTAGAAAGCACACTTTTTAGTTTACTGGTTGGTGATCAATGTTGATTTTGATACTCTTGATGATTGACCCATGATTTTGATGGATGTCGAAGGGTTTGGTGCCTCAAAAGCATGAATTTTGGAAAATCCCAGGAGTTGGAAGCTTCGAATCGCGAAAAACGACGGAAAACGGGCCTTCCAGGGCGAACCCGGCGACCCAGGGATCCATGGTCGCCGGCTACCATGGGCCAGGGTCGCAGGGGCGGGCGACCCTGGGCCAGGGTCGTGGGGGTCTGCGACCCTGGGGGGAATTTTTCCCTTTGGTCCCTGTTTTGCGGCCGTTTTGAGGTATTTTTTCATTCTTTTTTCTTCTGTATTTTTCATGGCATTTTTGCACATTTATTGGCCTGACTTTCCTGAAGAAAACTTGATGAGAATCCTCGCTTTTTGGAGTGTAGAGTTTCCAATTTTCTGGGAAAGTCGAAGACTTTGTCGCGTAGAGCTGCCGATTTTCCATCAGAAGCTGAAACTGGGTCAAACGATGTCGGAATTACCTGAAATTTGAGGTGAAGCCTCCTGAGTAATAAACAAGACCAACCATAGGCTTTTATTTGAGTTTTGAAGCCGTATGGGTCCTGTTGCCAGTAGATTTGATTTTATCACGAGGAAGATGTCGCGGCTTGATGTGCGGTCAACCGATGTCCGATTGACTTGAAATTTGACAAGAAACCTATTGGAGTCATTTTAAGATGATCCACAGGCTTTGTCTTGGATACCATGGTCCCGGGGAGCTTCACCACCAATAGGCTTGATTTGGCTTCCGAGAGTCAAAGTATGGTCATGCTATCGAAATGACCTGAAAATTGACGTGTAGGCCTTTGTAAGCATCTTGAAGCCCTCCATGTGCTCTTTTTTATGAGTGATGCCTCGGTGGTTCTCGCCGCTGAGAGGCTTGATTTAGCTGTTCGAGGGTTGATGGAGGGTCAAACGTTGTCGGTTTGACTCGGAACTTGACGTGGAGTCTTTTGGATGTGTTTTGAGACTATCCATAGGCTATGATCGAAGATTTGGTGTCTCCAATGCTGTCGCCGCCGAGAGCTCCTGTTCAGCTATCGGAGAAGCGAAGTTAAGCCAAATGATTTTGAAATGACCCGAAACTTCTTGTGTACTCCTCTTTTGGCTGTCTTGAAGAATCTTGCAGTTGCTGTTTGATTCTGACATGATTTAATTTTTTGAGAAGTAGCATTGCCCATTTATGGTAGGCTGCAACTTCATATAGCTTTCTTGATGTTGAGGAGGCAAAGTGACTTTTTTTGTTGTCATCAACTGCCCCCTTAAGGTACAGCGACTAGTTGCTTAACTTTTGTAGTCGATGCGCCTCAAAGAGATTCTTGAAGGAGAGCTTGTGACTTGACTAAGAGTCTTTGAGCAGTCTTTTTTTTTGTAGAGTGACCTTTTGAGCTTCCAGGGAGATTTTATGGCAGTGAAAGGGATCACGTATCATCTCAAGGCAAAGTTCTGAAAATGACATCAGGGATGTGGATTTGGGTTTTTGGTGTTGACCTTATGACCTAACAAGCTGTATGTGGCAGGTTAGGGGGTTGGGTTTGATTTTGACCGTGTGACCCAACAAGCTGTATGTGGAATGTTGGGGGTCGCTTTTGATTTTAATCTTGTGACTTAACAGGCTGTATGTGGCAAGTTAGGGGATCAGGTTTTGATTTTTGGTTTTTGTCTTGTGACGTAACAAGCTGTATGTGGCAAGTTAGGGGACCAAGATTTAGTTTGGATTTTTGTGGAATGTCAATTTTAAGATTTTGGCTCAATTTGATATATGAGGTTGGATAGTTTGATTTTTGGAAGCTCATGGGGCTTGGAATTCTTTTTCGTATGGTCCAATCAACTCAAAAGAGGCATGAAACCATTTTTGTATGCTCTTGGTAAAAGGGATTTCTCTTTGATTAAAAGCCCAAATTTTTTTTTTTTTTAGTGCCTAGGCGGTCAAACCTGGCTCATATGGGCTAACCCATAGGACCTTAAGCTTTTGGGATTGCTTACATCTCATATGGTGTCATTTTTATAAAGAATATCTAAAGATATGTCCTTTGGATAGAGAATATCTAAGAATATCTTTATTTGGAGAGAATCTCTCATGTTCCCTTTATTTTGGGAGAGAATATCTCAAGATATCTTTCTTTTGGGAAACAATCTTTCTAATTTCTTTCTTTTGGTAAGGTTACTAATTAGTAACACTTACCTCTTTCTTGTTTCCTTCTTTGGTTTGCTCTCTTCTATAAAAGCAAGGGGAGGTTGGATCTCTCGCTCTTATTGTTTTCTTTTGTAACAATCTCAAGAGTACTCCAAGACCAAGAGTTTTTCTTCTTCAAAGATCTTCAAACTTCTCTTCTTCTTCTCCTTCAATGGCTACAAGTAAGTTCTCTTTCTCAAGAAAACTCCATGTAGAAAATAGGATGGTAAAAAAAGAAATTTTTTTGTTTCTTTCTTTTCTTCTTTTTTTTTTTTTGCACGGGTTTCCTTCTTTTTTTTTTACACGTGCTTTTTTTTCTCGTGCGTTTTCTTTGGGAGGGGAGGGGTACGGATCTGGCCATACGGCCACGTGGCCTGTGGGCCAATCCTATTTTTTGGTTTCTTTTTTTTTATATTTTTTGAGAAAGTTTTCTTTTTCGTCTCTTTTTTTTTTGTTCTTTTCTTTCTCCCTTTTTTTTTTAGAAAGTTTCTTTTTTTTTTTTTTTGCTCATCATGATAATGCTTATTTTTTTTTGGCAAATCAAGATGTTCATGCATGCATTTTTTATAAATTGAATTGGTAGCATGATGTGATAGCATTTTTGAAAGTTTTTGCAAATTTGGGAATTTGGAGTTCACAGCGATGTTGAGCCCTTCCTGATTTTGCGGAGACTTTGAGGTTTCGAAAGATTGGAGTTTCGGAGCTCGCAACAATGTTGAGCCCATCTTCAAGCTTTCTATTCTTTCGGGATATTTCCTTTTTCTTTGGAATTTCCCCAGAGTCATGTCAAAATTTCGCCAGATTTTTTTTTAGCGAAATTCTGTCATTTTGATGATGATCTTTTTCTTTTCCCTCCTTTGGAGGTGGTTCCTCCAGAACGAACAAGGGTAAAGAGCCTGCTACAAGCGTACCTCGTTGATCTGCTAAATCTTCCAATCCGGCCTTTCAGCAGGCTTGGGAGAAGGTCCAGTATGTTGAGAGAAACCTCGAAGAGTGCGACTCCCTCAATAGAGATGAGATGAGGCAGCGACTGCTCGCTCTCAAGAGTGAGGAGTTTTATAAGATCACTAGAAATTTCTCGTGCCTGAAGGCACGACATACCACCAGACCTGGATATGCCTCAGACCGACCGAACCCAGGTTCCATGCGTCTCGAAAACAAGTCCAACCATAAAATGGATTCCACAAAAAAAAAATCCAATTGATTGGCAAATGATATAATTCCATTTATTCATTTATTCTTAACAAAATTGAATCATGAAATCTTTCACCCAATTTGCTCATCTCATCTTCTTATCTTGGTCCCATCTCATCATCAATGAAGTAGTGCTTTTTTTTTAAATGAAGAAGGGATGGCACTACCTGTAAATAACTCAAACTTACTGACCCTTTTTGCTTTTGATGAGGATGGCAAAAACTTGTAAATTTATCCAACTTTTAGCCCACTTTCTTTTAAATGGATGGTAATACCTGTAAATAACTCTATCTTGCTTCCCCTTTTGCATTCCCCTCTTAAATCCAAGGGTCCAAAATATCCCTTGGATTTATGTACATAGATTCAAGGGTCTAAAATGTCTCAGGATTCAAAATCTGAGCTGCCATATTATATACTAGAAATTTCCCGTGCCTGAAGGCACGACCCACCACCGGACCTGGGTATGCCTCAGACCGACCGAACCTAGGTTCCATGCGTCTCGAAAGCAAGTCCAACCATAAAATAGATTCCACAAAAAAAAATTCAATTGATTGCCAAATGATATAATTCCATTCATTCATTTATTCTTAACAGAATTGAATCATGAAATCTTTCACCCAATTTTCTCATCTCATCTTCTTATCTTGGTCCCATCTCATCATCAATGAAGTAGTTTTTTTTTTTTTTTTGAAGAAGAGATGGCAATACCTGTAAATAACTCAAACTTGCTGACCCTTTTTGCTTTTGATGAGGATGGCAAAAACATGTAAATTTATCCAACTTTTAGCCCCTTTTCTTTTAAATGAAAAAGGGATGGCAATACCTGTAAATAACTCTATCTTGCTGCCCCTTTTTGCATTCTCCTATTAAATCCAAGGGTCCAAAATATCCCTTGGATTTATGTAGATAGATCCAAGGGTCTAAAATATCCCAGGATTTAAAACCTGAGCTGCCATATTATATAGATGGTAAGCGACCGTCCTTGGGTTATGAACGATCAGAGGGTTTTGTCCAAGCCTATCTTCTTCTTTGGTGATGCATTCCCTGACGACGTGACATACCAGATGAGATGTTCAGATGAGATGTTTTCAGTTCTCTTACACAACTGATAGTGAGGAGAGAACTATTGTTACCCGATTGACATTTGATTGCACCATCTCAATTATGAGCCTTGCCCCCACGTGCTCTAAGAGGGTAGATCCTCCAAGCTGGGTGAAGAGGACAAACGTAATCAAGATCGAGGTTTTTTTTTGCGGTTCTCCTGGATATGCTGAGAAGTCGCCTGCCGATATGGATATATTGATGTCGGCCAACTGCTACCAGGGCTCTGATTATCCGTCGGTCCCTTCGGGACTGGTGGGCCTTGGTATTTTTAGCGGTGACGGCAGCAATTGGGTGAAGACTTTTCGACTTCGTGGCTGTTTCAATGCTGACTCCGAGTGGAAGTCGTGGACTGATCGTGTCATGCTGATTGGTGGCGCTGTTTTAAAGGAAGCCTTGATTTTTTATACGGTCAGCGCCTTTAGGGAGACCGTGATCTTTTCCGACGAGGCCTTCATGGCTATGTTGGAGTCATTCCTTCCACAAACCAATACCTTCGTTGTCATGAATGGTGAGATTGGTTTTTCTTTAAAGGAGTTTAGCGCCATTACTGGATTGCCTATCCTTGACAAACTCTATGAAGAGTTCATGCTGATCGACAGCGTCCTGGAGGAGCAGTCGGAGGAGTTCAGGCTTCTGTACTTTCAGCTTGTCGCCTTCTAAGATTTTTGAAGGAGAAGGAGGGCTCGAAAGTTAGATCCAGTAGTTGGAAGAGTTCTGGCTCTTCGTTCCCCAACTTTTTTGACAGTAAGGAGTCTTCTGATGGCGTGTCAGAGCTCAGGATCCAGGTTCGAAGAAGACTTCGACTATGCAAGAAGAGTTGAGGGGTTTCTTCGCAAGTACAGACACCATTTGTTCTGACATTGTATGGCGGAGAGATCTTGCTGTTGACACCAAAAATGTCACTTTGCCTCTTTAAGATCCAAAAAGCTACATGAAGTCGCAGCCTGCCATAAATAGGCAATGCTACTTCAAAAAAATCAAATCTTGTCATAATCAAACAAAAACTGCAAGATCCTTCAAGACAATCAAAAGAGGAGTGCACAAGAAGTTTCGGGCCATTTCAAAATCATTTGACCTAACTTTACTTCTATGGTAGCTGAACAGGAGCTCTTGGCGGCAACAGCATCGGAGACACCAAATCTTCGATCAGAGCCTGTGGATGGTCTCAAAATACATCCAAAAGGCTCCACGTCAAGTTCCAAGTCAAACCGACAACGTTTGACCCTCCATCAACCCTCGAACAGCCAAATCAAGCCTCTCGGCGGTGAGAACCACCGAGGCCATCACTCATAAAAAAAGAGCACATGGATGGCTTCAAAATGCTTACAAAGGGCTACACGTCAAGTTTCAGGTCATTTCGACAATATTTGACCAAACTTTGACGTTTAGAAGCCAGATCAGGCCTTTCGGCGGCGAAGCTCCCCGGGACCATGGTTTCCAAGACAGAGCCTATGGATCATCTCAAAATGACTCCAATAGGTTCCCATTGAATTTCAAGTCAAACGGACACCGGTTGACCGCACATCAAAGCGCAACATCCCCCTCGCGACAAAATCAAGTCTACTGGCGACAGGACACCAAACGGCTTCAAAATTCAAACAAATGCCTATGGTTGGTCTTATTTATTGCTCAGAAGGCTTCAACCCAAATTTCAGGTCATTCTGACATCGTTTGACCCAGTTCAACTTTTGACGAAAAATCGGCAGCTCTACGCGACAAAGTCTTCGGCTTTTCCGGAAAATTGGAAACTTCGCACTTCAAATGAAAGGATTCTCGTGAAATTTTCTACAAGGAAATCAGGACAATAAATGATAAAAAAATGTCAAGAAAAAATACAGAAGAAAAAATAAACGAAAAACACCAAAAACGGCCGCAAAACGGAGACCAAAGGGGGAAATTCCCCCCAGGGTCGCAGACCCCCGCGACCCTGGAGCCCGGAATCACCGGGTTCGCCTCGGAAAACCCATTTTTCATTGTTTTTCACGATTCGACGCTTCGAACTCCTGGGATCTTCCAAAATTCATACTTTTGAGGCACCAAATCCTTCAACATTCGTCAAAATCACGGGTCAATCGTCAAGAGTATCAAAATCAACATTGATCGCCAACAGATCAACCAAAAAAGTGTGCTTTCTACCCGACCGATCGAGAAATCGACAGGACAGATGGCACCGACCCGCTGTTGGTAACTAATACCTGAAGTTACATGGTCATCCGATGTCGATCTACATGAAGACCCATCGATGATCATCGGCAGAAGAATCCCAAAAGACGGGGCATGGCCCGCGACTCTTCAATTGCTTGGCGACCACTTAATGCGATTAAATGACTAGCTTTTATGCAGTCATTAATTCATTTCTTTGGATGACCCTATCAGAAGCGAGCATCCGGGAGTTACAAGTCAAGAGATTCATGGCATTTAAACCATGAAACTCCTCCCATCATGGTGATTAAAGGCGATTAAATGCCCTCAATCCCCTCCGGCCAATCAGAAGCCAAGAAAAAAGAGTTACAAAATAAAGAATTCAATCTTGTAACTCCTCCCTTTATGTAGCTTTATGATAATTAAGGCTCATAAATCCTCCTAAGTGGCTACCAAGAGCCTATAAATAGGAGAGCACTCCAAAGAAATCCAGATTGGAAAAATCAAACAGATCCCAGATCAGAAAAAGGCACAGAAAATCCAAAGAAAGAAAGAGAGAAAACTTTGCGAAAGTTCTGCACCGGCCACCACTACAAGGTGACAAAAGTCCCTTGGGGGGTACGCCCCCCCCAAGGTCCTTGCCTTCTCCTTCTGCCTCCAATGGCTTAGACGTGGCTTTTCAACCCATTTTACTTAACTTTTTATTGGACATAGGACCTCCTTTTGGTCTTTGTCCTCTAAAAACCTGAGGTTATAGCCAAGCCAAGCGAATCAAGAGCATCCTCTGTTCTCATCTGCATGGATGATGGCGAAGTCCACATATGGCTTGCGACTGTCAATCTGAACGAGTCCCCTACAATCTCCTGAGAAGTTAGATCCTCTTTTTCTTGCTTTTCATTGTAGTTTGTATTTTTCTAAAAGAGACAAAAATCACAACTCTTGTCTTTCATTATTGATAAGAATTGTAAATCGGCTATAAACGCCAAAATCGGCTATAAACGCCAAAAATCGGCTATAAATGCTAAAAAAAATCGCCTTCCACGGCAAATCAAGAAAATGTCTCTTTTCTTAAATATATGTGCAATGGAAAACTTGAAAGAAGTTGATTTCCTTTTTACTTGCGAAAGTCGATCTCCGGATCACCACTTGCAATTCCAAGTAAAATAGAAAATCTGGCACACCCACACAAAAAAATGTTGATGCCCGCTTTTGCCCCCCGTTCGCGAAAAGGTCGTACCCCACGGACTCCCACGTCCGCCGACCTCGGTAGCACCGAGCAGAATGCGCGGTCCATCAAGATGGCACACCCGGTGGGACACGTTCATTTGAGAACACGATGCTAGAAATGAAGTATTTGCATATCATATCTCTTGCTCTATGCTTATACTTCTTTTCTGGATTCCTTGGCTACTTTTTAATTGGTGGCCTTTGATGGATTCCGCATCTAAAAAAAATGAGATGAGATTTTTTTGGGAATTTCTAATTCTTTTAATTTATTTCCACTCTTTCTCTTTTAAAAAAAAATAAAAAAAATCAGATTTCTCATTTTGGATTCAAAATTGAGAAACTTTGATCCCTTCCTTTTCGGGCACCGGTGCTTGCAGAAATGTTGAGCCTGTGACGAATCGGGGATTGGGCCATCATTTCTCTTCGATGAGTTTGTTCGGGATTTCAAAAAAAAATCAAAAAATTAGATTTCTCATTTTAGATTCAAAATTGAAAAACTTTGATCCTTTCCTTTTCGGGCACCGGTGCTGGCAGAAATGTTGAGCCTGTGACGAATCGGGGATAGGGCCATCGTTTCTCTTCGATAAGTCTGTTCGGGATTTAAAAAAAATCAGATTTCTCATTTTAGATTCAAAATTGATAAACTTTTATCATCTCCCTTCTGGGCACTGGCGCTCGCGGAAATCGCTGAGACCGTGTTCGGATCGGGGATTGGGCCATTATTTCTCTTTGATGAGTCTATTGGGGATCTAAAAAAAAAGACATAGACCACTAAGGTTAAACCAACTGCGTTCTTTGATCACGGTTGATTCAAGAAAAACCTTGTCTAGAGTGTGGAGACAGCTTGACTGTTCTAGGCAAGGGTCCTCCAAACAGGTTCATAAAGTAATCCTACCCTTACCGGGGGGCAATTCTATCAATCAAGATTTCATAAGACCGGGTTAGGAGGCCTATGTGTACTCTCTCATCTTTTAAATAAATTTTATTTTTAAATAAAAAATTCAAAATAAAAAATTTAAAATAATAAATAAAAAAAAGATTTAAAAAAAATCTAAAAAAATAAATAAATAAAATATATATTTTAATCAAGATTTCATAAGACCGGGTTAGGAGGCCTATGTGTACTCTCTCATCTTTTAAATAAATTTTATTTTTAAATAAAAAATTCAAAATAAAAAATTTAAAATAATAAATAAAAAAAATATTTTTCAAAAAAAAATCTAAAAAAAAAATAAATAAAATATATATTTTTTAAAAAATCTTCAAAAAAAAAAATTCCGTCATTTTTATATTCAGATCGGAGAAATTCTGGTCTCCTCCCTTCTGAGCACTGGCGCTCACGGAAATCGTTGACCCCGTGTTCAGATTAAAATGCCTTTTGCTCTATTTGATGAACCCGATCTTGACCTTTCAAAAAAAAAAAAAAAAAACTCGTCATTTTTGGATTCAAATCTGAGAAATTATGGTTCCTTCTCTTCTGGGTACCGGCGCTCGCGGAAATCGTTGAGCCCGTATTTGGATCGGAATACCACCTAATCTCTTTGATGAATCCAATCTGGACCTTTCAAAACTGAGAATCTCATCTCATGGATGCGGTCTCCAAACATTTGTGTCTAGCGGTACTAGTACGCCCTTTCAGGGTCTACTGTATTCGCAACCGGCACATTTGTAACTCCAACCTTATATTATTCTCACCTCGAGCAAGCTTTGCTTCTCGATAAGTCGAATTTAGGTTCACAATTGCTTATAGTAGTCACTGGGACGCTCATTCTGGGCTCACCAAACTTGCGATCAGAACAATTGTACCCTCTATGGCCTTTTGCCTTCTTCATATTACTTGGGTCATATCCCTCGAGTGATTTGAAAAGACAAAGCCATAGAACTTCCAATTTATGATCTTTATATTCTTGTGATTACTAATGGATGTCGTATTGTTTCAAAAATTTTTTAAAAACTAACAATGGCAGCTTCGATAACCGTTACTTTCGATGAGAACAAGCACCAACTCATGCTTCAACGGAAGCAAAACACACGCACCTACAAGCGCCCTATCAGTTGCCGAAGCATCAACTCCCTCGGCAACTCTCCGAACTCCGGGTCGACCTCGACTCCCCGAAGCACAAACTGCTCATTCCAAGAAGAAGAAGGTCGCCTCTCAACGTGTCACTATCGTGACACCAAAGGCGGGCACCAAAAGGCCCGAAGCCCGTGGCACCCCCATGAAGCCTCGACCCGCAAACGACCAGGTCTATCCCAAGACGTTCACCAAAACAAAGAAGGTCCCAAACATCCACCAAGCCAATATACCTGGCCCCACTCATGGAGATCCAGTTCTACCCTCTTACTTACATGAAAGAGGAGAGACCCATCTCCAACCTGACTCCCAAGTCAACCCAGCATGAGCCGGCTTGTTCTTACAAGCCCAAAATCAAGTCATGCATCACAAGGCCTACGCAAGCACCTGCCAAGGTCTACAATCCTTCGGTTCGACCCTTCATATCTACAGGGGCCGAACTCGAAAAACTCAAAGCTTCGCTGCAACAGGCAAGGGACCGGGTGCTACAAAGAAGACAGGCTTGGCTGCTGTGCCCGAGGGAGCACATCCTTCATTGTCAAAGCCCAGCCAGAGCTGACCGAAGCTCAAATTGCTCATCGTATATGCCGCCGCGTGTCGTATCGACAAAAGAGACTAGAGAAGCAAAGGACCCGGCCTCCTACACTTCAAGTCTCTCCTAAATGGGTCGAAAAAGAAAGACCCAACCAAATTGCTGCTGTCCATATGGTTGGAAAAACTAGAAGACGCCAAAAGTAAGTAATAAAAATCCATGTCCGACGTCCGGTGACTCGTAGCGTCTCCAGGACAAGAAGACATTAAGAAGAATCCCCTGCTCCTTCAAGCAAAGTACGATAGAGTGATCCTTCCTTAAGCTCTTCATCAAAAAGAATGAGCCCCAGCTCAGTCACCGGGACAGTTTCTTCGTTTGAATCCCGAGGGATGAACGTCCTGGCTACAAATTCTGAGCCACCACCTCACAATCCACCTCAAGATGATGCGCTCACAAGCATCCAACAGTTGGAACAAGGCCAACAGAGGAATGAAACTCTGATGGAAAGCCTTCTCCTTGCCTTCCAAAATCAGGCGAACAATGAACCTCCTCCGAATCATCAAGATGATGAGGTATATGGAGAAGAAAACGAGTCGCGCGCCCTTACCAAAAAGGACATAGACAGTATCCTTGCAAAGCAAAAGAAGAGGATATACTCAAAGAGCATGGGATCAAGCCTCCATACCCCTTATGGATGGACTCGGTCCCGTTCCCCACAAATTCAAGCATCCTACTCTCCAAACATATACAGGGAAAGGATTTGCTAGATAGCACGTCATCCATTTCAAGATCTTGACGGGAGCTATCGTGGATCAAGATGCACTGAAGATCCGCCTCTTTGCAAGTACCCTAAAAGGTACGGCCTTCAATTGGTACTCCACTCTTCCGGAGGACTCCATCCAAAATTGGGCCATGCTAAAGACACGCTTCCTGACTCACTTCAAAGGTGAGGATCATCCCGCTACTATGGCTCAGCTTGCATCCTAAAATAGGGGGAGAATGAGTCAACATATGACTTCATTCACAAGTGGAAAGCAATGGCATACAAATGCTCTGATGTACTGCCACAAGCGTCGCTAGTCGACATCTGCCGAAACAACATGAGAGTTAGAATCCGCTCCATGATCATCGGCAACAAATCAAAGAACCTGAGAGAACTCCTAGAAGCTTCATTGGAAGCTGAAACGGTGATTAAAGACCTCAACAGTCAGAAATCATCAAGAAAAGAGCCAACCGCCATTAGAATCTGAAAACCAAAGAAAAAAGAGGTCCTCAATGTGCAAACTAAGTCATCTCCTCAGCCACCAAAGAAAGCTGAAAACAAAGCTACAGGTAAGAGACCCGAACTCTCTGATGCCTTCAAAGAGCGAGTAGAAAAGAAATACCCGTTCGATGAAGATGTTGATGAAATCTTCGGGGCCCTCGTGGCAAACGGCAAGCTCACTTTGACTGAACTCAAAAAATCGGGTGATGTTGGCAAAACCAACGATCCTCGGTACTGTCTATACCACCAGATGATCTCGCATCCTCTCAATCAATGCTTCGATGTGAGAGAGAAAATAAACGAGATGCAGAAAAATGGAGTCATCACCTTTGACAAAAACTATGGGTTTGCCTCCGTCAACATGGTGTCATGTGGACAAACACCAAAATCACCGAAGAAGAAGATCACTACTTCCTTCAAGGTGATAAACACAATCCAAGCGTCCGAAGAGCTGGTTCCTTACCCGACACCAGATGGACAACCCATATGGGTACATCCCGATCTCCTGGAAGATGAAAATTGGGAGGTCGTGAAAACAAAGCCTGCAGCTCAACAGCGAAGGCAGGCTTGGAAACATCTCCTCAAGCTCAAACGGCAAGAGAAGACCCAGCCAAAACAAGAAGTCCAAGAAAAGGCAAAGGCTTCCTCTACCGCTTTGCTGGAGGCAACAAAAACGTCCCTTCCAGAGACTTCAAAGGGGGTAAGAAAATTCACTCTTAGTGATTTCATGCCACCTCAATTCAAAGAAGTTGGATACTCCATTGATGGATACGAGTCCAGCGACACCGATGATGGATTCGAATCCAACTACACCGACGAGTGGGAGGAATCCCTTGAAACAGGAGAATATCTCTCCGATGAAGAATGGGTTCATGAGACTCATCTTATGCCAGTAATATGGTATAACCCCCTACAGCCACAAGGATCCTGTTCTGATGATGAAGAAGACCAAGAGGATGTACTAGAAAATGTTGTTGACCCAGCACCCGTCATTGCTCCAGTGGAACCCAACCATGTTGAACCACAAAGAGCAGACGAAGAAGAAGATTTGGCTCCCATGCCTGATCTTGAAGAATATGCAAGGATCTTGCAGCATCTCGCTCTAGAACAAGAGCAAGACCGCGTCAACGAGCCTCCTCGCAATCCAGAGCCTGAAGTCCTTAAAGACAATCAGGTACATCCTCCCTTAACTCTTGAAAATGGAGAAAATTGCTGGATAAACGATCGTCTTACATCCGAGGATGAGTCTGACTCCGATCAGGCAACGTCTCCTGCCAGAGCTTCCTGTAATGTGATAATTCAGGATTATAGCTCTTCCGAAGCATCGTCTGATGAGATCACTTACACTCCGACGACGCCTAGCAATGTATCCTCTGGAGCCACCTCATCTCACGTGACTTTCACTGAGACGACACCCTCTCAGGTTTCTTCTCCTGAGACTGTGACTTCAGAGCTCACACCTTTCCTGACTGAAGAATCCCTAGCTATTGATGCTTGGGACAATGAATTAGTCAACGAAGAAGAAAGGTTGCTGGATGCTGTTCAGGACTTGTTCCCGAAAAATGCTCCGTGCAACACAATCACCGAGGATGGCAACTCTGCTGCAGATACATCCTCAGTAAATGAAAAACGACAGCTTCTTGATCCTGAAGACAATCTTCCAAATGAAGACCCTTCTCAAGAAGCTCTCGAAGTTGGTAGAGGCACCCTCTGGCCGGGACTACAACAAGAATTACAACCAATCTTCCTTTACTTATGTAAATCCCTCGGGAAAAGATGTTGTAAGCGCCCCTAGTGGCAACCATGATGAACATGCAGGCCCCAAGGAGGCTTTCAAGTATGACCTGATTGAACACTTCAAGCACATACCTGCACGTCTGCACATCCTAGATTTATTGCGAATGTCTCCGCACACTCGTGATAATCTCAATTCAGAATTACAAAAGCTGAATGAGGATGTCGACAAACATGCCCTGCAAGTCCTCCAAATTGAAATGAACTACCGGGTCAAAAACTCAGAAGCTTCCTCAAAGGGAGAAAAGAAGAAAACTGAGGGATCATGCATCGAACGCCTCTTGGTTCAAAAAGCAGCCAGTGCAACCATCGCCTTCACTAAGGAAGACCTCCTACTCGGCGAAACAAGGCACAACTGACCCATGTACTTCACAGGGTACATCAAGGAAATGCTTATGCACAGAGTTCAGATCGACCTAGGTTCTGCACTCAACCTCATCTCCACTTCGCTTCTCGAAGAGTTGGGCATCCCACCCAGCAAGCTGAGCCACACATCTGTATCTATCTTTGGAAATGATGGGAGTACTCAAAGGCCTATCGACAAAATTAGGTTCAAGTTGCAAATCGGTGATCTTATCTATGAGGCCACTGTGTATGCAATAAAAACCCCTTCATGCTACAACATCCTTCTCGGACGCCCCTGGATCCACGAGAACGGTGTTGTCCCTGCAACTCTACATCAATGCATCAAATTTGTTGGCAATGACGACATGATACATCGAGTCTTTGCAGACAAAAAACCCTTAAAAGGTAAAGAAGTCCACTTTGCAGACTCACAGATGTATGAAGGTGAGAAAGAAGAAGAGGAGAAACACACATCGCCATTTGCCGAAAATCTCCAGAAAGATAAAAGCAAGGCTCCTCAACAATCACCGGAAGAAAACAAACCATCCGGTAAATCCGAAGAGAGCGTTCAAACTCCCTTCATCATCTCCCTCAAACCTTCAAAGCCTTTGGTCATTACGACAAAGTGAAGAAGGCAAAACAAAAGCCTGGAGGCAAATTTGTTGTCTCTTTCGTGTCTATCATGCAAGACACGGATTCAGATTCAGAGCCAGAAGACGACACATCGTCAAGCCAAGCTGACACTCAGCAAGTTCAGCCTGCTCTTACTCCAATGGAGACACCTGCTGATGTAGAAGATCATACATCTGCTTCCTTCGTTGTTCCAGCAACTCCAGCAAAGGAAAAATCAAATTTTTTCCATAGATCGGATGCTTCTTCATCAGACTCCATGCTTAAACCTTTCCAAAATGAAGGTATGCCTCAACTATCCTTATATAGTCCTGTGGCACAGCTATTATGAAGATAATGGGCTATGACACTCAAAACCCAGTCGGTTTAGGAGAAGAACGCGATATTCTCACGCCATTGGGGCTCGTCTTGACCAAAAGCCAGCTGGAAGATTGGAGACTCTACGGCCATGTAAAAAAGTCTTCACACGGGCTAGGGTATGACCCGACACTCCTCTGAGACAGTTGACACAAAGGCTTAAAAGTCTACTTACCGACCAATCCTCAACATCTCGTATCCATGAAGACATCGATCTCCCTGGATATCTCTTCGATGAGTCACCTGACAAAGATTCAGGAAGCTCATCCAATTGGTACGATTTCTCTGACAATGAAGAGGAGTTGTTCGATAGCACAGACGTATGGTCTTCTGACCCAGAAGAACCCTCATCTCCAAAAGAAGTACTTTACTTCGACCCGGATTCAATAGGCGATTGGGATCATCTCATAGCAAGCCTTGAGAAAATTGCCGATCAAGAAGACCCGTGTAAAGGAACAAAACCTTGGTCTGGAAATGCCCTTGAAACCCAAGAAAGTCTCGTAGAGCTGGAAGCCTCCGAGAATATTATGGAGGAACCACCTTCGAACATTCCAACAGAAGATCCTGCATCCTACAGCGATCTCATGGCCTTTCGAAGCCTAGGGTATGGACATCATAGGTCTCATTTCTCCCCCTTCGAGCAAAGGTCATCGCTTCATCTTCGACGCTACGGATTATTTCTCCAAGTGGTCAGAAGCATTTGCGCTTAACGAAATGAAGACCTCATCAGTCATTCAGTTCCTGCGCACCAACATCATTTGTCGTTTAGGCATACCCAAAAGATTCGTCCTTGATAACGGACCATAATTTCGGGATCATCGATTCTACAGGTTCTGCGACAAATACAAAATCCAAAGCTGTCCTTCGACTCCATACAATCCGGCAGCAAACGGATTAGCAGAAGCCTTCAACAAGACACTCTGCAAAATCCTCAAGAAAATGGTCTCTAGTCACAAAAGAGACTGGAGCGATAAACTGTCTGAAGCTTTGTGGGCCTATCGAACCACTGTTTGAGGACCAACCCATAGCACACCATTCTCCTTGGTCTATGGATGCGAAGCTGTCGTACCCTTGGAAGTACAAATTCTATCCTTGAGGGTATCCTTGCAAAATGACATGACTCAAGAAAGCAATGTCAAATTGTAACTCCATGAGCTGGACAATCTCGATGAGAGACGGCTCGAAGCTCGACAAAGCATTGAACTTTACCAAGCACACATGGTAGGGATCTTTTGGCAAAAAGGTCAGGCAACGGGCCTACAAAAAGGGTGACTTGGTTCGTGCGGTAAAAAGACCAATGGCCTTCGCTCACAAGTCCAAAGGCACATTTGAGCCAAAATGGGAGGGACCCTACGTCATCAACAAGGTTTTATCAACGGCGCATATGCACTCCTAAACATGGAGGGTGATAGTTGCATGATGCCCATCAATGGCAAGTTGTTAAAGTGGTACTACCCTTGAAGACTTACCCAACTGGGTAAGAGCAATGCCTGTACGGCCAAAACCGGTTTCCAGGTACTCGCTTGTCAAACCCACTCTTCTTAGAATTTTCATATCAAATGTTGAAATTTCTAGAAATTCAAACAATGCTTACTTTCACCGTTTCATTGCTCAAAAGTTCCAAGTTTAGGAACCTTTCCCTAACTTGACCAAAATTCTCAACCCTTGAACCCAAAATTCATGGTTTGAAATAAAATCCGGATTCAGGGATTTCCACCACGCCTTTTACCGCCAAAATCGTTTTAGGTCAAAACTTATGACCCCCGTGTCTTTAAACAAAAAAAAAGGTTTTTCAAAAACCGCGGGGAAGCGACACTTAGTCGATACTCGCACAAATTGGAAGCATGCGAACCATGTTCGACACTTCCAAAATCGCAGGGAAGCAACATTTCGTCGATACTTGCAAAATCCTAAAAAAAACGTGGAGACGCAACATTTCAGTTGATATCCACAACCCAAATTTCAAAGGTTCGAAAAAACCTAAAAACCGTGGAGACGCAACATTTCAGTTTATATCCACAGCCCAAGTTTCAAAAGTTCGAAAAAACCAAGAAATCGTGGAGATGCAACATTGTAGCTGATATCCACAACCCTAAGGTTCGAGAAAACCGCAAATTTAAAAAATCATGGGGAAACGACACCAAGTCAATACTCGCAAAATCAAAATTTTTGAAAAGCAAGGAAGCGACATTCCATCGATACTTGCACCCAAATCCGTGAGGATGTGACATTCCATCGATACTCGCAATCGAATGAGCAAGAATGCGACATTCCATCGATACTTGCAAGACCATTCAGCAGGGAGGCTACTTTTAGTCGATACTTGCATTTTTTGAAAACCAAAATTGGCTATAAATGCCACAAACCGACTATAAATGCCACCAAAATTGGCTATCAATGCCACAAAACAAAACCGACTATCAATGCCACCAACCAAAACCTGGCTTTCAAAAAAAAAAAAACCGGCTATCAATGCCACAAAAAAACTGGCTCTCATGCCAAAATCAGCTTCCATGCCACAAACAAAAACCTGGTTCCCATGCCAAAACAATCATTTGACAAAAGATTTTCACAAAATGACAAGCTTTTGATCAAATCCTATTTAGCAATTTCTTTTATTACAAAAAGATTTAAGTGAGTGTAGGGAAAACAAAAAAAAATCCCATTTAGCAATTGCTTTCATCACAAAAAGATTTAAGTAAGCGTAGGGAAAACAAAAAAATATATCCCATTTAGCAATTGCTTTCTTCACAAAAAAATTTAAGTGAGCGTAGGGAAAACAAAAAAAGAGTACCAAAAAATACATGTGGTACCAAAAAAATGTTTACAAAGTACTACAAACAAAAAAAGAGAGAGTACAAAAAAATTACATGTGGTACCAAAAAAAAAGAAGAAGTATATTTTCTGCTACAAAAAATCAGGAGCTCAACAAAAAATGGTCTCCAGCCAAATTTAAGCTTCTCAAGCAAACTTTTGGCCTCAGCTGTCAGAGTTTCTAGGGCACGCTTCTTCAGGAACTTGCCATGAGATGCTGGGGTAGGTTGTAACCCTTCTTTCACACCGGGAAGCTTATCACGAGCAGTTTGCCATTGTTTGTCCTCTTTAAACTTCCTTTCAAGAACTCGATCAGCATCTGCAACCCGGCGAATCAGAGCACTCTCCCTATCGCGAGCCTCTATTATAAATCTCCTGCACATGCTGGATCATGCCAAATCCGGCATCCAAGTTGTCCAGCAAGGAGAGTCTCAATCCAAGATCTCAGAACCCGCACCACCACCTTCTTCGCAAAAAGAAGAGATGGCCCAGCTGAAGATTCGCCCCGCTCCGTCGGTCGGCTGCTCATGTCATGCCCCGTTGGAAGAGGAACAAAGGAACTCTTTCCAGTCGGAGCTACTGGGGAGAGAATCTCAGCATGAGGTACCCCCTCCACCGTGTCAGAATTGGTTGCAGAAGTCTCTACCTCTGGATAAACCTCTGGCATCCCTTGCTTTGGTTCTGAAGGAAGCAATGGATTCTCCTTTGTCGCTTCAAAACCTGCCAAAGAAACACAAAAAGGTATAAATATGATCATGTTTTAAAAAAATCATTATCAGGGTTATTACTATAAAATACCTTCTTCGATGACTGGCGGAACACTCTCTTCCTCCATGAACTCATCGGAAGCATCGTCAACATTTGTGTCCATCGATGGTTCAAAGTCATTGGAATCCTATGGCAAGTCAGTTGACAAGAAAAATGTTAGTAAACCAAGTCACAGACAAAAAAAGAAAGCAAAAGAAGTCATACCAGTTGGAGATTCTGGAATCACTCCAGAGTCCCTCGGTTCTTCTTCTGGTGCCGCAACCGGATCCGTCACCGCCTCATCGGCAGGAACCTCAGGCATCGCCAAGTCCTCATCCTCTGCTAAAAAAAAAAAAAGAGCAGCAGGGGGAGAAAACAAATCAAGACATGGAAAATTCCATGAAAGAAACAGAAAGAGAAAGAGGAAGAACCATACCTTCACCGGCGGTCTCTTCTTCTCGGCTCCTCTTTTTCGGAGGCTCGTCAGCATTCCCTAGCACCTCCTCATTGATAGTAAGAGGGACTTCTATGTCAGGAGAGTCATCATGTGGCCCCTCGCTGCTACGATGACTCCTCTTCCTCTTACCCCTGTAGGCTCGCCTCCTAAAAGAACCCGCCCCACTGTCAGAGTCAGGTTTCCCACTTGACTCCTCACTGAATTGTCTACTCTCGCTAGTAGACTCCGCGGAAGCTCGCCTCTGTGCCGCTTGCATCCAAGCATCAAGCTCAGCTTCCTCCTGTTCTAGCTGCTCTAAGGCCTCATCAGGTACCTCCCGGAAAACTTCAGAACCAATGATGCCCTGGTCACCGAGATAGCTTATCTTGTGCTTCTCTCCAGAAAGGAAGGCCCAAACTTCCTCTCGCCGGACGCCATCCGACTTTCCAAGGCCCTTTCCAGATGCCAGCTTCACATCAAGCTCCTTCTTGGAAGTCCTCATGCGGGCAAACAAAAGTGATTCGGATATGGCTTTCCCCTTAGCTAATCGAATCATCAGAAGATCATCATCCCGTGCAGCACCCAGCCGGTGAAAGCCAGGACAGTGGTATACAAACCACGAATAAAAGATATGGGTTAAAAATACCCTATTCATAGGGAGCCCAAGCCGAACCAAAAAAGCAGCAGCCTGCAGTTCGGTACACAGATAGGAGTAAAAAGCTGGCACCAAAGCAAGCTGCTCTCCAAACACCATCTTACAAGCCGAAAAAACACAATGCGGCCTGATGTGCGTTACATCTCCTCCAACAAAACGGCCTCACCTAGCCAATAAGTGAGGTAAACAACGAGATCTCTCCGTAGTGTAATGTCAGAACATATGGCGTTTGTACTCGCAAAGAAATCTCTCAACTCTTCTTGCATAGCCGAAATCTTCTTCGAACCCGGATCCTTAGCCCTGTCTTCCCGGGTCATACTATCAGAAGGCTCGCCACTTTCAAAGAAGTTGGGAGACGAAGAGCTAAAATTCTTCCAACTGCTGGATCTTACTTTTGAGCCCTCCTTCTCCTTCAAAAAATCATAGAAGGGGACGAGCTGAAAGTACAGAAGCCTGAATTCCTCTGACTGCTCCTCAAGGATGCTGTCAATCGGCATGAACTCTTCATAGAGTTTGCCAAGGATAGGCAATCCAGTAATGGCGCTCAGCTCCTTCAAAGAAAAACCAATCTCACCATTCGTGACAAATAAGGTATTGGTTTGTGGAAGGAATGACTCCAACATAGTCATGAAGGTCTCGTCGGAAAAGATCACGGTCTTCCTAAAGGCGCGGACCGCATCAAAAATCTTGGCTTCCTTCAAAACGGCACCACCAATCATCAGGACGCGATCAGTCCACGATTTCCACTCGGAGTCAGCATTGAAACGGCCACGAAGTCGAAAAGGCTTCACCCAATTGCTGTCGTCACTGCTGAAAATGCCAAGGCCCACCGGTCCCAAATTGACCGACGGAAAATCAGAGCCCTGGTAGCCGCTGGCCGGCATCAACATGTCAATGTCAGCAGGCGATTTCTCCGTATATCCAGGAGAACCGCCAACAAAAACCCCGGTCTTGATTACACTTGTCCTTTTCACTCAGCTTGGAGGATCTTCCCGCTTAGAGCACGTGGGAGAAAAGCTCATGATCGAGACGGTGCGATCAAGCGTCGACCGGGTAGCAACGGTTCTCTTCTCACCATCAGCTGTGTAAGAGAACTGAAAACAACTACTCTGGTATGTCACGTCGTCAGGGACAGCATCACCAAAGAAGAAGGTAGGCTTGGGCAAAACCCTTTGATCGTCTATCACCTGCAAGGACGGTTGCCTACCATGATCTTATAAAACTCCTCACTCTTGAGAGCGATCAGTCTTTGCCTCATCTCATCTCTGTTGAGGGAGTCACACTCTTCCAGGTTCCTCTCAACATACTGGACCTTCTCCCAGGCCTGCTAAACGGCTGGATTAGAAGATCTAGCAGATCGACGAGGTACACTTATAGCAGGCTCTTTACCCTTGTTCGTTCTGGAGGAACCACCTGCAAAGGTTGGAAAAGAAAAAGATCAATCATCAAAATGACAGAATTTTGCTAAAAAAATCTGGCAAAATTTTGACATGACTCCAGGGCAATTCCAAAGAAAAAGGAAATACCCCGAAAGAAATAGAAATCTTGAAGATGGGCTTAACATTGCTGCGAGCTCCGAAACTCCAAACTTTCGAAACCTCAAAGTCTCCGCAAAATCAGGAAGGGCTCAACATCGCTGCGAGCTCCAAATTCCCAAATTTGCAAAGACTTTCAGGTATGCTATCACATTATGCTACAAATTCAGTTTATAAAAAATACATGCATGAACATCTTGGTTTGCCAAAAAATGCATTATCATGATGAACAAAGAAAAAAAAAAGAGGAACTTTCTCAAAAAAATAGGGGGAGAGAAAAGAACCAAAAAAAAAGGAGGGACTGGCCCACAGGCCACATGGCCGTACGGACCACAAAAAAAATGTGCATAAAAAAAAGAAATAGCACGAGAAAAAAAAACAAAAACACGTGTAAAAAAAAAGGGAGAAGAAAACACGTGGAAAGAAAAAAAAAGAAAAGAAAGAAACAAAAAAAAAAACACTTTCTTTTTTTTACCATCCTACTTTCTATAATGAAGTTTTCTTAAGAAAGATAACTTACTTGAAGCCATTGATGGAGAAGAAGAAGAAAAGCTTGAAGATTCTTGAAGAACTCTTGGTCTTGGAGCACTCTTGAGATTGTTGCAAAAGAAAGCAATCAGAGCAAGAGATCCAACCTCCTCCTTGCTTTTATAGAATAGAGCAAACCAAAGAAGGAAAGAAGAAAGAGGTAAGTGTTACTAATTAGTAACCTTACCAAAAGAAAGAAATTAGAAAGATTCTTTTCCAAAAGAAAGATATCTTAGGGATTCTTTCCCAAAAAGAAATCAATGAGAGATTTTCTCCCAAAAGATAGGAGATTTGAGATATTCTCTCCCAAAGAAAGATACTTTGAGATATTCTCTCTCAAAATAAAGGGAACATGAGAGATTCTCTCCAAATAAAGATATTCTTAGATATTCTCTATCCAAAGGAGACATTTTTAGATATTCTTTAAAAAAAAATGACACCATATGAGATCTAAGCCATTTCAAAAGCTTAAGGTCCCATGGGTTAGCCCATATGAGTCAGGTTTGACCACCTAGGCACTTAAAAAAAAAATTTGGGCTTTTAGTCAAAGAGAAATCCCTCTTACCAAGAGCATACAAAAATGGTTCCATGCCTCTTTTGAGTTGATGGGATCATACAAAAAAGAATTCCAAGCCCCATGAGCTTCCAAAAATCAAACCATCCAGCCTCATATACCAAATTGAGCCAAAATCTTGAAATTGACATTCCACAAAAATCCAAACCAAATCCTGGTCCCCTAACTTGCCACATACAGCTTGTTAGGTCACAAGACCAAAACCAAAAACCAAAACTTGATCCCCTAACTTGCCACATACAACCTGTTAGGTCACAAGATCAAAACCAAAATCGACCCTCAACATTCCACATACGGCTTGTTGGGTCACACGGTCAAAATCAAACCCGACCCCCTAACCTGCCACATACAGCTTGTTAGGTCACAAGGTCAAAAACAAAAAACCAAATCCACATCCCTGATGTCATCTTTAAAACTTTGCCTCGAGATGGTACGTGATCCCTTTCACTACCGTAAAATCCCCCTGGAAGCTCAAAAGGCTACAATACCAAAAGAAAGACTGCTCAAAGACTCTTGGTCAAGTCACAAGATCTCCTTCAAAAATCTCTTCGAGGCACATCGACTACAAAAGTTAAGCAACTCGTCGCTGCACCTCGAGGGGCCATTTGTTGACACCAAAATGTCACTTTGCCTATTCAAAATCCAAAAAGCTACATGAAGTCACAACCTGCCATAAATAGGCAATGCTACTTTCAAAAAATCAAATCTTGTCAGAATCAAACAAAAACTGCAAGATCCTTCAAGACAGTCAAAAGAGGAGTACACAAGAAGTTTCGGGCCATTTCAAAATCATTTGGCCTAACTTCGCTTCTCCGGCAGCTCAAAAGGAGCTCCCGGCGGCGAAAGCATCGGAGACAACGAATCTTCGATCAGAGCCTGTGGATGGTCTCAAAATACATCCAAAAGGCTCCACGTCAAGTTCCAAGTCAAACCAACAACGTTTGACCCCACATCAACCCTCGAACAGGTAAATAAAGCCTCTCGGCGGCGAGAACCACCGAGGCCATCACTCATCAGACAGAGCATATGGATGGCTTCAAAATGCTTACAAAGGGCTACACGTCAAGTTTCAGGTCATTTCGACAACATGTGACCATACTTTGACGCTCGGAAGCCAAATCAGGCCTCTCGACGGCGAAGCTCCCTGGGACCATGGTTTCCAAGATAGATCCTATGGATCATCTCAAAATGACTCCAATAGGTTCCCTGTCAAATTTCAAGTCAATCGGACACCGGTTGACCGCACATCAAAGCGCGACATCCCCCTCGCGATAAAAACAAGTCTACTAGCAACCGGACCCTAAACGGCTTCAATACTCAAACAAAAGCCTATGGTTGGTCTTATTTATTGCTCAGAAGGCTTCACCCCAAATTTCAGGTCATTTCGACATCGTTTGTCCCAGTTTCAGCTTCTGACGGAAAATCGGCAGCTCTACGCGACAAAGTCTTCGGCTTTTCCGGAAAATTGGAAACTTTGCAGTTCAAAATGCAAGGATTCTTGTCAAATTTTCTATAGGGGAATCAGGCCAATAAATGATAAAAAAAGTCAAGAAAAAATACAGAAGAGAAAAGAAACGAAAAACACTAATAACGGCCGCAAAACGGGGACCAAAGGGGGAAATTCCCCCCAGGGTCGCAGGCCCCTGCGAGGCCCCTGCGACCCTGGCCCAAGGTCGCCAGCCCCTGTGACCCTGGCCCATGGTCTCCGGTGACCATGGAGCCCAGAATCGCCCCGGAAATCCCGTTTTCTCATCTTTTTTTTTTTCGATTCGAAGCTTTCAACTCCTGGGATTTTCCAAAATTCATAATTTTAAGGCACCAAATCCTTCAAAATCTGTCAAAATCACCGGTCAATCGTCAAGAGTATCAAAATCAACATTGATCGCCAACCGGTCAACCAAAAAAGTGTGCTTTCTACCCGACTGATCGAGAAATTGATAGGACAGATGGCACCGACCCGCTGTTGGCAACCAACACCTGAAGTTATATACACTACAACAAAATACAGTTTTGCCAACGCAGTCACCACATCTGGAAAGGTAGGTTTTACGTCGGCAAAGGATTTCCCAACGCAATTCAGTGCGTCGGCCGCGCATCGGCAATTATGTGTAGCCAAATCCATAGCCGACTCTATTTTAACTGCGTCGGCAGATCCCTGTACAATTACCAATGCACTGCAGCGCCATCCAATACGTCAGCAAAGATATGTGCGTCGGCAAAAAGTCCAACTTTCCTGATTCGAAAACCATATTTGCCAACCCAGTACCAGCGTCAGCAAAATAAACCCCAACGCTGGTAGTGCGTTGGGAGTTCCTAGTAATGGCCGACGCTGACAGTGCGTTGGAAATTCATAATAATGGCCGACGCTGGCAGTGCGTTGGGAATTCATAGTAATGGCCGATGCTTGTAGTGCGTTGGGAATTCCCGGTAATGGCCAACACTAGTAATGCTTTGGGAGGCCGACGCACATATCACGTCGAGAAAGGTTGTAATACTTTTCTTTTTTGCAACGCACACTCGTGCGTCGGGAAATATTATTTCTTTAAGAAAAAAATTAGATTTGTATTTTTCCCAATATATATACCACAAATAAAAATCTGAATACATGTTCAAACCAACAAACTTGATGTACAAACCAATTTAAAATAGATTCATCAATAATTCCAAAATAATAGCCACAACCAAATATCTAACTTCCATAAACCAAAATAAACTCATAAATCTCTAAAATATACAAATATTACTACTTCATCATTTTCAAAAGATTCTAACATCCACAAATGTCTGTGACCAAAATAAACAAGGTAGATCCTAAGAGTCTGCAGCCAGCATGATAAAATCCAAAACCAATCTGCAAAACAAAAAACGAACACCATCAGATACAAGTTTAATAAACTTCCTACACAAGAGGATTTTGAGATCTAACATCAGAACACAAGAGTTTGGAGCAAAAAATGTTGGTTCCATAACTCATACAACAAGATTAACAAGTAATCAATACTACATCAAACTTCTTGTGAAATCTCACAAAATGGAAGACTTATATAACTCATATGTTAGTGTTGGAATTTGAGATGAACTTGAGATGACTTTAGAGTCTTTTGATGAATTGAAGTAATTAGTATCTCAAGTATGGTTTTGAGTTGGAATTCTTGTCAACACATTGTCACAAACATGATGATAATAAGCTGGTGTTGATAGAGCTTGAAAAGGAGAAAAAGCTGGTGTTGATAGAGCTTGAAAAGGAGAAACAGAATTGAAACAGTCTGGAATTAAGAATTCCTGATGCAGAGCACGCGGTCGACCGGGCTCTTCATGAGGTCGACCGAGCAAGAAGAAACCTGCAAAAAGGCACCTCTCAGTTATTTTCGTGACACAGTGTGTCTTCTGTCGACCGAGCCCTCAGGATGTCGACCGAGCTCGATAAGTGACTATTTCCAGTCAGTGTATGATGTCGACCGAGCACAGTATGATGTCGACCGAGCACGGGAATCAGAGTTGCGCAGAATTAGAAGTTTTGCACGAAAATTCAGCACAGTTATCTATTTCGTTTGGGAATCTTTCTAAACGAATTGTAGCCCGTTTTGAATACAATTAAGGGTTATTAAAACCTATATAAAGGCATGCTTGGGTCGTTCATAAACACACCAAGAAGAGAAAAGAGAGAAGAGAAGAGAGAAGAGTGTGCTGTGTGCTGGTGCTGTTGCTGTGTGCTGTTGTGCTGCATCTTTCTACAGCAATTGTGGACGAGATTATGCTCTAGAAGATGGTGATTCGTCCATGAGTTAAGTGTCTCTCTGTTTATGCTTTAATTTCAATTTGTAAGGGATTGAGAGAGAGAGAATTGTAGAGGGGAAGGGCTGTAGACAGAGTTGATCTTATATTCTGTTTTTACATCAAGTTGGTGCTTGGTGTTTAGGGTTTGGTGATCCTATCTGTGGGTGCAGATAAATTGTAAAGGGAGTCGGTGCTTCCTAGATAGTTGGTGCTATCTGAAACTCAAGGGAGTCGGTGCTTCCTAGATAGTTGGTGCTATCTGAAACTAAGGGTTGGTGCTCTTTGTCGTTGGTGCGACTAAATAAAATTCAGATCTGTCCCGGATTGGTGTTCGGACAGTCTTTGAACCGTGGACGTAGCCTTTCGGTGAACCACGTTAAATCTGGTGTCATAGTGTGATTTGACTTGTTTTGTTGTTGAATTGGACCTGTTTTTAGAAATCACTGATTCACCCCCCCCTCTCAGTGATCGTGGTATCCAACAATTGGTATCAGAGCGAGGTTCCCTTGATCAGTTTAATACGCTAAGGGTGATCTCTTGTCAAATCACATGGCAGTCAATACAGGGAATATGAAAGCACCTCTGTTTGATGGTTCTAATTACTCCTTTTGGAAGATTAGGATGCAAGCCTTCATCAAATCTCTTGGCTATGATGTTTGGGAGGCTGTCAGAGCCGGTTACAATGCTGCCACCGTACCCAATGATACTGCATCAAAGAAGTTGGCAGACAACGACTCCAAGGCGCAGAATGCACTCTTTAGTGGCCTTGTGGACAGCGAGCTTGTCAAAGTAATTGCATGCAAAACAGCCAAGGAAATTTGGGACAAGTTGCAAAGCATACATGAAGGTGATGAGAAGATTAAAGAAGCCAAATTGCAAACTCATCGCTCTCAATTCGAGTCTCTTCGCATGGAGGAAAGCGAGAATGTTGACTCGTATATGCAACGAGTGAATGAAGTCACGAATGACATTCGTGGACTAGGGGAAGAGATTAAAGAGCCGGTCATCGTCAAAAAGGTTCTAAGATCTCTTCTTCCCCGGTTTGATTCAAAAGTCTCAGCCATCGAAGAAGCCAAAGATCTGAATGCATTTTCCATGGATGAATTACATGGTTCTCTAACCGCCTATGAGATGCGCATAGGAAAGACGTCTTCATCTGATAAAGAAGCGGCCTTCAAAGTTCAGAAAAAGGCAAAAGAGACTGCTGGTCATGATATTGATTCTGATGATGATGAGCTTGAGGCTCAATTTGTTAGAAAGTTGAAGAAAGGAAGCATTGGCAAGTACAAAGGGAAGCTACCCTTTAAATGCTTCAATTGTGGAGGCATTGGTCACTTTGCTGCGAAGTGTCCCCTAAAAGAAGACAATGATAATGACTCTTATGCTGAAAAGAGTAAAGGAAAGAGAAACTTCAGAAAAAGGGGCAAAGCTAAAAACTTTCTATGTCAACAAGATGACAGCACGTCTGAAACTTCAGACGATGATGAATCAACCGAAGCTCTCTTCATGGTCACTGTTGAAGAAGAAGAAGAGCTAGATCCGGAAGAGGATGAGGAGGCTGAAGTCAATCTTGAAGAGGAACTCATAGCCGCACTTGAGGAGCTTAGCATGGAACGCAAATCAAGTAAGAAAAATCTGAAACTTCTCCATGAATCTGAAAGTTCTATTATTTCTTTGAAAACTCAAGTAGAAGAATATAAAAGAATGGTAGAAGTCCTTGAAAACCAAATAAGTATCAAAAAGGAAGAGGCTATGAAACTTGAAACTGAGATCGCTAGAGCAAAGGCTGAAAATTTGGAAAATAGCAAAAAACTCAAAGCGCTCCAAGCGATTGAAGGGACTATGAAACTCAATGAACTACTGAAAGTTCAAAGACCAGCCCACTTCAGATTTGGTCTAGGATTTGAGAAAGGTGAATCCTCTAAGATTGCACCTCCTAAAAGGAAAGAGTTTGTGAAGCAAGTCACTGCACCCTCTAACTCTATGAAGCCCACTCAACCTAGAAAGGAGTCCATTCCTCTTAGAAAGGTAATGAAGATTAACCAGCCACAAAGAAGATATAAATTCTATGGTTATTGCTTTCATTGTAATATGTTTGGACATAAAAGAGCTGATTGCAAATTCTATGTAAGAAACAGTCCATTTGTGACTAGGAATCCTTTTTCAATCCTAAGTAGCCACAAAATTGAGTGTTATATATGTCATAATTATGGACACTTGGCTAGGGATTGTAGGTTGCATATTGCTAACAAGTTTCAGGTTGAAAAGAAACCCAAGTTAGTCAAGGCTTGGAGAGCAAAGCAAAGTGCAGAAAGTTCCAAAGAATCTCTCATTGTGCAAACGGCATTCAATGCACAAAAGAAGACAGCACCATGGGTCCTTGATAGTGGTTGTTCAAGCCATATGACTGGTGATAAAGATAAATTCATCAAATTACAGCACTATGAAGGCGGTTCAGTAAAGTTTGGCAACAATGATGGTGCCAAAATATGCGGAAAAGGTGTTATTCAGCTTATGGCAAACAAGATCAGATCTGAAGAAGTCTTATATGTGTCTGGATTGAGACACAACCTGCTTAGTGTGAGCCAGATCTGTGACAAGGGTCATGAAGTTATCTTCACAAAGAATGGGTTTGCCATCAAGAAGAGTAGCAACGGGAAAACAGTGGCAACTGGATCAAGAACTGCTGGAAACCTCTATACACTGTCAGATGGAGCTGAAAAGACCTGCTTGATGAGTCGGACAGAGGAAAGTTGGTTGTGGCACAAACGCCTTGGGCATCTAAGCTTTGACAACATGTCAAAGATTTGCAATTCAAAGGCTGTGAGAGGCATGTCTAAAGTGGAAAAGCCTTCCAATCCCATTTGCGACTCTTGCCAAAAGGGAAAACAAACGAGGGTTATGTTCAAGTCAAAGGAGCATCATTCAAAGAAACCTCTTGAGCTAGTGCACACTGATCTCTGTGGACCGATGCGAACTCAAAGCACCAATGGAGATAAGTATTTTATGTTATGCATTGATGATTATACTCGTATGACATGGGTATTGTTTCTTAAGCATAAACATCAAGCACTTGATTGTTTTAAAGTGTTTAAAGCACAGGTTGAAAATATGCTTGGAAAACGTATCAAGATTTTAAGGTCTGATCGAGGCGGTGAATTCACATCTGAAGAGTTCACTAACTATTGTGAGCACCATGGCATTCAAAGACAGTATTCAGCCCCTAGAACTCCATAGCAAAATGGAGTTGTGGAACGGAAAAATCGCACCGTTCAAGAGATGGCTCGTACAATGCTAACTGAGAGCAAGCTAGCTGACAAATACTGGAAGGAGGCAATTCATACGGCTGTATACATTCAAAATCGATGCTTGATCAGGCCACATGAAGACAAAACTCCCTATGAGCTATGGTTTGGGCGAAAAGCAACAGTCAAGCACTTCAAAGTCTTCGGCAGCAAGTGTTACATCAAGCGGCTCGAACAAAATCCGGGCAAATTTGAAGAAAGAGCTGACGAAGGTATATTTCTGGGTTACTCCTCTACTAGCAAGGCATATAGGTGTCTTAACAAAAGAACCAGAAAAATCATAGAAAGTGCTGATGTGAGAATAGATGAGAATATTGAACCAAAGAATGCAACTCATAATGACAGTCCAGTTTATGAGGACTCGAGTGAGATTGATGATGAGATGGCTGAATCTAATGATTCTGAGAAATCAAAGGATGACTCAGAAGATACTTCACCTAAGAAGCACAGCACTTGGGTAGAGCAACACCCTAAGGATCAAATCATTGGAGATCCTAAGGCAGGCGTTCAAACTAGACAAAGTGTAGTTAGCAATTACTCACTTGTGTCCACCATTGAACCCAAGACTGTGGCTGAAGCCAGTCTCGATGATAGTTGGTTGAAAGCTATGCATGAGGAGTTGGAGCAAATTGAGAAGAACTCCACATGGGAACTTGTTCCTAGACCCACTGATAAGAATGTTATTGGTACTAAATGGGTCTTTCGGAATAAGCTGAATGAAGATGGTCAAGTCATTAGAAACAAAGCAAGGTTGGTTTGTAAAGGCTATGCTCAAGTTGAAGGCATAGATTTTGAAGAGACCTTTGCACCGGTGGCTCGTCTGGAAGCTATTCGTATGTTCCTTGCATTGGCAGCATACAAAACCTTCAAGGTATTTCAGATGGACGTAAAGTCAGCTTTCTTGAATGGTTTACTTGAAGAAGAAGTCTACATTGAGCAACCTGATGGTTTTCTTATTAACCAAAATTCAGACCTAGTGTGCAAATTGAAAAAGGCTCTTTATGGGCTGAAACAAGCGCCAAGGGCGTGGTATGCACGGCTGGACCTATATCTCCGCAAGATCGGTTTTGGAAAAGGACTTGTTGATAGCAATCTATATGTCAAAACTGAGTTAAGCAAACAGCTGGTTGTCATTGTTTATGTTGATGACATAATCTTTGGTGGCAATGATGAGGAGATGTGCAGGAATTTTGCAGAAGCAATGAAGAAAGAATTTGAGATGTCAATGCTTGGAGAACTAAAGTTCTTTCTTGGTTTACAAGTTCAGCAGCTGAAACATGGCATCTTCATATCACAATTGAAGTACATTAAGGAAATGCTGAAACGGTTCAATATGGAAGACAGCAAGCCAGTGAGCACACCAATGACAACGAACACGAAGCTTAGCAAAGATGATAAGGCCTCGTCCGTTGATCATACCACCTATCGCTCTATGATAGGAAGCTTGCTCTACTTGACTGCAACAAGACCAGATCTTCTACAAGCAGTATGTATGGTTGCACGTTTTCAAGCAGCACCAACTGAAACGCACCTTACAGCAGTGAAAAGAATCTTTCGATATCTGAAAGGTACTATGGAGCTTGGTATCTGGTATCCCAAAGGCAAATCCTTCACTCTAGTTGCATATTCTGATGCCGATTGGGCTGGATGCGTAGATGATCGCAAGAGTACTAGCGGCGGCGCATTTTATCTTGGAGAAAGATTAGTTGCTTGGCATAGTAAGAAGCAAGACTCAGTATCCCTTTCGACAGCGGAAGCGGAATATATTGCAGCGGCAACTTGTTGTACGCAAGTGTTATGGATGCGGCAAATGCTCTCTGATCTAGGAGTTCCTACAACGGATCCTACGCCGATCCTATGTGACAACACGAGTGCAATTCATATATCTAAGAATCCTGTTCAGCACTCTCGAACAAAGCATGTAGCAATTCGTTATCATTTTCTTAAAGATAAAGTTGCTGATGGAGAGGTCAAGTTGGAGTATGTTCCAACAACTGAGCAAGTGGCTGATATTTTCACGAAACCTCTGCCAAAGGAAGTCTTCGAGTATCTCCGGAAAAAGTTAGGAGTTACTCACTCTCCTAAACCGTAGGAGTTGTGCTTGAAAGGGGGAGCAATGCATTCATTGAAAATCCTATTCGCTCCTCGGTTTGGTCCCTTTGGACTTGTTGTCAAAGGGGGAGAGATGTTATTATGCTATGATAGCAAGGAGAGATGTTATGCTATGAAAGCTAGGGGGAGATTGTTGAAAATGCGAAAAGAACTTGGAAGAGCTGCAAGCTGGAGTTGAAAGTGTTGAAGTTCCAATAGTGTTGCCAACAATTCCAAAGGGGGAGATTGTTGGAATTTGAGATGAACTTGAGATGACTTTAGAGTCTTTTGATGAATTGAAGAATTAGTATCTCAAGTATTGATTTGAGTTGGAATTCTTGTCAACACATTGTCACAAACATGATGATAATAAGCTGGTGTTGATAGAGCTTGAAAAGGAGAAAAAGCTGGTGTTGATAGAGCTTGAAAAGGAGAAACAGAATTGAAACAGTCTGGAATTAAGAATTCCTGATGCAGTGCACGCGGTCGACCGGGCTCTTCATGAGGTCGACCGAGCAAGAAGAAACCTGCAAAAAGGCACCTCTCAGTTATTTTCGTGACACAGTGTGTCTTCTGTCGACCGAGCCCTCAGGATGTCGACCGAGCTCGATAAGTGACTATTTCCAGTCAGTGTATGATGTCGACCGAGCACAGTATGATGTCGACCGAGCACGGGAATCAGAGTTGCGCAGAATTAGAAGTTTTGCACGAAAATTCAGCACAGTTATCTATTTCGTTTGGGAATCTTTCTAAACGAATTGTAGCCCGTTTTGAATACAATTAAGGGTTATTAAAACCTATATAAAGGCATGCTTGGGTCGTTCATAAACACACCAAGAAGAGAAAAGAGAGAAGAGAAGAGAGAAGAGTGTGCTGTGTGCTGGTGCTGTTGCTGTGTGCTGTTGTGCTGCATCTTTCTACAGCAATTGTGGACGAGATTATGCTCTAGAAGATGGTGATTCGTCCATGAGTTAAGTGTCTCTCTGTTTATGCTTTAATTTCAATTTGTAAGGGATTGAGAGAGAGAGAATTGTAGAGGGGAAGGGCTGTAGACAGAGTTGATCTTATATTCTGTTTTTACATCAAGTTGGTGCTTGGTGTTTAGGGTTTGGTGATCCTATCTGTGGGTGCAGATAAATTGTAAAGGGAGTCGGTGCTTCCTAGATAGTTGGTGCTATCTGAAACTCAAGGGAGTCGGTGCTTCCTAGATAGTTGGTGCTATCTGAAACTAAGGGTTGGTGCTCTTTGTCGTTGGTGCGACTAAATAAAATTCAGATCTGTCCCGGATTGGTGTTCGGACAGTCTTTGAACCGTGGACGTAGCCTTTCGGTGAACCACGTTAAATCTGGTGTCATAGTGTGATTTGACTTGTTTTGTTGTTGAATTGGACCTGTTTTTAGAAATCACTGATTCACCCCCCCCCCCTCTCAGTGATCGTGGTATCCAACAGTTAGTGCCACATTTTCATGTGCACTGTTTTGATTGTCAATTCCGTGCCAAAGAGTTCTGAAGACATTGTCGCTTAAGTACTTCAAAGAAGATTCAATTCAAAAGGTCTGTCAAAGCTTTTTGGAATGACCAAGTTTCGTCAAAGATCAACATCAAGATGTGCCAACCAAGATCAGGTAACTGGGACCGAAACCATACGCCTTAGTGACCCTAAAAACCCTAGGCTAAATTGTAATTTTGATAGGTTTTTAGAAGAATTTTTTGAGCTTGTTTAAAACTAAAAAATGACCCCAGATTTCGGCCAGCCAACCTCATGCAGTTAGCAATTCACCCCCTAAGTCCACCTGTCCTAAGGCATCCAACATGATCATAACACCAGGTCACATTGAGGCTTAGTAAGCATGAGTATGTATAGAAACTTAACAATAAATAATGTTTTATAAATTAATAAAGAAATGTATAGTTGTCAAAACCGGTGTGCTTTTTATTTCTTTAATATTTTTTCCTACAAAAGTTCTCTCATATTCATACTCATGTTTCATATAAGGCCTCACCAAAACATTGCTTATGTCATGGTTTTTATCAAATTTCAAACATTGGAATAGTGTTCCTGTTAGGTACACCCTACCATGTCTTAAGTGACCGTTGGAACTATCCGTTGGATTTTTTCTATAAATACCTGAAGCTCATTTTCAACATTAAGGAGTCCAATTTTTGAAGAGCCTTTGTTCTAAATTCTTGTAAACCTTTCCCAAGCTCTCAAAGCTTCTTCCAAACACACTTAGATTCTATCTTGAAAAATCCAAGGGCTTACTTAGCTCTAAGGAGTGCGCTTTGAGAAGCCAAATTTAGGGTATCCTAATCCCTAAAGCTATCTCTCATTTCTGCCCTATAAATCAAACCTCTACAACTTGGTTGTGCATCTCAATGGAGTTTCATTATCAACACCAAACTAACTGCAAGAGGTAAAAAGCTTCGATCACGGTCAAAAGCTTCCTCGAACACTTTCGATCTTCATCAAAGGCAAGTGTTCGCCCTCCATTCAAATTTATATCTTTGTGACAGTGGATTGAATCTGTGTGATGGACAGCGCTTCTATCGCTCGGTTCTACCGAGGTCGGTGGACGTGGGAGTCCGTTTGGGTCCGACCCTTTCGTAACCGGGGGGCAGAGGCGTGCATCAACATTTTTTTATATAGGTGTGCCAGATTTTCTATTTTACTTGGAATTGTAAGTGGTGATCCAAATATCAACCTTCGCAAGTAAAACGGAAATCAACTTCTTTCAAGTTTTCCATTGCACATATATTTAAGAAAAGAGACATTTTTCTTGATTTGCCGTTTTTTTTTTTCGCATTTATAGCCGATTTTGGCGTTTATAGCCGATTTTTGGCGTTTATAGCCGATTTTACAATTCTTATCAATAATGAAAGACAAGAGTTGTGATTTTTGTCTCTTTTGGAAAAATACAAACTACAATGAAAAGCAAAAAAAGGAGGATCTAACTTCTTAGGAGATTGTGGGGGACTCGTTCAGATTGACGGTCGCAAGCCATATGTGGGCTTCGCCATCATCCATGCAGATGAGAATAGAGGATGCTCTTGATTCGCTTGGCTTGGCTATAACCTCAAGTTTTTAGAGGACAAAGACCAAAAGGAGGTCCTATGTCCAATAAAAAACTAAGTAGACGGGCTGAAAAGCCACGTATAAGCCATTGGAGGCAGAAGGAGAAGGCAAGGACCTTGGGGGGGGGGGGGGGGTACCCCCCAAGGGACTTTTGTCACCTTGTAACGGGGGTCGGTGTAGAACTCCTGCAGAGTTCTCTCTCTTTCTTTCTCTGGATTTCTATGCTTTTTTCTGATCTGGGATCTGCCTTGTTTTTTCCGATCTGGATTCCTTTGGAGTGCTCTCCTATTTATAGGCTTTTATGTAGCCATTTAGGAGGATTTATGAGCCTTAATTGTCATAAAGCTACATAAAGGGATGAGTTACAAGATTGAATTCTTTATTTTGTAACTATTTTTTCTTGGCTTCTGATTGGCCGGAGGAGATTGAGGGCATTTGATCGCCATGATGGGAGGAGTTTCATGGGTTAAATGCCATGACTCTCTTGACTTGTAACTCCTGGATGCTTGCTTCTGATTGGGCCGTCCAAAAAAATGGATTAATGAATGTAATAAAGCTAGTCAATTAATCGCATTAAGTGGTCGCCGAGCAGTTGAAGAGTCGCGGGCCGTGCCGCGTCTTTCGGGATTCTTCTGGCGATGATCATCGATGGATCTTCATGTAGATCGACATCGGATGACCATGTGACTTCAGGTATTGGTTGCCAATAGCGGGTCGGTACCATCTGTCCTGTCGATTTCTCGATCGGTCTGGTAGAAAGCACACTTTTTTTTGTTGACCGGTTGGCGATCAATGTTGATTTAGATACTCTTGATGATTGACCTGTGATTTTGACGGATGTCAAAGGATTTGGTGTCTCAAAAGTATGAATTTTGGAAAATCCCAGGGGTCGGACGCTTCGAATCACGAAAAATGATGGAAAACGGGGCTTCTGGGGCCCACCCGGCGACCCTGGGCCAGGGTCGCGGGGGGGGGGGGTTCCCCCCTTTTGTCCCGTTTTGTGTTTGTTTTTTATATTTTTTTTATTCATTTTTCTTGTGTATTTTTTCTTGAATCTTTTGATCATTTATTGGCCTGATTTCCCTGTAGAAAACCTGATGAGAATCCTTGCATTTTGGTTTGCAAAGTTTCTAATTTTCCGAGAAAGCCAAAGACTTTGTCGCGCAGAGCTGCCGATTTTCCGTCAGAAGCTGAAACTGGGTCAAACGATGTCGGAATGACCTGAAATTTGGGGTGAAGCCTCCTGAGCAGTAAATAAGACCAACCATAGGCTTTTGTTTGAGTTTTAAAGCCGTTTAGGGTCCTATCACCAGTAGACTTATTTTTGTCACGATGAAGATGTCGCGGCTTGATGTGCGGTCAACCGATGTCCGATTAACTTGAAATTTGACAGGGAACCTATTGGAGTCATTTTAAGATGATCCATAGGCTGTGTCTTGGAAACCATGGTCCCGGGGAGCTTCGCCGCCGAGAGGCCTGATTTGATTTTCGAGCGTCAAGTCTGGTCAAATATTGTCGAAATGACCTGAAATTTGACGTGTAGCCCTTTATAAGAATTTTGAAACCGTCCATGTGCTCTATCTGATGAGTGATGGACTCGGTGGTTCTCGCCGCCGAGAGGCTTGATTTAGCTGTTCGAGGGTTGATGTAGGTGTTGGGATTGGTGTATGCCCTAAAGCCCACTAGCTGCACTCTCATCTTTTGTTACTGGATACTGGTTATTTAATGGAATGACTCTTTTCTCTTTAAACATGTATATATGTATAGTTGTGTAAAGCCCATTGTTTCTAGTAAATGAATTATGTGTAGCGCCTACACACAGATAGGTCTGATTCATGGACACTGGAAACAACATATTTGTTCATAACTGAGAGATGGAGTTGGGTACTTCATCTTGGTATAAGTTATAGTGAGAGACTCTCCTGTATTCAGGGTGACTTAAGTCATGGGAGGACATTCCCGTATTTATCTCATTAGTGCATATGCAATGCATTGAAAAGGACCATTGTAGGTATGATCTCTAAAATAGTACTATCACTGAGAGAGATCAAGTCACCTCATGCTACTGAGTGACCAGTGCTCTTAATCTTGAGCATTTGTGGATGAACTGACGAAGTCAAGTTCTTGTGCTTTAATTCACTATGAGTGAGATTCTTTTCATGGGTCAACAGCTCTGTGGTTTGGGTACTCGGACTTGATCAGTTGGGACGTGCAGATGCAATAAAGAATCTATGCCATCTAATGATGGAATGATCGTCCCCTTAGAATTATCCGATTAATCATCAAAATCTAAGATCTTAGTATATGGATGTTCCATATGGATATTGAACTTGTGGGTCGCTCCCTGGACCAAGAGAATGATATTCGGATGATGATTAAGTTAAGGATATGAAGTTCTAAGGTTTAGATGTAATCAAGAAGGTTGATAGTACTTCTGATAACCTGACTTGATTATGGATGTTACATAGAGGGGCATTTAGGTCATTTTACTTAGTAGGTCGAAGACAACTGTCATTTTCTGACGAGCTTATTATATTATATATTTGTCCCTGGAGTTCAACCATAACTCTTTAGTGGAATGAGTTAAGGTTAAAATGGTCTTAATGTTGCTATGGGTTTAGCATGGACATTTTGGTCATTTTGGGAGCCAAGGGCAAATATGTCTTTTGGTCCCTTCTCTAGTCACTTTCCTAGATTGGCATGATTTCCTAAATTGTTTAGATGACATTTGGTTGAATTATTTTAGTGGAAAAAATAATTTTGAGTTTAAATTCAAATAGGCCTTTGATGGCATACATGAATTTAATTCTAGATAAATTATTTGTGGGCCATGGTGTGCATTATTATGTGGGACGTCTATAATGGGAATTCCATAGGTGAGGTTCCCAACTTTGAGTAGGTCTCTCTACTTGGAAGGTTGGACTCCTCTTTGGATTAGTATTCCTATAGTAAAGTTTTCTTTTTGAATTAGAAACTTAAATTAGTAAGTGTTGTGCAACTAGGATTACTAATTGCTAAAGTTTGTGGGATGTTCCTTTAGTTTCCTTTTCTAATTGGAGTGTTTCTAAAAGGAAATAAATCTTTAGATTATACTTTCCTTTTAGGACATCTATGAGAATTAGAAGAGATAACCATTAAGGAAAGGAATCCCAAAGTTCTATAAAAAAGGAGGAGGCTTCCCCCCTTGGACGTCCAACACAAGAGATCCCTATCCTACACGTCCAGCCCTTTTTTCTTCTTCATTGAAGAGAGCTTCAGGTCTGAGATTATTCCATAGATTAAAAGTTCTCAAATCCCATCTAGAAATCTAGATTAAGATCCCACCATCTTATCCAATCAGATTTGGAAGTGAAATAGAGAAGAAGATCAAAAGCAATTGTACTGCAGAAAATTCCAACAAGTTGTTTGCTAATTGCAAGTCTGAGTTCAGCCCTTTGGATCTTTTATTTCAGAGATTTGAAGTCTACACATCATCAAGGTAATAGTCTTCTTGAATCTCCTTTAATTATACACTTGTTGGTCATGAATTCATGGAGTTTTTATGCGATCTATATGGCTGATTTGCACTGCCCAAATCAGATTTTTTAAAACCTGTTTAGTTACAAATCAGCCATGGACGTCTTCCCCTAGTGATGTCCAGATCTGAATCGCAGTTTCTTTCAGTAAGATCAAACATTGTCAGTTTGACTCAGAACTTGACGTGGAGCCTTTTGGATGTATTTTGAGACCATCCATCGGCTTTGATCGAAGATTTGGTATCTCCGATGCTTTCACCGCCAGAAGCTCCTTTTCAGCTGCCGGAGAAGCCAAGTTAGGCCAAATGATTTTGAAATGGCCCGAAACATCTTGTGTACTCCTCTTTTGGTTGTCTTGAAGGATCTTGCAGTTTTTGTTTGATTCTGACAAGATTTGATTTTTGGAAGTAGCATTGCCTATTTATGGCAGGCTGCGACTTCATGTAGCTTTCTGGATTTTGAAGAAGCAAAGTGACACATTTTTTTGTGTCAACAAATGCCCCCTCAAGGTGCAGCGACAAGTTGCTTAACTTTTGTAGTCGATGTGCCTGGAAGAGATTTTTCGAATGAGAGCTTGTGACTTGACCAAGAGCCTTTGAGCAGTCTTTCTTTTGGTATTTGTAGCCTTTTGAGCTTCCAGGGGAATTTTATGGTAGTGAAAGGGATTACATACCATCTCGAGGTAAAGTTTTGAAGATGACATTAGGGATGTAGATTTGGGTTTTGACCTTGTGACCTAACAAGCTGTATGTTGAATGCTGGGGGGTCGATTTTGGTTTTGATCTTGTGACCTAACAGGCTGTATGTGGCAAGTTAGGGGATCAGGTTTTGGTCTTTGGTTTTTTGTGAAATGTCAATTTCAAGATTTTGGCTCAATTTGGTATATGAGGCTGGATGGTTTGATTTCTGGAAGCTCATGGGGCTTGGAATTCTTTTTTGTATGGTCCAATCAACTCAAAAGAGGCATGGAACCATTTTTGTATGCTCTTGGTAAGAGGGATTTCTCTTTGACTAAAAGCCCAAATTTTTTTTTTTTAGTGCCTAGGTGGTCAAACCTGGCTCATATGGGCTAGCCCATGGGACCTTAAGCTTTTGAAATGACTTAGATCTCATAGGGTGTCATTTTTGTAAAGAATATCTAAAAATATCTCCTTTGGATAGAGAATATCTAATAATATCTTTACTTGGAGAGAATCTCTCATGTTCCCTTTATTTTGGGAAAGAATATCTCAAGGTATCTTTCTTTGGGAGAGAATATCTCATTGATTTCTTTTTGGGAGAGAATCCCTCAAGATATCTTTCTTTTGGGAAAGAATCTTTCTAATTTATTTCTTTTGGTAAGGTTACTAATTAGTAACACTTACCTCTTTCTTCTTTCCTTCTTTGGTTTGCTCTCTTCTATAAAAGTGAGGAGGTTGGATCTCTTGCTCTTATTGTTTTCTTTTGCAACAATCCCAAGAGGGCTTCAAGACCAGGAGTTCTTCTTCTTCAAGGTCTTCAAGACTTTTCTTCTTCTTCTCCATCAATGGCTTCAAGTAAGTTCCCTTTTTCAAGAAAACTCTATAATAAGTTCTTTCTTTTTTTTTGTTTCTTTCTTTTCTTCTCTTTTTTTTTTCTTTTTCCACGTGTTTTCTCTTCTTTTTTTTTACACGTGTTTTCCCTCTTTTTTTTCGTGCTTTCTTTTTTTTTTGCACTTTTTTATTTTGTTTCTTTTGTGGGCCATACGGACAGATCCGTACGGATCTGGCCGTACGGCCACGTGGCCTGTGGGCCACGACCCATGGGCCAGCTCCTTTTTTTTGTTTTCTTTTTCTTTCTTTTTTTGAGAAAGTTTTCTTTTTTTTTTCTCCCCCTTTTTTTTTGAGAAAGTTTCTTTTTTTTTTTGCTCATCATGATAATGCATTTTTTTTTGGCAAACCAAGATGTTCATGCATGTATATTTTTTGTAAATTGAATTGTAGCATGATGTGATAGCATACTTGAAAGTTTTTGCAAACTTGGGAATTTGGAGCTCGCAGCGATGTTGAGCCCTTCCTGATTTTGCGTAGACTTTGAGGTTTCGAAAGTTTGGAGTTTCGTAGCTCGCAGCAATGTTGAGCCCATCTTCAAGCTTTCTATTTCTTTCGGGATATTTCCTTTTTCTTTGGAATTACCCCGGAGTCATGTCAAAATTTCGCCAGATTTTTTTTAGCGAAATTCTGTCATTTTGATGTTTGATCTTTTTCTTTTCCATCCTTTACAGGTGGTTCTTCCAGAATGAACAAGGGCAAAGAGCCTGCTACCAGCGTACCTCGTCGATCTGCTAGATATTCTAATCCGGCCGTTCAGCAGGCAAGGGACAAGGTTCAGTATGTTGAGAGAAGCCTGGAAGAGTGTGACTCCCTCAACAGAGATGAGATGAGGCAGCGACTGATCGCTCTCAAGGGAGAGGAATTTTATAAGATCATGGTAAGCAGTCGTCCATGGGTGATGGAAGATCAGAGTATTTTACCCAAGCCTACCTTCTTCTTTGGTGATGTAGTCCCTGATGACATGACATACCAGAGGAGATGTTTTCAATTCTCTTTCACAACAGATGGTGAGAAGAAGACTCTTGCTACCCGGTCGACGTTTGAATGCGTCTTGATCATGAGCCTTGCCCCCACGTACTCTAAGGGGGAAGATCCTCCAAGCTGGGTGAGAAGGACAAATGTAATCAAGACCGGGGTTTTTGTTGGCGGTTCTCCTGGATATACGGAGAGGTCGCCTGCTGACATGGACCTGTTGATGCCAGCCAGCGGCTACCAAGGCTCTGATTATCCGTCAGTCGATTTGAGACCGGTGGGCCTTGGTATTTTCAACGGTGACGACAGCAATTGGATAAAGCCTTTTCGACTTCGTGGCCATTTCAATGCTGACTCCGAGTGGAAGTCGTGGACTGATCGCGTCTTGCTGATTGGTGGTGCCGTTTCAAAGGAAGCCGAGATTTTTGATGCGGTCCGCGCCTTTAGGGAGACCGTGATCTTTTCCGACGAGGCCTTCATGGCTATGCTGGAGTCATTCCTTCCACAAACCAATACCTTCGTTGTGACGAATGGTGAGATTGGTTTCTCTTTGAAGGAGCTGAGCGCCATTACTGGATTGCCCATCCTTGGCAAACTCTATGAGGAGTTTATGCCGATCGACAGCGTCCTTCAGGAGCAGTTTGAGGAGTTTAGGCTTCTATACTTTCAGCTCATTGACTTCTATGATTTTTTGAAGGAGAAGGAAGGCTTGAAAGTTAGATCCAGCAGTTGGAAGAGTTTTAACTCTTCTTCTCCTAACTTCTTTAAAAGTGGGGAGTCTTCTGATAGTGCGACCCGGGAAGCCAGGGCTCAGGATCCAAGTTCGAAGAAGATCTTGGCTATGCAAGAAGAGTTGAGAAATTTCTGTGCGAGTACAAATGCCATATGCCCTGACATTGTACTGCGGAGAGATCTCGCTGTTTACCTCACTTATTGGCTTGGTGAGGCCATTTTTGCTGGAGGAGATGGAACGCACATCAGGCTGCATTGTATTTTTCCGGCTTGTCAGATAGGCGTTTGGAGAGCAGCTTGCTTTGGTGCCAGCTCTCTACTCCTACTTGTGTACCAAACGGCAGGCTGTTGCTTTTTTGGTTTGGCTTGGGCTCCCTATGAATAGGGTATTTTCGGCCCATATCTTTTATTCGTGGTATGTGTACCACTGTCTTGGCTTCCACCGGCTGGGTGCTGCACAGGATGATGATCCTCTATTGATTCGGCTGGCTAAGGGCAAAGTTGTGTCCGAATCACTTTTGTTTGCCCGCATGAGGATCCGTCGATTCAGGGAGGTCGAGATGGGGCAGTATTCAGTAAAGCTATCTCCGGAGTTGTGGAAGAAGGCTTTGAATTTTGGTGCCTCCCGAGACTCTACCAGGGCGGGGTTGGGAAGGCATTACTCCTTGACAAATGCAGAGAAGGAGTGGCTTTTCAGCATACGTGTCGGCACGATGGTGTACCGCAAACATCTTTTCGTCGACATCCAACCGTATGTACCTTCTTGCTTTGCTATGTAGTTAGGCTTTTCTCAAGGCGTTGTTGGAGCGCCTTCAAGCATGGTGAAGCGCTTTGGAGGTTTGCAGGATGGGAGAAATGCATGGGCTTTCTATAGTGCTGAAGATACTACTGCCATGATCTCTTATCCTGTGTTGTCAAATTCCCGGACTGCCGACTTTGCGAAGTGGTTCGTGGAGAGCTTTTCGGCATATCGGGGGCTTTCCTAGATGGAGCTTGATGTGAAGCTGTCATCTGGAAAGGGCCTTGGAAAGTCGGATGGCGTCCGGCGAGAGGAAGTTTGGGCCTTCCTTTCTGGAGAGAAGCACAAGATAGGCTTTCTCGGTTACCAGGGCGTTATTGGTTCTGAAGCTGTTCGAGAAATACCTGATGAGACTTTAGAGCAGCTAGAACAGGAGGAAGCCGAACTTGGTGCTTGGATGCAAGCGGTGCAAAGGCAAGCTTCCATGGAGTCTACTGGCAAGAGTAGACCATCCAGTGAGGAGTCAAGTGGGAAACCTGACTCTGACAGCGGGGCAGGTTCCTCTAAGAAGCGAACCCACAGAAGTAAGAGGAAGAGGAGTCATCATCGCAGCAAGGGGCAACATGAGGACTCTCCTGACTTAGAAGTCCCTCTTACTATCAATGAGGAGGTGCCAGGGAATGCTGATGAGCCTCCGAAAAAGAGAAGCCGAGAATAAGAGACTGTCGGCGAAGGTATGATTCTTCCTTTTTTCTCTTTCCATTTATTTTCATGGGATTTTTTCCATGTCTTGATTTGCTTTCTCCCCTATTGCTTCTTTTTTTTTAGCGGAGGAAGACTTGGCGATGCCTGAGGTTCCAACCGAAGAAGCGGTGACGGATCCGGTCGCGGCACCCGAAGAAGAACCGAGGGAATCTGGAGTGATTCCAGAATCTCCAACTGATATGACTTCTTTTACATTTTTTTTGTCTGTGACTTGGTTTGCTAACATTTTTCTTGTCAGCTGACTTGCCACAGGATTTCGATGACTTTGAACCATCAATGGACGCAAATGTTGATGATGCTTCCGATGAGTTCATGGATGAAGAGTCTTCCGCCAGTCGTTGAAGAAGGTATTTTTTAGTAATAACCCTGATAATGATTTTCAAACAGGATCATATTCATACCTTTTTGTGTTTCTTTGGCAGGCTTTGAAGTGACAGAGGAGAGTCCGTCGCTTCCTTCAAAACCAAAGCAAGAGATGCCAGAGGTCGATCCAGAGGTAGAGACTCCTGGGACTAGTTCTGACACTGTTAAGGAGATACCTCGTGCTGAGATTCCTTCCCAAGCAACTCCAACTGGAAAAAATTCTTTTGTTACTCTTCCAACGGGTGATGACATGAGTAGCCGACCAACGGAGTTGGGCGAATCTTCAGCTGGGCCATCTCTTCTTTTTGCGAAGAAGGTGGTGGTGCGGGTTCTGAGCTCTTGGATTGAGACTCTCCTTTCTGGGCACTTGGATGCCGGATTTGGCATGATCCAGCATGTGCAGGAGATTCTCAGTGATGCCGAAGAGGCTGGTCTGGATATCACAGGTGCCAGGGCGATCGTTGATAGGATCATTGCACTGGGTGACAAGTGGTTTGAGACCATGGATTTTGCTGATGGCCAGTTCTTCAAGGAGATGTTCCTGGACCCTGCTGATAAGGCTAAGTCTGACCTGAATGAGGCTACACAAAGCAGGAGGCAGATAGTCCGAGAGAAGAACTTATAAGAGCTAGCCATCATTGGGCTAACACATGACCTTAAAATCCTTGATAGGGAGGTCGATGAGGCCAGGAAACGTCTTGAGCATTTGAAGGTGCAAGTCGCTGCCAAGTGGGCTACTATAATAGAGGCTCGCGACAGGGAGAGTGCTCTGATTCGCCGGGTTGCAGATGCTGATCGAGTCCTTGAAAAGAAATTTCAAGAGGACAAACAATGGCGAACTGTTCGAGATAAGCTTCCCGGTGTGAAAGAAGGGTTACAGCTCACCCCAGCATCTCATGGCAAGTTCCTGAAGAAGCGTACCTTGGAATCCCTGACGGCTGAGGCCAAAAGTTTGCTTGAGGAGCTGAAATCTTGGCTGGAGACCATCTTTGGCTGAGCTTCTGATTTTTGTAGCAGAAACTATCCTTCTTCTTTTTTTTTTTTTGGTACCACATGTATTTTTTTGGTACTTTTTTTTTTAGTGTTTATGAACACTTTTTTCTTTTTGGTACCGCATGTATTTTTTGGTACTCTTTTTTTTTCCCTACACTCACTTAAATCTTTTTGTGATGAAAGCAATTGCTAAATGGGATTTGATCAAAAGTTTATCATTTTGTGAAAATCTTTTGTCAAATGATTGTTTTGCCATGGGAGCCAGATTTTGTTTGTGGCATGGAAGCCGATTTTGGCATTGATAGCCAGTTTTGTGGCATTGATAGCCAGTTTTTTTTTTTTTTTTGAAAGCCAAAGTTTTTAGTTTGTGGCATTGATAGCCGGTTTGTTTTGTGGCATTGATAGCCAGTTTTGGTGGCATTTATAGCCGGTTTTGGTGGCATTTATAGCTGGTTTGGTTTTCAAAAATGTAAGTATCGACTAAAAGTCGCCTCCTTGCTGAATGGTCTTGCAAGTATCGATGAAATGTCGCATCCTTGCTCATTCGGTTACGAGTATCGATGGAATGTCGCATCCTCGCGGATTTGGGTGCAAGTATCGATGGAATGTCGCATCCTTGCTTTTCAAAAATTTTGGTTTTGCAGGTACTGAATTGATGTCGTTTCCCCATGATTTTTGAAATTTGTGGTTTTCTCGAACCTTTGAATTATGGATATCAACTGAAATATTGCGTCTCCATGGTTTTTTAGGTTTTTTCAAACCTTTGAAATTTGGGTTGTGGATATCAACTGAAATGTTGCATCTCCACAGTTTTGGATTTTGCAAGTATCGACGAAATGTCGCTTCCCTTCGATTTTGGAAGTGTCGAACGTGGTTCGCATGCTTCCGATTTGTACGAGTATCGACTAAGCGTCGCTTCCCCGCGGTTTTTGAAAAAAACCATTTTTTTTGTTTAAAGACACGAGGGTCATAAGTTTTGACCTAAAACCATTTTGGTGATAAAAGGCAGGGTGGACTAGGGTGGAAATCCCTAAATCCGGATTTTGTTTCAAACCATGAATTTTGGGTTCAAGGGTTGAAAATTTTGGTCAATTTAGGGAAAGGTTCCTAAACTTGGATTTTTGAACAATGAAACGATGAAAGTAAGCATTGTTTAAATTTCTAGAAATTCCAACATTTGATATGAAAATTCTGAGAATAGTGGGTTTAGCGAGCGAGTACCTGAAAACCGATTTTGGCCGTACAAGCATTGCTCTTACCCAGTTGGGTAAGTCTTCAAGGGTAGTACCGCTTTAAGAACTTGTCGTTGATGGAGAGCATACATCTGTCACCCTCCATGTTTAGGAATGCGTATGCGCCGTTGGAGAAAACTTTGTCGATGACGTAGGGTCCATCCCATTTTGGCTCAAACTTGCCTTTGGACTTGTGAGCGAAGACCATTGGTCTTTTTACCGCAAGAACAAAGTCACCCTTTTTGTAGGCGCGTTGCCTGATCTTTTTGTCGAAAGATCCTGCCATGCATGCTTGGTAAAGTTCAATGCTCTGTTGAGCTTTGAGCTATCTCTCATCGAGATTGTCCAGCTCATGGAGTTGCAATTTGACATTGCTTTCTTGAGTCATGTCATTTTGCAAGGATACCCTTAAGGAAGGAATTTGTACTTCCAAGGGCACGACAGCTTCGCATCCATAGACCAAGGAGAATGGTGTACTATGGGTTGGTCCTCGAACGATGGTTCGATAGGCCCACACAGCTTTAGACAGTTTGTCGCTCCAGTCTCTTTTGTGACTAGAGACCATTTTTTTGAGGATTTTGCAGAGTGTCTTGTTGAAGGCTTCTGCTAATCCGTTTGCTGCCGGATTGTATGGAGTCGAAGGACAGCTTTGGATTTTGTATTTGTCGCAGAACCTGTAGAATCGATGATCCCGGAATTGTGGTCCGTTATCATGGACGAATCTTTTGGATATGCCGAAACGACAATTGATGTTGGTGAGCAGGAACTGAATGACTAACGAGGTCTTCATTTCGTTGAGTGCAAATGCTTCTGACCACTTGGAGAAATAATCCGTAGCGGTGAAGATGAAGCGATGACCTTTGCTTGAAGGGGGAGAAATAGGACCTATGATGTCCATAGCCCAGGCTTCGAAAGGCCATGAAATCACTGTAGGATGTAGCCATTCTGGAGGCATGTGAATGTAATCTCCATGAACTTGGCATTGTTGGCAGCGCTTAGCAAATTGCATTGCTTCAGAATACCATGGTAGGCCAGTAATAACCTAACCTTTTTATCTGATCATAGAGCTTGGGACCAGCCTGATGAGCTCCGCAAAGACCAGCATGAACTTCTTTGAGTGTTTCTTCAGCCTCTTGTTGTGACAAGCAGCGTAGAAGTACTCCGTTGAAGGATTTCCTGTAAAGGATTTTTGAAGGAATATCCAAATGAAAGTTTGGGGTTCGCCTTTGGATGCTTACCCGTTCTTTTGGATCTTCAGGTAGGATTCCAAACATAGTGTAATCAATATATGGATCCCTCCAGTCGCCGATTGAAGGTTGAAGGATTGAAATCCGACTTCCAACCACTTGGTGGCATTCAGCAACTATTTGATGTGTGTTAAGAGGAGGAAGGATTCTTCTTTCGCACACTGTGATTTGCGTGTTTTCCCCTTCTTGGATTGCCATAGATGCGGCAAGTCCGGCCAGGGCATCTGCACGTATGATTTCACCTCTACGAATGTGAATGATGTGACAGATGTCAAACTTTTACAGAAGTGATTGTGCCTTGTTGTAGTAAGGCAGCAGATCAGGCTTCCTGACTTCAAATTTCTTATTCATCTAGTTGACGATCAGTTGAGAGTCTCCAAAGACTTCCAGCATGGTGATACAGGATTTGATGGCGAATCCCAATCCTAGGATCAGAGCTTGATATTCAGCTACATTATTTGTGTATGGTTCCAGTAGTGAGAAAGCGTGTGGAATCATGTATTTGTCGGGGCTAACAAAGAGGATGCCAACTCCCAAGATCAGCTGTCTTTTTTCATTTGTCCTGGTTGCACCGTTAAAGTACATGTCCCAGGAGGAACTTTGTGAGAAGGTCTCCACATTATAGACTGGTTCGTCTGGGAGATCATCTCTGAGTGAAAAGTTTTTAGGTAATGGATGCTCTGCGAGAAAGTCTGCTAGAGCTTGCCCTTTGATCACCTTTTGTGGTACATACCTGATATCAAATTGTGACAGAATGATGGACTATTTTGCCAATCGGGCATTGAGAGAACCTGCTTTTGTGATAAGGACCTTCAAGAGGTTGACCCTTGAGACCAGGTAGACTGTGTTGGAAAGCAAGTAGTGACGCAGCTTTTGTACGGCGAACATCACTGTAAGACATTCTTTTTCGACTGGAGAGTAACGATGCTCTGCACCTACTAGCATGCGGCTGAGGTAGTATAGAGCAGCTTCTTTTCTTTCATCATTTTCTTGTGTAAGCAGAGCTCCCAGAGAGTAATCAAGGGCTCTTGTGTACAAGATGAATGGTTTTCCAGTGGTAGGAGCAGCTAACACTGGAGGTTTGGTCAGGTATGACTTGATATCTTGGAACGCAGCTTCACAGTCAGCATCCCAGACAAAGTTTACACCTTTTTTCATCAGCTGGGAGAATGGACGGCATTTCCCCAAAAGATTGGAGATGAACCGTCTGATGTAGGCCAATCTCCCTTGAAGCCCTTTGAGTTCTCTCAAGGTTCTTGGAGAGGGCATTTCTAGAATGGCTTTGACTTTTATGGGGTCAAGCTCTATTCCAGCTTTCCGAACTAAGAATCCGAGGAACTTACCCGATGAGATGCCGAAGGACCATTTCAAAGGATTCATTCGCAGTTTGTGTCTGCGAAGTTGGAGGAAGACTTCTCGAAGGTCTTCGAGATGAACTTCCTTTCTTTTGCTTTTGACGGTGAGGTCATCAACGTAACATTCAACCGTCTTGTGCTGCATATCTTGGAATATTTTCATCATAGCCCTCTGATATGTGGCACCAGCATTTTTCAGACCAAATGGCATGACAGTGTAACAATACACGCCAAATGGGGTTCGAAAGGATGTATGTTTTTCATCCTCAGGATGCATCTTTATCTGATTGTAGCCAGAGAAACCATCCATGAATGTCATTCGCTCGAATCCACAGGTATTATCAATCATTACCTCTGGTATGGGGAGCGGAAATTCATCTTTTGGACATGCGCCATTCAGGTCTCTATAATCAATACAGACCCTGATCTGCCCATTTTTCTTTGTCACGGGGACAATGTTGGCCAACCATTCAGGATGTTGTTCCTCACGGATGAAGCCGACGCTTTTGAGTTTTTGAACTTCTTGTTCAATTTTATCCATCACATCTGGACGGAATCTTCTTTGGCCTTGCTTGACAGGCTTGATGTCTTCTTGAAGATTGAGTTTGTGAACTGCTACTTTGGGGTCTAAGCCTGGCATTTCAACGTAAGACCATGCAAAGCAATCAACGAACTCACGAAGAAAGGCGATATACTCGGGTAACTCATCATCCTTTATATTCTTGCTTATGAATACAGGACGTGGGTTATCTGGTGTTCCCAAGTCTATCTTTTGAACGAGATCTTCTGTTGGAAGGTTCGAAGGTGGTTCCTCCACAATATTTTCGGAGGCTTCCAGCTCAACGAAACCTTCTGGGGTTTCAAGGCCATTTCCAGACCAAGGTTTTGTTCCTTTCCACGGGTCTTCTTGATCGGCAATTTTCTCAAGGTTTGCTATGAGATGATCCCAATCGCCTGTTGAAACCGGGTCGAAGTAGGGTACTTCTTTTGGAGACAAGGATTCTTCTGGGTCAGAAGACCACATGTCTGTGCCATCGGACAACTCCTCTTCATTCTCAGAGGAAATTATGCCAATTGGATGAGCTTCCTGGATATTTGTTAGGTGACTCATCGAAGAAATATCCAGGGAGATCGATGTCTTCATGGATACGAGATGTTGAGGCTTGGTCAGTAAATTGACTTTTAAGCCTTTGTGTCAACTGTCTCAGGGGAGTGTCGGGATCATACCCTAACCCGTGTGAAGACTTTTCTACTTAGCCGTAGAGTCTCCAATCTTCCAACTAGCTTTTGGTCAAGACGGGCCCCAATGGCGTGAGAATACCACGTCCTTCTCTCAAACCGACTGGGTTTTGAGCGTCATAGCCCATTTTCTTCATAAAAGCTTCTGCTACAGAACTATATAAGGATAGTTGAGGCATACATTCATTTTGAAAAGGTTCAAGCAAGGAGTTTGATGAAGAAGCATCCGATCTATGGAAGAAGATCGGTTTTTCCTTTGCTGAAGTTGCCGAAACAACGAAGGAAGCTGACGTAGGATCTTCTATGTCAGAAGTTATCTCCATTGGAGTAAGAGCAGGCTGAACTTGTTGAGTGTCAGCTTGGCTTGACGATGTGTCGTCTTCTGGCTCTGAATCCAAATCCGTGTCTTGCATGATAGACACGAATGAGACAACAAATCTGCCCCCAGACTTTTGCTTTGCCTTCTTCACTTTAGTTGTGATGACCAAAGGCTTTGAAGGTTTGAGGGAGATGATGAAGGGAGTTTGAATGCTCTCTTCGGATTTACCGGATGGTTTGTTTTCTTCCGGTGATTGTTGAGGAGCCTTGCCTTTATCTTTCTAGAGATTTTCGGCAAAGGGTGCTATTTGCTTCTTCTCTTTTTCTTTTTCACCTTCATACATCTGTGAGTCTGCAAAGTGGACTTCTTTACCTTTGAAGGGTTTTCTGTCCGCAAAGACTCGATGTACCATGCCGTCGTCGCCAACAAACTTGATGCATTGATGTAAAGTTGAAGGGACAACACCATTCTCGTAGATCCAGGAGCGTCCGAGAAGGATGTTATAGCATGAAGGGGTTTTTATTGCACACACAGTGACCTTAGAGATAAGATTACCGATCTGCAACTTGAACCTGATTTTGAATACTCCCATCATATCCAAAGATAGATACAAATGTGTGGCTCAGCTTGCTTGGTGGGATGCCCAACTCTTCGAGAGCCGAACTGGAGATGAGGTTGAGTGCAGAACCTGGGTCGATCTGAACTCTATGCATAGGCATTTCCTTGATGTACCCTGTGAAGTACAGGGGTCGGTTGTGCCTTGTTTCGCCAAGTAGGAGGTCATCCTTAGTAAAGGCGATGGTTGCACTAGCTGCTTTTTGAACCGAGAGGCATTCAATGCATGATCCCTCAGTTTTCTTGTTTTCTCCCTTTGGGGAAGCTTCTGAGTTTTTGACCCGGTAGTCCATTTCAATTTGGAGGACTTGCGGGGCATGTTTGTCGACATCCTCATTTAGCGTTTGTAATTCTGAAATGAGATTATCACGAGTGTGCGGAGACATTCCCAATAAATCTAGGATGTGCAGACGTGCAGGTATGTGCTTGAAGTGTTCAATTAAGTCATACTTGAAAGCCTCCTGAGGGCCTGCATGTTCATCATTGTTGCCACTAGGGGCGCTTACGACATCTTTTCCCGAAGGATTTACATATGTAAAGATAGATTGGTTGTAATTTTTGTGGCAGTCCCGGCCAGAGCGGGTGCCTCTACCAACTTCGAGAGCTTCTCGAGAAGGGTCTTCTATTGGAAGATTGTCTTCAGGATCAAGAGGCTGTCGTTTTTCATTTGCTGAGGATGTATCAGCAGCAGAGTTGCCATCCTCAGTGATTGTGTTGCACGGAGCATTTTCTGGGAACAAGTCTTGAACAGCATCCAGCAACCTTTCTTCTTCCTTGACTAACTCATCGTCCCAAGCATTAATAGCAGGGAACTCTTCAGTCAGGAAGGGCGTGAACTTTGAAGTCACAGTCTCAAGAGAAGAAACCTGAGAGGGTGTTGTCTCAGTGAAAGTCACGTGAGATGAGGTGGCTCCAGAAGTTATATTGCTAGGAGTCGTCGGAGTGTAAGTGATCTCATTAGACGATGCTTCGGAAGAGTTATAATCCCGAATTATCACATTACAAGAAGCTCTGACAGGAGACATTGTTTGATCGGAGTCAGACTCATCCTCGGATGTAAGAGAATCATCTATCCAGCAATTTTCTCCATTTTCAGGAGTTAAAGGGAGGATGTACCTGATGGTCTTCAGGAACTTCCGGCTCTGGATTGCGAGGAGGCTCGTTGATGCGGTCTTGCTCTTGTTCTAGAGCGAGACGCTGCAAGATCCTTGCATATTCTTCAAGATCAGGCATAGGAGCCAAATCTTCTTCTTCATCAACTCTTTGTGGCTCAACATTGTTGATTTCCACTGGAGCAATGAGGGGTGCTGGTTCAACAACATTTTCTTGTACAGCCTCTTGGTCTTCTTCATCATCAGACCAGAATCCTTGTGGCTGCAGGGGGTTATACCAGATTACTGGCATAAGGAACCCATTCTTCATCGGAGAGATATTCTCCTGTTTCAAGGGACTCCTCCCATTCGTCGGTGTAGTTGGATTCGAATCCATCATCGGTGTCGCTGGACTCGTATTCATCAATGGAGAATCCAACTACCGAATTGCAAGAGTATGATGCCCCCTGCGTGGCTTCTTTGAATTGAGGTGGCATGAAATCACTAAGAGTGAATTTTCTTACCCCCTTTGAAGTCTCTGGAAGGGACATTTTTGTTGCCTCTAGTGAAGCGGTAGAGGAGGACTCTGCCTTTTCTTGGACTTCTTGTTTTGGCTGGGTCTTCTCTTGCCGTTTAAGCTTGAGGAGATGTTTCCCAGCCTGCCTTCGCTCTTGAGCTGTAGGCTTTGTTTTCACGACCTCCCAATTTTCATCTTCTAGGAGATCGGGGTGTACCCATATGGGTTGTCCGTCTGGTGTCGGGTAAGGAACCAGTTCCTCGGACGCTTGGATTGAGTTTATCACCTTGAAGGAAGTAGTGATCTTCTTCGGTGATTTTGATGTTTGTCCACATGTCACCATGTTGATGGGGGTAGACCCATAGCTTTTGTCAAAGGTGATGACTCCGTTTTTCCACATCTCGTTTATTTTCTCTCTCACAACAAAGCATTGATTGAGAGGATGTGATATCATCTGGTGGTATGGATAGTACCGAGGATCGTTGGTTTTGCCAACATCACTCGGTCTTTTGGGTTCAGGCAAAGTGAGCTTGTCGTTTGCCACAAGAGCCCCGAAGATTTCATCAACATCTTCATCAAACGGGTATTTCTTCTCTACTCGTTCTTTGAATGCATCTGAGAGTTCAAGTCTCTTACCAGCAACTTTGTTTTCAGCTTTCTTTGGTGGCTGAGGAGCTGACTTGGTCTGCACATTGAGGACCTCTTTCTTCTTTGGTTTAGAGGTTGCAATGGCGGTTATCTCTTTTCTTGATGATTTCTGACTGCTGAGGTCTTTAATCACCGTTTCAGCTTCCATGGAAGCTTCCAGGAGTTCTCCCATGTTCTTTGATTTGTTGCTGATGATCATGGAGCGGATTCTAGCTCTCATGTTGTTTCGGCAGATATCGAATAGCGACGCTTGTGGCAATACATCAGAGCATTTGTATGCCATTGCTTTCCACTTATGAATGAAGTCATATGTTGACTCATTCTCCCCTTGTTTTAGGCTGCACCGCTGAGCCATAGTAGCAGGATGATCCTCACCTTTGAAGTGAGTCAGGAAGCATGTATCTAGCATGACCCAGTTTTGGATGGAGTCCTCCGGCAGAGTGGAGTACCAATCGAAAGCCGTACCTTTTAGGGTACTTGCAAAGAGGCGGATCTTGAGTGCATCTTGATCCGCGATAGCTCCCGTCAAGATCTTGAAGTGGATGACGTGCTGTCTGGCTGATCCTTTCCCCGTATATGTTTGGAGAGTAGGATGCTTGAATTTTTGTAGGGAACGGGACCGAGTCCATCCATAAGGGATATGGTGGCTTGGTCCCATGCTCCTTGAGTATATCCTCTTCTTTTGCTTTTGCGAGGATACCGTCTATGTCCTTTTTGATAAGGGCGCGTGATTCATTTTCTTCTCTATTTACCTTATCGTCTTGATGATTTGGAGGAGGTTCATTGTTCGCCTGATTTTGGAAGGCGACGAGAAGGTTTTCCATCAGAGTTTCAATCCTCTGTTGGCCTTGTTCCAACTGCTGGATGTGTGTGATCGCATCATCTTATGGTGGATTGCGGGGTGGTGGCTCAGAATTTATAGGCAGGACGTTCATCCTTTAGGATTCGAACGAAGAAACTGTCCTGGTGATTGAGCTGGGGCCCATTCTTTTTGAAGAAGAGCTTGAGGAAGGATCACTCTGCCGTCCTTTGCTTGAAGGAGCAGGGGATTCTTCTGAATGTCTTTTTGTCCTGGAGACGCTGCGGGTCATCGGACGTCGGACATGGATTTTTGTTGCTGGCTTTTGGCGTCTTCTGGTTTTTCCAACCATATGGACAACAGCAACTTGGTTGGGTCTTTCTTTTTCGACTCATTTGGGAGAGACTTGAATTGTGGGAGGCTAGGTCATTTGCTTCTCTAGTCTCTTTTGCCGATACGACGAGCGGCGGCGTATACGACGAGCAATTTGAGCTTCGGTCAGCTCTGGCTGGGCTTTGACGATGAAGGATGTGCTCCCTCGGGCGCAACAGCCGAGCCTGTCTTCTTTGTAGCTAGGCAAGGACAGGATGCGAACCCGGTCCTTCGCTTGTTGCAGCGAAGCTTTGAATTTTTCAAGTTCGGCCCCTGTAGATATGAAGGGTCGAACTACACGTTTGTAGGCCTTAGCAGATGCTTGCAGAGGCCTTGTGAGGCATGACTTGATTTTGGGCTTGTAGGAACAAGCCGGCTCATGCTGGGTTGACTTAGGAGTCAGGTTGGAGATGGGTCTCTCCTCTTTCATGTAGGCAAGAGGGTAGAACTGGTTCTCCTAGAGTGGGGCCAGGAATGCTGGCTTGGTGGATGTTTGGGACCTTCTTTGTTTTGGTGAAGATCTTGAGGACCAAGTCTTGGGATAGACCTGGTTGTTTGCAGGTCGAGGCTTCGTGGGGGTGCCACGGGCTTCGGGCCTTCTGGTGCTCGCCTTTGGTGTCACGGTAGTGACACATTGAGAGGCGAGCTTCTGCTTCTTGGAATGAGCAGTTGGTTCCTCAGGAAGTGGGAATGGTCCCAGCGTCCCAAAGACGATAGTCCGGGGAGTCGAGGTCGACCCGGAGTTCAGAGAGTTACCGAGGGAGTTGACGCTTCGGTAGTTGTTGGGGCACTTGTAGGTGCGCGTGGTTTGCTTTTGTTGAAGCATGAGCTGGTGCTTGTTCTCATCGAAGGTAATGGTTAGTGAAGCTGTCATTGTTAGTTTTCGAAAAGTTTCTGAAACAAGACCACATCCATTAGTAATCAAAAGAATATAATGATCATAAATGGGAAGTTCTATGGTTTTGTCTTTTCAAATTGCTCGAGGAAGATGACCCAAGTAATATGAAGAAGGTAAAATGCCATAGAGGGTACAATTGTTCTGATCGCAGGTATGGTAAGCTCAAAATGAGCGTCCCAGTGACTGCTAGAAGCAATTGTGAACCTAAATTCAACTTATCGAGAAGCAGAGCTTGCTCGAGGTAAGAAAAATATAAGTTAGGAGTTACAAATGTGCCGGTCGCGAATACAGTAGACCCTGAAAGGGCGTACTAGTACCGCTAGACACAAATGTTTTGAGACCGCATCCATGAGATAAGATTCTCTGTTTTGAAAGGTCGAGATTGGATTCATCAAATAGAGCAGATGGTATTCCGATCTAAATACGGTCTCAGCGATTTCCGCGAGCGCCAGTACTCAGAAGGAAATGAACCATAATTTCTCGGATCTGAATCCAAAAATGACGAGTTTTTTTTTTTTTTTAAAGGCCAAGATCGGGTTCATCAAAGAGAGCAAAAGGCACTCCAATCTGAACACGGGCTCAGCGATTTCCGCGAGCGCCAGTGCTCAGAAAGGGGAAGACCAAAATTTCTCCAATCTGGACGGAAGTTTTTTTTTTAAAAAGAATTTTTTTTTTGAAAAAATCTTTTTTTTTTTAAGATTTTTTTTTAAAAACTTTTTTTATTTTTATTTATTATTTTTTTTTTTTGAAGATTTTTTTTTGAATTTTTTTTTATTTTTTATTTTTTATTTTAAAATTTTTATTTAAAAGACGAGAGAGTACACATAGGCCTCCTAACCCGGTCTTATGAAATCTCGATTGATAGAATTGCCCCCAGGTAATGGTAGGATTACTTAATGAACCCGTTTGGAGGACCGTTGCCTATAACAGTCAAGCTGTCGCCACACTCTGGACAAGGCTTTTCTTGAATCAACCGTGATCAAAGAACGCAGTTGGTTTAACCTTAGTGGTCTATGTTCTTTTTTTTTGTTTTTTTTTTTTTTAGATCTTTAATGAACTCATCGAAGAGAAACAATGGCCATTTCCTCAATTCGAACCGGCTCAACGATTTCCACAAGCACAGAGAAGAAACAGAAAGGATCAAAGTTTCTCAATTTTGAATCCAAAATGAGAAATCTTGTTTTTTGTTGTTTTTTTTTACTTTTATTTTTTTTTAGATTTTTAATGAACTCATCGAAGAGAAACAATGGCCATTTCCACAATTCGAACCGGCTCAATGATTTCTGCGAGCACAGAGATGAAACGGAAAGGATCAAAGTTTCTCAATTTTGAATCCAAAATGAGAAATCTTGTTTTTTTTAATTTCTAATGAACTCATCGAAGAAAAACAATGGCCATTTCCACAATTCGAACCGGCTCAACGATTTCCGCGAGCACATAGACGAAACGGAAAGGATCAAAGTTTCTCAATTTTGAATCCAAACTAAGAAATCTGATTTTTTTTATTTTTTTTTTTAAGAGAAAGAGTGGAAATAAACTCAAAGAATTAGAAATTTCCAAAAAATCTCATCTCATTTTTTTAGATGCGGAATTCAACATAGGCTACAAATTAGAAAGTAGCCAAAGAATCGAGAAAAGAAATATGAGCATAGAGCAAAAGATATGATATGCAAATATTTCATTTCTAGCATCGTGTTCTCAAATGAACGAGTCCCACCGGGTGGAGCCGGCTTGATGGACAGCGCTTCTATCGCCCGGTTCTACCGAGGACGGCGGACGTGGGAGTCCGTTTGGGTCCGACCCTTTCGTAAACAGGGGGCAGAGGCGTGCATCAACATTTTTTTGTGTGGGTGTGCCAGATTTTCTATTTTACTTGGAATTGCAAGTGGTGATCTGGAGATCAACCTTCGCAAGTAAAACGGAAATCAACTTCTTTCAAGTTTTCCATTGCACATATATTTAAGAAATGAGACATTTTTCTTGATTTGCCGTGCAAGGTAAATTTTTTCGCATTTATAGCCGATTTTGGCGTTTATAGCCGATTTTACAAATCTTATCAATAATGAAAGACAAGAGTTGTGATTTTTGTCTCTTTTTGGAAAAATACAAACTACAATGAAAAGCAAGAAAAGGAGGATCTAACTTCTCAGGAGATTGTGGGGGACTCGTTCAGATTGACGGTCACAAGCCATATGTGGGCTTCGCCATCATCCATGCAGATGAGAACAGAGGATGCTCTTGATTCGCTTGGCTTGGCTATAACCTCAGGTTTTTAGAGGGCAAAGACCAAAAGGAGGTCCTATGTCCAATAAAAAACCAAGTAGACGGGCTGAAAAGCCACGCCTAAGCCATTGGAAGCAGAAGGAGAAGGCAAGGACCTTGGGTTGTCACCTTGTAACGGGGGTCGGTGTAGAACTTCTGCAGAGTTCTCTCTCTTTCTTTCTCCGGATTTCTATGCTTTTTTCTGATCTGGGATCTGCCTTGTTTTTTCCGATCTGGATTCCTTTGGAGTGCTCTCCTATTTATAGGCTTTTATGTAGCCATTTAGGAGGATTTATGAGCCTTAATTGTCATAAAGCTACATAAAGGGATGAGTTACAAGATTGAATTCTTTATTTTGTAACTATTTTTTCTTGGCTTCTGATTGGCCGGAGGAGATTGAGGGCATTTGATCACCATGATGGGAGGAGTTTCATGGGTTAAATGCCATGAATCTCTTGACTTGTAACTCATGGATGCTTGCTTATGATTGGGCCGTCCAAAAAAATGGATTATTGAATGTAATAAAGCTAGTCAATTAATCGCATTAAGTGGTCGCCGAGCAGTTGAAGAGTCGCGGGCCGTGCCGCGTCTTTCGGGATTCTTCTGGCGATGATCATCGATGGATCTTCATGTAGATCGACATCGGATGACCATGTAACTTCAGGTATTGGTTGCCAATAGTGGGTCGGTACCATCTGTCCTGTCGATTTCTCGATCGTTCGGGTAGAAAGCACACTTTTTTTGGTTGACCGGTTGGCGATCAATGTTGATTTTGATACTCTTGATGATTGACCCGTGATTTTGACGGATGTCAAAGGATTTGGTGTTTCAAAAGTATAAATTTTGGAAAATCCTAGAGGTCGGACGCTTCGAATCGCGAAAAACGACGGAAAACGGGGCTTCTGGGGCCCTCCCGGCTATCCCGGGCTCCAGGGTTGCCGGCGACCCTGGGGTTTTTTCCCCCCTTTTGTCCCGTTTTGTTTCCATTTTTTATGTTTTTTTTTATTCTTTCTTCTTCTGTATTTTTTCTTGACATTTTTTATCATTTACTGGCCTGATTTCCCTGTAGAATACCTGATGAGAATCCTTGCATTTTTGTTTTCAAAGTTTCTAATTTTCCGAGAAAGCCGAAGACTTTGTCGCGCAGAGCTGCCGATTTTCCGTCAGAAGCCGAAACTGGGTCAAACGATGTCGGAATGACCTGAAATTTGGTATGAAGCCTCTAGAGCAATAAATAAGACCAACCATTGGCTTTTGTTTGAGTTTTGAAGCCGTTTAGGGTCTTATCACCAGTAGACTTATTTTTGTCACGATAAAGATGTCGCAGCTTGATGTATGGTCAACCGATGTCCGATGAACTTAAAATTTGACAGGGAACCTATTGGAGTCATTTTAAGATGATCCATAGGCTGTGTCTTGGAAACCATGGTCCCGGGGAGCTTCGCCGCCGAGAGGCCTGATTTGGCTTCCGAGCGTCAAAGTCTGGTGAAATGTTGTCGAAATGACCTGAAATTTGACGTGTAGCCCTTTGTAAGCATTTTGAAGTCGTCCATTTGCTCTATCTGATGAGTGATGGACTCGGTGGTTCTCGCCACCGAGAGACTTGATTTAGCTGTTCGAGGGTTGATGTAGGGTCAAACATTGTCGGTTTGACTCGGAACTTGACTTGGAGCCTTTTTGATGTATTTTGAGACCATCCATCGGCTCTGATCGAAGAATTGGTGTCTCCGATGCTTTCGCCGCCGTGAGCTCCTTTTCAGCTGCCGGAGAAGCGAAGTTAGGCCAAAATGATTTTAAAATGGCCTGAAACTTCTTGTGTACTCCTCTTTTGGCTGTCTTAAAGGATCTTGCAGTTTTTGTTTGATTCTGACAAGATTTGATTTTTGGAAGTAGCATTGTCTATTTATGGCAGGTTGCGACTTCATGTAACTTTCTGGATTTTGAAGAAGCAAAGTGACATATTATTTGTGTCAACACTGTGTGTGTCAATCACTCTAAGAAATTATGTGTAGGGATTAGATCTGTGTGATCGAACCTCAAGAACAAAATTGATTTAGAATCAGTACTTGTGTAGTTTGATTCTTTATAGTGGAACCAATGGACTGTGTGACCCTTGAGAGTGGATGTAGGTCTATGTGACTGAACCACTATAAATCTCTTGTGCCATTTTATCTCTTGTGCTTACTATCTTGTTTCAAATTAGAGTGTCTCTGATTATTTAAGCACACACACATTGAACTTATAATTCAAACAAGTTATTTTGTTATGTGTGATTATTATTCCAAGTTGAGATTAAAATTGGGCTAATAAGTTTAAAACTGGCATTAGAATTCCTTTTGTCCTATTCACTCCCCCCCCCCCCCCCCCCTCTCTAGGACTTATACATTGAACCTAGTTGCACTTTCATTTGGTATCAGAGCAGGGTTACTCCCTAAAGGTTTAACAACCCGGAGTAGATCTACTTCTTTTTACTAGTGCCAATGTCTAATCCAGAAGGTAGTGCTATAAACAAACCTCCATTATTTGATGGTACAAACTATGCCTTTTGGAAAGCCCGAATGACCGTCTTCATCAAATCTCTTAACAGAGATGTGTGGGATACCGTAGAGGATGGATGGACTCCTCCTACAGTCACAGATATAGATGGCATTGTCCAGCCTCTTGCAAAGGCAAAATGGACAGCTGATCATAAGGCACTGAGAGACAACAATGCAAAGGCATTGAATGCCATAACTTGTGCCATGAATGCTGAAGAGTACAAAAAGATTATGACATGTACTACAGCTAAACAAGCTTGGGATCTTCTAGAAACAAATTACGAAGGAACAACCATTATCAAAAGAGCCAAGCTTCAAATATTGACTTCTCAATTCGAATCTTTAAGAATGAGGGAAGATGAAATGTTCGATGAATTTCGAACTAAGCTAATGGTAATTGTGAATGAGATGTGGTCAATTGGTGAATAAATTCCTTAAGGCAAAATTTGTAGCAAAATCCTTAGATCCCTTCCTGATAGATTTCACCCCAAAGTGACCTCTATAGAAGAATACAATGACCCAGAAACTATGAAAATTGAAGAATTATCTGGTAATATTAGAAGTTTTGAGTTAAAGTTAAATAATGCTTCTAATAAATCCAAAGATAAGAAATCAATTGCTTTAAAAACCTCTCAATCAACTCAATCTAAAGGAGAATCAGATAATGATGAAGAAAGTGATAATGAAGATATTACTCTTCTCACTAAGAAATTTATTAAATATTTAAAAAAAAAAAGAATTTAAATTTTAAATTCTTTAATAAAAATAAAAACAAAAGCATTTCTTCATCTAAGAGTCAAGAAAGAAAAGTCAAATGCTATAACTGTCAAAAACTTGGACATATATCTTCTGAGTGTCCAATGGAAAGGAAGAAAAAGACACTTATGGCAACATGGGATGACTCATCTGAATCAGAGTCGACAGAATCAGATGAATCACATCGAGATGAAACAGAAAATTACACTATTTTAATGGCTCGAAGTTTATGTGACCCATCAGTTGAGACATCTGAAAACTTTCATTTTGAGAAATCTGAGGATGAATATAAAAATTCAGATATTGAAGAATTTGAAGAAGAACTAGAATCTGAATATGATGGCTCAGATAATGAAGACAATGATGAAAATCTTCAAGAATCATATAATAGACTCTATGATGAGAGCTGCAAGTTAATTAATATCAAAAGAAAACAAGAAGTAAAGAATAAAGTTTTAAAAGACAATGTTAAAACCTTAATATGTGAAATTAATATCTTAACCAATGATCTTAACGAAACCAACTCTAAATTTCAAATTGCCAGTGAATACATAAGAAATCATAAGAAAGAAACTGATACTCTAAAAGAGGTAATCACTAATTTAAAAAAGGAAGTCACCCATCTAATATGGTATAAAGAAAAATATGAGTATTCTTTTACTCATGGAGAAGAAAATTTTGAAAAACTATTTAGAATGGGTAAATATCAAAGAGATAAAACTGGGCTAGGGTACAACAAAGAATCAAAACAAAACCCCAATGTCTCTACTAAATTTATAAAAGGAAAGGCTTCCTCTATTAATCAAAACATTCCTAAAGTTATATATAATTCTTATGAAAGAAAAAGATATATCAAATATGACTGGAAAAAGGAACCAACTAAAAAGAAAAACTCAGGCAATTTATTTTTTTCTCAAAAACTAAATGAATTAATGAAACAAATTTATCAGCTAAAAACTCAATTCTATAATCATTCTAAAAATGTTTTATCTACAAAAACGAACCCAAAGAGATCTTTTCTTCAATATGAGTCTCTAGGTCATAGAGGAACTTCTCACACACAAAGGTATATGTGGGTACCTAAAAGTCTACTTGTTCACACAACTCTTAAAGCAAGAGACCAATCTGTATGGTTCCTAGATAGTGGGTGCTCTAGACACATGACCGGGGATAAAACACTCTTCCCCAAATTAAATAATTATGATGGTGGAACTGTCACTTTTGGTGATGATAATATTGCTAAAGTTATAGGAAAGGGCACTCTGAATGTTCCCAACTTGCCTAAAATAGAAGATGTTTTATGTGTTGATGGTTTGAAATATAACTTGCTTAGCATTTCATAAATTTGTGATAAAAACCATGCTGTCTTCTTTACTAGTCATGGTTGTGAGATTTCGAAAAATGGTAAAGTGATTCTAAGAGGTCTTAGAAATCAAGAAAATTGTTATGTTGCTGGTAATCACAAAGAAGCATCCAGTTCAGCCTGTTACATAGCTCATCTTGATGAAGCCCAACTATGGCATCAAAGGCTTGGACATGTGAACCATAGAGACTTGTCCAATTTAAACAAGTATGTAAAGGGCCTTCCAAAAATTAGCAGGAAGTCAAAAACAGTTTGTGGAGAGTGTCAAAAAGGTAAACAAATTAGAAACTCTCACAAAAAGACTAAGTCTTTGAAGACTTCTAGATCCTTAGAGCTTCTCCATATGGACTTGGTTGGTCCAACAAAGGAAGAGAGTAGAGATGGCAAAAAATACTTCCTTGTTATTGTTGATGATTATTCCAAATTTACTTGGGTTGCATTCTTGAGGAAAAAATCTGATGCATATGCTGAATTCAAAAAGATTGTGAAAAGAATTCAAGTTGAAAAAGGAAGAGTAGTTGCTAGAATAAGAAGTGATCATGGTGGTGAATTTGAAAATACTAGATTTGAAAAATACTGTGATAAGTATGGAATTCACCATGAATCTTCTGCCCCTAAAACTCCTTAACAAAATGGAGTTGCTGAAAGAAAGAATCGAGTTTTACAAGAGATGGGCGCAGTTATGCTTCATGGAAAGAAACTCCCTAGAGATCTATGGGCTGAAGCAGTGAATACAGCTTGTTACATCATAAACAGGGTTTACTTGAGAACTGGTTTGAACAAAACTGCTTATGAATTATGGCATGAGAAAAACCCAAACAATAGCTACTTTAAAATTCTTGGTAGTAAATGTTATATTCTCAAGGATAGAGAACATTTGAGCAAATTTGACTCAAAAAGTGATGAAAGCATTTTTATTGGCTATTCTCAAAACAGTCGTGCATACAGAGTTTTGAACACAAACACTGGAGCCATACAAGAATCTATAAATGTTGTCATTGATGACAAATTAAAAGATTCCAGTAATCAAGAAAACCTTGATAATGATGAGATAGAAGTCCCAATAGCTAAGCTGGATGAGCCTCTAATCTCTAAGGACTTGGTAAATATGAAACATCATCCTATGGACCAAATTCTAGGAGATCCGTTGGCTGGTGTCAAGACTAGAAGGCAATTGGAAAATATTGTTAGTTATCTTTGCTTTACTTCTATCATTGAGCCTAAAACTATTAATGAAGCTTTCTCTGATGATTGTTGGATAAATGCTATGCAAGAAGAGCTAAATCAATTTACTAGAAATGAAGTATGGGAATTAGTACCTAGGCCTATTGACAAAAATATTGTAGGTACCAAATGGATTTTCAAAAATAAACTTGATAAAAATGGTACCATAGTTAGAAACAAGGCCAGACTGGTTGCCCAGGGATATTCCCAAATTGAAGGAATAGACTTTGAAGAAACATTTTCTCCTGTTGCTAGACTTGAATCCATTAGAATCTTACTTGCCATTGCTTGCTCTTTGAAATTTAAATTATATCAAATGGATGTGAAAAGTGCTTTTCTAAATGGCATAGTAGAATAAGAAGTTTAAGTTAAGCAACCTAAAGGGTTTGAAGATCCTAAAGAGCCTAATCATGTGTATTATCTTAAAAAGGCTCTCCATGGTCTCAAACAAGCTCCTAGAGCTTGGTATGAAAGACTCACACAATTTTTATTTGATCACAATTTTGAAAGGGGAAGTGTTGATAAAACTCTATTTATTCAAAGAATAAATGACACTATTTTGATTGCTCAAATCTATGTTGATGATATTGTATTTGGATCTACTTGTAATGATTTAACAGAAAGATTTGCTAATCTTATGAAATCTGAATTTGAGATGAGCATGGTTGGCGAACTTAATTTCTTTTGAGGATTACAAATAAAACAACTGACTGATGGAATGTTTATTTTCCAGACCAAGTATGCTAAAGAATTGGTCAAAAGGTTTGGATTAAATTCAGCCAAGCACATGAACACACCCATGAGCACAACTCTCAAATTATCTAAGGATATGAGTGGTAAGAATGTTGATCCTAGTTTGTACAGAAGCATGATAGGGAGCCTATTATATCTTACAGCTAGTAGACCTGATATTGCTTTCAGTGTAGGAGCTTGTGCCAGATATCAATATGATCCCAAAGAAGCTCATTTGAAAGCTGTTAAGAGAATCATTAGATATGTTTCAGGGACTTCAGGATATGGCTTATGATATCCATATAATTCATCTACTTATATTGCTGGATACTCAGATGTCAATTGGGCTGGAAATGTGGATGATAGAAAATCGACTAGTAGTGGTTGCTTCTACCTAGGAAACTGTCTAGTTACTTGGCATAACAAGAAACAGTCATCCATTTCCCTATCCACAGCTGAAGCAGAATATATAGCAACTAGAAGTGGTTGTACTCAAATGTTATGGATGAAACAAATGCTGAAAGACTATGGTATTGAACAAGGTAGCATGAATTTGTATTGTGATAACACCAGTGCTATCAATATTTCCAAAAATCCTGTCCAACACTCTAGAACTAATCATATTGATATTAGACATCATTTCATTAGAGAATTCGTTGAAGAGGGAGTCATAGTTTTGGACCATATTTCTACTGACAAACAACTTGCAGATATTCTAACAAAACCATTGGATGTTTCAAAATTTGAAAACATGAGAAAATCCCTTGGTATTTGTGTTGTTAATTAATTTCTTATTGTTTATTTGTTTTATATGTGTTAGTTTCATTTAATTGTATTTTGTGTTTAATTTAAAAACAAATTAATAAAAAAAATGGAACATATCATTTCTTAAGTCATTAACTTATTTCATAGTTCCGTAAAAAGCAAAATTCTAATGCACTATCTACTGCTGAGGCAGAGTATGTTGTTGGAGGTAGTTATTGTGGTCAAGTTCTTTTCATGAAGCAACAACTTAAGAATTTTAAACTTGTGTGCTATAAATCTTTCATAGAACCCAATACACCATTCTAGGACTAAGCATATTGAAATTAGATATCATTTTCTTAGAGATCATGTGCAGAAGGGTAATATTGTACTAAAATTCACAAGCACACACGATCAGTTGGCAGACTTTTTTACAAAACCCCAGCCAAAAAATAGACTATGCATGATTAGAAGAGAAATCGAAATGATGCATGCCATGAATATTTATAGTATATTTTTCTCAATGTCTTACAAAAACTTGAGACTTTTAGCCTCATCATTCAATTGCTTTTGCTTTTCATAGATCATCATGCAATCCTTGTCTAAAGGATTAGGCAATCGAATTGAAGAGGTAAGCAAGAATTTTAAATCCTTATTCTGTTGCTTCAACTCTACTATTTTTCTATTAGACTCGAGAAGAAGCCATTGCAGTACATCGATCTCCTCAATAAGCTTTTCTTTCTTGCGAGTTTTGGACTGCAACCGATCGGAAAATGAGACAATGGATGATGAGTATTGAGTTTCGAGACTCACAAGCTCATAAATGGCGTCTTGATCCGATTTATTAGCCAAAACTCTCTCTTGTCGCCTTGGTATCATGGAACCTAAAACAGATGCCGAAAAAGTTCGGGATTGAGGTAAAGAATACCTCATCTCCTGATCACAAGAAGTACTAAAAGGAAATTGTTGAGCCATTGAAACTTTGTAGAATAAGAATACAGATGACAAGAAGAAGTTTTGATACAAATTAGATAGAGTTAAGACTGTTCTTATAGAGATAGATTTCGAACAAGACAAACCCTCATCTCTTCAAATCTTACTTTTCCATATTGAAAATATGCTGGATGCATATTTTCAAAAGCTACTTAGCTAAGCCAGTGAAATTAAATGCGGGATGTCCCTATTTTTCTCGTTTGTCAACAACATCCAGCGAATTTGAATCTCCTTCAGCATCCAGTTGATAAATCTAGGCCTCTAGCCTTTGCAGGTTCTGTCGGAGATGGGAGGTTCCAGAGTATATTTCTTTACTTGGGTGGGCTGGGGCTTCGTGATGTGCATGAATTTGGGTTGCACTCACTTAGGACCAGTAAAAATTGTGGGGGATGAACTTGAATGCCCTCGACCCTGTCTAATCGAGGCCCATCTATTATCTATGCTTGCATGGATTATCTACCTTCTGTTCTCTAATCTTTGGATTAGCTTCTAAAGTTTCTCTCAGTTTATACATCTCTTTGTCAATTTCTGACAAAAAGGGGGAGAAATAATCTTCGATGAGGGGAGACAATCAGTATGTTGCAGGTACAAAGGGGGAGAAACAGGTACAAAGGGGGAGAGTATCTCCTCAGTTTCATATGTTACAGGAACAAAGGGGGAGAAACAGGGAAATTCTTCTCAAGCAAAAATGAAGAAGATCATACACATTCTTTCTGCTTCTTTATCCTTTTATTATTGAAAATCATATGTAAAAGTTTATGAACTTTGTGTATAATGTATAATTTTTCTTTTAAGTCTCCACTTTTAAAGATGTATAAGTTTAATTGGTTTTGTCATGAAATTGACAAAGGGGGAGATTGTTAGTACCACATTTTCATGTGCACTGTTTTTATTGTCAATTACGTGCCAAAGAGTTCCGAAGACATTGTCTCTTAAGTACTTCAAAGAAGATTCAATTCAAAAGGTCTGTCAAAGCTTTTTGGAAAGGCCAGGTTTCGTCAAAGATCAACATCAAGATGTGCCAACCAAGATCAGGTAATTGGGACCTAAACCATACGCCTTAGTGACCCTAAAAACCCTAGGCTAAATTGTTATTTTGATAGGTTTTTAGAAGAATTTTTTGAGCTTGTTAAAAACTAAAAAATACCCCAGATTTCGGCGAGCCAACCTCATGCGGTTAACAGTTCACCCCCTAAGTCCACCTGTCCTAAGGCATCCAACATGATCATAACACCAGGTCACATTGAGGCTTAGTAAGCATGAGTATGTATAGAAACTTAACAATAAACAATGTTTTATAAATTAATAAAGAAATGTGTAGTTGTCAAAATCGGTGTGCTTTTGATTTCTTTAATATTCTTTCCTACAAAAGTTCCCTCATATTCATATTCATGTTTCATATAAGGCCTCACCAAAACATTGCTTATGTCATGGTTTTTATCAAATTTCAAACGTTGGAATAGTGTTCCTGTCAGGTACACCCTACCATGTCTTAAGTGACCGTTGGAACTATCCGTTGGATTTTGCTGAAGCTCATTTTCAACATTAAGGAGACCAATTTTTTAAAAGCCTTTGTTCTAAATTCTTGTAAACATTTCCCAAGCTCTCAAAACTTCTTCCAAACACACTTAGATTCTATCTTGAAAAATCCAAGGGCTTACTTAGCTCTAAGGAGTGTGCTTTGAGAAGCCAAATCTAGGGTATCCTAATCCCTAAAGCTATCTCTCATTTCTGCCCTAGAAATCAAACCTCTACAACTTGGTTGTGCATCTCAATGGAGTTTCATCATCAACACCAAGCTAGCTACAAGAGGCAAAAAGCTTCGATCACGGTCAAAAGCTTCCTCAAACACTTTCGATCTTCATCAAAGGCAAGTGTTTGCCCTCCATTCAAATTTATATCTTTGTGACAGTGGATTGAATGTGTGTGTCAACCACTCTAAAAAATTGTGTGTGGAAATTAGATCTGTGTGATCGAACCTCAGTAACAAAATTGAGTTAGAATCAGTACTTGTGTAGTTTGATTCTTTATAGTGGAACCAACGGACTGTGTGACCCTTGAGAGTGTATGTAGGTCTGTGTGACTGAACCACTATAAATCTCTTGTGCCATTTTATCTCTTATGCTACTATCTTGTTTCAAATTAGAGTGTCTCTGATTATTTAAGCACACACACATTGAACTTATAATTCAAACAAGTTATTTTGTTATGTGTGATTATTATTTCAAGTTGAGATTAAAATTGGGCTAATAAGTTTAAAATTGGCATTAGAATTCATTTTGTCCTATTCCACCCCCCCCCCCCCCCCCCCCCCCCCCCCCCCCCCCGAGACTTATTCATTGAACCTAGTTGCACTTTCATCATACAACAGGATCAACAAGCCACGCATTGATTTCATACTCATACAGCAGCAGAAGCAATACTTACCCAATGCATTGATTTCATTAAGATGGTAATTCATGCCCAATGGTAATTTAAACACTGAATTCGAAAATGATACCATGTGCTTGGGACATTGGCAACCATAAGCCTGAATGGTTTGAGTTTCTTGTTAATTACTTGCTACTCATTAGGGAAATGGTTTATTTATTTTAATCCTATTTTCAACACAAGGCCATGTTTGATTCAACAGTCTTTTGGGTCCTTCTATACTGACCATGTAATGCATATTTTGTGGGTGTTTTTTCCTATTCTCTTTACCCATGTACATAGTTAGGGAGATGAAAGAGCTCCATTTTTAAGCAATTCTTGATTGCCAACTTATTTTCCCAAATTGCATTCTGGTCATTAGTTTTTAGCTATAATAATGGTTTATCCTTAACAACTGACATTTTAACAAATGTGGGTTTTCTTAGTTAATGCTTTGGAAGTTGTCTCATTATTATGCTTATTTCTTTGGGTTTTGTTGCAATGCATTCGTTTAATAATTCTTATAATATGGTGCTTGAATGTTCATGCTGAAAGCCCTAACAAAATAGAAAACAACAACAACAAAAAAAAAAATAACAAAAACAAAAACAGAGCAGCCCAAAAGAGTCGCAAGCAATCAAGCAATCTACTATTTCAGTTGTTTCTAAAGGTTTTCATTCCATTTTCAAAGTTCACTTTTTGATGTTATATATGATTTTTAAGTTTCTTATTGTTATTTTTCTTTGGCTAGTAAAAGATGAAAGAGAAATGAGGGAAGCTCTCTGAGTTAACTAATTATGAAAGGAAAAAAACTAAGCTAAAGTCCAAAAATCTCAGAAAACAAGAACTGCCGGAGCCTGTATTAAGATACTGGTTTTAGATCTCTAGAATGCAAATCACCTAATTTGGATGGACTAGGTCTGGCATATGCATTTCAAACATAATATGGATAGGATGTATCCTACCAAGTTCAGGAGACAAATGGTAAAATATTTTGAACCTCGGAGAGTGCAAAGAGCTTAGACAGATGTTTGGCAAAGACGAAACACCCATAGATGCAGCAAATAGGATGAAATCCTCTCATTTCTGGGTAATCCAAGTATTATCGGTGCATGTCCATCTGTTCTCACATTTCACAATCTTTGCCGGTCATTCTCAAGTCCCATCTAGGGGAACAGAACTGTATGTAGAGGCGCTCAAGGATTGCATTCATTAAGGGTAGCTATGAAATGTTTAGCTTCTTATTTTCCATGGGTTTTCAAATTTTGGAACAAGTTTCCTCCACCTAAGGAAATTCACATTTCAGGGAATCAATTTTACATCATACTTTGATGGAAACATATGCAAACCCATATTTTCGTTTACAGTAAAGCTTGAATTTAAGCACTGAAACATTATGCCTTCTGTTTTGTTTTGTGTTTTTTTTTTTTTTTTTTTTTTTGGAATGGTAGAACATTACAATTTTCTTTGAGAATATAATATCTCTTGTTTCAAATAGAGACATGACAAGACTATATATTACAAACACAAGTGGACTTTCTGTGACAATATGAACAAATGGTTCAAAGACTGTAACTTCACAAAGACTACTAATCCAACAAATGTCACACATTAATTATTACAATCTATAACTAGTGCTGGAAAAATAAACCATGATATGTTTTCATCAGGATAAATGCATTTAGTATTCATTGATGATAAACTGAAAAGCGTTTAAGATCTAACAACCAACAAGTGCCACTTGGTTGATGGTAATCCTATAAACTCTTAAAAAAGTAAACCATGATATGTCATACAGATGAATGTGTTAATAGATTCAATGAGAAAAAACTGTGGAAAAGTGTGTGACTGAGAGAGCGGATGTTGTAACTGTATTTAAAGGAACTTTTATTTAAAGCATTCATTATTTACAACAAGAAGGGATTCGATGAAATCCCCTTTTTTAGATGCTTAGTGGGGGTATTATTAATTTCTTGCAAGGTGTGATTTGATGCATGTTGAGTTTTTGAAATTGTAATCTTTGTTTTGTTCAGCATAAAGAATTGTTCCTTTTTTCCTAGAAAAGATGTGCAAAAAATTAAGAAAAGAAATCTGGTATTTCTTTTTATAAGAACAAGAAACTTTATTAGAAAATAAAGAAGAGGAAGGACTGAGATAGGGGCATGGGTCAATTATTGATTCACACAAACCTTCAAGGAAAATATTGTTGTCCTCTAAACCTGTAGATTGCTAATTGTTCACAATCAACTTAACTAGATACAAGCCAAGCAATTTCAGGGAAACGATACTATTTTGTTATCAAATTACTGAAACAATTGTGACAATTATGATTCATGACAGACCAACTTAATTTTTTTTAAAAGATTATTGACTTAAACCTTTTGAAAAATACATTCACAAACATATAAATGATATGGCTTACAGTGGCAAAAATCAAATTCTTCTCCTTCCTTCTTCATCTCATTCATTAGAAGTTCTCTTGACTTGTGTAACCAATCTTAAAGCTTCTACTGAAATATGATGTGGATTAAAATAAATAAATTTTGTTGGTGGTGGTTGGGGGGGGGGATGATGTTGTACTAAATATAAATGGAATTTAAGCCGTTTGGCTTCAAATGTAGCCCATTGGCTGCTCTTCGTCACCCCTACACTATGTCAATTGATATCAGAGAGAAGATCCGTCTCTCATATCGCCATTCGGATCGCTGATCAGTTAATCCGCGAGTAGAATTTAACTTCCCTCTTGATTGTTATGTGTATCTTGTCTGTGGTGTGAGACCAAGACAACTTGAGCCGTATGGATCTGTAACTTTAAGCCATTTGGCTTCGAGAGTAGTCCATTAGCTGCTCTTCCCCACCCCCCTTGCTGCGCCAACTGATATAAGAGAGAAGATCCATCTCTCATATCGCTATTCCAATCGTTGATTGAGGTAATCGGCGAGTTCTACCCCTCCGTTTAAATTTCTTTCAATCGGTTAGCTTCATTCATCATCACCGACTCATCATCATTCCATCGCTACAACCCCATCAGAAATCCAAATAGTAGACGACATCACAGGGCATCCATTCCAAAATAGACCACTAAAACCCATCCCAGTCGAACTAATCCAGTCCCAGCGGACGCCCATTACAAACAAACCAGACCACTTCAAACCAATCAAATACCCTAAAACTCCATATCCCTCTCAACCGAAAATTCCTAACCACCGAACCCAAGATTCACCCAAATCTGCAAAATCTGAAACCCTAAACCCCCAAATTTGGCAAACCCAAAACCTAATCAAAATCCAACCGAACCCTAATCAACAATTTTCAGTACCCAATCCACCTGATTTTTTATAAAATCCCAAATCCGAAACCAACCCAAATCTCAAAATCCATCAGCAATACCAACCCCAAAAGCAATTGGACCTTCCATTGCTCACCTGAAACCCCACTTTCGACCACCAAAACCACAAACCCCCATCCATTACCCATCTGAATATTAAAAAACAACAAACATAGAGAGACGAAGAGGGTGATACCTGTTCTCAGTGCCCTGCGCCCTACTGCCGTGCTGTTCCCCGCTGCCTGTGCCCGGCGCACTGGTGGTTGCCATCGCTGTCGCAATCCTCCTCGCCATCTCCTCTGCTTCCCCTCTCTCTCTATCCGCCTCTCCTCTTCGTTTTTTTTTTTTTGTGTTTTCTTTTCATGAGAGAATGAATGAGACACGGAACGTAGATGGGTTGGGTTGGGTCGGGTCGCATATAAAAGGTGTTGGGTAGGGTTAGGTAGGCTGCTTGTAGGGTGGACCTTGGGGTTGGCTAGGCCTGCTTCGCCTCGGCCAGGTACCATCTGTTATCTTTTTTTGAAATATATATATTTCATAAATAGAATTCTGAAATATTTCATTGAAACTCAGAAACTCTACCAAAATGGGATCCGAAACGAAATCGACAACCATGTTTCAAACGATTCTTCCGCCATTAAAAGCCTTCAATTCAAAATCAACTGTTCGGCCCAAAAATAACAAAAATTTGCCACCACCCTCGTCTTTTGGTACAATCAACTTAAGGAGGCTGAAAAATCCAAGTGGAACTTTATAGTGGGCTCCAAACTATAAGGGTTAATCCTCTGATTATTGCTTGGTAGTTTCTTAAGGTCACGTTTGGCAACCAAATCTTAGGGAAAAAGTTTTTTGGTTTCCTTCAAGTTGTAGTAAATCCATGTTTGGCAATTGTAAATTCCCGAGGATTATCTTCATTTGCTATGATTTTAATATCTACAATTGCAGTTAAATTGCCCAATTGGTTTTGATTTGTAACAAAATTGAAATTCACAGTGTAGCTTTCATTGAAATTGCTTACATGTACAATCTGTCTCTCTTAAGCCATTGCAAAAGTTATAGAGGTTTCCAACACATTGATGAATCTAGAATCTCTCCATCGAAAAGAAACCCCCTGGCACACACCATGTCATATACCAAACAAAGAAAACACCGCGCGGGTTGGGATTTTTATTAAATTTTTAAGTGGTGCATACGGGCTCAAAATACAGGCCTTATGTGTTTTTTTCAAATTAGATTGGGGCTTTCTTATATATGAGTCTAACTCTCGATGAATAACAACCATACATTTATAAGGTATCATCAAATCTCATTTTGATTGGAGGTTATCTCATCGTACGATTGAACGCACAAAAAGAAGTTAATAAAACAATATTTATTTAGCCATGGTTTTTTGTTTGGTCAATCTTACAGTGGTTCCAACTCAATTCTAAACAAAAAATTGGAATACCCCATAAATAAATGAGTTTGATCATTTTGAACGACTTTGTCCCTTCAGGGCACGAGTGGACCCATCCAAAAAAGTTCCCAGCATACTCCGCTAGAAGCTGTTGTAGTTACCCCCAGAATTTAAAAAAAATAATAATAATAATAAACATGAAAGAGGCAGAGAGTTGGGAATAAATCAAAGCGATTAAAACGGTGTGCTCATATTATTTTGGAAAAAAAGAATTTTATTAAATGGGGCTTTGCTGATGCAGACCTGTGCGTCGCGACTAGGCAATAAAAATATTTTCCATATGCCGACGCAGTCTTACTTGTGTCGGTAAAAGTAGCAATTCTCTGTGACCTTTGCCAACACAGTCCAAATATGCATCGGAAAAAAGACTTTTACCGACCCTAATTTTCACTGCGTCGGCAAATAGTGTCAAAAAAGTTTTTTCCACAGCTTTTGCCAACGCGGTCTTACTTGCGTCAGTAAAAGTATCAATTCTCTGTGACCTTTTCCAACGCGGTCTCACTTGTGTCGCTAAAAGTATCAATTCTCTGTGACTTTTACCAACGCAATCCAAATATGCATCGGAAAAAAGACTTTTACCAACGCTAATTTTCACTGCATCGGCAAATAGTGTCGGGAAAGTTTTTCCACAGCTTTTGCCAATGCAGTCTTACTTGCATCGGTAAAAGTAACAATTCTCTATAACTTTTGCCAACGCAAATTTTCACTGCGTCGGAAAATAGTGTCTGAAATGTACGTTTGTCATAGATGGGGCTTTGCGGACGCAATAATGCGTCGGCAATGGTGCGAATAAAAAATCCTGTGCATCGCCAGTAGGCAAGATAATTTCCAATATAGTATTGCGTCGCCATTAGAAAAATACGCAGTCTTACTTGTGTCGGTAAAAGTAGAAATTCTCTGTGACCTTTGCCAACACAGTCCAAATATGCATCGGAAAAAAGACTTTTACCGACCCCAATTTTCACTGCGTCGGCAAATAGTGTCGAAAAAGTTTTTCCACAGCTTTTGCCAACGCGGTCTTACTTGCGTCAGTAAAAGTATCAATTCTCTGTGACCTTTTCCAACGCGGTCTCACTTGTGTCGCTAAAAGTATCAATTCTCTGTGACTTTTACCAACGCAATCCAAATATGCATCGGAAAAAAGACTTTTACCAACGCTAATTTTCACTGCATCGGCAAATAGTGTCGGGAAAGTTTTTCCACAGCTTTTGCCAATGCAGTCTTACTTGCATCGGTAAAAGTAACAATTCTCTATAACTTTTGCCAACGCAAATTTTCACTGCGTCGGAAAATAGTGTCTGAAATGTACGTTTGTCATAGATGGGGCTTTGCGGACGCAATAATGCATCGGCAATGGTGCGAATAAAAACTCCTGTGCATCGCCAGTAGGCAAGATAATTTCCAACATAGTATTGCGTCGCCATTAGAAAAATACGCGTTGGCAAAACTTTCCCTCTCTTTTGGGGGGATTTTTTGTTGGGGCCAATGTGGTTACCACAGCTTTTGCCAACGCGGTCTTACTTGCATCGTTAAATGTAGTAATTTCTATGACTTTTGCCAACGCAGTCCAAATATGCGTTGGAAATAAGACTTGCCAACACAAATTTTCAGTGCATCGGTAAATAGTGTGGGGAAAGATGCAGTTTGTTGTAGTGTTACATGGTCATCCGATGTCGATCTACATGAAGATCCATCGATGATCATCGCAAGAAGAATCCCAAAAGACGCGGCACAGCCCGCGACTCTTCAATTGCTTGGTGACCACTTAATGCGATTAAATTACTAGCTTTATTGCAGTCATTAATTCATTTCTTTGGACGGCCCAATCAGAAGTGAGCATCCGGGAGTTACAAGTCAAGAGATTCATGGCATTTAAACCATGAAACTCCTCTCATCATGGTGATTAAAGGCGATTAAATGCCCTCAATCTCCTCCGGCCATTCAGAAGCCAAGAAAAATGAGTTACAAAATAAAGAATTCAATCTTGTAACTCCTCCCTTTATGCAGCTTTATGACAAGTAAGGTTCATAAATCCTCCTAAACGACTACCAAGAGCCTATAAATAGGAGAGCACTCCAAAGAAATCCAGATTGGAAAAATCAAATAGATCCCAGATCAGAAAAAAGCACAGAAAATCCAAAGAAAGAAAGAGAGAAAACTCTGCGAAAGTTTTACACCGGCCACCACTACAAGGTGACAAAAGTCTATTGGGGGGTACCCCCCAAGGTCCTTGCCTTCTCCTTCTGCCTCTAATGGCTTAGACGTGGCTTTTCAGCCCATCTACTTAGCTTTTTATTAGACATAGGACCTCATTTTGGTCTTTGTCCTCTAAAAACCTGAGGTTATAGCCAAGCCAAGCGAAGCAAGAGTATCATCTGCTCTCATCTGCATGGATGATGGCGAAGTCCATATATGGCTTGCGACCGTCAATCTGAACGAGTCCCCCACAATCTCCTGAGAAGTTAAATCCTCATTTTCTTGAATTTCATTGTAGTTTATGTTTTTCTAAAAGAAACAAAATCACAACTCTTGTCTTTCATTATTGATAAGAATTGTAAATCAAAATCGGCTATAAACGCCAAAAATCGGCTATAAATGCAAAAAAAATCGCCTTTCACGGCAAATCAAGAAAATGTCTCTTTTCTTAAATATTTGTGCAATGAAAAACTTGAAAGAAGTTGATTTCCTTTTTACTTGCGAAGGTCGATCTCCGGATCACCACTTGCAATTCCAAGTAAAATAGAAAATCTGGCACACCCACACAAAAAATGTTGATGCCCGCTTTTGGCCCCCGGTTGCGAAAAGGTCGTACCCCACGGACTCCCACGTCCGCCGACCTCGGTAGCACCGAGCAAAATGCGCAGTCCATCACTTGTTATTTACCTCACTTATTGGCTAGGTGAGGCTATTTTTGCTGGAGGAGATGGAACGCACATCAGGCTGCATTGTATCTTTCCGGCTTGTCAGATGGCGTTTGGAGAGCGGCTTGCTTTAGTGCCTGCTCTTTACTCCTACTTGTGCACTGAACTGCAGGCTGTTGCTTTCTTGGTTCGACTTGGGCTTCCAATGAACAAGGTATTTTCAACCCATATTTTCTATTCGTGGTATGTATACCACTGTCCTGGCTTTCATCGGCTGGGTGCTGCACAGGATGATGATCCTCTGATGATTCGACTGGCAAAGGGGAAAGCTGTGTCCGAATCACTTTTGTTTGCCTGTATGAGAATCCGACGGTTCAGGGACGTCGAGATAGGGCAGTATTTAGTGAAGCTTTCTCCGGAGTTACGGAAGAAGGCTTTTGACTTTGGTGTCTCTCGAGACTCTACTAGGGCAGGGACGGGAAGGCATTACTCCTTGACAAATGCAGAGAATGAGTGGCTTTTTAGCATACGTGTCGGCACGATGGTGTACCGTAGACATCTTTTCAGTCGACATCCAGCCGTATGTACCTTCTCGCTTTGCTCTGCAGTTGGGCTTTTCTCAAGGCGTTGTTGGAGCGCCTTCAAGCATGGTGCGGCACTTTGGAGGTTTACAGGACGGGAGAAACGCATGGGCTTTCTATAGTACTGAAGACATTACAGCCATGATTTCATATCCTGTGTTGTTGACTTCCCAGACTGCCGGCTTCGCGAAGTGGTTTGCGGAGAGCTTTTCGGCATATCGGGGGCTTTCCAAGAAGGATCTTGATGTGAAGCTGTCGTCTGGAAAAGGCCTTGGAAAGTCGGATGGCGTCCGGCGAGAGGAAGTTTGGGCCTTCCTTTCTGGAGAGAAGTACAAGATAGGCTTTCTCGGTGACCACGGCGTCATTGGTTCTGAAGTTGTTCGTGAAAAATACCTGATGAGGCTTTAGAGCAGCTAGAACAGGAGGAAGCCGAGCTTGACGCTTGGATGCAAGCGGCACAAAGGTGAGTGTAAGACCCCGACCCGAGAGACCTCGATTAGTGTTAATTAAGTTGTGTCTTGGCTATAAGTGTGTTTAGTGGATTTGGACTTAGTTTTGGGTTAGAATAGCTTTTATAATAGCTTTGGGGAATTTTGAGAGCCTTCTAGATTTGTGGGACCCTTTGGGGGTTCTTGTTATGGAATTGTGTGAGCTTGGGGGTTTAATCATGATTTCCAAAAATTGTGTTTTTAACCCTTTTAACTTATCTTATTATTCCCTACAACTTTCGTGTTGACCTCGTTCTCATTCGAGGGCCCGAAACTCAACTTTTCTCAATTTGAGGGCAAAATAGTCTTTTTACCCAAAATCTAGACATGATTCTCAATGTCACCAAAACTTGCAAAATATACACTTTTTGGAAACTAGATATTTCGTCGAACAACTTTGTCTTCTTCGTCGAATTCATTTGAGGTCCCAAGACGCATGTTTTTAGCCTGATGAATGTTTTAAGTTGTGGGACCCACTCTCTCCTTTGTATATATAGAGAACCCACCTTCTTCATCCCATTTGCTTGCCCTAATTCTTGCACAAGAGAAGCCCCAGCAGCAGCCACCTTCCTCTTTTTCTCCTTGTGTTCTTCCTCATAAATCATCATCAAAGCTTGCTCAAATCGTGATGGAAGCTTCACAAATCTTGTTCCCCTTTGCAAGAGCTCTCGTTTGGTACCATTTTTAGAGGGATTTATAGATTTTGAATCTCTCCTTGGGCTAACCTTGCTTATTTGAAGACCTTCTAGGTAAGAGCTCCTTTCCATCTCCTAGGTTCTTGTTTGTTGAACCTTAGAGAAGCTCCATTTCAATTATTGAAAGATTTCGTTTTGTTTTGCTTGGATTTTGATATTCTAGGGTTGGATTTGGGGGTTTTTGTATAGGTGTTTGATTGTGAGCTTAAGAGGTGATTAGAGCTTTATTTGCTAGCTTTGGACCCAAGGCAAGTGGATGAATTGATGCATTTAATGTGAAAATCAGATTTATGCATTTTCTTAATTTTCTCATTTATGATTAGATTTGCTTAAATCATGATTTAGACTTGTCTTCTATTGTTTTCAAATGCACCTATTAATGTGTCTTTCCATCTTTTGCAAATGTGCATTTCTCTATGTTAAATTTTGAATGACTATGTTATAATGGATTCCACATGTTTTGAATGGATGGAAATGAAGTGTGGGGTGAATGTTTTGGAGATTCAAATGGTGGAATTGAAGTGTGGAGAATGGAAATTTTAATGTAGAAATGGGGGAGTTTTTAACTCAACATGGTATAGGGATCTGACCCTTAAAAATGAGAAACATTTGTAGGAAGGAAGGACTGAAAACAATTTCAGAAATCAGTCCCGTAGCAATTTCGGTTAGAATTTCGGCTAACCGAAGGGGTTTCGGTTTGAATTCCCGAGAGCTGCAATTTCTGTCGAATGGTGATTGTGGCATTTTGGCTAGCCGAAAAGATAACCGAAATGTTTCGATTCGAATTCCAGAAAGCTGCAGTTTTTGTTAAGTTCTGATGGTGGAGTTTCGGCTAACCGAAATTCTAACTGAAATGTTTCGGTTTGAATTCCAGAAAGCTGCAAATTTTGTTGAATTTTGATTGTAGCATTTCGGCTAACCGAAAAGCTAACCGAAACATCTTCGGTCAGAATTCCAGAGAGCTACTTTCTCCCCATTCCTGTTCTAGGTCAGAATTTCGGTCAGCCGTGGGTCAGCCTTTCGGCTAGCTGACAGCCAACTGAAAAGCTGACCGAAATCATCGAATTTAATTGACTATGTCCGAAGAATTGTAAGACTATAGTGAGGAAGCAATACCATCATCCTATTCTTGTTAAAGGTCTTTTAGACTTGTCAATGGGCGTAAGGTCCCGGATTGTCGCTAATACTTATGGAGTACCAAATGTATATTCAATTGACAAACGAGACCCTATCTACATTGATTCAAATCTTGGACCTTCAACACTTAGTCAGGAGAATGTTGGAAATCCATTCATGTTTATCTTGACCCGGATTGTATTTATGCTATTCAAACATCATATCTTATGATTTTGACTTGTCCCGAAAGTATTGGAAAGTGTATTTAGTCTTTGCTAACCTGTATATGACCGAACCAATATGAATGTGTATTTGTGCCTATGAGCACCCTGCTCCATTATTATGCATTTGATTTAATTTCCCGTATTTGACATATGAGTCGGCACCACTAAGCTTGGACAACCTTGTCGGTTTGATCCACCGACTTGGAGATCCTTCCCCTCCCGTTAGTCAGCTGCAGTTTGGAACCCGCAGAGTTTTTACCCGGTTCGCTACCGTGGTCCCGCAGAGTATATATATATATGTAAATTATAGTATCTTATCGTTGTTCCTCCTCACCTTGTGTGACTGAGGTCAATGATCCCGTAGGGTATGTGTTCTCTTCACTTTAGTGAGAGAGGATTTAGCTTTGTGTGGTTGCCATCTTGACAGTTCCCTATTCTTGGTACCTTATTGCTTTATATTGTTCATGCATTCACTTATTAAATGATGCATTGTCTTTTACGAAATTCATTATTTATACCGGTTTTCAATATGTTTTCTAAGGTATCATTATTTTAAATGTATTATCATATCTTTTTCACTCACCTGCCAGACCGTCGTGTCTGATCCATTTATTTTGGTACTCAGGTCTCGAACCCATTGCCTTCGAGGAGGAGCCAGAGGAGGCGGTCGGTGAACCACAACGCGTTATAGAGTGGCAAGCTGACGATGTCATGTAAACATTCGTTCAGGCTTTGAGAATGATACTTTTTGGGTTTTATTTGGATGTGTGGTCTTTGTTGACCATTATTTTGGGGAAAATTAACTAAATTATCTTTTGTGTAACTTTAACTTTACTTGTGGGAATTATACTACTGATCATTTCTCATTCTGATATCCATTATACCGATTATAATCCCGTCTTGTCTATGGAATGGAATAGTACTACTATGGTTTGCTACACGCTTCCGCAATATCAAATGTATATCTGATATGTTTATATGTCTTTATGTGAGATGATATTTGTGGATAATCCTCACCGCGGACCCCTGTGGGAAATCATGTGCACGGATAAATGTTTTCTTAATTCCGTGTGTGGACTAGCCAAAGAGATGCACGTGGCGCGACATCATCAGATCCCGATCCCGGATTTGGTTCCCTAACCCGGTCCGGGGTCGCGACAGTGAGCTTCCATGGAGTCTACTGATAAGGGTAGACCATCCAGCGAGGAGTCAAGTGGGAGACCTGACTCTGACAGTGGGGCAGGTTCTTCTAGGAAGCGAGCCCATAGAGGTAAGAGGAAGATGAGTCAACATCGTAGCAAGGAGCAACACGAAGACTCTCCTGATATGAAAGTCCCTCTTACTATCAATGAGGAGGTTCCAGGGAATGCTGACGAGCCTCCAGAAAAGAGGAGCCGAGAAGAAGAGACCGTTGGTGAAGGTATGATTCTTCCTCTTTCTCTTTCCATTCCTTTCATGGGATTTTCTCATGTTCTGATTTGCTTTCTACTTCTGTTTTTCTCTTCTTCTTGTTTCTTTTTAGCAGAGGAAGAAGACTTGGCGATGCCTGAGGTCCCGACCGATGAGGCGGTGACGAATCCTGTGGGGGCACCTAAAAAAGGACCAAGGGACTCTGTAGTGAATCCAGAATCTCCAATTGGTATAACTTCTTATTATTATTATTATTATTTTTTTTTTGTTTCTGTGACTTGACTTGCTAACAAATTTTTTTTTTGTGTCAGTTGATTTGCAACAGGATTCCGATGACTTTGAACCGTCGATGGACGCAAATGTTGATGATGCTTCCGATGAGTTCATGGAGGAAGAGAGTGTTCCGTCAGTCGTCGAAGAAGGTACTTTATAGTAATAATCCTGATAATGATTTTCAAACAGGATCATATTCATACCTTTTTTGTGTTTCATTGGCACGTTTTGAAGTGATAGAAGAGAGTCCATCGCTTCCTTCAGAACCAGAGCAAGGGATGCCATAGGTTGATCCAGAGGTAGAGACTCCTACAACTAGTTTTGACACTGCAGAGGCAAGAACTTGTGATGAGATTCCTTCCCCGGTTGCTCCGATTGGAAAGAGTTCTTTTGTTACTCTTCCAACGAGGCATGACATGAGCAGCCGACTGATGGAGCGGGGCGAATCTTCATCTGGGCCATCTATTCTATTTGCGAAGAAGGTGTTGGCACGGGTTTTGAGCTATTGGATTGAGACTCTCCTTTCTGGACACTTAGATATTGGATTTGGTATGATCCAGCATGTGTAGGAGATTCTCAATGATGCCGAAGAAGTTGGTCTGGCCGTCACAGGTGCCAGGGCGATCGTTGATAGCATCATTGCACTGGGTGACAAGTGGTTTGATACCATGGACTTCCCTAATGACCGGTTCTTTAAGGAAATGTTCCTGGATCCTGCTAACAGGGCTAAGTCTGACCTGAATGAGGCTACGCAGAGTAGGAAGCAGGTAGTCCGAGAGAAAAACTTAGAAGAGTTAGCCATCATCGGGCTGAGGCACGACCTTAACATCCTTGATAGGGAGGTAGATGAGGCTAGGAAACGTCTTGAGCTTTTGAAGGCACAAGTCGCTGCCAAGTGGGCTGCGATAACAGAGGCTCGCGACAGGGAGAGTGCTCTGATTCGCCAGGTCGCAGATGCCGATCAATTTCTCGAAAGGAAGTTTCAAGAAGACAAACAATGGCAAACTGCTCGGGATAAGCTTCCCGGTATAAAAGAAGGGTTGCAGCCTTCTCCAACATCTCATGGCAAGTTCCTAAAGAAGCGTGCCTTGGAAACGATGACGGCTGAGGCCAAGAGTTTGCTTGAGGAGCTAAAACTTTGGCTAGAGACCATTTTTGGCTGAGCTCCTGATTTTTTGTAGCATAAACTATCCTTCTTTTTTTTTTTGGTACCACATGTATTTTTTTTTTGTACTCTTTTTTTTTTGTGTAGTGCTTGTAAACACTTTTTTTTTCTTTTGGTACCACATGTATTTTTTGGTACTCTTTTTTTTTTTGTTTTCCCTATGCTCACTTAAATCTTTTTGTGATGAAAGCAATTGCTAAATGAGATTTGATCAAAAGTTTTTCATTTTGTGAAAATCTTTTGTCAAATGATTGTTTTGGCATGGGAGCCAAATTTTGTTTGTGGCATGGAAGCCGATTTTGGCATGAGAGCCAGTTTTTTGTGGCATTGATAGTCGAGTTTATGGCATTGATAGCCGGTTTGTGGCATTGATAGCCGGGTTTTTTGAAAGCCAAATTTTTGTTTCTAACATTGATATATCCTTCTAATAATCAGGCTAGCGTGGGGACCACTAGGGATTTCTTAGAAAGTTGGCTCCAACTGGAATTCGCGACCCCACATCTCATGTGTAATCTGGGCCCACAGTTAATTGCAAATAACTCCACTATATAAATGCAATTGAACTCCAGTCTTAAGAATATTACATAGAAGACCCTAAACTTTCACATTACCACAAATAGGCCCCTCTATCAATATCCATGGATCAATTGGACTTGTCTTCCAAACTAGATCCACATCTTATTATCCTTGAGTCCCAATTAATTATAATGATCATAGGTACATTTCCAATTAACTCTTAATCGGAATGGGTGCGCACTTACCAATGATAAATTCATTAATTGGTACAAGGGGATATTAGAGATAGATTCCATCTTGGCCATTGAATGTTCCCACAATTCTACAATCACATGCCCAAATCACCGAGGTGTTGACCTACAGTTGGCATCACTCATTGGTGACTCAAAGCAAATGAATAGATAGAAACTTGAGTTCATGAATGTCTCGGGATTGAGAGCTTACTGCTAGGGAATTACGAGAGCAGACCTTAAGTAAAGACAATGTTTATAAAGTGCTTCTCATTGTCCTTCAATACATCCAATGTACCAGCACTATGATCCAGAATATTCCATTCTGATGAATATTAAGACAAATCACACTATCTCATAGTAACCAAAGTATTGCAACCTTGTCAGTATGAGATGTCCAGTCTCATCACTGGTTGTGAAGATATTTAAGTATAAAATTTGCTTCACATGTCTCACGTATGTGGGTCTCATCCACACACATGTGTTACATCTAATATACTTGTGGACTCCGGTTCATCTCATGAACCATCATGTCATTCATATTGATTAAGTATATAATAAATCACCATTTATCTCATGAAAGGAAAGCATGAATATACTGATAAATAAAGAAATTAATCAATTTATTATATCATCTACTGGATTGAGTCCATAAAACTAACAATTTGGTATCCGAGCTATGATGTCCAAGTAGTTCAAAATCATCGGAGCTATGATGTCCAAGTAGTTCAAAATAGGCCTCCACATGTTATTACCTTCCTGATCTTTGGGTGTAAAATCTATGTTCCGGCTGCATCCTTGTCGCATATGTCCCGACTCCCCCACTCTTTTGTAAAGGAATGTATAATATTTGTTTTCATTGGAGCCTTACGTTCAGTCTTCGAAGCCATATGGAGTGCAAGATCATGTGAAACATATCAAACCTCTTTGGAGGCTGGTTTAGCATGAAATGCATCTTCACAGCTCTCACACCCTCTTTTAACATTCTGTACTCTTCTTCTGAAATTGAGCTCAAGATCTCCTTTAACTGTGGTATATCAACAACGGAAACCTCGACCGAGAACTTCTCCCAGTGAAAGACATCACTGAATGGTAACACATAGTAATCTGATATGATTACTGGCACACACTCGGCATAGATGGCCTCAACAATCCTTGGGCTTGCAACCTCATAGCCACTCGGGCACAAGCAGAACTTGGATTGGAGCATGAAGGAGCAGTAGTCCAAGCCCTTTGGGAGGTATTCATAGACACGGATGTCATTGTCACCTTTGTCCTTCCAGTGCTGAAGGAGAATAGGCCTAATTGGACCATGGACTCCACCTGCAAAGAAGACTAAGAAGGGTCTCGGGTAGGCCTCAGGCAAGGTGGTGAGAAGCTTTGGGGAGATGTGACCACCAATGAGATTAATTTCTGGGAGGCTAACATCTTTACGCGGGTCAAATCCTTCAGATGTGTTCGCATTGCAAAGAACTCGAATTGAGTTGTTGTAGAGCTGGCTACTGGTTTCTGAGGCCCATGGTGCCTGGCACGTAAGGTAGCATTGTGAGCATATATAGTTTAGAACAACAGCTATTGTGAAATGCTTCTATTCATGCTAATCACCGTAACAAATATGTAACAGCCCTGCATGTATGCGGCTGAGATGGCCAAAGTAAGATTTCTCTAAAGTTAAAAGTAGTAAACACTATCAATTAATGGTGAAGCTGAATGAGCTATTGAATCAATTATTTCAGATATTTTAGAATGGTAAATACTCTTGTGAACTCTTTTGGTATTTGAATGAGGCAGCTCACTTGATCGGAAAACTTAGATCTGAGATTGTTAAGGATGTTTTCTGCTTTGACTCTTTCTCAGGATAGCTTTTGAAGCTAGTCCCTATTTTGTAGCTTTTGCTTCTAATAAAATTTACTTTCCTTTCTAATATATATGTCGTAATATAGTTGGGACAAGACTTTGATGATGATGATGATGATGTATATAACATAAATATAATTCAGGTCAAGGTGAGCCCAATACTGGAGTCCAATCAATGCTGGGCTTCCAAGGCCCACAAACCCAAACCACAGGCACCCAAACCATGTTGGGCATCCAATTGTAGGTGGGTCGCCATTTGGGCCATGTTTCCATAATGTTTAAAAAAAAAACTATTGTGAACCCTTGGATGTATATTTGTAAAATGTTTTGGCCCTGATTGGACAATGTACCAGAACCTTTACCCTCAGAGCTCAGCCCCTGACCCAGCCCCAAAACTAAAAGATAAGCCCAATTATATTTTAAGAAGGCTCATGATGGGCTGGGCTGGAGCCATCCTTTAGACACTTACCCAGTCATGACAAGAAAGCATGAAGTGATCGGCACCTTGGCTCCGGTTCCAAAAGCCATACTTGGATGATACAACATGAATGTAGTCGGAGATGAATGAGTGTAGTGTAGATCTGTTCCGGGTCTTAGGATCGTAGATGTAGGTGACCAATTTTGTTACGCTGAAGGGTAAGAAGTAAACATGGGCTTGTTGTGGATCCATGGTTCGGAACGCGGTCTTCCCAAATTCAAGCTCATGAATGAACCTTCCCTCACTGGAGTAGATACTCTTGCATGGGCCGTCGTGGACCAGTGGAGGCTCCCCTTCTTCATACACAAACACCTTAAATCTCCTCTCCATCTCCAAATAGCTCCTGTATGAGTACAAATTAACCAAGATGTTATTCTTGTACCTTTTTCAGATTATTTAACTACCTACAGAAATGGAAATAGTACTTTTGACAAATGCAAAATGCATATGTATTTTTGATGTGGAGTGTAGTTAGCCTAGGCATAGCCCAATTAGTTATTGAGCCTAATACAATTACAGGCCCAAACTGTTGATGAAATACTCAGTCCACTGTTCCCTGTTTAGTTAGTTTGAGCACATCTCAGGTATGGGCCATTCCCACAAGCCTAGGGCATGTTCGGCGTCATTCTAGAAATATTTTGTTCTGAAAATAAATGAAGAAAAACTTATTTTACAGGTATTTTCTCGTAAAACATTCCCAAACAGGCTCCTAAGATGTCAACGAATGTACAGTCCAACATATGCTTGTCTAGGGTTGGCCTGACTGCACGCAAACTCTTATGGATTGGTTATGGTCCAATCCTATGTGTCCAATTCACATGCATCTACCAAATGAATTTTATAATCTATTACTATACAACGACTGAGTACAACATTAGTGATTAAATTTTTAATATTTATTATCCATGGCCTTAGACTACAAGGATGAAAACATGCAATAGATCCGATTCTTTTTAGATAACAAAAATCGAAAGCCTCATTTTATCTATGTAGGTTAGTAATCCTACAAACTTTCCCACACATCACACATCCTCGTCTAAGGGAAAGAGAATTTACTGCAGTAAATGTTGCAGTGGATCATAATAAGCCAAAGGGCCCTCTAAACTTCGCCCGACATGGCGACATCCTCTTTTAAGGGAGGAGAGTGCTGAAGCTGTTAAGGATCTGGATGGCTTTCAGAAGCTTGTGACTTTTGGAAGAAAAACATGAAAGTGTAGAGTTTTAGATAGGGAATGCATGGGAATATTTCTCAATAAAAATATTTGCATCAAGTCAACTTGGTCAGATTTTCCAAGAACCCATGAAATAGCCAATGGTGGATCCAGAAGATTTTCTATGTAAAAAGAAAAATGAGGGACCACATATAAAAGAAACATGTATTTGGTGTTATTGCTTTGCCCTTCATTTGTTTAAATGAGAAAAGGAACAACGGTCATCTTTTTTGTGGACTTGCCTTTTAATCATTCGCTGCAGCTAATTTTCCCAAAGGAAAAGTGTCTTTTTTTGGTGCATTTGTGTGAGGATGGGGATTTATGCTAAAAAAAAAAAAAACACTATGATTCTCTGCATTGCCCCTTTAAAAATCATTTGGTGTGACACATTTTTCTCTCAAAAATGGAAGATAAATTAACTGATCATATATATTCTTCAATGAGAAGATTTTGATTTTGAATGGAAGAGGTAGAAAGGAATACATGATTTGTCTCTCTCATGGACATGAGAATTCGCGGACGGGAAAATCCTCTTGCTGCACAAATGCACTCTAGCTTGATTTTCTACGAATATGTGGGAAAGTCTTTCCTATTGTGCAGGTAGATATGGAAAAAGTGAAACATTCTAAAAAATATATACAAGTATGCATATTGTTTCCACAAACACTACATAAATGTGCTAGTTGGGATCAATTTTTTTTTTTTTTTTTGTTAATATGGGAACCCACCGACCCCTTCGATTGATTATTGGTAAACCCACGGATACATAGAACCACCCTCAATTGCCGGCCAAATATAAGAGGATTTTGGTTTTATCCATCCAAGAAAAATTGGATTTGTGATATTTTCCTTGAGATCTAAATTTATAAAATGGAAGGTAAGCGATTTTTTTGTTTTGATCATCCAATTCTTAGATCATATGATTGGTCATATCCAATTGACCTGAACAAAGCCTTCTTGTACATGACAAACCAGCAAGCGGCCTCCATATGTACTTTGTTTCCAAAATGTCCTGCAATCCAGGGCCGGGAATGCTCGGGTTAAATGGGTGACCGATCCGCTGGTCCTATTTGGGCTAAATTTGATAGTAACCTTTACGGGTTTAGGACAGGCATGGAATTATAAGATTATATCATGACCTCAATAAGGTTCAAGGTTCCATTTATAAGATTTACCCAAAAAAAAAAAAGGCTCCGTTTAATGATTTGGCTCCCACCCTAAGAAATTCTACAAGAAAAAAGGGTTTTTCCGGCGATTTAATAAGCGCCGGGAAAAAAATCGCTGCTAATGGTATTTTTTTTGCGGCGAAATAAATAACGTTGCATGGTTTTGAGATGTATGTGACCATCGCTTTTTTTACAGCGATTTTAGTAACTGTTGCGGCGATTTAGTTAGTTGCAAATGTTATTTAATCATCTGCAACGTTTTATTTCGCCGGAAATCCAAATGCCATTAAATTATTTTCCCCTCCCCGCCTCCAAAAAATCCTTTTGGGTCAATTGATTTAATGAAACAAAAAAATAACATAGCCAGAAACGAGCATTTGGGTCAATTTCATTTCGTTGCAATTGAGCTGTAGCTACGACATTTAACTTGCGACGAAGTTAAAAAAACGTTGCGAAAATATTTTTCCGGCGATAAAAAATTGCTGGAATTGATTTTTCAAGTCAGACACGAGCATTTACGTCGATTTTATATCGACGCAATCAATAAATAGACGCTGAAAATGACTATTTCAAATGAAAAAAATAACGGTAGAACCAGCAATTGCGTCGATTTTAGATCGACGCAATTGTGTTTTACCTGCATAAATTTTTTTGCGGCGAATGTCAAAACCGCTGGAAAAATTTACTTCCAGCGATAAATAGTCGCTGCGAGATAATATTTATCGTTGTAAAAGACATTGTAAGTATAAGTTGAAGGCTATTTGCGGCGAAAAAAAGCGTTGCGAAAATATTTTTCCGGAGATAAAAAATCGCTGGAATTGATTTTTTAAGTCAAACACGAGCATTTACGTCGATTTTATATCGACGTAATAACTAAATAGACGCTGCAAAAGACTTTTTTGAAAGAAAAAAATAACGGTAGAACAAGTAATTGCGTCGATTTTATATCGACGCAATTGTGTTTTACCTGCGTAATTTTTTTGCGGTGAATCTGAAAAACGCTGAAAAAATTTACTTGCGGCGATAAATATTCGCTGCAAGATGATATTTATCGCTGTAAAAGACATTGTAATTATAAGTTGAAGGCTATTTGCGGCGAAAAAAAACGCCGCGAAAGAAAAAGTTTTCGCGACGATTTATTGTTTGCGCCGCTAAAAATTAAAAGTGAAGGGTTTCATGCGGCGATATGCGACGAAGTAATAATCGCCGGGATAGAGAGTTAGCAGCGATTTTGTTGATTATTAGCGGCGAAAATGTGCGCCGCGAAAACTGTTTTCTGTTGTAGTGAAACTATGCATGTAGTCCGGTTCCGTAGGGCCCACTTGGGCCCACCTTTGATCGATCTTGAAAACCCTCATCCCCCCATGATTTGGCTCCCACCTCAATTTCACTCTCATCAAACCTTTATCCACCGTTGGATTGAATCTCAAATAAATCTAAGGTTAAAAGACCATTAAATTTCTTGGCTATTAAATCAAGGGCTAGGATAACTTGATGAGGCTAATATTTTTGCTGATCTTTATCCCTAAGGAGACCTTTCCATGTACCCCACCCCCACTAATAACTAGATATCTTAAGTGGGCCCCACAAGCTGAACTTGTTGGTAGGAGAACATTGCCCCCATTTCTAATACTTTATTTAGAATTTTTTTTTCCTAATTGCCTTCAATGCACAAATTATCCAATTCAGTGCATGAGTAACATATGAAATAGTTGGAATGAGGGGGTGCAGGCCATTAATTAGAATCCCTATACAAAAGGGATTCATAAATTAATTATGATATTTAAAACTAAATAAATTCTAGTTTCAAGTCAGACTATATATACTCTACTACTATCATGAGACAACATAAATTATAAACCCGTCATAGGCCGAGTCATTTTTTTTTTTATGACCCAGCCACTAAGGGTATCCCTCGCCAGCCCAGCCTTTAGCTTCTGCCCTGGGGAACCCAATTATGATGAGTAAAGACCATTTCTTTGGGGGTTACATACGAGTTTAGGGAGTAAATCCAAAGATCAAGTCAATTGAGCTACCGCCTTGAGGGCGGGCCGAGTCAAGTATAAGACAGGTGGATGGAAAGCAGAGCAGGATAGGGTTTAGTTTTAACCTCACTCGTTTTTCCCTTTTTTTTTTTTTTTGCCTTATACGGTCATTGAGTGTAGAATGGAATTGGGTGCACATAAAGCTTGAGAAAAGAGTGCCATCTGTTTTTCATGTCGTTGAAAGGAGAAGCATGCAGAGGCAAGGTTGAAAGGAAAAGGCTAATAAATTTATCATGGCTTACTGATGAAAAGCTGCGGCATTCCGATAGATGTCAACAGTGCTGATGAACGGTGATGATGAGGCATTCCTTGTCCCATTTGAGGCGACTGCACGTATTGCAGCTCGAGCTCTAGCAAGTCCTTTTTCCAGTACTTGGACTTCACTCAAATTTCCAACCTCATTCTGAATTTCACCCATTGAATTTGATTGAAGAACATTAGCATTTAAACATATTCCCCCACACTCTAGGTGTTTCTTTTTTTTTTTTTTTAAATATATATATAGGCATTTTACGAAAAAGTGCAATATTTGATAGATCAGAATGGAGATATAAAATCCATATAGCGGACCCAACGTAGTTGGGACAAGACTTTGATAATGATGATATATATGTGCGTGCACACACTTTACGAAAAAGTACAATATTTGATAGATCAGAATGGAGATATAAAATCCATATAGCGGACCCAACGTAGTTGGGACAAGACTTTGATAATGATGGTATATATGTGCGTGCACACACTTTCTTGAAAGCAAGTGAATGTGTTCCATTCTCCTTAAAGCTACTTACATGAAAGATAAAAAAACTCTAAATCCCTTGTGGGACCCACATGGATATATGCAAATCATTGGAGGACATTATGATTAAAATTCAATTACATTATAGATATATTTTTTTGGGAATAAAATCAACTCCATCAAATCATCACAGCTGTTGCTAGGGACCTTAAACTTTAATGGTTTTTTAGTTGATTTTTTTATAAAATCTTATCCAATGTTGAGTATAACATACATCATAGTAAACTTAAAAGTGAGAGTCAATTCACTAGAGGTTTCGGAGTGTGAAGATGTTGGATTAATTACAAGGGTTCCCACGCCAGTAAAAATATTAACTTTCATGCAAGCCATGAGAGCTCATATGAGAAACAAACGTGACACATACACATATGGTAAAGCCTCTCCTCAACTCAAGGAGACAGGGGCAGGCCCAACCCCTCACATGTGTAGGGCCCACTATTGGGCCATCCGAGTGGACCACACATAGGGACCTCCCTATCTATAGTCACAAGTCACAGGATTTGGCAACCATCTGAATGGATTGGACTGTTGGATCGACTGTGCAACTCATTTTAGGTGTGGACAATTGTCAATTGTCGATCAAGGGATTCGGATGATCATCTGAGCCTCTCATTGTATACACATAGGTTGGGGAAGGGGGGATCGGTCCCATCCCCATGTGGGGTTCTAGGTGGGCCCCACATGCATGATTGGACGGATATTCCCGTCGGCTTGCACAAAGGAGAGTGGGCGGGTCGAGGGAGTTTCTTTCTTTTTTTTTTTTTTTTTTATGCACCTCCTAGTGGAGCATGCAGTAATGATGACAATCATGAAATGTCGTTGGATGAAAAGATCTACATAACTATTTTCAAATTTTCAACTCTATTAAATCATGATAATCGCTTGATCTATGACTCTGAAGTTTAATGATTCTAGAGATATTATTTTCTTAGGATTTCAATCCAACACTGATTAAAAGTTGAATGAGTTCAAATTTGAACTCGTGACAATTTATGGGATTGTAGTATACGCGTGAAAGGGCTTGAGAACTCATTAGAGAAAAAAACCAACTTGAGATGGGTCCATGTCCTAAAACATAGAAGAACAAAAGGGTAGTTTTTTTTTTTTTTAATGGGATGCTTTTGAGAATCTTTCTCTACCCATAGAGAGAGACACACGTTCCCAAGAAAAAAAATTAGTGTTTTAAGTCCTTCCTTTATTTAGCTGGAGTGGAGATCCGCCCATTATACCGAACGGCTCAAAATTAAAGTTATTCTTTTTTCAATTTTTTTTTTTGGAGTTGGCCCAGCAGTCCCGATCCGGAGAGAAGAGTGTAAACCACTATGTCAGGGATCGATCCCTCCCCCACTCCCCGGGGCCCACTCCCCGGGGCAAAGGGGGCGGGAGTTGTGATTCCAAAGTTATTTTCCTCGTTACCTTTGTCTCAGAATCACACTTTTGCTCACAATTAGATTGAGAGTCAAATCATGTGACTCTAATGGCGGTTTGAATTAGTGTCACACTAGGCCCATATTTTAAGTGGTTTGAATTATAGATCGAGGTGCACCCATCTGCGTAGCTTTATAGACGGAATCACCTAATCCCTTTGGCCTGTCCTAAGAATGCAATATGACAATCTTCCTCTCTCTATGCATTATTGTTGGTGGTATTTCTCTAATCCATGACGTTGAACAGCAAGATTTCAGTTCAAACAATCAAATGCAGTATAATAATCAAAAGACATTGTCTGAGTAGTGTGTTGGTAAAAACTGCTACCACAAAAAACAGTAAGCCAAATGAATGTAATAGAAGGAACCATTGCATGACTTCTCCTTTCTTCGAAACTACCTAAAACCTACAAATCAGATGGGAGGTAGGTAACAATTGTAGCATATCACATGGGACAAACCTATTATCTAATCCCTACAAACTCACTACCTCCCAATGAATTGGCATCCACCTCAAAGTTGACACTAATTGAATTATATTTAAAAATATAACTTTCTTTTATATTAAAGAGCCACTAGAAGAATAAGAATAATTGTGATGTAAGTATGTAACAATACAAATGCGTATTCGCAATGAAACCTTCTCGTCACACTATCCTCTACAATTGGCATGCATTTAAGAGGGACCCACCTTTCTGAGAATGCAACAGAGTAGCAGCTCACATGGCAAGGATAAGATGATCCTTGTTCCAATTAAAAAGTCAGACTAATGTCAACACTCTAGAGGATACCATCAACTAAAAGTCTAAAACCAATACAATTAGTAAGATTTTATCCTTAATTCAATATAACTTCAATCAAAAACTCCATAAGAGAATGAGATTCTTACAATAATAGTAGGAGTTTTCTGGGTCGAGTTTTCTGAAACAGCAACAGCTCGAGCTTCATGCGACGTCGTGATCTGGGTTGGAAACAAGCCATGGATTGAATTAAAATCCGAATTCTCCCAGGAAGATGAGATGACCAACACCGTGTTCATGCCATCTCGGAAGCAAAGAATCAGCAAATAGAAGAACAGAAGGAAGAGAAAGCAAAGTATCAGAAGAGACGAAGAACGACACGAGTTATCCATTTCAGGAGAGCCAAGGATCCAAGGATTCTCTTCTCTCTGCAGCTTGCTTGTGCTTGTGCTTCTCTTTTTGTAGTCCATGACAACAAAAAAGCCAAGTTCCTTTCTTGGGTGCTGAGAAATCCTAATTTATTCGTTGCTTGGAGGAGTTCTGGAATTCCTATCTTTTGATGGAGAGAGCAATGAATAATCAGGAAAAAGAAATCTGTGAAGGAGAGCTTGAAGGAAAAGAAGAGGGAAGAAATCAGTACGTATATAAATTCTGCTGAAGCTACCCATGAGGAGTCCCTGTCCTGATACTCTAATACGTTGTCGCATATTCTTTCTCTTGAAAGGTGCAAAACAGTTGGTGCAGTTGAGACACATTTTTGAGTTTTTTTAGTCTAAATCTATCCACAATTAGCCATATCAGCAAATGGAAGTGGGACCCAATTAATACATATCAATTTTGAATAAAAAAAAAAATACTTCATCTTGAAATGACTCATTGAACCGATGCGTCTCTCATTTCTCTCCATGTAACCTCCTCTTTATGTCTCTCCTTTTTTAACCTCCTCTTCCTCTCTCTTATATTTCTTTCTCTTCGATTCTAATCTTCAATGCCCTCTCTGAATTTCTACTTATGATCTCTAATTTTAGAGAGTATAAAAGCAACTAAATAGGTATGTGAGATTCAAATCTTTCTTCAAAATTAAAGAAATTATTATTTCCGACATTCTGTTTTGAATTTTCAATGGATCAGCAAAGATTTATGCAGGGGATTTAATGGTAGTTGGTTCTAATGGAAAAAGGTAAAGGGGTAGGCCACCTGTGGCCACCTCTGTGGCCCAATGAGTAGGAGGAAGGCTAAGGTTTTAATGTTTTAATAGTGCAAGTGTTAGGTTCTCTGTAGCTCAGTCACGAGTGCATGGCCTTTGTCTATTTTAAAACGAATAAAAAAACATGACAAAATACGACTTAAAGAGTCCGGAAACATCAACATTCACAGGCAGGGTGGACTCAGAATTTTCATTGGAGGGGTGCGGGTTCAAATAGATAATTGGATTTTGGGAACAAACTTAGGATTTTTATTTGGATTTTGGGGCGAATGTAGGATTTTTATGTAGATTTTGGAAGAAGAGCCAAAATTTTCACTATGATTTTAGAAGCAGACCGAGGTCCAACGGGTTCATCCACCCCCACATGGACGTATACATGAGTCCGCCCCTGTTCACAAGAAATTATTTTAGACTCCCCACTGGGGCACAATCTGAAAAATTCGGAACGGATCAAAATAAGTGCCCTTTTTTTGTGGCCTCCTATCAAGTTCATTTCAATAGGAGTTGGTCCGCAGTCATATATCTATCATTTATAAAAGAGGTGAATAAGATATTATGAAAAATTCAAGTGTTTTATATTAACCAATTTGATGATGGGCTCAACTCTTATTAGAGTGAGTTTAGATTCCATAAATAATAATGCGTACATTGGTGAAGTATGCTTCGACACATTTTTCCTCAAGAAATTTGAAAATTGTCCAAAAACTCAAACTATTAAAAACCTTTAAAATTCGCACGCTTAGAGATTATTTGGCATATTCTATCTAGGTAGAGGATATCATAATGGTTTGAAAGGGGTCGCTTGTTTGCGGTCCTTTACATATATAAATGATTTACTAATCACATTTGTTTGCCATCATTGTCGCATGCGGTGCATAAAAGAGGTGTGATATCATTATCAAAGCCTTGTCCCAATTATGTTGGGGTCAACTACATGAATTCTATTTCTCCATTTCTATCTATTATGAGCCAAATCCTCACATAAGTTGCACTTCTTTAAATCTATTTTTACTACCTCCATCCACGACCTCACGACTAGAAAAAAGGGTTTTTATATCGGTTACAAAAACTGCCCAATATCGGTTTTTCATATAACCGATATAATATCTTCAGTCAATGTTTTTTATATCGGTTAATAATTTTTTATATCGGTTACATTGTAACCGATATAATAATCGCTATATATCATATCAGTTAACAAAGATGTGATATTAATTGATATATTTTATATCGGTTATTATGAAACCGATATTCTATACAGTTCTAAAATACAATGATTTATATCGGTTTTAAAAATTTATTAATATCGGTTATTAGTAAAACCGATATAATATGCTCCTCCAAAATACCCTCTTACAAGAATCGCTATATATCATATCAGTGAATAAATATGTGATATTAATTGATATATTTTATACCGGCTATTATGAAACCGATATTATATACACTACTACAAAAACAATGATTTATATCGGTTTTAAAAATTTATTAATATCGGTTATTAGTAAAACCGATATAATATGTACGTTTCTTTTAATCAAATACTCGATAATTTCAACACACGTACTGTAAGGGAACGAGGCCGCAGGGCTGGTCCCTACAGGGGATAGGCGGGGCCTAGGGCCCCGGGCCTATTGTTTACACTTCAGGAGACGTGGCTCCCTACGCATGCGTTTGTCCCAGGTTTAGCTCAGGTGGTACCAGGTTTCACGCAGATTATGTCTTAAAGGAGAGGTCTCGGGTTCGACTCCTGGGGAGGCCCCTGGGGTGCATGATTTACGGAATCCACCTTGGGACAAACGCATGCGTAGGGAGCCACGTCTCTTGAAGTGTAAACAATAGGCCCGGGGCCCTAGGCCCTGCCTATCCCCTGTAGGGACCAGCCCAAGCGGCCTGGTTCCCCTACACGTACGATCCAGATTAATTCCCCGCAGGCTTACTACCGTTTCCCACCCTTTTTTTTCCTTCTTTCCCTCCTGTTTTCTCTTCCCTCCCTTTTCTTTCTTTCTCCATCAATCATGCCATCTCTGTTTGGGGTTTCTCTTTCGTGCACTATTTTGGGATCACTCTTCTCATTTTTCTTTTGGTTTGATGCTCAGTAAGGTTTACACTCTTTGGCTTTTCTCATATGTACGTAGGTCTCTATACACTCTTTGGCTTTTCCCCTAGCAGTCAGTAGGTTCCTTCAGTTTCTGGTTGCAAGGCGGTTTTTGAAATGCAGGGTTGGCGTGTATTTTGCATCTGGGTTCTGCTTCTTCTTGCTTGGTTTAGTTTGCAGGGCTTTCTGAGCAGTTGAAATCTTCAGTTCTTCTCCCCCCTAGTTCCCCAGTTTTTCTTCCTGCATAAAGGTTCCTTTCTCTTTTGGTTGCAGGGTGGTTTTTTGGTCTGAAGGCGTGAATTATCAGCTGGATTGTAGCTGCAGTAGGTTTTGGCACCTTCCTTCCTTGGTCTGTTTTGAAGGGCTCTATGAGTAGTTCAAGTCATGGGTTTTTGCAATTTCGATTAGAAGGTGCTTCTCCTACTGCCTGCTCCATCTCAGTCTTTTATTCTCTGCTTGCTGGATAGCTCGCGGGTTGCACGGATGGCTCTGTTTTTGTAGCAGATTTTTCTTCCAATTACTTTGGGCTGGCTCTTTTTGCTTTGCTTTCTGAGTTGAAGATGTCTTTTGCCTGATCCCTGTCTGAGTGCTTTCATATTCTTCATCACAATGAAAATCTCCAAAACCTTCAAAACCCCAAAACCCAATGTACATCACAATCTACGGGTGTTCGTTTGTTTGGTGTTTTGCTTGGGTTTGCAAGGCCTGAGAGGTAGACGTCGTGGATGGGGTGTGTTGGTGTTTTGTTTATTTCGATTTTCTAGTTTTGGTTGGTGCTTGTAAGATCCCGACCCCCAGTCCTTTTGTTTAGTATTGTTTTAATCGTGGTTTAGCTTTTTAAGCGAGATTTGAGTTTGTTTGACTTTGTCTTTGAGTTTGACTAGATTTTTCATAGCCTTGGATATTTTGAAAACCATTGACTTTGGTTTAACTCGGTTTATATGATATGTATTTTTATGAGAAATTACTTTTCATTTCTAAAAATTCGGGATTTGGTGTATTTTGACTCATTTTATGAAGTTTAACAACTTTCATGTTTTGACCATTTTGATTTGATGATCAGAAAATGCGTTTTTCGAGGAAAAAGGGCAAAACCGACCTTTCACACTAAATCTGTCCATGAATTTCGAAAATTTCAGAAATTGGGGAAAGTATACTTTTTGGAAAGTAAATATTTCGTTGATCATTTTTTTCTTCTTCGTCGTTTTCGTTCGGGGCCCGCAAATGCCATTTTCAGCTTTGTGAAGATTGGGGCCCATGGGGCCCAGCCCACTTACCCCTTATAAAGCCAATGGGGCTCTTCTCTTCCCCCATTCTTCTTCATTTTCCTGCAACAAAAGGGGGAGCTAGGGTTTTCTCTCCCAGCCCTTTCTCTCTCCTCATGTATCTCTTGTTCTTTGATGCTAAAGGGAGATTTGATCTTCCCATCTCCTCCCTCTCCATTCAAGCTTCCTAAAGAACCCTTTTGCAAGAGATTTGAGCTAGGAGAGACCACCTTTCCATGCATTTCTTCTTGGTTTGAGCACCCAAAGGTTAGCAATGTTTTTCTCTTCATGAGGTCTTGGTTTTCCAAACCCTTTGGAGTATTTTTCTCATATATGCAAAGACCTTCTTTGAGATTTGCAATGTATTGATTTTCTAGGGTTTCTTTTGAGCTATTTTGGGGGTTTTGTAATTTTGGAGCTTGGGGCTTTAAGAGGACCATCATAGGGTGTTTTGCATCTTCTCTTGACCAAGGCAAGTAGATTCTACAATTAGTATGATGATTTCTCTTATTTAGTTCCATTTCATGATTTTTCTTCTTATGTGCTAATCTTCTTTGATTTATGGATTTACTTTGATTGAATGAACTAATGTTATATTGATTTCAATTTATGTTATTGTCTTATAATGTTTGAAAGTTTGTTTTCACTTTGATCATTTTCAAAGTTAGTTTTTTTTTTTATGTTAAGTGTTTGGGTTCAAAGAAAAAGGGGAAAAACTTTGATTTCAAAGTTGGTATTTGGATTAATTGGAATGATTATGGTTGGAGATTTGATGAGTTGATGGAGTTTAATATATCCCATTGAGGACCTACTCATTGGAGAATTGTTGTAGAAAAGGAGGGAAGAAAGAAAATCAGAAAAAAAAAAAAAGAAGAGTGCAATTCTGCACTCATTCCGGACCCAGCCAGAACTGGGTCCGCTCGAGCGACCCAGTGGGCCGCTCGAGCGGCCCAGGTTCTGGAAGGGGTCCGCTCGAGCGGACCCTGGGTCGCTCGAGCGGACCCAGCCCAGTTCTGGGCCCTTTTCAGGGCCTGGTTTGAGGGACTTTTGGGTCCTTTTCAGGGCCTGGTTTGAGGGGTTTTGTGGAATAACTTTTGGGCCTGATTCAAGTCAGTTTTTTTGAGCCATTCAAATCTGATATTGGGTCATTTTAGGGCCTGATATTGGGTTGACTTAAAGTCTATTTTGTGGGCCTGGTTCAGGTTAGTTTTGAGCTGTTTTTAAGACCTGTTTTGTAGGCCATTCAAAGATTAGTTTTGGGCTGATTTTAAGACCTGTTTTGTAGGCCATCCAAGATTTGTTTTGGGCTGTTTTTAAGACCTGTTTTGTAGGCCATTCAAAGATTAGTTTTGGGCTGATTTTAAGAATTGTTTTGTGGGCCATTCAAGGAATAGTTTTGGACTGTTTTAAGGATTGTTTTGAGCCATGTTTATAGGGCTGTTTTGGGTTAAATGAGTAGACTGTTTGGGCTCGGTTTAAGGCCGGCTATGGGCCTGTTTTTAAGAGTTTTGACATTACTTTTGCTACTTGGAAATTTGTGAAATGGGAATGATGTGAGAATGAGTGTATGTGAAATTACCCGGGAATCGTTCGAGTCTTAATGCGCACTTTATCATTTAATATTATGGATTTTCATTGGCATCAAACACGCTTTTTATTAATCAATGTTTAAAGGTAAAATGTGCATTGAGATGGTTCCTTGGCAAGGCATTAAGTCATCCTCCACTATCCATTCCATTTCAAGTCAGAAAAATGTGTAGGTATTTGTATTTGCACTCTTTGGTAAACTAATTTGAATAGCATCGGTGATTTGCTATAAAATCATGTGGCTCTCCATGTTTGAAAGGATTGACCGTATGATTTTATACAAATCACTTTGATGGGTATTTGAACGGTTCACCATCGAAATTCATATGTTTTCTCCGATTCGATTTGAAAAGAGATTGGAGTATGTTTGTCACATTCGGGATTTCTTCGGTGAGACTATTGTTTTGATAAGACTAGTATTTGAAAATAAAAACCTCGAGGCAAGACGGGGCCAGAGCTTTGTAGTGCGAGCCCATGAGCCAAAGAGGCTATGATTTCGAAAATAAAACCTCGAGGCAAGACGGGGCCAGAGCTATGTGGTGTGAGCCCCTGAGCCAAAGGGATTAGTATTATGGTTTGATTCGTATCGGTTCGAGTTTTGAAAACTAAAGGCACCACTAGGCTTAGGTCACCTTGTCGGGCTGATCACCCGGCTTGGGATCTTTAATTTGTCCGCCAGCTGCAGCTTGGATTCTGTCTGTACCGACCATGGCAACGGTTTTATCTACCGGTCCCATTTGTATGGCTACGGTTCTGATTTTTGATCTGCCGGTCCCATTTGTATGGCTACGGTTCTGATCCTATTTCTAGTACCACGTCCAGTGGCTATGTTTCTGTCTGCTCTTATTACTTCGTAATAGGAGGATTTAGCTATTTGTGGTCGCCAAGGTTTTATCTGCATATTACTTTATTTTTATGATTCTTGTGGGTTATACTCTTATGCGTTGATTTGGTTAACGTTTACGATATCGATCATTTATCATACTGTCGCTATTACTCAGGATTTGAAATGTATTTCCGACTATTAAATGTTTTATTAGACTGTTATCTTTTCGAGATATTTATGTTTCAGAGACTGTTCCTTTATTTGTTTTGATACTTATGTTCGGCCTTTCGATCGTTTTAGCATGCTTTATTGTCATTATTGTTTAGACTATTTATTCGGTTTTACGATGATTTCATCAGGTTTTACGAATGCTCTTTTGTTTCATATTACTTGTTTATTTACTTGCCAGACCGTCGTGTCTGACCCTGTTTGTTTGGTGCCAGTCTCTTCTTTTCTGTTTGTAGGTGTTTGATCAGAGGAGGCGGTGGGACCGCCGGTCTGACGTGAGAGGCTGCCCGTTGATATCATCTAGATGTCAAGTTTGGCACCAGAGTTCGTATCGAAATGTTGGGGTAGTAGCTCTGTTTAGTTGATTATATTTGTATGGCTTGTTAGCCTTTTTATTTGGGTTGTAATTAAGACACTTGTTAATTGAAATTTGAATATGGGAAATAATAGATTTGTTACTACCAGCTCAGTGTGTTGTGATTTATGACTTGTGCCAGTCTTATTATGAGATGGCTTTATGATATTGGTGGCGTGCGACACGGAACCCGATGGCCACGGATTCCGAGTCGTAACACCATGTTTAGCTTCCGCGAAAATATACTCTGATTGTGATGAGATTTGATTATCCTCATTCATGCGGATCTTGGGAAACATAACAAAAGTTTCAAATTTATCCCAAAATTTCGCACCCCTAGGTCGGATCACTGCAGGGCCCGGTTTCGGGGTGTGACAGTTCTGGTGTTTGTTTAGTTGGTTTTTGTTTGTTTTGGTTTGGGAAGATGGGTTTCGTTTGGGGGGTTGGTTATTTGGGTTTTATGGTCTGGGGTTTTGGTTGGTACTGTAGGTGTTTGTCTATTTGGGTTTTGGAAGATGATTTTTTTTTGTCACAGGGGAACAATTGAGCTAGTTGTTATCCTCAAATGCACAATTTACAGTAAGTGCGATATGAATATTCACTTCAACGCACAATTATATCTTTGCATTTTCTAAGTCAATTTACATATATGAATAGACTTGTGTTTTCTAAAAAAACAAATAGTCAAACCCATTTTATGAACAAAATCATTGTATGGGAGTTATATTGGGTGGTTGCATTGTTGGAGTGTTTGGATTAAAATAGAATCGTGACAAACCCAACTTATTGACTAGTTCATTGGGGCCATGCAGTTGTCATCAAATTTTGTGTGCAGCTACATTACTCTTCTCAGGCATTTGTTTGTCATTAGCTCTTTTATTTCATCTTAATAATGTTAGTCTTTTTTTTTTCTGTGGATTTTGTACATTACTCTTCTCAGGGATTTGTTTGTCATTAGATCTTTTGAATTTCATCTTTTTTTCTATGAATTCTGATATGCTTACCAAATGTGGATTTGTAGAAATCATCACTGAATCCACTGGGGCCAGCCAAACGTGGAATGAGATAAATCCTCCCTCATAAATCCTAATCTATAAATTATTAGTTCAATAATCTTAAATTATTATACTACATAGTTTTGTTTTGTGTATTTGTTTGAATATATCTATTTTTAATAAGTTATACAAGTATTTTTTTTACGTAATATTAGCATTATATGGCAATGACTTTCTGATTATTGCTTGTCTCCAGCATTTTATTGGGCTATACAGAAATGGACAAGTCTTGGATGTCATTGAATCAGTTTTCTATTCCATACGGGGAAGGGGTTGAAAGTTTTTTGATGTCTGCCAAAAAGAAGTTTGGTGAACTTAATCCCATTCCATGTCCATGCAAAACATGTGGGAATCTCAATAAATTTGTAGCTAAGAATGTTGAGTACCATCTGTTTTTCCATGGTATCGATCAAAGTTATACTAGGTGGATATGGCATGGAGAAGCATCTCCTGGTGAAGCTCCCCCAAGTGTGCCTTTAAATAGGTCCACCCAACACCATTTTGGGAATGATGTCCCAGATGATACTACACCCCCGAGATGATGCTGCAAGGTCATTAAAATTGGCTCAGACCGCTTGTGACCTTTATTCATCTAATCCTGAAAAGTTTCAAAAAATTATTGCAGAGGCTGAGGAACCTTTATACAAAGGTTGTCTAAAGCTTACCAAATTATCTGCAGTAGTTACATTGTTTAATGAGAAAGCGAGGACTGGGTGGTCTGACATAAGCTTTTCACGGTTGTTGAAAATCATTGGAGATATGCTACCTGACGATAATAATTCACTGCCCCGAAGTATGAAAGAGGTTAAAAAGACATTGTCTGTGCATGGGATGAGCTATGAGAAGATAGACGCTGATGGACCGCGCTCCTGCTCGGTTCTACCGAGGTCGGCGGACGTGGGAGTCCGTCGGGTCCGACCCTTTCGTAACCGGGGGGCAGGGGCGTGCATCAACATTTCTTTTTTTGTGGGTGTGCCAGATTTTCTATTTTACTTGGAATTGCAAGTGGTGATCCGGAGATCAACCTTCGCAAGTAAAAAGGAAATCAACTTCTTTCAAGTTTTCCATTGCACATATATTTAAGAAAAGAGACATTTTTCTTAGTTTGCCGTGAAAGGCGATTTTTTTGGCATTTATAGCCGATTTTGGCGTTTATAGCCGATTTTTGGCGTTTATAGCCGATTTTGGCATTTATAGCCGATTTACAATCCTTATCAACAATGAAAGACAAGAATTGTGATTTTTGTCTCTTTTGAAAAAATACAAACTACAATGAAAAGCAAGAAAAGGAGGATCTAACTTCTCAGGAGATTGTGGGGGACTCGTTTAGATTGACGGTCGCAAGCCATATGTTGGCTTCGCCATCATCCATGCAGATGAGAACAGAGGATGCTATTGATTCGCTTGGCTTGGCTATAACCTCGGGTTTTTAGAGGACAAAGACCAAAGGAAGGTCCTATGTCCAATAAAAAGCCGAGTAGACGGGCTGAAAAGCCATATCTAAGCCATTGGAGAGGGAGGAGAAGGCAAGGACCTTGGGGGGGGGGGTACCCCCCAAGGGACTTTTGTCACCTTGTTGTGGTGGCCGGTGTAGAACTTCCGCAGAGTTTTCTCTCTTTTTCTTTCTCTGGATTTCTGACTGCTGTCTGCTGATGTTCGTTGTGTGTCTGTCTGTGTGCTGTGTTGTGTTTTTTCTTCTTGGAGAGCCCTCCTATTTATAGGCTTTTAGGTAGCCTTTTAGGTGGGTTTATGGGCTTTTATTGTCATTAAGCCGCATAATGGGAGGAGTTTACAAAATTGAATTGTTTATTTTGTAACTCCTTTTTCTTGGCTTCTGATTGGCCGGAGGAGATTGAGGGCATTTAATCGCCTTTAATCGCCATGATGGGAGGAGTTTCATGGGTTAAATGCCATGAATCTCTTGACTTGTAACTCCCGAATGCTTGCTTCTGATTGGGCCGTCCAAAGAAATGGATTAATGACTGTAATAAAGCTAGTCAATTAATCGCATTAAGTGGTCGCCGAGCAGCTGAAGAGTCGCGGGCCGTGCCACGTCTTTTGAGATTCTTCTGTTGATGATCATCGATGGATCTTCATGTAGATCGACATCAGATGATCATGTAATTTCAGGTGTTTGTTGCCAACAGCGGGTCGGTGCCATCTGTCCTGTCGATTTCTCGATCGGTCGGGTGGAAAGCACACTTTTTTGGTTGACCGGGTGGCGATCAATACTGTCTTCGATACTCTTGATGATTTACCCGTGTTTTGGACGGATGTCAGAGGACTTAGTGTCTCAAAAGCATGAATTTTGGAAAGTACCAGGGGCTGGGCCCTTCGAATCGCGAAAAAACGGCGAAAACCGGGGTTTCCGGGGCTTTCCCGGCGACCCCCGGGGTTCCAAGGTCGCCGGCGACCCTGGCCCAGGGTCGCAGGGGTCTGCGACCCTGGGGGGTTTCCCCCCTTTCGTGTCCCGTTTTGCGTCCGTTTTTGCTTTTTTTTTATTCTTTTTTCTTCTGTACCTTTCCTTGACATTTTGACCATTTATTGGCCTGATTTCTTTGTAGGAAACCTGATGAGAATCCTTGCATTTTATTTTGCAAAGTTTCCAATTTCCTGAGAAAGCCGAAGACTTTGTCGCGCACAGCTGCCGATTTTCCGTCAGAAGCTGAAACTGGGCAACGATGTCGGAATGACCTGAAATTTGGTGTGAAGCCTCTTGAGCAATAAATAAGACCAACCATAGGCTTTTGTTTGAGTTTCGAAGCCGTTTGGGGTCCTATCACCTGCAGACTTGCTTTTTGTCGCGATGAAGATGTCGCGGTTTGATGTGCGGTCAACCGATGTCCGATTGACTTGAAATTTGACAGGGAACCTATTGGAGTCATTTTAAGATGATCCATAGGTTCTGTCTTGGAAACCATGGTCCCGAAGAGCTTTTGTCGCCGAGAGCTCCTTTTCGGCTGTCGGAGAAGCGAAGTTAGGCCAAATGATTTTGAAATGGCCCGAAACTTCTTGTGTACTCCTCTTTTGGCTGTCTGGAAGAATCTTGCAGTTTTTGTTTGATTCTGACAAGATTTGATTTTTGGAAGCAGCATTGCCTATTTATGGCAGGTTGCGACTTCATGTAGCTCTTTGGATCTTGAAAAGGCAAAGCGACATTTTTGGTGTCAACAAATGCCCCCTCGAGGTACAGCGGCGAGTTGCTTAACTTTTGTAGTCGATGTGCCTCGAAGAGATTTTTGAAGGAGAGCCTGTGACTTGACCAAGAGTCTTTGAGCAATCTTTCTTTTTGGTATTTGTAGCCTTTTGAGCTTCCAGGGGAATTTTATGGTAGTGAAAGGGATCACGTACCATCTCGAGGCAAAGTTTTGAAGATGACATCAGGGATGTGGATTTGGGTTTTGACCTTGTGACCTAACAGGCTATATATGGCAGGTTAGGGGGTCGGGTTTGGTTTTGATCGTGTGACCCAACAAGCTGTATGTGGAATGTTGGGGGATCAATTTTGGTTTTGATCTTGTGACCTAACAGGCTGTATGTGGCAAGTTAGGGGATCAGGTTTTGGTTTTTGGTTTTGGTCTTGTGACCTAACAGGCTGTATGTGGCAAGTTAGGGGACCAGGATTTGGTTTGATTTTTGTGGAATGTCAATTTCAAGAATTTGGCTCAATTTGGTAGATGAGGCTGGATGGTTTGATTTTTGGAAGCTCATGGGGCTTGGAATTTCTTTTGTATGGTCCAATCAACTCAAAAGAGGCATGGAACCATTTTTGTATGCTCTTGGTAAGAGGGATTTCTCTTTGACTAAAAGCCCAAAAAAATTTTCTCTCTTTTTTTTTTTTTTTTTGTGTGCCTAGGTGGTCAAACCTGGCTCATATGGGCTAACCCATGGGACCTTAAGCTTTTGAAATGGCTTAGATCTCATATGGTGTCATTTTTGTAAAGAATATCCAAAAATATCTCATTTGGATAGAGAATATCCAAGAATATCTTTACTTGGAGAGAATCTCTCATGATCCCTTTATTTTTGGGATAGAATATCTCAAGATATCTTTCTTTTGGGAAAGAATCCGTCATAGATTATATCTTTTAGGAGAAAATCTCTCATTGATTTCTTTTTGGGAGAGAATCCCTCAAGATATCTTTCTTTTGGGAAAGAATCTTTCTAATTTCTTTCTTTTGGTAAGGTTACTAATTAGTAACACTTACCTCTTTCTTCTTTCCTTCTTTGGTTTGCTCTCCTCTATAAAAGCAAGGAGAAGGTTGGATCTCTTGCTCTTATTACTTTCTTTTGCAATAATCTCAAGAGGGTTTCAAGACCAAGAGCTTTTCTTCTTCAAGATCTTCAAGACTTTTCTTCTTCTTCTCCATCAATGGCTTCAAGTAAGTTCCCCTTTTTTTCAAGAAAACTCCATTGTAGGAAAAAAAAAAAGTTCTTTCTTCTTTTCTTTTTTTTTTGTTTCTTTCTTTTCTTTTCTTCTTTTTTTTTTCTTTTTCACGTGTTTGCCTCCCTTTTTTTTCACACGTTTTTTTTTTTTTGCTTTCTTTTTTTTTTCATGTTTGTTTTTTTTTTTTTTTTGTGTGGGCCGTACGGACAGATCCGTACGGATCTGGCCGTACGGCCACGTGGCCTGTGGGCCAGCCCCTCTTTTTTTTTTTTTCTTTTTTTTTTCTTTCCCTCCCCTTTTTTTTTTGAGAGAGTTTCGTTTCTTTCTTTTTTTTTTTGTTTTCTTTCCCCTCTTTTTTTTTAGAGAAAGTTTCTTTTCTTTTTTTTTTTTTTTTTTTTTTTTTGCTCATCATGATAATGCATTTTTTTTCGCAAATCAAGATGTTCATGCATGCATTCAATTTGTAAATTAAATTTGTAGCATGATGTGTGATAGCATACCTGGAAGTTTTCGCAAATTTGGGAACTTGGAGCTCGCAGTGATGTTGAGCCCTTCCTGATTTTGCGGAGATTTTTAGGTTTCGAAAGTTTGGAGTTTCGGAGCTCGCAGCGATGTTGAGCCCATCTTCAAGCTTTCTATTTCTTTCGGGATAGTTCCTTTTCTTCGGAATTGCCCCGTCATCATGTCAAAATTTCGCCAGATTTTTTTTTTAGCGAGATTCTGTCATTTTGATGTTTGATCTTTTTCTTTTCCATCCTTTTCAGGTGGTTCCTCCAGAGTGAACAAGGGTAAAGAGCCTGCTACAAGCGTACCTCGTCGATCTTCTAGATCTTCTAATCCGGCCGTTCAGCAGGCTTTTGAGAAGGTCCAGTATGTTGAGAGAAATCTGGAAGAGTGCGACTCCCTCAACAGAGATGAGATGAGGCAGCGACTGATCACTCTCAAGGGAGAGGAATTCTATAAGATCATGGTAAGCAGTCGTCCATGGGTGATGGAAGATCAGAGCGTTTTGCCCAAGCCTACCTTCTTCTTTGGTGATGCAGTCCCTGATGACATTACATACCAGAGGAGATGTTTTCAGTTTTCCTTCACAGCAGATGGTGAGAAGAAGACTGTTACTACCCGGTCGATGTTTGATCGCACCGTCTCGATTCTGAGCCTTGCCCCCACGTGCCCTAAGAGGGAAGATCCTCCAAGCTGGGTGAGAAGGACAAATGTAATCAAGACCGGGGTTTTTGTCGGCGGTTCTCCTGGATATACGGAGAGGTCGCCTGTTGACATGGACTTGTTGATGCCCTCCAGCGGCTACCAGGGCTCTGATTATCCGTCGGTCGATTTGAGACCGGTGGGCCTTGGTGTTTTCAGCGGTGACGGCAGCAATTGGATCAAGCCTTTTCGACTTCGAGGTCGTTTCAATGCTGACTCCGAGTGGAAGTCGTGGACTGATCGCGTCCTGCTGATTGGTGGCGCCGTTTTGAAGGAAGCCGGGGTTTTTGATGCGGTCCGCGCCTTTAGGGAGACCGTGATCTTTTCCGACGAGGCCTTCATGGCTATGCTGGAGTCATTCCTCCCACAAACCAATACCTTCGTTGTGACGAATGGTGAGATTGGTTTTTCTTTGAAGGAGCTGAGCGCTATTACCGGATTGCCCATCCTCGGCAAACTCTATGAGGAGTTTATGCCGATTGACAGCATCCTCGAGGGGCAGTCTGAGGAGTTCAGGCTTTTATACTTTCAGCTCGTCGCCTTCTATGATTTTTTGAAGGAGAAGGGGGGTTCGAAAGTTAGATCCAGCAGTTGGAAGAGTTTTTGCTCTTCATTCCCCAACTTTTTTGATAGTAGGGAGTCTTCTGATAGCGTGACCCAGGAAGCCGGAGCTCAGGATCCAAGTTCAAAGATGATCTTGGCCATGCAAGAAGAGTTGAGAGATTTCTGTGCAAGTACAAACGCCATATGTCCTGACATTGCACTGCGGAGAGATCTCGCTGTTTACCTCACTTATTGGCTTGGTGAGGCTATTTTTGCTGGAGGAGATGGAACGCACATCAGGCCGCATTGTATTTTCCCGGCTTGTCAGATGGCGTTTGGAGAGCATGTTGCTTTGGTGCCAGCTCTTTACTCCTACCTGTGTACCGAACTGCAGGCTGCTGCTTTTCTGGTTCGGCTTGGGCTTCCCATGAATAGGGTATTTTCAGCCCATATCTTTTATTCGTGGTATGTATACCACTGTCCTGGCTTCCATCGGCTGGGTGCTGCACAGGATGATGATCCTCTGATGATTCGACTGGCTAAGGGCAAAGCCGTGTCCGAATCACTTTTGTTTGCCCGCATGAGGATCCGACGGTTCAGGGACGTCGAGATGGGGCAATCTTCAGTAAAGCTTTCTCCGGAGTTGCGGAAGAAGGCTTTTGATTTTGGTGCCTCCCGAGACTCTACCAGGGCGGGGTCGGGAAGGCATTATTCCTTGACAAATGCAGAGAGAGAGTGGTTTTTTAGCATACGTGTCGGCACGATGGTGTACCGCAGACATCTTTTCGTCGACATCCAGCCGTATGTACCCTCTCGCTTTGCTTTGCAGCTTGGCTTTTCTCAAGGCGTTGTTGGAGCGCCTTCAAGCATGGTGAAGCGCTTTGGAGGCTTACAGGACGGGAGAAATGCATGGGCTTTCTATAGTGCTGAAGACACTACAGCCATGATTTCTTATCCTGTGTTGCTGACTTCCCGTACTGCCGGCTTTGCGAAGTGGTTCGCGGAGAGCTTTTCGGCATATCGGGGGCTTTCCAAGAAGGAGCTTGATGTGAAGCTGGCATCTGGAAAGGGCCTTGGAAAGTCGGATGGCATCTGGCGAGAGGAAGTTTGGGCCTTCCTTTCTGGAGAGAAGCACAAGATAGGCTTTCTCGGTGACCAGGGCGTCATCGGTTCTGAAGCTGTTCGAGAGATACCTGATGAGGCTTTGGAGCAGCTAGAACAGGAGGAAGCCGAACTTGGTGCTTGGATGCAGGCGGCACAGAGGCAAGCTTCCGTGGAGCCTACTGGCGAGAGCAGACCATCTAGTGAGGAGTCGAGTGGCAAACCTGACTCTGACAGCGGGGCAGGTTCCTCTAAGAAGCGAGCCCGCAGAAGTAAGAGGAGGAGGAGTCATCATCGCAGCAAGGGGCAGCATGAGGACTCTCCTAACTTGGAAGTTCCTCTTACTATCAATGAGGATGTGCCAGTGGATGCTGACGAGCCTCCAGAGAAGAGAAGCCGAGAAGAAGAGACCGTCGGTGAAGGTATGATTCTTCCTTTTTCTCTTTCCATTTCTTTTCATGGGATTTTTTCCATGTTATGATTTGCTTCTTGTTTCTGCTTTTCTTTTTTTTTTTTAGCAGAGGAAGACTTGGTGATGCCTGAGGTCCCAACCGATGAGGTGGTGATGGATCCTGTTGAGGCACCTGAAGAAGAACCGAGGGACTCTGGAGTAGATCCAGAATCTCCAATTGGTACGACTTCTTTTGCTCTTTTTTTTTTGTTTGTGACTTGGCTTGCTAACACATTTTTTTTTTGCCAGCTGACTTGCCACAGGGTTCTGATGACTTTGAACCATCGATGGACGCAAATGTTGATGATGCTTTCGATGAGTTCATGGAGGAAGAAAGTGTTCCGCCAGTCGTCGAAGAAGGTATTTTGTAGTTATAACTCTGATAATGATTTTCAAACAGGGTCATACTCATACCTTTTTGTGTTTCCTTTGCAGGTTTTGAAGTGGCAGAGGAGGATCCGTCGCTTCCAGAGCAAGAGATGCCAGAGGTTGATCCAGAGGTAGAGATTCCTAGGACCAGCTCTGACAATATTGAGGAGATTCCTCGCGCCGAGATTCCTTCCCGAGCAGGAGCAGCTTCAGCTGGAAAGAGTTCTTTTGTTACTCTTTCAACAGATGATGCTATGAGTAGCCGACCAACGGAGTTGGGCGAATCTTCAGCTGGGCCATCTCTTCTTTTTGCGAAGAAGGTGGGGGTGCGAGTTGTGAGCTCTTGGATTGAGACTCTCTTCTCTGGGCACTTGGAAGTCGGATTTGGCATGATCCAGCATGTGCAGGAGATTCTCAGTGATGCTGAAGAGGCTGGTCTGGATGTCACAGGTGCCAGGGCGATCGTTGATAGGATCATTGCACTGGGTGACAAGTGGTTTGAGACCGTGAGTTTGGCTGATGACCAGTTCTTCAAGGAGATGTTCCTGGACCCTGCTGATAAGGCTAAGTCTGACCTGGATGAGGCTACAGAAAGCAGGAAGCAGGCAGTCCGAAAGAGGAACTTAGAAGAGATAGCCATCATCAGGCTGACACATGACCTCAACATCCTTGACAGGGAGGTCGATGAGGCTAGGAAACGTCTTGAGCATTTGCAGGCACAAGTCGCTGCCAAGTGGACTGCCATAATAGAGGCTCGCGACAGGGAGAGTGCCCTGATTCACCAGGTTGCAGATGCCGAACGGGTTCTCAAAAGGAAGTCTGATGAGGATGAACAATGGCAAACTGCTCGAGGTAAGCTTCCTGGTGTGAGAGAAGGGGTACAGCCCACTCCAGCATCTCATGGCAAGTTCCTGAAGAAGCGTGCCTTGGAATCCTTGACGGCTGAGGCTAAAAGTTTGCTTGGGGAGCTGAACTCTTGGCTGGAGACCATTTTTGATTGAGCTCCTGTATACAGAAACCATCCTTCTTTCTTTTCTTTTTTTTTTGGTACCACTTGTATTTTTTTGGTACTTATTTTTTTGTAGTGCTTGTGAACACTTTTTTTTTGTACCACATGTATTTTTTGGTACTCTTTTTTTTTGTGTAGTGCTTGTGAACACTTTCTTTTTTTTTTTGTTATCCCTACGCTCACTTTAATCTTTTTGTGATAAAAGTAATTGCTAAATGGGATGCTCTTTTTTTTTTGTTATCCCTACGCTCACTTGAATCTTTTTGTGATAAAAGTAATTGCTAAATGGGATTTGATCAAAATGTTGTCATTTTGTGAAAATCTTTTGTCAAAGTGATTGTTTTGGCATGAAAACCAGGTTTTTTGTTTGTGGCATGGAAGCCAATTTTGGCATGAGAGCCAGCTTTTCTTGTGGCATTGATAGCCGAGTTTTTTGTGGCATCTATAGCCAGTTTTGGTGGCATTGATAGCCTGTTTTGTTTTTGGTGGCATTGATAGCCGGGTTGTTTTTTGAAATCCAAGTTTTTTTTTTTTTTTGTGTGCGGCATTGATAGCCGGTTTTGTTTTGGTGGCATTGATAGCCTGTTTTGATGGCATTTATAGCCTGTTTTGATGGCATTTATAGCCAGTTTGGTTTTCAAAAAATGCAAGTATCGACTAAAAGTCGCCTCCCTGCTGAATGTTCTTGCAAGTATCGATGGAATGTCGCATCCTTGCTCATTCGGTTGCGAGTATCGATGGAATGTCGCATCCTCGCGGATTTGGGTGCAAGTATCGATGGAATGTCGCATCCTTGCTTTTAAAAAAATTTTGGTTTTGCGGGTACTGACTTGATGTCGTTTCCCCACGATTTTTGAAATTTGTGGTTTTCTCGAACCTTTGGGTTATGGATATCAACTGAAATGTTGCGTCTCCACAGTTTTTTAGGTTTTTTTCGAACCTTTGAAATTTGGGTTGTGGATATCAACTGAAATGTTGCATCTCCACAGTTTTGGATTTTGCAAGTATCGACGAAATGTCGCTTCCCTGCGATTTTGGAAGTGTCGAACGTGGTTCACTTGCTTCCGATTTGTGCGAGTATCGACTAAGCGTCGCTTCCTCGCGGGTTTTTTGAAAAACCATTTTTTTTGTTTAAAGACACGAGGGTCATAAATTTTGACCTAAAACCATTTTTGGCGGTAAAAGGCAGGGTGGACTAGGGTGGAAATCCCTGAATCCGGATTTTGTTTCAAACCATGAGTTTTGGGTTCTCGGGCTGAAAATTTTGGTCAAGTTAGGGAAAGGTTCCTAAACTTGGATTTTTTTTTTGAACAATGAAACGATGAAAGTAAGCATTGCTTTAGATTTCTAGAAATTTCAACATTTGATATGAAAATTCTAAAAAAAGGTGGGTTTAGCGAGCGTGTACCTGGAAACCGGTTTTGGCTGTACAGGCATTGCTCTTACCCAGTTGGGTAAGTCTTCAAGGGTAGTACCGCTTTAAGAACTTGCCATTGATGGGCAGCATACATCTGTCACCTTCCATGTTTAGGAGTGCGTATGCGCCATTGGAGAAAACTTTGTCGATGACGTAGGGTCCCTCCCATTTCGGCTCAAATTTGCCTTTGGACTTGTGAGCAAAGACCATTGGTCTTTTTACCGCAAGAACCAAGTCATTCTTTTTGTAGGCGCGTTGCCTGACTTTTTTATCGAAAGATCCTGCCATACGTGCTTGGTAAAGTTCAATGCTTTGTTGAGCTTCGAGCCGTCTCTCATCGAGATTGTCCAGCTCATGGAGCCACAATTTGACATTGCTTTCTTGAGTCATGTCATTTTGCAAGGATACCCTCAAGGAAGGAATTTGTACTTCCAAGGGCACGACAGCTTCGCATCCATAGACCAAGGAGAATGGTGTGCTATGGGTTGGTCCTCGAACGGTGGTTCGATAGGCCCACAAAGCTTCAGACATTTTGTCGCTCCAGTCTCTTTTGTGATTAGAGACCATTTTTTTGAGGATTTTGCAGAGTGTCTTGTTGAAAGCTTCTGCTAACCCGTTTGCTGCCGGATTGTATGGAGTCGAAGGACAGCTTTGAATTTTGTATTTGTCGCAGAACCTGTAGAATCGATGATCCCGGAACTGTGGTCCGTTATCATGGACGAATCTTTTGGGTATGCCGAAACGACAAATGATGTTGGTGCGTAGGAACTGAAGGACTGATGAGGTCTTCATTTCGTTAAACGCAAATGCTTCTGACCACTTGGAGAAGTAATCCGTAGCGGCGAAGATGAAGCGATGACCTTTGCTTGAAGGGGGAGAAATAGGACCTATGATGTCCATACCCCAGGCTTCGAAAGGCCATGAGATCGCTGTAGGATGCAGCCATTCTGGAGGCATGTGAATGTAATCTCCATGAACTTGGCATTGTTGGCAGCGCTTAGCAAATTGCATTGCGTCAGCTACCATGGTAGGCCAGTAATATCCTAACCTTTTTATCTGATCATAGAGCTTAGGTCCAGCCTGATGAGCTCCACAAAGACCAGCATGAACTTCTTTGAGTGTTTCTTCAGCCTCTTGTTGTGACAAGCAGCGTAGAAGTACTCCGTTGAAGGATTTCCTGTAAAGGATTTTTGAAGGAATATCCAAATGGAAGCTTGGGGTTCGCCTTTGGATGCTTACCCGTTCTTTTGGATCTTCAGGTAGGATTCCGAACATAATGTAATCAATGAACGGATCCCTCCAGTCGCCAATTGAAGTTTGAAGGATTGAAATCCGACTTCCGACCACTTGGTGGCATTCAGCAACTGCTTGGTGTGTGTTAAGAGGAGGAAGGATTCTTCTTTCGCACACTGTGACTTGCATGTTTTCCCCTTCCTGGATTGCCATGGATGCGGCAAGTCCGGCTAGGGCATCTGCACGTATGTTTTCACCTCTACGAATGTGGGTGATGTGACAGATGTCAAACTTTTGCAGAAGTGATTGTGCCTTGTTGTAGTAGGGCAACAAATCTGGCTTCCTGACTTCAAATTTCTGATTCATCTGGTTGACGATCAGTTGAGAGTCTCCAAAGACTTCCAGCATGGTGATACCGGATTCGATGGCGAGTTCCAATCCTAAGATCAGAGCTTGATATTCAGCTGCATTGTTTGTGCATGGTTCCAGTAGCGAGAAAGCGTGTGGAATCATGTATTTGTCGGGGCTAACAAAGAGGATGCCAACTCCCGAGATCAGCTGTCTTTTTTCATTTGTCCTGGTTGCACCGTCAAAGTACATGTCCCAGGAGGCACTTTGTGAGAAGTCTCCACATTGTAGACTGGTTCGTCTGGGAGATCATCTCTGAGTGGAGAATCTTTAGGCAATGGATGCTCTGCGAGGAAGTCCGCTAGAGCTTGCCCTTTGATTGCTTTTTGTGGTACATACCTAATATCAAATTGTGACAGAAGGATGGACCATTTTGCCAGTCGAGCATTGAGAGAACCTGCCTTTGTGACAAGGACCTTCAAGAGGTTGACCCTCGAGACCAGGTAGACTGTGTTGGAAAGCAAGTAGTGACGCAGCTTTTGTACGGCGAACATCACTTGCAAGACATTCTTTTTCGACTGGAGAGTAGCGATGCTCTGCACCTACTAGCATGCGGCTGAGGTAATATAGAGCAGCTTCTTTTCTTTGATCATTTTCTTGCGCAAGCAGAGCTCCCAGAGAGTGATCAAGGGCTCTTGTGTACAAGATGAATGGTTTTCCAGTGGTAGGAGCAGCTAACACTGGAGGTTTTGTCAGGTATGACTTGATGTCTTGGAAAGCAGCTTCACAGTCAGCATCCCAGACAAAGTTTACACCCTTTTTCATCAACCGGGAGAATGGACGGCATTTCCCCGAAAGATTGGAGATGAACCGTCTGATGTAGGCCAATCTCCCTTGGAGCCCTTTGAGTTCTCTCAAGGTTCTTGGAGAGGGCATTTCTAGAATGGCTTTGACTTTTATGGGGTCAAGCTCTATTCCAGCTTTCCGAACTAAGAATCCGAGGGAACTTACCCGACGAGACGCCGAAGAAGCATTTCAATGGATTCATTCGCAGTTTGTGTTTTCGAAGCCGGAGGAAGACTTCTCGAAGGTTTTCGAGATGATCTTCTTTTCTTTGCTTTTGACGGCGAGGTCATCAACGTAACATTCAACCGTCTTGTACTGCATATCTTGGAATATTTTCATCATAGCCCTCTGATATGTGGCACCAGCATTCTTCAGACCAAATGCATGACAGTGTAGCAATACACGCCAAATGGAGTTCTAAAGGATGTATGTTTTTCATCCTCAGGATGCATCTTTATCTGATTGTAGCCAGAGAAACCATCCATGAATGTCATTCGCTCGAATCCACAGGTATTATCAATCATTACCTCTGGTATGGGGAGCGGAAATTCATCTTTTGGGCATGCGCCATTCAGGTCTCTATAGTCAATACAGACCCTGATCTGCCCATTTTTCTTTGTCACGGGGACAATGTTGGCCAACCATTCAGGATGTTGTTCCTCACGGATGAAGCCGACGCTTTTGAGTTTTTGAACTTCTTGTTCAATTTTATCCATCACATCTGGACGGAATCTTCTTTGGCCTTGCTTGACAGGCTTGATGTCTTCTTGAAGATTGAGTTTGTGAACTGCTATTTTTGGGGTCTAAGCCTGGCATTTCAGCGTAAGACCATGCAAAGCAATCAACGAACTCACGAAGAAACGCGATATACTCGGGTAACTCATCATCCTTTATATTCTTGCTTATGAATACAGGACGTGGGTTATCTGGTGTTCCCAAGTCTATCTTTTGAACATGATCTTCTGTTGGAAGGTTCGAAGGTGGTTCCTCCACAATATTTTCGGAGGTTCCAGCTCAACGAAACCTTCTGGGGTTTCAAGGGCATTTCCAGACCAAGGTTTGTTTCCTTTCCACGGGTCTT